>OU824120.1:5665654-6896796 GCA_917499265.3 Mimumesa dahlbomi | reverse complement strand
TTAAAGAAGAAACTGGGTATGTATAAAGAATGCTGATCTGTATTTTTATGTTTTTAAAGAAGAAACTGGGAATTTTTAGATCGTTCTGTATAGCCGGATAAAATTGAATATTTCTAATATTTTTTTTATAAATACGATCGGAAATATTTTTACTAAATTGGAATTTGTTTGTATAAATTCCACATTTGAACATTTTTAGTAAAAATTGATCACTTTTGCCGTGTTCGAAAATTCATGATCCTCAATGAATCAATTAAATTAAATGAAAAATTTTAGAATAAAAACATTAGAAGGTTTACGCTGATATATAAAAATTGGGCAAGTTTAAAACATGCACGTGCACATGGGATTGAAAGTGAAACAATTAAATAATTTTTATTATCCTTGTATTAGAGCGACGGAAGTTATGACGGTAAATTTTGAACCGAGAACGATATTTACGCAACATTTTCTACATCAATTTTCGAAAGTCGGACAGGAATGATGCATCGTATTGGAACGAATACATGACCTAATAAATACATTAGTATTTTTATCTTAATCATTATGTCATAGGTATATATAATTAGCGTCCTATGTTTACATGCAACGTTCGCAAGTCTCTGAATTCGCATTAGAAAAATTGAATTAACAGTTCAATTTGTCGGTCGTAGGAACATAATTGACTATCTAATGCATTTCTATCATTTATTTCTAAATGTAATGGACGTTGGAATTTGTAATTAATTACAAATAGAGATGTAATCGTTACGTTACATCGTTCAATCTTAGATAAGTACGCGTTTAGAAATCTTTCCTCCTTCGTTGAAATAATTATCAATCTTTAATTCTGTAAAATAATCTCTGATTGGAAATGGAACTTTTATTTACCAAGAAACAGAAAGGAAAATATGCGGAAGTTTTTGCATAAAACAATTTATGTTAATAAAATCTTTCCACTGCGTTCGCGAAACCTTCACATAACGTCTATCCAGACAAGTATTAATACATGTTCACATAATATAATCACAGTAATTGCATCAAAGAAACAAATGTTACTTGGCGATCACGAATACTCAACACAACACTTCTTTGTGATCATGAAACCAAGTATCACAATTCGCCTAAAATATAATACATATATTTTATAACACTAGTAACACAACTATAATATATATTTCCCGGGCAACACGTGTCATTTAAACCTTACAAAATGTTTAAAACACCCACACATTCACAATTACACTGACGAAAATGACACCTAACCAATAAACAAAACATTCGTTCCCTTTCTCCATAATCACAATTAACGAACCACTTCACACACACACACACACAAATTCCCTAAAAATCCCTCTTACATCACATATCACGATACTCGTTACATCAAAAATAACAAAAATAAAAAACGACCTAACGGAATTAAATGATAGGTGTCACACATTCGAACGTCGGTTTTCCGTTGATACGATTTACTACGGCCGAGCGGCGTTCGGCTATCTTCGGCTCTATTCGGGAACATTCGGGCCCGACCGCCGACGCTCCGGCACGGCGCTCTCGTTCAGTATGCCAGCGAACGCCAGTGTCTTTCGTTGCTGTCATCTGTTGCGACTCGGCGCCGCGCGACGTGTTTCACCGTTCGCCTCTTTTCCGCGAGTCGCGCGATGATGTTGTTTTAACGTGCGCCCGTCCGCGTGTCTTCGCCGCCGAATCGTTCGACATCCGTTCTGTGCCCGACTCGTGCGAAGTGTGCCGATCACTGTCATGGGTCCGCGCGATCGTCCGCTCGTCTCTCCGGGCACCAACAGAATGGTAATTATAATAATAGTGTCTTAAGACCGGACACAAAACGAAGTCCGTGAAACTGCACGTTCTTTATGCCTTCTTTAAAACGAGTGATCATTACGTAAAACCATCCGCGAGAGGATTGATCGTTCGATAGCGGAGACTAAGATTTTTTCTTGATACTTTTTGATTCAGTGTTTGGATTAATCCATGGTAATCTAGGGATCGAGTAGCAACCGATCGACGTATCATCGGTTTCTGTGATCGTGTCTGTTGTATCGACCGTGTATCGATAGATTTGTTCTATTTTTTCTTTGTGTCCATTTCGTTGTTTCTTCGAGGAACTTTCTCACCGTTACCATTTTCGTTTTTATAACGTGTGATTTATCGGCGTTGCGTCGACGATCGTCGCGCGTGCGACGCTGGCGTTTCCCATGCGATTCGTTATCGTCGTCGACGATTACGCGACGTGTCCGTCGAACCTATCCGTCGGACGTGATCGTTTTTTTTTTTTCGCCGGCAACGTCGACGGGCCGTTCGTCGTCGGACGGTTTAATCGCGATTTAATTTCGTACGCGAGCCGCCGCAGGGAGCCGCGCTATCCGCGGTCCTTGTATTTTTAGTGATATTGGCACGTATCGCTAAACGGTATTAGCCAGCGACGATGCGGACGCGTTTCGCCGCGCGGTTTTGCAAGAAAAGTGGAAACCGATGCACACGCGACACGCACCCACGCGCACCAACACCGCGCCGATGTCGGCATTTAAATGGGGCTTTGTTGGTCGTTCACGCGGATTTATAATCGAATTCCTACGTTATCGGCCGATTGGTTCGCGGGGGGTAATGGAGGAAGTGCGAGGGAAATAGGTTGTTGGAAATGTTGATTTGTATAATTAACACTAGATTTACGGACCGAGCCAATTTGACTCATTCAAAATTTGATTACTATACATATACAGGGTGTAACAAAAATACTGGGACACTTTTTCAGTATCGATAGTTCGCACTAAAAGATGAAAAAAAAAGTCTATTAAGTTTTGTCTAAATACCACTCTCTATCGAGATACAACCCTTTTTCTAAAAAATTTTTAAAAAATCATATCGCCGAAATGGTACGTCGT
The DNA here is from genome assembly GCA_917499265.3 of Mimumesa dahlbomi. Taxonomy (NCBI): domain Eukaryota; kingdom Metazoa; phylum Arthropoda; class Insecta; order Hymenoptera; family Crabronidae; genus Mimumesa; species Mimumesa dahlbomi. Next base: position 6,893,911 of record OU824120.1, on the reverse strand, counting down.
AGAGGACCGATTTTGATTGCAATATAACCGGAGAAGATCAAAGATAATAGAAAAAAATAGAATTGCTGCGATTATTGCTGTTAAATAGCATTTATTCTTGTTTAATCCAAACAACGTCGATTACCTATATCGTAGCAGGTTTGTAACAACTTGGGAAAAATTAAGGGCATTCACTAATACTTCCTTTGCGTAGATAGTGATATTTTTTCTCGTAAACTTTGGTCTCTTCCGGTTATATTGCAATCAAAATCGGTCCTCTACGACGTACCATTTCGGAGATATGATTTTTTTTTAAATTTTTTACAAAAGGGGTTGTATCTCAATAGGGGGTAGTTTTTAGACAAAACCTTATAGACTTTTTTTTCATCTTTTGGTGCCTACTATCGATACTGAAAAAGTGTTCCAGTATTTTTGTTACACCCTGTATATATATATATAAAACTTTTAGTTAAGTAATGAAACATATGTAAATGTTAATTTACACTTAATAAATTATATTAGTATATTAGTAAAGTACACTTCAGTAAAAGTAGGCATGTATATGGATAATCAACATCCGTAAATCAAGTGTTAGCAGTGGTCAAGACCTTAAAATTATTATTATTTTTTCATACACATATAATTCGCAATTTAGATTTATTTTAGATGCGGGAACTGCTATTACGCGGTTGGATTTCAAAGTTATTACTAATTTAAATTATAAAATGACTTACATTAGTTGTAAAAGGAAATTCTCCTTTGCGGAATAGTTATGCAGTGACTCTTCTAAATATAGGAACACCGTGACGTTTTTAGAATCATTTTTCCGTATTTGAACTAATAATGGATCGATAAATCTTCCTATCTCCGGAGATTTTCTGATTTAAAATCTCCAGAGGAAAAATTGATTAGTTGTGTAGCGATTTTACAGCGCAGAGATTTGAATGCGTAATGGTTTTAACGCACAGAAATTTTAAAGCGTAAATTTCCAACGCGTCGAAATATGAACGTATAGAAATTTCAACGTACAGAAATTTCAAAGCAGAGCAATTCCAGAGCAGAGAAATTTCAAACGGCAGATTTTCAACCTATAGGAATTTTAAAGCATAGAGATTTTAAAGCGTAGATTTCCAATGCGTAGAAATGTCAACGTATTGTAATTTTAAAATACAGAATTTCCAAAGTACAGAAATTTCAACGTATAGAAATTTCAACGTACAGAAATTTCAAAGCGTAGAAATTTCACGCCGACAAATTTCAAAGCGCAGATTTCCACTGCGTACAAATTTCAACACGCAGAAATTTCCCAATACGTACCGATAATTCAGTAGAAACTCTCAAAGTAGTCATTACTATCCATGTCTCACATCATAACTAGCGTTTTTACACATTTATAAATTGAAATTTTTATAATAATCATATCCCACAATCAACACTTCCCCATTTACTTAATAAAAGGTTCTTTGATTACAACGACTTACAATAATTGATTTTCCTAATCGTTCTAACACCTTCACACGTATATGTATAGGTGTATACAAACATAAAGTTTATTTAAATATAATTTATGTCCATAATTATAAAAGTAATCTAATTCAATATTTAAAAAATATGAGAGTCTTGATAATTTATTAATAAATGTTTCAAAATCTTTAATAAAATTTTTTAAAAATTTGACTTAGACCATTTTCATAATTATGGGCACATTTGTAAAGACGTTTAAAAAATTGCGCCCCCAATATGTCACCTGTTGCTTTCAACTCTATGTTTATCTCGAACTCATCGCGTACGAGGTTGGCACCGTAATTTTTTTTTTCTATATGACGAGAGACAATCAGGGTCGAATGCATGCATACAAGTAAGAGCTCTCCTATACGAATGCCGACTGCGTGATTAGAAGCCTGGCTCTCTTACATGGACGTGAACGGCGATGTACAAAACTCGAACAAATGAGTCACTGTGCAAAATTGTTACGTGCTATTCACCGCGATTTTAAATCTCCTCGTCATGTGATCCATGGATCGTACTGGCATCACGACCGTGAGAATTTAGACGAAACTCGATACGACGAATAATCTGTATCCTGTGAATTAGTACCAATTACATGTGGGCGATGGTGATTGCGATACGAAACGCCGTAATTTTTCTATAAATATTCATGGGGAAAATCTTATCATAGATGCCGACCTGTTATTTTGATAACGTAGATTGAATTGAATTTATTTTTGCTTGATATTGGCATTATCGTAAGTTTAACCGGTAAATAGGATTTTATTTATGTTATTATCTATATAATAATTGTAATTTTAACGATCGCCAAAAAACCACATTGTGGACGGGTGAGTGAAACAATTATATAGTTTAATTTAATTTTACTTTAGAGTTCATGGATCACTCATAAGGCCAATATTTCTTATGTGTAATTATATACAATCTATAAACGTGTAGGTAGGAAAATTATATTAGAATCAGTGTTATTATACTGCTCCAATATTTGAGTTTTATTTTCGTTTCACTCGAGTGGTACGATAGGCAGTTGTAATTTCACAATAATATAAATATTATAATTTATAATATACAATTTAAATATTTTAAATATTTTATAAATATACATTTCTAATTTTTTAAGAATCACGGTAATACATAATTCACTTGTCAGAATAAACTTGTTGATTTTCTCACGTTTCAAAGGCGAACGATTAATTTCGCGAAATATTACAACGTACCTCGCCTAATACTTTCGTTTATCCCAGCGGTGGAAAAGTCTACAATTATATTTTCTTAGCCACACTTTTAAACGAAACCGCCAAGGGCGACGACACGATCGTAATGTAAATATTTCGCCGCGAGTGTTCTAAAGGAGAATTTGCATTGAAATCGAATGAAACACGCGGATTCGATCGCGGCGCGTGAACCAGAACTTGAATCGCTTGGAGATGCCAAATTAAATATCACGGGAGGGCGTATCATCTGCGTAACGACGCATAAATTAAGCGGAACGCTATGCGTACACCGCCCCTATTACGAGAAAATTGTCGACACTTGGCCATTTATCGTTGTGTCAGCGGTAGCGATGGGAATGAAGTCCGATTTGGAGCGTCGCGAATACACGATGGCAGAACGTTGAATGAATTCGAGTCCCCGGAATATTTAAAAGTTTGTAAAAATCAGGAAATATTTTCATATTTTAATGTTTTTGAAATTTTTGTTCACCGATTTGCAATATTTTCGTTAGATTTTTAAAAACCAGTTTAATAATAATTATAATATTCAATTTTATCCGGCTATAGAAGGATATTAATTAAACAATACTATAGTATTATGTTATTAAAAAAAATATATACTCCAAGAAAAACACTTACTCTTCAGCGGATTTATTTCATATTCAAATATTACGCTTAAGTGTGCGTATCAGTGTAGCATCGAGTAAACATGTAATGTAATTCATCCGTTTGTTCCCCTTTTGGGAAACATGAAATTTCATTCACAATAAGGTATTTGAATATGAAATAAATCCCCTAAAGAGGGTCCAAAATCGGACTGAAACGTTGGATATAATTTTCTAATTAAAATTTCAATTCCTTATTGTGGATGAAAAAAGTATGTGTTTTTCTTCGAATATATGTATATTTGTCTAATAACATGATAGAATAGTATTGTTTAATTAAGATCGTTCTATAGCCGAATAAAATTGAATATTATATAATAGAAACACGATCGGAAATATTTTTACTATCACTAGTTTATTAATTATACGAAACTTTGTTGTAAGTTTAGGAAACGTTGAGAGTCGATGGAAGTTTAGATTAGAAATAAATGAATTTTACAAATGTCGAGGAGTAAGATGTACTTGAAATTATGCGTGGGATTAGGAATGAAACGAAGTACATAACGGTAAAGTTTATTTATAAGTACACGTATGAATAAATTCTGCGTGTTTGTATGTTGGTTAATATCCATTAACATGTTTATTCTCGGTGCAATAATGTTTGCAGTTTCTTAACCCACGTTCGTTTTCATTACGCTGTTATCGTTGTTTGTTAACGGACACTTTGTTTGACGACACTGTTCGACGGCAGCTATATGCTAAAAATTGTTCACACGGTATTAAAAAGAATGTAAAGAGACAGCGAGTTTAGAAAATATTGAAAATCGTCGCGAAAATTCGTTTCGTACGTTCTTAGCGTCACAATTATACCTGTAATTGGCTCTAAGTGTGTGTTTCTTTACCTCAGGTACTTCCTTGTAACGTGCGAAGCTACACCACGAATATCGAAAATATAAAAAAATCTTTCAACGATGTCGCGCGTCGTTTCGTAATTGTTAATTTTATTGCCAGTTTCTGATGCAATTTGTAGAAACGCTTTTTGCGCAGGTAACGCAACACTGTTTGTCGAAAATTTATTGGAAATGGAAAGAGAAACAGGTTTCGCGTGTACCTATATACATAAATTATCATACGTTGACGTTTCAGGTGATTTTTTTCTTAGGATTTTTTGTTATCGAGATCCTGGAGGCAAAATTTTGTTATATATTTCTATGCATTTCTTAGTTTAGAGTTCGTTATAGGTATTATCATTCGTTTCATAGTTGTTTGTAATTAATTATTGTGTTTTTCGTTGGCAAATCACCCAAGCTGTTTAATAAGCCATACGAAATAATTGAAAAATTCTGATCAATTATCGATAACATTCCCACACAATTTAGGTGTTAGGTTAGGTATTATTCCCCACACTATTTCCACCTCTCAAAATTCTAAACGTTCATAGAGAAATAACTATACGCTCTTTAATTTCAGCAATATTTTTATCTATTATTTTATATTCTATTTTTTTCTTTAACTTTTTAAATTTTGATTAATTTGTTTTATCACTTTACTACAAATTGATATTATCATCTCAGTGAATAATTAAATTAATATTTCTATATGAACGTCTATCCCATTTTCACCTCACAATTTTCATGGGTCACCTATACTCTTGCCACCCTGATTTTCGCGCCACAGTTCAAAATTGTGAACGTTCATATCGAAATAACTATACGCCCTTTAATTTCAGCATTATTTGAAACAGCAAAATTCAAGAACATAATTGACCTATTCCGATATACATATACCACCGGAATATCATGTTTTCTTCAAATCCCTTTCACACGCACAAAATCTAGATGAGTAGTAAATTGTTTTGTAATAAATTTATGTTTGTAATTTTTTACGTTATGTAGTTAAAAAATATTTTGAATCGCATAAATTTTGTTTCCGAAGTGTTTTAAAGATATGTAAAATAAATTCAGTCTTGTTTTTTTCAATTTGAAGCATCTTAAATTATGTTGAATGGACTTGGGCACCTTCAAATTTTATAATGAATCTGGTTGTTAATTTTGAATGTGGCCTAACTCCATTCTTGATAAGAAAACGCATATTATTCACTTAATAATTGCCACTATTTTAATAGGAACTATAAATTTAACACCCTTAGATACACTTAAGCAGTGTGACTCATTAGTATCCTATACGTATATTTTTAAATTCATTGAAACGCAAACCCTTAATTATCTCGATTTGAAGATAAATGGAGTTAGGCCACTTTCAAAATAAACGGCTCATTGATCTTTACCCATTTTTATTTTTATTCTGTTTTATTAATTTACTTGAAATTGATATTATCATCTCAGTAAACTAATTAAATTAATATTTCTATATGAACCCCTATCTCATTTCCACCTTGATTTTCCCGCCATAAAAATCAGCGGTTTGCTTTCTGTTTCAGCGCTGGTCCGAGCCGCACAAGAATCAAGCCTGATGTCCGTATGGTCCACAAGCACTGGACGCAATTCAGTGTTTGGTGCGGAGAGCGGAGCGGTACTCCCCTCCTCGCACTTGCCGATTCACGTACACGTGGCGCACACACATCTGCGCAACCCTGACGGCCACTGCTTCCACAAGCGGTTCCACGAGTGTCAGGTCGGTAGTCTATCCCCTTGTCTCTCCGATCTGGTCTCCGATCGTTTCCTCTTTATCTCCGTGTCACACGCGTTAAAACATTCAATTGTTTGTTTTTCATCCTTCTCCCTTTATTTCTTCTTCTTCTTTTTTTTTTGTTTTCATTCGTTTTCTTTTCACGATGCATGCGTCGCTATTATCTCGGTAGACAGTGTCTCCGTTACATCGTTATTGTGTCGTCGAGGTCTCGACTACTGGTCTCGTTGAATTGTTTGCGTGTGTTTTTTTTTTCTCTCGCTGAGTGTGTGTATATGTGTTTGTTTGTTAGTTCGTTTGGATTTGGAAATTGTGCGGAAAGTTTGTTTGCGCGGAGAATGCGTGCAGTTGGCTCGAGGGGTTGTGGTTCCCGTTGTGTGTTACGTGTAAGATTTTTAGACGTTGAGATCATTCTCGTGGGGTTTGAAAAGGGTTTTTTTTTGCAGGCTTTGCAAGGTGACGGAGATGGTGAAGTGATTTTCAGAATTTTGTTGAAATTCTTTTTCTACTTGGTGTGTCAAGTTAATACCAGTTGCACCCTGTCACATTATTAACACTAGAACGACCAACGCAGTCAAAATGACTGGTTCCAAAATTCTTGTAAGAACCGCTTAAATTTAAAAGATTGCGATTTCCAAAATTCTTCATAATCATATTTTTATATGAGGTGCCTAGAACACTAGGGGTATAAGTGCTATTCTCAAAAGAACTGAGATCTGTGCCATATAACTCTGAATTTAGCATTCTATTTAGTGGTAAAGGGATCTAAGTGAAATGCCCACCCTGTACATGGTATACCCATTCTTGAAAAAAAATGTATTAAGTATATTATGATTTGTGAGCATTTGTGAACTTTGAACTTAATTTTCTCAGATCTAAATAAAGGTCAGTTATACCCCTTGTATTTTAGGCACCTCATATGTAAATAATTAAACTGGTCACTTTACTATCCCTCTTTATTTCTTTGTTTCAAACATATTTATCCAACGTTTTTCAATTTATCGAATTAATCCTCGGTCGTTCTAGTGTTAAGTGACACACGTATTTTATGTATGTGTATACATTTGGTGAAACGCGAATTTTGTAATTTAATATCTATAATTTTGAGTACACTTTAAATCGTAATTCTTCCAGCGAAATTTTTACAGAAAATTGTCCAACAATTCGGTTCGATTATTTCCCTAAGAAAAGACAATTTTTAATTTATCGAACGTTTCATTAAAATTATATCTTATTATTTCATTGTTTATTATTAAATCGGGTACTATTTCAAATTTGAGGCAAACTCAGAATCCCGCGGGGGAATTGAATTGAAAGCTTTCTAATCGTTCGATCGCGCGTAAATAGTGGTACATCGAGTTCGTTATTTCAATTGAACCGCCATGACAAAGATCAATTCGCTCGTCGTCGTCGTTGTACTCTAAATCACGTTATTTACTATAAATACTTACCATCTGTGACTTATGGCTGGGGGAGATGATAAAAATTGCTCGTTTATCGCTACCCGGAAAAGACGCACGTCAATGTTAATTAACGTACTTTTGCGTATCTGATGGGAAACTGTTTCGATTTCTATTCTATTTCCTCGGCCTTGGTAACGCCGATAAAGATAATCTGAAATTATTTAAATTACACCGCTTCCTTCATAGTAACATTCAACACTGATAAATACAATCTTTATTCCACAATTGTGCGGAAACGTAATTATCCTCGCTTGGTTTCTATCTCTGCTTCAAGATCATTTTACGTAAACCAGCAGCATACAAGACGACATTAACATTTTTTAGTTAGCGAACCGAAACAGTATGCACGAGGATACCGAATTGAGTAATTGAAGAATTTGTACGGAAAAGAAAATGGCCATTATTATCGTTAATGATACACAAATGTATCCGTCAATTTTCTCTAAATCTATTTTCAAACGTTCATCTCGGTTTTTGTCGTTTTCTGATTGAAAATAAATTTTTGAAGAATTTGCTTTTTTTGTGGGAATGATCGTAATGATATGAAAAGTAATAGTATAAGTTCTGTGTAATTTTCTTGTCGGTAACCATGTGCAAACTTCAGTAACGTATGGTTGATGTATTTTTCCAAGAAATAGAAATCTTAACGTTCACGAGTACTTTGAATGTTTTTAGTTATTATTATCTCGTAACCAGGCTGCTTAGTTAATATTGATGATTTTTTTTTATTTTTCCCGAGATTGGACTCGCGTGTCCGTAATTATTATTCTTTCTCTGCCCCTTGGGAATCGACGGTACTTAGATCTCATTTTAAATAATATTTCCGGATAGCATAGGCTCCGCCGAACATATAATTATATAATTATCACGTTGAGTAATTGTTGTTTCCACTGGTAGTGTTAAATTATAAATTCATAACTCGATAGAGTGTGATATAATAAATAAGTTATATCGGTCGATACGAAATGTTTAATAACTTTATAGTTGACTTCTATGTATCAATTTTTTTTCAAACAAATTTAACAACTTGTTCGTGAAATATTCAGTTTTATTATTTCAAAAATAAATTTGCAATACAATTAATAGTCTCATTAAATGTGTGTTTGCAAATTAAAACGACGCAACAGACATTTCCACAAATTTAAATTTCTCCTTCAATTACGATCTAGAAGATAAAAATGACAATTTTAAAATCAATGAAAGTGATTTATCAAAATTTGATTTTTTATAACTTTATAAGACACGTAACATACGTAGTTCTATCTTACAAAGTAGACATATTATTATTCGAAGATGCGGAATAACAGATAAATCAGAGTCACGCCTAACTCGTTTATCGAATTTTCCATGGAAATCTCGTAATATGTAAATTTTTCTCTCATAACTTTCACAGGTCGTATAAATACATATTACTCAATAAAAAAACACTAAAGGGTTCAAGTTTCCGTATGGAAAATCAGTGGAAAAGCGGTAGACATTTTCTTGTTTGTTTTGTGCACCAATTCGACATTGTTTTCATTATGATTTCGTTCGATTATTTCCCCTGCGTTGTTTCATGCTTGCCAGATCTCCCGCAAACGCATCGATTAATTAATTACCGGATCTTCTGCCCACGTTTACATTAATTTTCCTTGTTATTTGTTTCGTTCAGCACCCGTTGGTTTTTTGTCCTTCGCGGGACTTTTGGCAAGTTCTCCCGTTGGCACCGGCATTGCCACCGACTTTCGGTACGTGTCTTTCTTTCTTACGTGCTTGTACGGTTCAGCGCCAATTATTATCTACTATATCTGTTAGCTAGACACTTTTAACAACATTTTTTTTCAACATTCACGAAACAATACAGCGGGAAACTCCGACAGAAAGGACCAGCATGCTATTGGAACTGTACAAATTATTTATTATTAATTTATTCCATTTTAATTAGCTTCTGGTAATTTCATTGAGCATCTAATTAATTAAAAACTTACTATACAAGAGCACATTATGATTAGTGAAAATTGATTTATTATTTTCAATTTGCGACATTGTTCTTTTATGTATTACATTGTTTATTATAATTAGGTATCAATGGGATTTCTGGGGAATAATTTAATGAACAAATTACAGTCTGCTGATGCGTAGAGTTAATGTTCGTTGTACGTTGAATTCGAAAAAATAAATTTGTCACTTACACACGGATCGAAATGATATAAATTGTGTTTGCAGTTGAGAACTTTCTTGCACCTTGCACGGTGTGTAGTTTTAGGTAATATTAGTATGTATCGCGTTTGCTTACCTTGAGCTAATTCAGGAACGGGTACATCCTCGTGACTATTGTGTGGAATTTCTTCCAAATTATGCAAACTATCGCGAAGTACTAATCAAACCATCGTGGGATTAATTCTTTGATATAACACGTTTCATTCGGTAGAGCATTTCCGTAATTCAGAAATGCAATTATAAGAAAGTGATGTGTATTGTATTAATTACACGAATCCGCTGTACTTTACACAGGTAACTTGCGTAGAAACACCTGCTTTACCAATCAGCACTATTAACCTACTTACCCGGATATTTAAAATATATATTAAAATTAATCATAAATTGATTCAATAATTATCTGTTATTAGGTAGTTTAAAGTTGAAATTTGTTCTTTTTAAATTCTCAAGATTAAAGTGCTACTTTTTGCACGTGAGCGATGTGAAGTTCTGGATTATTTCATTCGAAGTATAATTTTGGCATAATTTTCGCACGCGAAGCAAGAAATATCGCTCAACTTGTAGCTTGTACGAAGTACTTTTATTTTTTAATATTTTTATTAAATAAAAATGGATGCGAAGATGGTCAAATATATATTCTCGATTTTCTGGGTTTTCTCGATTTAGATTAAATAGTTAACGGAATTTTTTGCTGTGATACTGTTCGTTGTTATTATTTGTTTTTAATACTTTTATTTTTTAATATTTTTATTCAATAAAAATGGATGCGAAGATGGTCAAGTATATTTTTTCTTGATTTTCTCGATTTTCTCGATTTAGATCAAATAGTAAACTGAATTTTTTGCTCTGATAGTGTTCGTTGATATTATTATTTTTTTAAATGAGTGTAGGTAGAGAAATCCAAGAATATTTTCCGTATAATTGGCCGGAGGCAAAGTTTTGATTATGAGCAAGTAAATGAGTCGGAACGGTATTATCGAATCGTTTCTTATCTTGGGCATCGTGGCATATGCAGATTAACAGTGTAAACGTTAGCGGTTTTTACTTGTATTGCTTGTGAGTTAATATTTATTGTACAGTCTCCTATGTAAGCATTATGGTTCTACAGGGTGTCTCAGAATTAACGTCGCACTTCGATGAAATTAACCAATATTTTCCAAAAAATTTATCTAATTATATAACTATCAAAATATTTAAAAATATACGCAAAAGAAAAATTTCACTTACCAAAACTACGTAATATTTCGAATAAGTGTTTCATAAATTTCCCGCGCATTTCCAATCGATCATTTTATTTTCTTTGAAAGGCAGGTGAAAATTTATAATTTACGTGTTTTGCAACGCAGACGATCGATTAGATAAAGTTAATTAACCTTTGCCAGTTGAATATACACTTTTTTATTTAAAGAATGTTTATTATTAATAAATTTATTATTAATGATTATAATTTTTAGAGTTTCTTATTTAACATTAATTTTATTTTATTTATTTTTTGAATTTAGATTAATTCCTACAATTTTATTAATTATATTTTGAGTGTATGTCCGCATAAAAGTGACCCAGTACATAGTCACGTTCCATTCATTCGATTACACAAAGCTAATTGTGAGACACGCTGTACACATACACACACACGCAAACATAAACATAAACACAAACACACGCACACCGAGATTACACTAGGAAAGTAATAGAAGTTGAAGCACACGATACATGTTGTTTTATTCGACATTACGGATCACTCTACCAATTAACACCAGTCCAACGCACTATTCGTGTGTGTGTGTGTGTGTCTGTATTAGTCGGTTTAGACAAGTAGTTTGATAATCGGCGCTCTATCGTACTTGGCGGGAAAACCGAGGCACCGCTTTAATTGCAGCGGATAAACACACGACGACCGTTTTGATTAGTCGTTACGTGCCCACGAATAATTCGCCTCTGCCATGTGATTTTTTTCTGTTCGCCAGTCGAAGATGTCGCAGTCAGGGGACGGCCTTCACACGCCGGGTTATCTGTCCTGGAGGAAACTGCAGCTCAGCCGAGCGAAGCTTAAAGCGTCGAGCAAGACGTCTGCCCTGCTCTCTGGTTTCGCCATGGTATATAGTAGAATAGTCATTAGGGTGGTCGTTAAAAATACAATTTTATTCGAAATGTCAACAATTATAGAACCCAAATCAATAAATAAAACACTAGTTAATCAAAATAACAATAGACAAAAATATAAATTCAAATTTTTTCCGAGTTGATTTGGTCTATTAAATAAAAAAATGAAAGATATTCAAATTGATATTTTTATTTTAAAACTAAATTAGTACAAACGTAATTTTAATATATAGATTTCTTCGCTCCAAGGTTTAAGTAATCTTTCTTTCGTATTTTGAATGCCTTTACTTAGATCGTCTTGAGGCACGTGTTGTTTTTAATAAAAAAAAACACAGTGTTTTTCATGAAAAGGAAGCTTTTTAGGGGGCGTCGCAAAAAATTTAATTTTTAACGACCACCCTAATAGTCGTTAATTATCTGCGAAGGATTTGCTGAATTTGTGTGAAATGTTAATTTTTATTATATTTTTGGAACATCATTCTGTGCTCCTTGGTAATTTCTGTCGTTGGGATTTTTGGATTGATTAATTTAACACGTTGCCGTAAATGACGGCTATAACCGTCCCCCACATTTTAATTGAACCGTTTATTTTGAAAGTGACCTAAGTCCATTTATACTTAATTTGTGATTTTTAAAATATAGCGTTTCAACAAAATTAAAAAATATACTGTATAGGATACCAATGTGTTATACTGCTTAAGTGCAGCTAAAATAGTTAAATTTACAATTCCTATTAAAATAATAACAATTAATAAGTGAATAATATGTGTTGTTTGACCAAAAATGAAGTTAAGCCACTTTCAAAGGTAACAACTGGAATCATTAGAAAATTTTAAAGAAGCCTAGTTCATTCAGTATAGTTCAAAATGCTTCTAATTGATAAAACGAAACTCCTACAACCTAAATTTATAATTTTTTGGCGAGCCTCTTCCATTTTCTTAATTTTTCCCAAGTCGTTCCAAACCTGCTAAGCTAAAGGTAAATACCTGCTATAGGTAATCGAAGTAGTTTGGATTAAACAAGAATAAATGCTATTTAACAGAAATAAATAATCGCAGCAATTATATATTCTTTTATTATCTTTGGCCTTCTCTGGTTATATTGCAATTAAAATCGGTCCTCTACAAAGTACCATTTCGGAGCTACGATTTTTTAAACATTTTTTACAAAAAGGGTTATATTTTGATAGGGGTTGTTTTCCGACAAAACTTTAAAGACTTTTTTTCATCTTTTGGTGCGTACTATCTTTACTGAAAAAGTGTCCCCGCATTTTTGTTACACCCTGTATATAAACAGTTCACATTTCTAAAATTCTATGAACGTTTTCAGGTTGCCATGGTGGAGGTGCAGCTGAATTCCGACACGAAAGTTCCTTCGGAGATGCTAATAGCGTTCGCCGTGTGCACGACGTTGCTGGTGGCGGTTCACATGCTGGCCCTAATGATATCGACATGTATATTACCGAATATAGAGGCCGTCTGTAATTTGCACAGCATAAGTCTCGTCCACGAGTCGCCGCACGAACGTTTGCACTGGTACATAGAAGTCGCGTGGGCGTTCTCCACGTTGCTCGGACTACTATTGTTCCTACTGGAGATCGCGATACTCTGCTGGGTGAAGTTCTACGATTTCTCGCAGGTGGCCGCCTGGTCGGCGTGCATCGTGTTGATACCAGTGCTGATAATCTTCCTGGCGTTCGCGATACACTTTTATCGGAGCCTGGTGGCTCACAAGTACGAGGTCACCGTTTCCGGCATAAGGGAACTGGAGTTACTTAAGGAACAGATCGAGTCGACGGACGTCGAGGGTAGAAACGGTGTTAATCTGCTGCAGACCGGCGTCACCCACGTGGTGTGAACGCCGCGCACGATTCTCACCGCGATCTGATTTTTAAAAAAAATATGTGATAGCCTTGCCGTAGGGCTGGTGAGTGATGATGAATCTCTGTTTGTAGTGACGCGGCGGCTGCTATACCGAAATCCAGCGAGGCAGTTAATACGGAACATGTATGGAAGTGCGAGTGTTTGTCGACGACCATCCCGAAAGTATTTAGGACGGCGATCGTTTCCTAGTGCGCGGCGACGAATTGGAAATTTGTACGGCTGAACGGCTGGATTAACGAAGAATTCTTTTAGTATTATGTGTCAGGCTATGAAAATACCCGGTCTTCGGCTGCTGGAATTTATTCGGTCGAGAATGATCGTTCCCCTTGGTTTTTGAGCTTTGAATGGTGAATTTGATCGGGTGTTAATTACACAAAATAATGTAAAACTTGTTGCAGTTACGTATTCATGAATATCTATTTTTTACGATACTTGATTTTATTGATTTTGGGATTTTAATGTTTATTATGCACAGAGTGTGCGGTACAGTAGTAATTTCTATATAATTGTTCCCTCGAAACAAAGTAAGAATGAAGTCTCTTTTTGTGAAACAATTTGTCAAAACACATCCAAAGGTCAATAGCCAAGTTTAGAAATTTGAAGGGAAACTATGTGAAGAAATGTAATAGAATTCCCTTGTATAAGGCCGCAAAGTTTACAATTCGTCGTCGCGCAGAAATTCCTTTAACGGGACCCTGACAAAATGTAAGAAAACATGTGTTCTTCGCGCACAATTTCGCAATATAAAGACGAAAGAACATGTTCGGATCAGCAGCAGCTTACAATTGTTTTATATATAATAAGGGAACGTTGTGCGCTTACAGGAAAGTAATGTTCGATGAAATCTCTGTAAATATTAATGAAAAACATTCCCTTTCTCGCGTAGCGACTTAAATGTAAGGGTAATAAATATGCATTAGAAATTATCTTCTTCCGGTATACTAAACTCTGCGGCTCACGGAGCTACGTTTTTAGGGGACGAAGAACTACACTTCGTTCGGAACGTGTCATGACTCTCCCATGTCGGATGTACTTATCGTTTTTTTCGAAAATGTGTGTTGCCGCGACGTGAAAGCGCTTCGCAATTCTCTAGGTTTTTATCCGTTTGTTCGTTATTTTGCGTAACATCCTATGCTCAAACAATTGTTAGAGTTCATCATCGTTCGGGACAGATAAAATACGATTATTACCCGCGCCGTTTGACTTTTATCGTGTATGTGCCGGACGACCGTGCGTTGTCTCTGTTGCGTTTGTACTTTCCAAGGTCACTGCCGTTATTGAGAAACAAACCCACGAACGCGGCGATTCGATTGTACATAACACTTTGTAAGCGTATTCACGGAGATACAGCCAACGATGTAATAAGCGATGATTTCTATATACGTGCGTCGGTGTTGCTGTCTGCGCAGCGATCCGTTCTTTTTTTTTTGCCAAAATAAATTATACAAGTGCTACCGACTCACTTTGTATTATTTTCGTCGTCTCGCGTAGAGATATTCGGAAAGAGAGGGCAGATTGTTCGCACGTTTAGTTAAAAACTTTATAAAACAATGACACACAGTTAAATCGAGTATCGAAACTGACAAATCAGCGGAGGGTCGATAAAATAAGGGAAAAAAGAAACTAACAAAGCTGAGACAAGTTTTTACATAAATATACAGACGGGATTGCACGTCTTGTGATCTTGCATGCTCGACTCAGTAAATCTTTCTCTGTTATTTCACTATCCTCGGCAACCTTGTGCGTAGACGGGACGTTATTTGTACATTTCATCGGCTCGTTCTGAAAAGTTATGATAAACGGCAAAAGATAACAGAAATTCAGGAAAATTACTAATATGTTTTACTGTCCGCAATATTTAAATTGATATAACGACAAAATAACATTGTTCGGATAACTTAACTGTCGCTTTTACAAACTGTTTTTCGTCTTAATGAATGAAGTAATTTGTTTTTCCATGTTTCATATAGAAATTAAGGTTTAAAACAAATGTTTGCTTGTTATCAAATAGCATAACGCACCTCTGGAATCGGATGAGGTGTCGGGTGAAGCGCCGATTGCCGCCAATATGTGTCTTTCATTATTCCATTAAGGCAGCAATCATTTTTCCAGAAACCGTATTGCACTTGGCCAGTGTCTAAATGATAGTGTACGCCGTAGCCTTCTTTTTTTCCATCTACGAACTGGCCTTCATACCTATTACCATTGGCTACGAAACACAAATTATCCACATGTTTAAATTTATTTTAAACAAGCATGAAAATATCGCCAATTTAATCGGAGAAACAAAATTGCAAAAATAATTGTCACGGATTCATTTGTGTATCGATATTAATTAGAAAGACCTTGGATGAGCATTCCTAAGCCGTCGTAACGATCATTTTTCCACATGCCTTGATAATAGGACCCGTCGCTGTACCAAATGCGACCATAATCGTGACGCAGATTTTGCGAAAATATGCCCTCGTAATAACTTCCGTCTACGTACCAATTACTTCCGAAACCGTGCTTTTTCCCGGCCAACCAATGACCGGCATAATGTTTATAAATATCACCGAATTTCGTGACTCTGCTCAGGACTCCGTAACCACATTTTTTATTGTCAAACCAATCGCCTTCGTACATCCATCCGTCTCTGCAATGCATTTTAATTAACCGGTTTTATTCCTATATCTGCATAAGTATGAACTGTTTGCAACAGAAATACCTTCCGGAAGGTATTGTTTCATTTTTTGTGTACAAATTAATCATTCGACAGTGCAGCCTTGAAGTGTATGTAATACTAATCATTTTTTAAATGTATATGATCATATAGTTTTTTTCGAAGCTATGACGAAAATATTTAAATTAAAAATGAAAGTGAATATATTCAAGTTAGGATATTCAATCGTAGTACAGGATTAAGGTTTTTATAATATTTATCCAGTAATACCTGTCCAATTCTTGACCTTTGCCTTCTTTTTTATCATTTTTCCATTGACCTATATAATGAGCCTTGAAAATTTTTTTGGTTTGAGAGCTGAAAATAGCATGTCGCCAACCCTTTCTCTTAGAATTTTCTACCTTTACTTCGTTAAACGTGACTCTAGGAGGCTTTAAGTAGGGCATTATTCATTTTTCAGAATATAAAGCATTAATTTAACATTTCACAAATATTTCAGGTTTCTGTCATTCGCGATGGAAAAAAGGTTAAGACGCTCGCCGTCATGGCGCAAATGATATTGATTTTTTCAAAGTTTCACAATCAGTTTAATCGACAATTTTCGAAAATCTTCTCGTGTAAGATAATTCTACCAATTGCATAGATTCAAAAATTCGCGGGCTTTAAATTAATTATAATGTATCGTATGAAATCTTAAGGTTTTAATGTTGGTCGGTGACAGTCTGTGTTTACCACACTTCCCACTAGATGGCAATATTGAAGTCACACATTATTTCGTAGTTCCCGTCGCAGTTTTCGCGGAAAGTTCGGTGGAAGTGGTTCAAAATTGAGTACTTTATAAAATTTATAGAATTATACACAACATAATATTTAGAATATACGACAGGTAGTTGACCATAAACGGTACGTCTTTGTGGCTTAAATAGTAAGCCTCAAATTCAAGATTTTATAGTGCAAATAGTTATTAACGGTGAAATTGCGTTCTATCCGAAATCAGGTGCGTATATACGGCAGTATTCGTAATCTCCCATACAAAGATTTTCCCCCCGTTCTATATATTATACTTCTATCTTTACCTTACTTAATATTATTATAATTTTTCTACGTCATAATTAGATTCCCGTGGTTCGTGAGTGCCCATAAATCGTCCAGTTTCAGATTTTGTGAAATATTATTCCCGCGATATTAATTCGCGCCAAAATTTACAGGAGTGCCATCGCGTCGATAATACAGTTTCCTGACACGATTCCCACACAACAGAATTCAGTTTAGAATTTTTGAAAGGTATGTATGTACAACAATTAGATTTCTCTCGCACGTTCTAATGTAATTTAAATGTTTAATTGGTTGAGTAATTAAAATTTTCGGCTAAAAATATTGATATATCATTAAACAATTTGATTATTTCGAGTACACTGCATTGCACGTTTGGTTTCGTTCTTCGACAATGTTTCATTGTAATTCCATTTGTTTTTACTTTTATTTTTATTACTCGTCTGTGATTACTTTAAACACAACCGTTACGTGCCCAAATTATTATCTGTAAGAAAAAAAGCATCCAAGGACAGGCGAGCATGACTCGTGTCCGAAATCTGGAAATTCCAAGAAACAAATTAGGTTATCTTTGTCAGTGTTTTTCTATTTCCGCGAAAATAGGATGCCCTAGTTACTCGCTCTATGTATTTACCAAATAGCTGTGTTGATATGTACAACGAGTACGATGATTTTATTTTCAAGTATTATTTATTCGTAATATTTAATTTTTCGATTTTTAAAATTTCAGATTTATAAAATTGTTTAATTTCGCCTAATAAATCGTAAAAAGACTTAGTTTTATGAAGTTCTGTTCCAGTTTCATATATTTTTTATTATGTTGTAATAGATCGAAGAAATTCTATGCCGAGTACATGTGCGTACTATGTTACCTGCCGCGACCTTCAAAACCCAAAGTGTACTTAACGTGACTTTGTCAAGTACAACGACACGCATCAGTCTTTAATTCGCTGTTGTTGTGTTAAGACGTCCTCATAGCCCTCCCTGCCGTGCCCTAAGGTATATCACAATCTTTTAGAACATTTATCTTGCTTAATTCATTTGATTTCCAAGTTTTATCCGCGCGTCTTTCATATAGATAACAATAAATATTTTGTATTTAAAATTATGAATTGAGTGAACACTTATCAGTATGATTTTTACAAAAATAGAACAATTTTATGGAAAATACCTGCTTCAATTTTGTTAAATCTTAATAAGAATTACAATTTCATTATTTTTGTTCATTAAATTCATTCCTTATACTTTCAATTTGGATAAAATTGTAATAGATATCTGTGCAGCTTTACATTGAAATATTTCGAACGTAATTTCGATCGTATTTTTGTTTCTAATTTCAGTTCCAATTATACAAAGGGAAATCCAGTTCGCATGGTTATCAGGGGTGGGGGGTGTACAGCTAATGACCTCATGGCCCTTTGATGTAGACGTAAACAAGGGCACTGGACATCGCAGAGATCAAAGCGTGCTTGTCGTCGTCCTTGACATTGCGCTGAACTACCATTGTCCACGTTTCATATATCGTATTGCATATTTCTGTCCATAATTATGAAAGTCAATTTTTAAAAAATTTTGGTTATTACATTTTGTAAAGGTTTTGAAACATTTATTAACAAATTATCGAGACGTTCATTTTTGTTGAAATATTAACTTAGACCACTTTCATAATTATGGGCATATTTGTGTGCATCGTCCTTTTTATTTTCAACTTTTGTGATCGTGCGCAATGCGATCCTAGAGTCACTTACTCCGACGAAAAGTATTTCGCGAAATAGAGTCAGTGTTGTTGCGCTATTAAAGATTGTGCTTGTTCGATAACCGCGTACTTAAAATCGCCGAATGTCTTGAAATGAACTGATACAACGTAGAATTCGGTCGCGAAATTCTCATACTTTTTGAATCGCGACATTAGAGTCAGTTTGTTCGCCGGAAATAATGAATTTCGGTCGGGAGTGCAGTCTTTTATTTTTCAATTTTTTTTTTGTAAATTATTCGTCGCGATATAGTAGAGGTACGCAGCAGCTGCGGAGAGGATCTCCATCGGGCGTCTTCGCATCACGCAGCAGGTAAATATCATTAAAATTATATTCCACTTTAAATTTCTGAGAATAAAGATCTACCAAAAGTTGAATTTTTCAAGTCAGAGTCTATTAAAAATGTGAAATGAAAAATTTGAAAATGATATGCAGTTCAACTATAAAGAATTTGTATTTGTTATGTTACAGAGATCGTCAATAGATACAAAGGTCGCAGTATCATCTTTACGATAAAAGGCGCAGAAGAATCCTACGATCGGTGAGTCGAAAATTTTATGGTTCCTCCGTTCGCTTAATCATGTCGTAGGACGCAAAGGTCCGAAGCGACACGAGCGATCGGTTGTATTGTATTTGCATATTATAGCGAGCATAGTGATCACTAGTTTCAAATATTTGATATTTTACACTTGTAAAAGACTCGTATGAAATTATAACAGTTATGTGCTCTCCAATCGCATCTTTGGACTTTGGTATATGTAATGCGACACAAAATTCAACCAGGCTTTAGCAAAATTGCAAATATTGTAAAGGTACCGAGTTATAATTTCTCTGTCCTTTATTCCACAATTCTTTCTCTCCACGAAAATGACATTATTAATCCAAGTCCATCCTAG
Source organism: Mimumesa dahlbomi (assembly GCA_917499265.3). Lineage (NCBI taxonomy): Eukaryota > Metazoa > Arthropoda > Insecta > Hymenoptera > Crabronidae > Mimumesa > Mimumesa dahlbomi. Next base: position 6,873,942 of record OU824120.1, on the reverse strand, counting down.
ACTCAAACCCAAAATGATAACATTGAGAGTGACACTAAAATGGTAAAACGGCTCTAGAGTCCTATAAACTGACTACATCAAAAAACATACGAGTGATACGTCTATCCTATCTCTCATCTTTTATTCCAATATTTATTTTCCACGTGAAATTCGAGATACATAAAAATAACATCCTTCGTAAACCTAGAATCAAACGATGGGACCATTCCATCCCTCCGTGTCTCATCACTTTCCTCAAAACCTTCAAAAAGTCTCAAAAACAAAATAGAATTGTCTCTTTCTATACTTCGTTCGTTCACAGAAAAAAATACTCCCTCTGTCCCATAATACTTGATATTTTTCGCACAGACCAGGTATTGAATAGCCATATGCAGCCCCATGCTTTTTGATGTCACTGATTTTTGAGGCTCTAGAGCCCCCTTACCATTTTAGTGTCACTCGCAACGTTACCATTTTCGGTTCGAGTCTAGGATATCCGTGGGTTATTAGTAAGAATACGATATAGAAGTTCTAGTTTATGCGTATTAATATTGACCTTTGAACTGCGAAAGAAGCAAAAGTTCGTTCTTTTATAGAAAAGATTATTCAGTTTTTCGGAATATATACAAAAGTTATGAATATTGACATTTTCCACTATTTTTCTTTATATCTTATAAACAATTGTACTTTCTTAAAATCATTATCATTCTACTTGGTATTAATAATTCAAATCTTCTCCGATAATGTGAAACTTAATACAGTCTACGTCAACAGTTAACATGTTGGTGAACTGTTTCTTATTAATACGATATCAAATGCAACAAAATTTGCATTATTTACAATTCATAAAAGTATGTAAAAAGACCTGTCCTATCTCTTGTCGTGCCATCCATGCGAAAACCTGTTTTACCGACGGCAGTCGTCGAGAGGTCGCCAGCGACTATCGCATTTTTCGCGTGCGACGAACACTCTCGCGAGTTCGGCCCTCTTTTATAAGCACCTTGTTCGTGGCTCGCGGAATGGGATTCCAATATGGCAGCCGTCGTGATATCTGCACAAGTTAGTGTCGCGGAAATGTTTTGAACTCGTTGAGTAATCACGACAACCGGTCGACATACGACGCATAGGTTAGTAGGGCGAAACTACGCGTCGTCCGTAAGCGACATTCCGAAATTAAATCGGTCGGTTTGTGTCAGGAAACCGGGCTTTCGCGAAAATCGTTTCCGTCGTATCGCACGGTGTCCCTATATACGTTTTCTGGCCGCAGTATCGTCCCAATGCAGGCATAGGTTACCTCGACGTCTTTCGCTTATTTTTTTTTGTTTCTTTTTCTCACTCACTCGTCGTTCCTTTAACGAACCTGCAAACCGCGTCGAACGTTAATCGAACATCACCAAGTGTCTTATTTCCACCGCTACCGTGAGTCCGAATCTCCTGTATGCTCGCGATTTGTGTGTAAGTGCGTGCGTGTGTGCGTGTGTGTGTTTTTCTTTCCTTTTCGCGAGGCTGTGTGCGTGTATGGATGCGATATTGCCTGCGATGCGTGAACGTGCGTGGGCCCGTTGGAAAAATGTATTGTTTCTCGTATTCGTCGATTATCCTGCCTCCCGTTAACGAACGTCTGGACATGTGTGGGTGCGTGCGTCTGTGTGTGTCTGTATGTGACATGTTTCTTCGCGCGTGTGTTTGGGCATCAAGAAAGAAGAGCCGTCGTGCTCCGGTTTCTTTTTTTCTCTTCTTTTGACGTATCTCTCGCCATGCGGACCGTGAGGTGCGGAGGTTCGATAACGTCGAAAATATCTGGCAGCATCGTGACACCTGGGCACGCCGTTTATTCGGTAAGTCGACATACAGATGTGTATATTTTATATACGTATATACGTCCGAACACTTTGGTTGATCCTTTTTCTTTTTTTTTTTCTTTCGCTCGTTCTTAGTATGTACACGTTGTGCTCGACCCCCGGAATTCTCGTGACAGGTGTTTTCGAAAGTCGCGTCCTTCGATAGAATTTCGCGACAAAGAGATGTCTTTTTGTTTCTGTTTTTTGTTTTATTTGTTCGCTTGATTTTTTCTGTGTGTGTGTGTGTTTTTTTTTTGGTTTTGTTTCACTGAACGCGACTGGCGAATAATAATTATCGCGGCGTAGTGTGCGGATACGACGTGTAGGTTAGGTGTGTTGGTGCGGAAGCACCGACGTATTTATTTCAGTATACCCGATAGATGTAATCGCTTCCGGTTGTTCTTGAAAGATTGCGTTGAAAAGGACGTGATTCATTGACTTTTGCCCGCCTCGCGTCCTTTTAAACGGTGATACTTTGTCGCGGACTTAAATTCGATGTTTTTACTTTCGCACGCGGAACGGAATTGCGAAGGGATGGAAACAATATTGGTGTATTATTTTTTTTCGATGGTTTTTTTAGAGAATTTTGTACGTTTCGTTTAATTGACCTGTTTAAGAAATGATTCTACTTTCAAAGAATGAATATTTTCATATATTAATGATAGGAACATTGTTAAAATTAAAAAGAATAAAATTAAAGTATTTAGAAAATAAATAATGACATCATTTTAATTTTGTACGTAAGAAGGAACTTTGATGAAACGATAGAAAAAGTTGTTTAATTACTTATGGAATCATTACTTTTAATCGACCTGTTTAAGAAATGATTCTACTTTCAAAGAATGAATATTTTCATATACTAATGATAGGAACATTGTTAAAATTAAAAAGAATAAAATTAAAATATTTAGAAAATAAATAATGACATCATTTTAATTTTGTACGTAAGAAGGAACTTTGATGAAACGATAGAAAAAGTTTTTTTGTTAAAATTTATCAAGAATAAAATTAAAATATTTAGAAAATAAATAATGACATCATTTTAATTTTGTACGTAAGAAGGAACTTGGATGAAACGATAGAAAAAGTGGTCTAATTACTTATGGATTCATTACTTTTAATCGACCTGTTTAAGAAATTATTCTACTTTCAAAGAATGAATATTTTCATATATTAATGGTAGCAAAATTGTTAAAATTAAAATATTTAGAAAATAAATAATATCATTTTGATTTTGTACGTAGGAAGGAATTTTGGTAAAACGATAGAAAAAGTGGTCTAATAACTTTTTCAATAATTACGTACGATTTGATTAGTTTATTAATGAAAATTTCTTAACTTTTGTTTGTTTCATGTCTTGTAAACGAATCTACTTTCTTAATCTCATCTTTTTACTTTCGTTCATCGATGAAAATTTGTTTAAATCCCGAAAAAAACTGGCTTATTTATTTTCCAATATTTTACGCGTCTTTTCACACAATTCTACTTTCCGGTTGCATTGAATCTCGTCGGTTCTACTTTCCTCGTGGAACGGAATTCTTTTGCACCCGATAGAGAAAAAAAAACGGGTTAATTACTTTTCAAATATTTCCATAAATCGTTATCAATTTACTACCGAAAATTCGTGACGCCGTTCCGTCGATACGAGCGAAACACGCGAAACACGCGAATTACACGCGCGCGCGTCCGCAAAACACGCGCGGTATTATTGAAAACCTATAAATAATATTGTACGCGCGGAAAATAAGCGCCGTCGTTCGTACGTGTATGTTTCACCCTTTAGCAACTTGGTGAAAAAAAAAATAGAAAAAAATATATACCTACCAGGAGTTAGTTTACGGTTTGTTCATTTCTACGCAGAAGGACTGGGCTGCCTATTATTATAAATCTAAATATATTTATATCGGACGCTATAATTTGCGTCGAGCGCAACAGTTTCGCCTATTTCTATCTGCGCGGATCGCAGAGATGGTCAGTTAGCGCGCAGAAATTACGATAACGAATTAAGAAAAACCTTGACCCGTGATATTTCCACGCGGGAAATATCCTCGTTAAAGAAAATCATGCGAAATTCCGTCGGTGTGTGTTTCCGCGATAATCGCGAGTACCCGGCGAAGTTTCGCGTGTTCATTGTTGAAACTTTAAAAGACCGTAAGTACGGTCCCTCTCTCTCTCTCTCTCTCTCTCTCCCCGTGCACACCACACGTGTCCCACGCGATAAATAATTCGCGATACCCACGACGAACGCTCGCAAAACGAGTGGGTGAAGAAATCGCGGTCGTTCGTACGAGTTGGCGAAAAACTGCGAAAATCGAAAGCCTTTTGCCGAAGTTTCCGCGACGAGTAGGTTTTTTTTTTGTTTCTTTTTCTTTTTGTTGGCACGCCCACGCGTTTCTAAGGAGAGACTTTGCGCGGCAGTCGTTTCGTGGAAATCAAACGGATGACAATAGCCTGGCGACACACGTTTCGACGGATTATTTTATTCGCCGGCCGCCAGTGCTCGCGCACATGAACACAGAGGATAATTATACTTGGCTGAATAATGGGCTATAGTTACGCACCTTGCTGGCTCAATCTGGGATTTTAATCGTGGGGTTCTAATCGACCGAAGTCGAAGAAGATTAATGGCGAGTCCTGCTCGCCGTTCGAATTCACTTTTGTTTCGGATCGTTGCCGTATTTCGCGGGTGTTTAACACTAGAACTACCGAGGATTAATTCGTTTTATTTAAAAACATTGGATATATATATGTTTGAAACAAAGAAACAAAAGAGTATAGTAATTTATTAATCAATTTAATTATTTCCATATAGAAACATGGTTATGAAGAATTTTGCAAATCGCAGTGTTAGAAATTCAAGCGATTCTTATAAGAAATTCGGTACCAGTCATTTTGACTGCCCTGGTAGTTCTAGTGTTAAGGCTTTAAATGAATTTTCGGTCGTTCCGAGTGTACATCTATGTGTATATTATAGATTGATAGATAGTTTATTTAGTCGTAGGGGAATTGCTGTTTAAGGACACATCGAGAAAGTATGGATAATAAAGATATGGATATTAAAGATAATATAGAGAAGGAAAATTAAAAATAATATAAATAAAGGAAGAAACACGTAGAAGGCAATGAATGGTTATGCGAATAGTGGTAACATTGTTGATATATTAGTATTGATTTTGTGCCTTTGAATTCTGTTTTCATTTAATGAATTAAAATGAATTCATTGATATTTAACACTTTCGCGATCGAAAAAGATTTTTTTCACAGAGATAGAGAGTTTATTATATGTATATTTTAGAAATAGATGGTTTATTATACAGGGTGTAACAAAACATGTGGGCATAATTCAAAAATAAATGCTAGTTAACGGTACTCATTGTAGCTGTTATATTTTGTTCATAAACTTTGAAATCGGCTTTCTATGACTTACCATTTCAGAAATATAATTTTTTAAAACTTTTTCACAAAAAGAGTTGTATGTCGATAGGGTGGTGGACTTTTTCCAAAACTGTAAAGACTTTTTTTCTTATTTTGGTGCGTTCCATCCATTTCAAAAATTATGCCCACATGTTTTGTTACACCCTGTATATTTTAGAGATAGATAGATAGTTTATTTTGTAGTAGGAGAAGTGCCGTTTAAAAGCACATTGGGAAAGTATGAAAATATTTTGCGATTACTTTCAGTTTTCCTGAAAAATGCTGCAAAAATATACGTTTTTTATACTTCTCTTGAAAATGAAGAAATTTTTACATCTTTCTTTTATTTCATCCTAAAACGTAGCTCGTTTTTCGCGATAGAAAGAACAGTTATTTTCCTCAATTTCTCATTACACATGTTTAAATTACGTTGAAAACGAAAAACCGACGTATCGGGTCAAAGTTTTTTTCTCGAAAGGGTTAAAAACAGGACTTCGAACCGTATTTTTTTCATCTCGATTTTCGTTCCGGTTCAATTAAAAAAAATATATCGGTTCGGTTCCGGTTTTCGTTCCGGAAAATATATCTGTTCTGTTCTGGTTTTCGTTTCAGAAGAAATAACGGTTTTTTTCGGTTTTTGGTTTCGGTTCGGTTTCAGTTCGATTCCGGTTCGAAGCCCTGGTTAAAAACACTAAAACACCTCGCGGAAGTTGGCTGCAGATTTTCGAAAAAATTGTCGCGAAAACGATTTCATCGAGCAATTGCCTCGTCTAACGCGAATTAACGACCGCTGCTTGTACAGCGGGTTGTCTTTGAAAGTCTTAAGAAAGCGTAGAAATGTCACGGTAATTGGATATCTTAACCTTCTAATAATACCTGGTTGTTTTAGCCGGACAACCGAATGATTATGCGAATGTCATGCTGTTTGCTATTTCCGCGCCTCTTTTAAATCTGGCCAGAGAATTTTCGATTGCTTAAATTTCGCGTAATTGGATCGGTTATTCTTGGATTAGATTATGATGTTCGGCGAGTCTTTATGACAGTCTCAACGTGCTTGTGTCAGCATCCGTGGAATGGTATTCGTATCTCGCTGAGAGCGGATGTTTAATAGCGAATTATGAAATTCGAGAACTCGTACTGTGATTACGGAGAAAAAAACATAATTGTATGGGTTATTTTGTCGTAGAAGTGGTCGGCGTGAATCATTTCGATTTTTAATTACGTCGAATTTGCTACTTGTTGTTGTATTCTTAAGCAGAGTTTCGAAGGTGGAATTGAGATTGAATTTTTTTTAACGCAAAGTAGAAATAATCGGAGGTCGATGATGAATTACGTGGCATAAACAGAATGTGTTTTTTTTACGAGATTTAGAGAAGCTGAAAACAGTAGAAAACAGTGTCAGAAGTGTTTCATATTTTTTGTATGCATTTGGTATGACGAAAGCAATACCGATTTTGTTCCACGATAAAAAATAGAAAATAACGATAGAAAATAAATTTAATGAAAGATTAATTAGATTAATTTTAACAATTCCTTAACATTAAATTTTACTTTATTTCAATATTATGAAAATTGAAGAATTTTAATTTAATTTTTCATATTTTGGTGTTAAGAATTGCACAAATTTTCAAGGTGGATTTACTGCATTTACAGCTAGTATAAATGTAATAAACGTAAAATTATGAAACCGTGTCATCGAGTAAGCGATACGAATTTAAGTTATATTTTTTCTATGCATTTGGCATGACGAAAGCAATACCGATTTAATTCCACGATAAGAAATAGAAATTAAATTTAATGAAAGTTTAATTAGATTAATTTTAACAATTACTTTAAGATTAAATTTTACTTTATTTCAATATTATGAAAATTGAAGAATTTCAATTTAATTTTTCATATTTTGGTGTTAAGAATTGGACAAATTTTCAAAATGGACTTACTGCACTTACACTTAGTACAAATGTAATCAACGTAAAATTGTGATACAGTGTTATCGAGTTGAGCAATACTAATTTAAGAACGTTATCGTTACGAAATTAACGTGTTTAAATATATCGTTGTATTTTGATGAAAATTTCGAGCCAACTTTATTTTACAATCGATTCAATTGTTTAAATTGTCTAAAAGAGCTCGAATGTAATTTGAGCGCGACGAGACGAGAGAAATAGATTTTTCAACGTGGAATACAGTTGTCCCGTCAGAATCGAGAGACTTAAGTGGGGTTAATGATCCAGACCCTAGATCCTAGAGTTAATTAAGCCAGACGCATACAGGTGAAATAAATGACCGACAGAAAGCGTTCCACCTGCGCGCGTCTGTCCCATTTGAACACAAGAGAGACGTCGCTTCGAAACTATTTTACAATTTCACAAAAACATTCCTGCGTGACACATTTCTTGATTGATCCGAACACGTGTAGTCTGGATAGAAAAAAATGGTGTATTTAAACGAGATCAATATTCAGCAGAAGAACAAAATATTCGAATATGTTAAAAATCAGAAAAATATTTATTATTTTTTCTGTTGAAAATTAGAAAAATATTTAATATTTTTTATGTTCAAAATCAGAAAAATATTTATTATTTTTTACGTTTGTTTTGATGTATTGAATGTTAGGAAAATGGAAAATGGGTTAATAGATGCTTTTGAAGGTTCAAAGTGTCTTTTTTTATCATCTTTTTGTAATCTTGAAAAGGTGTGAAAATTGTTTACTATTTATGGCGTACAGATTTCAAATTTTTATTATGCATTCTTGGCTTTTTTATTTAAATATTTATGTAGAGTTGTGTATATAACTGCATTAAAAAATGATAGTATATTTTTTTTAGATTCATTCAAAATTATCTTTGAAATTCTGAATTTTAAATTCATCGAGCACACATTTTCTATAAATTAATACTTTCTTCATTAAAATCATACTATTAGAACTTGAGTAATAATAAATCGTATATATTACATATACATATATATTTCAAGAAAAAATCGGACGGTATGCATTAATAAAAACAAAAATCTTGTCCCATTTACGGTGTTTTATTGCGAGCAGAAAACTGATGGAACATCTAATCCCATAAATATAGAAAAAGATATCACGTTGATAAAAATTCCCTGTCTCTTTTTTCTGCACTCTTTTCGCCCGCGTACGAGGAAAAATTGCAATGAACTCGCCGCATATTTTACAATACCGAACTCGTTCTGGCGTATTCTAATTCGTACGTCATCCAAAGCGTGTTTTATTCGCCGCGTTTGTTTTTTTCGCCCGATGATTTTTTTCCCCCTCGTTTCGCCATACGTTTCCCCGTGTTTGCGGACGAGGAGGTAAAGTGCGAAAGACGGTGCCCACGTTTTTCTCCGCGAAATTCCCGGTGATTCATCGCGTGGCGAACGAATTTCTCTATTTTTTTTCCCCCCCACGTGTTTTTTCCTTCTTTTTTTTGTTACCGGCGAGCGTACGTTCCACTGGTTAATCTTAAAGCCAGTGTCAACATTGTAACTCTGAGTTACAGACGGTAAGATCGGATGTTTTAAATAATAAACAGACGGAACCGTGATTCACAGTCGGTTCTCGGGATCATTGTTGCGTGGGCGTATTAAAATCATCATGTATTCGATTCTCATCTAAATTTAAATCCGTTCCCGGCTGTAACCTTCGCGGGTCTTCGCAACACGTTGACACGTTAATTATTTACAACTTTTTTTTTTCGTCTAATCACCGGTAGCCGGAACGTTAATTTTTACCACGTGACTCGTAATTAGCAAAGTAATTAAATATCGGTGGAGTGTAACGAGTTCCCGATTCAGCACACTTTTTTTTTTTTAATTTCGTTTCTACACCTGTTTCTTTGCGATTTAATCGACTCCCGCGAATCTAGTCGGCGAATTCCTTTGATCTATAAATAATAATTCTCCTGAGATCGCAGTGTGTCTCCGCGGCGTCTAGACGCTTGTCTAAATCAGACGTGCGAATTTCGTGTTTGTTCTGGAATTAGAAATCGTAGTTAAGAAACTTAGTTACACTGTCTTTTAACTCCTTGATGTGCGAATTAAACGTAACTTGGTGCGACCGAGAAATACTTCTCCCTCTGTCCCATAATACTTGATAGTGTTCTCCTTTTTTCTTGTCTCATGTTACTGGATATGTTTCTAAATTAATTTTTTGACGACAAGCTAGTATATTTTTTATTTATGAGTAGTTTATTTTTCAATAAATATTAAACTGATAAGAAAAAGAAATATTGAAATTGAGCCATATACTTTGATAAGTTGCGTCCACGAAACGAAAACTATCAAGTATTATGGGACAGAGGTAGTATTTAATTTCGTTTATAACTAGAACTACCGAGAATTAATTTAATCTATATATAAACGTTAGATAAATTTATTTGGAAAGAGGGAATGTGGATGGATAGTTAATTAATCGATTTAATTATGTAGATATAGGGACGTAGTAATGAAGAATCTCGGAAATAGCAGTGTTACAAATTATTGTGACTTTTGTATGATATTAGGAACCAGTCACTTGACTTTCTTGGTAGTTCTAGTGTTAATTAAACAGTTACGTGAAAACTGAGAAAGAGTACATTTTACTTTGAAATTTAGATTTTTATTAATCTAATTGTAAACTGTACGGCGTTCGAAAAAAAGCGTTTGACGAGTCAGACTCGTCATTACTTGTCAAGGGGTTAAACTTATCTTTCACCCTCTGATATACCTCTACCCGGTTAATTTTCCATTGGAACGTTCGTCGAGCGAAACTTTCCGGAAAAAGTGAAACTTGCCACGGAAATTTCCATTCGATTCAATTACACCCCCTATTCTCTTCGCACAGTGAAATATAGTTATAGAAAACACACAATGGGGGATTAAAAACGCTTGAACGGTTCGTTTAAATCGAGACATACACGTACGTATTCCGTTCGCGTTTAAAAACGTCGTGACCTAGTGACGACTTGATAAATATATACATATATGTATACAGGGTGTAAGAAAAATACTGGGACACTTTTTCAGTATCCATAGTACACATCAAAAGATGAAAAAAAAGTTTATAAAGTTTTGTCTAAAAACCACCCCCTATCGAGATACAACCCCTTTTATAAAAAAATTAAAAAAAAATCTTATCTCCGAAATGGTACGTTGTAGAGGACCGATTTTTATTGCAATATTACCGGAAGAGACTAAAGTTAAACAAATTAAATTTTACCGATCGCTTTAATTTATAATTAATAACTAATTAATAAATCAGTCCGACGTTTCGATCCTTTTTTGGGATCCTCATCAGGGACAATCTCCTAAACTATGCTCCCTTCGTAAGGAGAACAAAAGAAACAAAGAATTTCCAAATTAAAATTAAAATAACCGAAATAAAATAAAATAAAAATAAAATGAGCGATTTTTTCAATTTATTGAATATGTTCCTCATTGTGGATGATGTGAGTCAGTTTAATACAATAGTTCTTCATATGTAAGTAAATTTAGAATTTTATTTGAGTTTTTAAAGATCGCATCAGTGGCCGAAGAAAGTTAAAAGACTAAAGTTTACGAAAAAAATATCACTATCTAAGCAAAAGAAGATTTAGTGAATGCCCTTAATTTTTCCCAAGTTGTTACAAACCTGCTACGATATAGGTTATCAACGTTGTTTGGATTAAACAAGAATAAATGCTATTTAACAGCTATAATCGCAGCAATTATATTTTTTTCTATTATCTTTGATCTTCTCCGGTTATATTGCAATCAAAACGGGTCTTTCACGACGTACCATTTCGGAAATATGATTTTTTAAAAAATTTTTTACGAAAGGGGGTTGAATCTCGATAGGGGGGTGGTTTTTAGTCAAAACTTTATAGACTTTTTTCAACTTTTGGTGCGTACTATCGATACTAAAAAAGTGTATGAGTAATTTTGTTACGCCCTGTATACATATATGTATATGTATATACAGGGTGTATAACATATACATATATTTTCGATTATTTAACAGCAATAATCGAAGCAATTATATTTTTATCTATTATCTTTGATCTTCTCCGGTTATATTGCAATAAAAATCGGTTCTCTACGACGTACCATTTCGGAGATATGATTTTTTAAAAATTTTTTACAAAAAGGGTTGTATCTCCATAGAGGGTGGTATTTAGTCAAAACTTTATAGACTTTTTTTTTCATCTTTTGATGCGTACTATCGATACTGAAAAAGTGTCCCAGTATTTTTGTTACACCCTGTATATATTGTATATATACATATATATGTTTACTAGTGGTCGTATTAAAAAACGGGCGCAATTAACACGAAAGTTGGTCGGGAATCATCTTTCTGCACTTTGCACTTTCTAAAGGTGCAACGAATGGAGAGATGGTAACGAGCCAACCGACGATATATCGCGTCAGGGGTTGCCGGTTGCACAATTCTTTCCAACAGATCGGATCTATGGATCATACGTACCGTCTTCTTGGCACTGTTTCACGCAGCGTTTCTGGGCGCCGCGGAGCGGACGTTGTTTTGATTGTTGTTCGGCGGAACGCTCCGACGGCATTTAAATAATGAATTCGTACGCTCCACCCGACGTGATTTATCCGACGAGCAACGCATACGAAAGATTAGCCGCAGTAATAATTTCTCCGCGGCGATTCTTTCTGTCCGTTTGATTACGTCGACGAATCGGGAAAACACTCGTTGAAAGGAATTGCGTTTCCCGTGCGCATAATTATGGAAGTGGTTTAGGTTGAAAGTTTAAAGAAAATGAGTTTATCAGTTATTTCGCACCACATTATTTTAAACTAATTTATTTAAGTCAAAAGTTTAAAAAAAGGAGTTTATCAGTTATTTTACACCGCATTATTTTAAACAAAATTTATTCGATGTAATTTTTACGATATTGTTAAAAATGAACCATTAGATAGTGGTTGTAATTTCAACGTTATAATATGGAATTCATTTAGAGTTAATAAGCCGATAAATGACAATCAAATAATAACATAAACGATAATTTATTTCAGTTTATCTAACGATATAGTTAAGTTGGGCTCTATATTTTAAGAATCTTAAAAACTCGAAATGATAAAAATGGGTTACTTTTTAAAAATAATTAATAAATGTTCATGAATTGTTTCATTAAAGTTATTGTTTCAAATAAAGCTCATTGTCCTTTATTGCTTTAAGTGATTTACAGGACACTCAGTTAATTTTGAAAATGGTCTAAGTCAGTTCAAAGTGTGAAAGCAACATTTTCGTATGAAATTCACACAAAATTTCATATTCATGATATATTTCATTCGTGTGTTAATTCATTCGCCTGATTTTTCGAGTTAGTGTAAATGCAGGGTGAATTAGTTTTTCGTTTGGATGAATTGTGGAAATATTTTACGTTTTTTGGGAATTCGAGGAATTTAGGGAAATGCTCTTTTTATAATTGTTTATGTTGTCTTGATGGGGAGTCGTTGAATTTACTTGATTTTTTAATTGGGAAATTATAGTGATTTGAAGGAACAAATTTTCCCGCATGGAAATTTTAGTGTGAAGAAATTTCAATATGTGACAATTGGAACTCGTAAAAATTTAAAAACATAATTTTTTAAGCATGTTACTTCTACCACGTTAAAGTTTTAGGGCGTAGGACGTTCGTCTATGTTAAAAAAATAGATAAACAATTTACGAGGGTGAATCAAATGTAAATTTATTATTATCACTGAAATATTATTAATTTTTCAGTTCTTATACTTGAATTACATTTTTTTAAACGTGGTGAGGGTATTCTTCATTATTCTTTACGATGCAAATGAATAAATATTCTTATTTGTGAGGGATTCTATAAAAAATGTTAGTTTTTAACAAAATTTACTGTAGCGCAGTTGTGCGACACTCTGTATACGATTCTGTAGAGCAGGTAGAGTCAATATTTGTTTATCAAGTTTAATCCCACGTAATTCTATGGAGATAAAAATAACGGAGGAAGGATTCTACCTCATTTCCGATATTGGTTTTACGTATTTGTTCCTGCATTGTTTCAAGCTTTCGAAAGTTTTAGTATTATTAAATATTTATCGACGCGTCAGCGGATTCAGGTTAATAGTTCTGTGTTTAAAATTTGTTACGCGAAATCCGATAGGCTTGTCGACCTATTTAATGAACGTGACATTAGGTGATATATCGGTGATTATTGAATTACTTTAGATTTCCTGAAAATGCTTTTTATTTTAGTGTTTGAAAATTAATAATTGTAATTTTAATGATCGCCAAAAATTATAATTGTAAGTAACAAATATTACTTTGGCCTATTGAACGATCCATAAACTCTACGATAAAATTAAATTAAACTATATAATTATTCACTCACCCATCCAGAATGAGGAAACAGTTATTAAACCGAAAAATTAAGTCCTACGTTCTCCAGACTACTTTTCAAACCATGTTCCCTTAATAATAAAGAAATTTCGTTATACGGGGAACAAAAAACAAACAACAACTAAATATTTTCCTTTTCAACCAAAAAACACCAAAATTAATAAAGAATAAATCACTGTTGAATCAAAATCAGTATTTAATGTTTTGTTGACGAACATAATAAATTGATTACTTAATGACTTTCTCATTGTGGATGTTATTTATTCGAAAAAAAATAAAAAGTATCTTTAGCACATCAAATCTCACGTATTTTTCATTTTTTTACATATTTTTATTCATTTCATGTTCAACCGATTTTCCATTAATTTATTAAAGTCAGATGACAAATAAATATTTGCCATTTGCAAAAATTGTAGTAAATCAGCATTTAGTATCACCACGTTCACCCAGCCTTTGAATCACCCTGTATCAGCAGCTAAGGGTTAAATTTGGTTCGACACGATCGCAGCTAAATTCACGCTGTTCTCCCCCTACGACCTTGTTGTTTACAAAGAAACCATGTAGCTGCTCTTGTAGTTGTGTATATCCGATAATTGTACGGCCGTAAGATACTAGGGTAGATTCTGGTAATTTATCGGGATCCCGGGGTTGTGTGCGTGTGTACACCTTGTCGTATACCTTGGTCAAAGCTCACGATACGAAGGGAAGGAATTTTTTTATGACGCTTGAACCCCGAGATTGACGTTTTTTTTTATTCTGTCGTGGAAAGCTGGGAAATATTGTTTTGTTTATTTTTTTTTAAATTTTGCACTCTGAGATTGATGTGATATCTTTTTTTAAATACTCGATATCGATACGATCGATAATTTTCTTTTTTGAACATAATAAATTAATTAAATAAAAAATTCCTCCGATAATAAAGATTAAAATTATATAATAACAAAAATTAAAATAATTATATATAATACTTTGACTCTTTTTTTCTTTTTTAAATACCGTTGTGAAGTTAGGAAGGGATCAGTCTGTTGACTTTGAATTAATTTGTTTAATTAAGAGTGCTGAGAGCTATTCGCACAATGCGTATTAATAATTTATACATGTGTGTAGAATAATCATGTGTCAAGAAAAATTAAACAATCGAATTCAGGTAATAGTTAATTTAGTAGGGGCAGTAGCAAACAAAAATAGCTTTCATACAGTAATAAAAGATATGCACTGGTTTTCATGTTAATTAACGAAAATGGCGTTGGAAGTTCTAACGTTGAATGCAGAATTTTTAATTAAAAGTTTAAAAACCGTTATTTTCACCGGCTTTCGCCAGCTTTGGTGTTAATGAGAACGCAGAGATGCGTGTGTGTGCGTGTGTCACAGATTATTGAGTCCAATTTAATATTCGTCGATTTGCAAGGGTTCTCAAATTATTTGCATCACTTTTTATAAATAGATACCATAATAACCGCTTGAGCGCCAGTGGGTTTTTTTTTAGAGAAGCTCATAACTGACTGTACAATTAGCGAGGGTTTTAGCGTTAGCATGATTGAGTTAAGTGACTGTAGGGTTTCAGGATTTTTCACGCTGTAAACGGTCGCTCGACGAACCAATGACATGATTTTCAACTTTTCGATGAGATTTTTTTTGCACTTGAAGTAACGGGGAACTTTTATTTAATATCGAAATTATTCGTTTAAGACTAATAATAAAAAATTAGGTTGCGAAATGTGAAAGTGATGTAAACTATGACAAGTATTTGTTTGAATTATTGTTCAAAATATTTTTGGGAATATTTTCATACGGTTTTTTTACAGTTGTGTGATTTGAGAAATTAATTATTTTTAGTTTACTTAACATATTTCTTTCTCTCTCACGGGTTTGTTTAATAAGGTGTTGTTTTCCAATGCAGATCTATATTTTAAAATACTTTTCCTGCCGTGTGCTTTAGTTTAACACAGGTTTCACAGCTCGCAGCAATTTGTTTAATTGTTCTTTTTTAAAAATTAAACAGCATATCGTTATCTTCTTTGACGCTTTACCCTTTTCCCTCTTACGTTTATTTTTGAATAAGATATCGTTATCGACCATACTTTCTGTCTTTCATATTACCTTTTCTGTTGTTTGCGTTAGTTTAACGCGAGTTGCACACTGCGTTGAAAATCAATTGTTTCACGGCTGTTTTTTTTTACACGGTACACATCCGCGTGAGAAAAGTGTCCCAGGCGTCTTATTATGAATACACCAGATGCTCGGGGAAATTCTAATTAAGCCATACTAATTATCGCGGTGAAACGAACGATTAACAATGATTATCACGCGTACAAGCTTGCCGAATTTTTTTATGCATAAATAGCCTCGTTCGATTGTTTGCAATACCCTGAGAGGAAAATACGGGGAACATGGTAGAAGAAAATAAATAATTGAACCGTTTATTTTGAAAGTGGTGTATAAGTCCATTTTCTCTTGTTTCGAGAGAATTAAAGGTTTAGTATATCTGTTAATAAAAAAATGTAGGGTAATTATATCAAGTCTGACAATGTTTCTGTTGATTTATTAATATGCAACTTAATTATATAAATTTGTTTTACACCATTTTTTTCAAAATTATTCAATTGCAAAAGTAGTTTAATGTCAATTTTAGAAAATCAATTGTCGCTTAAAATATATTTTATATCAGTCCAATTTAGTTTGCAAATCATAACAAGATATAAAATAGAAGTAGTATTTTTTATTTTAAACGTTAATTATATTGTTGAAATTAACATAAAAGATTGGTAGTATTTCTTATGTTCTTCGTGTGGTAAGGTTTTGAAATTTGGCATCGTGCTACCAAAATTAACGTAATAATTTGTGATTAATTATTAATTATTATATCTATTATTTCCATTTTTATTTGCCAACGACTGGACAACCCTAAATTTCAGTCTTGCCTAGTACACACTATATCACTATATGTATACATATTAATACATACATACATATTAATTTTATTGTTTTTATTCATAATCCATGGTTACGCAATTTCTTTTATTTAATTTTCCATTGGACGAATCATGGTCATCTTTTAGAAAATTAAATTCTAACCAATTACAAATCAGTGGACACGTAAATTAAGCATAAATTACCTATGATATCTTTTTTTTTTTTAAATTGACAAACACCACTTTCAAAATATTAATTTTAATGTTTTTATTCATAACCCTTGGTTACGCAATTTCTTTTATTTAATTTTCCATTGGACGAATCATGGTCATTCTTTAAGAAATTAAATTCTAACCAATTACAAATAAGTTGACACGTAAATTAAGCATAAATTACCTACGTGATATCTTTTTTTTTTAAATTGACAAATATCGCTTTCAAAATAAACGGTTTCGTCTAATTATTCTACGACAAAGGATGCATCTGGAAGCCAAGGTTGATTTTCACGTCCCGTCCGGCGAAGATAAAGCGTAGAAAGAAAATGTCAGAAACCACGCCCCGCCGGAAAACAGAAGAGAGTGAGGCCTATTCGTTCTCATTAACTGAAGAATTGCGAGGTGAATAGGTATAACTAACTCCCTAATTAAGAACGGATAATTTTAGGTACATGCGATCCATGTCTGAAGAAAGTCCGCTCTGATTCCGCACGTACATATACGCGCGCGTATTATTACGTCTTTTAGTCCGTTGCTAATTAGCCGCTCTAAGGTTACTTCTTATGGGATAATAATATCACATAAGTTTTCCGTCCTTGAGACGAGTTTGTTTTTTTTTTTCATTTTTCTTCTACAAGGATTTTTGTTTTCTTCAGGTTGGAAATTTTAGAAAAAAAATATATGAAATTTCATTGGAATTCACGCGGGTAATTCGATTTTTGAACAGGGAGATTTATTTGTGACACTTTGAAAAGGGTTCTTAAATTATTAATATTTTTACAAAAATAAAAATCATTAAAGTAAATTATAGGCACAAAATATAAAAAATAAATGTGTAATTTAATTTTTACTATAGTTTTTGGATCGCTCAATTGGCGGAAGTAGTAATATTTACGTACAATTATAAGTTTTGGCGATCGTTAAAATTAGAATTATTTATAAATAATAAATATAAGAAAAACATTTTTTAAATAACCAATTTATTGCTCTTATTTAAGGAAATCACATGGAGAATAGTTTTCTAGGGATTTTGTGCTTTTCGTTCGTCGCGGTAATTAGAAATGATGTAGATTAATTTGTTGTTGGATCTCAACGATGGTGTTCAATTAATTTAACTCTCAATGCCGTGAGCTGTGCGTGTATGCGTGTGTGTGCGTGTGTGTCACCCTTTACCTAACGTCTGTTGCACGTGTTACGTTTCAAAGGACGGCGTGTAATAAATTATTTTTATAATTATTTATACCCTAACACCTTGACCTTTTTCTTCAATGGGAAAGAGAGCACGCCGGGAGGAAGACTGCTTTATCTCCTGTATTACAAGGTTACTTATTAGGTAAACACGCGGTGTATGCACAATCTCGTCTTACGCAGTTTAAGGTCGTAAAAATTTTGAGCATGTACCGCATGGACGGCGAATAACGATCTGAACGTGGAATTTTAGGTCTGTATGTGTGTGTGTGTGTTTGGGGGGGGGGATGCATTTTTTATTGTTTATTTTGATCGTTCTAGTCGCGTTTAATTAATTTTCACGCGGAATATAGAGTGAGAGATTTTTAATTAATTCGAAATTACTGGTTCTTTTAGGTGAAAGTTATATTTTTTGGTTATATTTTATGAGGGGAACGAAAAAGAAGCTTTTTGGCTTATAATTTGTTAGGGTAATTGATGGAAATCATGTTGAATGGAAAATTTTTAAGAATTTGAAGGTCGTAAATAGGTTTCCTTTGCAGAGATTTTCACAAATGTTCATTTTGGAAGCTCAAAATGACGGTGTTTTAAATAATACATGTTTTTTATTCAATTCAATTTAATGCAAGCGACGAGTACAAGTGTTTTTTTTTATTTTTTATTAACGAGCGTGACGTTGAAAGCTGAGCTTTTAATCACAAATGTAAAAACGAAATGTCCGACTTTTCTATTTTCAGTTATGAAAATGACCGGTATTTAAATAAAAGTCATACTTTTCGCAATTGTTTGCGCGTAACGGGAAAATGTAAATCCTCTTTCATTGTTATCAACGAAAATAACGCTGCATTAAAAAATACAAACTGTGTAAATGGCTTACGGTAGGTTCGTTGGTAATTAAACAACCATCCCCATCATTGGGACTTAACAATTGATTAACACATTAACACGTTTCTAATACTGAGTACCGGCGAAAATAATTAAATTCTGGAGCTGATTGCCGCAAACTTGTACCGTTAAAGTAAGAATAAAAATGATAAATTTGTGTTGTGTAAAAAAAAGATTTTTATAAGTTTTATACCTGTTTTATAGGTAGATAATAGACCACTTGTTATTATTGTGCTGAATTTATTTAGCATTATATTACAGGTATTTTGGAAAAGCCGAGTAAAAACAAAATTTAATATTTCTGGTTAGTGTGATAAATCGAGAAACAATAACTTTTCCATAAAGAAACTCTAAATAATTGTTTATCGTTAATTATACCACTGCAAATACGTGCCTATAATTATGAAAGTGGTCTAAGTCAATATTTAAAAAACATGAAAGTCTTGATAATTTGTTAATAAATGTTTCAAAACCTCTAAGAAACGTAATATCAAAAATTTTTTAAAAATTGACTTACACCACTTTCATAATTATGGGCGCATATAGTCCAAAGTTGAAAAAAGTGTGATTTACCAAAATTAATTTTTTCAAAAACTAGAACTAATAAAAAAATCGTTATACCGTGTTATCGAAAGCTTCTAATCTCGCCTTATTCACAAACAAAACCCGCAGGACGTGAATTCACGTCACCGGTCGCGAACGTGTTAATTAAACGTCATTGAGACTTTCTCGCGAGCAAAAAAAGAAAGAAAAAAAAATTCAAAGTGATTTCCCCGTTAAACAACTCGTTCGCAAAGTGATTGGCCGTTAACGCGCCGGCACACTAATACATTAGTCGGTTTCGTTTCGATCGTTCCGCGTAGCACCACGGAAACGGTGAGCCCTAATTAGATAATGCGATGTTACTATAATAAATGAATAACACGCCGAACAGGTATAAATATCTCCCGGGCGTGCCTGACACCGTGCACGAAACACTTTCGCCGACGATCCACGGGAGAATAATTACACTCCCGAAAGAGATACCCTTCGAAACGATGTGCACGTACACCCCCGTACAAAAGTATCCGGACACTTACGCGTTTCCCAAATTCGCCTAAATATGTTTCATAATTATGGGTACATATAGGCTGAACTCAAATCATGTAAGATTTTAAAAGTCGAACAGACTTAAATTTTAAACTCCTGCATTTAAATTTTATTTTTTTTTTAAATTTTATTTTAAATAAGTATATAAGATTTTTATTTAGAAATTTTATTTATTTTTATTAAAATTAGTCCAAAGTTGAAAATCGTGTGATTTTCCAAAATTAATTTTTTCCAAAACTAGAACCAATAAAAATTTAGTTTCTTTTATAGATTTTTTATATTGTTTTATGTTGTTTTTGTGTTGTTGTTTATTTTTTATGTTTTATGTTATTTTTTATCTTGATGTTGTTCTTGGGTAAGACCAGCAATATTTATTAATTAATACTGTCGATTAAGTTATTATAAAGCAAAGTACATATACAGGGTGTAACATATCATCGGGGACCTTTTTTCAGAATCGATAGTACGCACCAAAAGATGAAAAAAAAGTGTATAAAGTTTTGTCTGAAAACCACCCCCTGTCGAGATACAACCCTTTTTGTAAAAATTTTTTAAAAAATCATATCTCCGAAATGGTACGTCGTAGAGGACCGATTTTGATTGCAATATAACCGGAAGAAACTAAAGTTTACGAAAAAAAATATCACTATCTACGCAAAGGAAGATTTAGTGAATGCCTTTAATGTTTCCCAAGTTGTTACAAACCTGCTACGATATAGGTAATCGACGTGGTTTGGATTAAACAAAAATAAATGCTATTTAACAGCAATAACCGCAGCAATTATAGTTTTTTCTATTATCTTTGATCTTCTTCCGTTATATTACAATCAAAACGGGTCTTCTACAACGTACCATTTCGGAAATATGATTTTTTTTAAATTTTTTACAAATGGGGTTGTAACTCGTTAGGGGATGATTTTCGGACCTAACTTTCTCGGTCCTTTTTACACCTTTTGGTGCGTACTATCGATTCTGAAAAAAGGTCCCCGACGATATGTTACACCCTGTAGAAGCGATATGAGGTTACACAGTTTTAGACGATTTTAGCTCCAATTCGTTCGTTTCTCACATTCTATTTGGTATATTTTCAGCATTTATCTATTTAGTATACTCCTTATATAAATTCGTACGCATTTTCCTAACGGGGAGGACATACGAATGAAAAGGAAATTTAGTCATTTTTATATCATTTTGTAAGAAGAATTGTCTAAACTATACTCTCTGTATACTCTACTATAACTAAATGCTTCATAAAAATGAATTTCATTGAGAAATGGGTATATTATTGTACCATAAATACAGTATTTACATGAATTTCATAGGTGTCCGGATACTTTTGTACGGGGGTGTAATTACACGGTTAATTCGTGTTATTCAGCGTCGCTGTGAAACGTCGCGGCGCGCGATCATTATCGCGAGGAATTTGTTAATAACAATAAACGGAACGCGAATGGAGCGATTAGCGTGTTTGTTAGTGTGCTCGATGTTGCACAGGTGGAAGATAGGGAGGACAAATTATAATTCACCTTGTACTTCTTCCGTGTATCTATATTCAGACCATCCGGCCGCTGTGTTCGCCGCTATTGATCCATTACAGGAACGCGCGACTGTGAAAGTAACGTTTACATGAGAATATGAGGGAGAGAGAGAGAGGGGGAGGGGGAGGGGAGACTTTCGTTTTTCTCGGGGTTTCGGGAAATCGCGGGTAATCGGGCAGAGATACGTCGACTCGGACGAGTTTATTAAAGATTAGGTTTGGTACGAGATTGTGGAGAGTTAATTGTATCAAAAGTTTCTGCGAGGACGGGAGATTTGACTTAAAAATTAATTAAAATGTTGTTGTAAAGTATGGGAGGATTTTTGTGGATGAATATTTAAAGAGAAGTGGTCTCAAAGGGGTCAAAATGACCCTTTGGTTAATGTAGGGTTAAATGTGGCCATAATTATGAAAGTGGTGTAAGTCAATTTTTAAAAAATTTTTGATATTACGTAAAATAAAGATTTTTGTAATTTGTATATGTACTTGCTTTATAGGTAGATAACAGACCACTTGTTATTATTGTGCTGGATTTATTTAGCATTATATTATAGTAAAAGTAATATAAAATTCTAAATCCCGTACTGTAAAGTACGGGATGTTTTTTGTTGAAGAAAATTTAAAGAAAAGTGGTCTCAAAGGGGTCAAAATGACCCTTTGGTTAATGTAGGGTTAAATGTGCCCATAATTATGACAGTGGTGTAAGTCAATTTTTTAAAAATGTTGAATATTACGTTTTTTAAAGGTTTTGAAACATTTGTTAACAAATTGTCAAGACTTTCATTTTTTTTAAATATTGACTTAAACCACTTTAATAATTATGGGAATAAATGTCGGGGAAACGTGATGTGTGAAAGGAATATACCTAAGGGATTTTTTTTAGGTTTACTAAGAGTTTACTTCGAGTTTTTAAAAAGTACGACAAGAATTTTGTTGAAGAAAACTTACAGACAAGTTTTTTTAAGGGGGCTCAGTAAATTAAAAATGAAAAAATCACGTTTTCAAGTTTATATGGTATTTTATTCTTCTTTTTCTTACGAACATTTTAATAATAAATAATGCATACATTTCAAAGCATAAATGGTAATTATAAGTATTTATATACATCGGTGACTTCAAAAGACGGACTTTAATTGAGAAAAACAGGACACACTGGAAGTATCACTTTGTTTTTACATTTGCACACTTTTCTCATGGCTGGAAAGAGATAGGGCAATAACATTTTCACCACAGTTCGAATATGATATAGTACACAATTTAACAGGAGTTTTTTAAAATATTACTGCATAGAATAAAAATATTTATATATATATATATATATATAATATGTAAAAATAGTGAAAAATTAGGCTTTATGAAAAAAATTCATACATGTATATGAAAATATATATTTTTTAATTTCCTCCCGTTAAACCTTACAAAACTATGGTGGTAATATACTGTACAAATTTGGTAATGATAACTTTAATAGGTATCCAAAAAAAGTGTGCAAAAAATGTATAATTTAACATTGCTTAGATAGACCTTAACGAACCTACCGAGTCCCTTTAAAAGTGTGCAAAAAATGTGTAATTTAACATTGCTTAGAAAGACCTTACCGAACCTACCGAGTCCCTTTAAAAGGGTCAAAATGGCCCTTTGGTAAACGTAGGGTTAAACATCGGGGAAACCGCGATGTGTGAAGGGAATACCAGAAATTTTTTTTACATTTATGTACTACGAATTTACGTAGACTTAATTCTATCAAAGGTTCCTTTGAAGACAGGAATGATTAGATTTAAAATTTAATTAAAATGTTCTCATAAAGTACGACAAAAATTTTATTGAAGAAAATTTAAAGAAAAGTGGCCTCAGAAGGGCCAAAATGGCCCTTTGGTAAACCTGGTGTTAACCCCTTCGGACCCTGTGCACATTGTAATGTATATAATACTTTTCGTGTTGTATTTTAATACGTATAGGTTTAAACTCAGTCCCAACACTTAATGTACTTACCAGTGAATCTAATATAAAAAAATAACCTCTGAAATAAATATTTTTGTAAAAAGTATACTGTTGCTTTCATTCACATGAATTAAATTAATTTTAGTATAAAATCATTTTTTGTTAAACGAAAAAAAAATCGGGTCTGAAGGGGTTAAACGTCGGTGTGTGAAGGAAATACCAGGGAATTTTTTTCTTTTTTTTTAATGTTCGATCGAACGTCGGTGGTCGATGAATTAATGTAACGCATAAATAACGAAATATCTCACGACGTATCTTTGTAAAGTGGCGGAGACGTTGCGCGAATAAAAGATGGGAGTTAATGTAACTGCATGATGAACGTTCAGGATTGTTTTTGCATTTTTTTTTTAATTGTTCCTCCCCGAGAATTTGTCTGGTTGTGCGTAGAGTTTGATTGAGAAATCGTAGTTTTATCCGATTTTTTTATAAGAATATATGTGCCCATAATTATGAGTGATCTAAGTCAATATTTTAAAAAAATGAAAGTTTTGATAATTTGTTAATAAATGTTGCAAAACCTTTAAAAAACGTAATATCCAAAATTTTTTAAAAATTGACTTAGACCACTTTCATAATTATGGGAACATATTTCAGGGACCATTTCTTTTTCGTTGGAAGAAATAAAATATAACTTGGTGTTTTTTTTATGCAGAGATGTATATTTTCTCGGGAAAAAGGAGGTACGACTATATAATTTTTTGTAGGTCGAGATAAGCCGTCGAATGTGATAAAAAGGAAATCATTGCGAATTGCAATTTAATGCTTGCTTTCAAAATTTACTTTAACGGAAACTCGAAAATGGGGAAGCGTTGTTTTACTTAAAAATTAATATTAAATATATCAAATATGAGTTTTATATGCGATAATGTAACTTTTGCCAGAAAAAATACGTTCACTACTAAATAAGCTTTTAAAGTAAATTCCGAAAGATATTCTAAATAAATAACGTATTTTCTAATTAACAAATAAATAAATACTATATCTTGAAAATTAAAAAATAACAAATTTCAACTTTAAAATATCTAAAATTTCAAGGATAGTTTTCAAAATTCATTTCACCTGACCCGGAAAACGGGGAATCATTGTTTTTCGTCAATTTACGATGATTTTGCCGTGACCGGAAGAGTCTGGCGTATCGATCGATGAAAAAATCCGCGAGAATTTCGCTCTGCGATGCACGTAAGTGACCACTGCCCAAGACTAAACGGAACAAAAAAAAATAATTAGCGTTCGCTATGTTGTCTCTGCGAAAAAAAAACAATTAAATCGCAAAGGGCTGCTTTCGGCGAGCAGTCGAAATATCATCACTTTATAGCGAGTAATAACCGTAATTAAACATTACGAACGCGGAGACTACAGTCGTGTAACGTCTGTTTTTCTACACCTTGGTATAAAACAGCCCGTAAAAAGAATCGTAAATCCAATTTGTTTGGATACTGGGTCACGTGGATAAGGGAAATGAAGCTATTTTAAACGGGGCGATCACTAAATTAGAGATTCTTCTTTTCATATTCCATTTACCATCGAGCCCCGTGACGTGTAATTAAAATTCCAATTTTCCCCGGGAATTAATTGCAATTTATACACCTTGTTATTCGACCCCGTCACGTTAATTCACTGGAAATTATCCGAACCGTCAGTGCAAAGTGTTCGCGAATCTATTTTATCGCCGAAAAGCCGTTCCGTTTCGTCGATTTAATCCGTTCGATTGAATACAATATTTTCTCGTGTTGTATCTCTGTCGATCATTCGTTTAATTCGAATTTCTCGGGGACTATCGTTCCTCTTTAATCTGCTTCGAAAATGTCGCGAGGTCAATCGGACTGGAACACGTCACATTTTATTAAGTTCATCGCGAAAGCAGATTAATTTCATACTTCTCTCGTGGATTCTTTTTTTTTTTTTTTTGATTTTTAAAGTTCGAACGATCGACGATGAAAATAATTCCAACGTCTTAAGTGCTTTGTTTATTTCCCGACCGTGTTGTACACAACGGCTTTACGAGGTGTATTTAATTCTAAGTTGGTCACAGTTAAGCGATTACCCGACGATTTCCGGTTCGACCGATGACGCACGGAAACTGATTTGTAGTTCGGAGAGTGTTCGGTTACAACCTGCATATTGATACGTTGGAATAATTAATTTCGTATGGCGCCACCACTGCGCTTTCGGCGGCAAATGATGCGCGCGATAAAGAAAACGAAATTCCTCTCGATTTCATTCCGTATTTTTTTTTTATTTCGTTGTCTCGTTCGATTATTTAGCCCCGTTAGCCTTTTCCGGATTTCCCGTGAAAAATGTTTCGCCGTTTTTTTATTTTTCTTTTTCACCGGAAATGTTTGTAGCGGATTACTTATTTTTCTGTTTTTTTTTTTCGTTTGTTTGTTTGTCGAACCGACGCTTCGAGCTGGTAGGTAAACACAGAGAAACTGCGAAACGTTCCCGTCGATCGACGTATCAGCGAGTAATGGAAATAATTGAAGCGCAATATTTTCCACGGTGGACTTTAATTTCGATTTATCGAATGAAAACATCGCACGGCATTTCGAATGACCGTTCGATGGGCGAATTGTATTATTTCGTTGTGCGGTGTGAAATTTATGGAGTTCCCTATTTTTTTTCTTTTTTTATCGAGTTCCCATCGTTTCATGTGGGTAATTAGAATAATCTGATGGCTCGTCATCTTTGTTGCGTCACACGCGTCTTATCCGAAAGCGATCGCACTTAACCCTCATTAGATATGGAAAAAAGAAGTAACGCAATTAGTACGGTAATTGACCTAGAAAAGAAGGAATGAAAAAAAAACTGCCCCGTTTATTCGGAAGTCTATTTTGAAACGTGCGAACTCGACGGGTCGTGAACAAGTTTTTGGGAAAAGTTGTCGCGTGACTTGGCGTCGTTTAAGGGTTAAACAGGCATTAATTTTATTATGTAATCGGTAGATATATCGACGTTCTGTAAATACATGGAGTGATGTTTACCGCAGGGTTGCTCCTCTGTTGTTTTTTTCTTATGCTTATAGCGCGACACACTGCCACGGAAATCGATTTGCAAAGAATATTTATCCAAACGTCAGACATTGAAGAGTTACAGAATATTAATTAATCATAATATTACGCGATACTACTGTAATTGCTATTTAAAATATTTGTTCGTTTAATAGAATATTAATTTTATTTTATTTCGTTTATAATTTCCCAGTATTAAGTATATACGTGTTTTATTATTTGTGTACCGGTAGCATTTGCCCAGTTTTTTCATTACGAAAATGCATGTCATTAGGAGAACGTTAATTGCGATCAACGAATGCCCCGTATTCCTGATTTTCGTGTAGACAAGAAAGCTTATAAAGTCTTGTAAGTCGCCTTTTCAAAGATTAATCGATAACTCGTTCCCTTGGAGCGCTATTGCGGACAAAACTGCAGCTAGAAATTCTGCAGTCATTACTGATAGTGGATAATGCAGGTCACTGCATGCGATTCTTGCTGTCTGCAGCTATTTCGCGAAACTGTTCGTAGATGGCGATCCCTGTTTAGTTACCGACTCAATTTTAGCTGTATCGATAGCAAAGAATGCTACTTAATTAACAAAGTATCATATATTTATATGATATATTTGTATACGATAGCAATATTTATTTCTTTGAAATTATAATGGTTCACAGTGATAGAAATGTAAATTCAGACTTAAAAGAATATAACTATGAGCATATACCTTCACACTTACATTTCGTTAGTGATTAAAATAATTTAATTCGATTAAATTAGAATGTTTTCATAGAGAATTGATTTAATTTATTAAAGTGGCGTAACCTGAAGAAATACATGGTATTGTGTTAAAAAAAATGATTTTAATTTTTTCTTTACAAATATACAGTTCGAATAGAGTGTTTTTTCTTCAAATAATTATTGCATACTTTTTATTTATCACAGTTACATTTTCACATTAAACGACACACAAACGTGTAAGAATGGAAAACAGTTTTCAAAGGGACACGTATTTTCGCGAAAGCAAATTTTTTCGCAAAAATTGCGAACCAGAAAACTCCTTTAAATATTTTATATGGTCTTTATATTCATGAATCTCTGTATGCATGGATGCTCGCTACATGAAAACCACACCCCTATTGGGAATTTTGCGTCCGAAAATGATTGAAAAAAACAACTCGTGTTCGTGAAACGTCAGAATATCCTAAAGTATAAAATCATAAATAAAAATAGGGGCGATGGTGTTTCTCCTAAAAATGACCGAGATATCTCGTCGTTTACTTTTAAATCGCCATAAAATTGTTTAGAACTCGCCGATACAGGATATTTTTATAATATTTTTAGCGAGAAGTTTTCGAGACCGTTCCGAAATTAAAAACTTTTCCGTCCTCCTTTTTCCTGCGTCCGTCGGGGATTTTCGTATACGATTTCCGGAAAACAGTGGGAAAAAAACAGAACTTGGCAACCGACATGCCCGGACGCTGCAGATATTATCTTATCGATTCTGGGAAAGATTAGTTACTCCGAGGGACGTCAAAACATATTTTGAAGTTCCGGCAGCTCACATTTTCATTAAATTGCTACGTCACTGTGTTGGGCGAGTGTTTTCATTTTTTTTTTCATCACAGTATTTAAGAACGAAGCTCATTAGGTATTAAAAATATATTTATCCAGGTTTCTGTACGTTTTTGTAGTAAATCTAGGGATATTTATTACAGGTTTTTTGAAAATGTCGTGAGACGGAGAAAAAGTGTTGTGATTTTTGGAAATTTCGCTGCGTCAATATTTCTAGACTGTATATTTTAGTCGTTGAAATTTCTAAGCGTTGAAATATCCGTTCGCTGAAATTTCTAAGCGTTGAAATATTTGTGCGTTGGAATTTCTAAGCGTTGAAATATCTATGCATTGAAATTTCTGAGCGTTGAAATTTCTAAACGTTGAAATTTCGAAGCGTTGAAATTTCTAAACGTTGAAATTTCGAAGCGTTGAAATTTCTAAACGTTAAAATTTCTGAGTGTTGAAATTTCTAAGCGTTGAAATTTCTAAACGTTAAAATTTCTAAGCGTTGAAATATCTATACGTTGAAATTTCCAAGCGTTGAAATTTCTGAGCGTTGGAATTTCTGAGCGTTGAAATATCTGTGCGTTGAAATTTTTGTGCGTTGAAATATTCTATCGTTAAAATATTCTATCGTTGAAATATCTATGCGTTGAAATTTCTAAACGTTGAAATTTCTAAGCGTTGAAATTTCCAAGCGTTGACATTTTTTACCGTTAAAATTTCTAAGCGTTGAAATATCTATGCGTTGAAATTTCTAAATGTTGAAATTTCTGAGCGTTGAAATTTCTATGCGTTGAAATTTCTGAACGTTCAAATTTCCAAGGTTCAAAATTTCTATATTTTTAAATTTCAATGCGTTGTCACCTTTCAACCCTTATATTCCTGGACACATAAATTTACCCAATCAAATATTTACGTCCCCGTATTTCCATGGAGAAAGAAATTCTGTGCGCCAAAATTTCCACGCTTTAAATTCCACTGCTTTTTAAATTTCTAAATATTGCAATTTATGTAATATCACAACAAAGTTCTATAAAACTTGTATCAAAATCGCCAGCGACCGAATATTCACGGGAGTCACTCTATTTATAGCTAAAAAAGCTTTTCCCCAAAAATTGTGTCGCACTCGAGTTTATAATATTCATACAGTAAAATTAATGATTCAGATCATTCCTACACATCTTTCGAAAATTTAGCGGGACGTTAATGATTCGGATCACTCGATTATTATAATTTAGCATAATGAAATTCCACGCTGTTCATTTTAATTTATTATCCACGTACGAGACACGTTTTATCGATAACGTTGCACCTGAATTTTCACCTCGCTACAGGTAACCAAGCTAATCAAGCAGACCTCTAAAAATTTCTTTAACTTAAAACTGAGACAGCATTTAATTAAACACGACGACGTAATTGAAAAGTCAGTGACCATAGAAAGCTGTATCTGAAAATCCTGCGAGGTGGAATGAATGGGAAACGGTGAAAAAAAAACGTTGGTACACGTGTTGATTACATATCTTTTTCATGGCGGTCTTGTCCTCCTATTTTTTTCGCTATTTCACCACTCATGGATTACAGAAGTGAAGATTTTTCGCTGATTGTCACATTGTGGTTGGTACTGACGTATTTTTACGTCATTTTACACGTGTATAATTATTGTTAGAATATTAAGTTTTAGAATATTATTATACAAAAATTAATTTATCTAAAATTCCTAAATTTCTAAAACATAGAATCTTATTAAACTTATTTTGTATTAATCGATTAAATAGAAATGAGATTCATATTAAAAATCAGTGAGATTTGTTTAATTTTTTTTTTTGGTATTACAATATCGTTTGTCAATTTGACGACGGTATTTTCCGGTTGTTTTTGAAATGAAAGGTAATTATTCTGGCGGGAAGTTTGAAAAGAAGTTTCATGATTTTAATTCTTGTTTTAATGACGCGAGCCCATTAACCAACTTTAGATCGTCGATAGAATCGCTGGCTAGAGAAGTGTTAATTACACTTCCGTACCTTTTAGGAACAATTTCCTATCGGCGATTCGATCTCTCGTCGTCTTCGGTTCATTAGCTTTTTCGGCGATTCTTTAATTTGCCAGTTTCAACGAGAACCCTTAATTCTCATCCCTTTTAAACTACTTCGGAACCGATACATCCGTTTAACGGTTTTAATACAATTTAATCGCGAATATCTACACTTTCCGGGGAATAGTTTTTTTTTCACGTGGAATCGCGTAGAATTCGCGATAAAATAAAGAAAGTGAAAAAATCTTGGTTTTTGAAAGAAGTTCCTTTGGAAAAGCTCCCTTCGGGAATTCAATGTGTTAATTTATCGATGGTAAATGAGTGTACTGAAGAAAGCCTGTTTATCAACTATAAAACGATCAATTTATACTAAATTATTACTAAAAGATTAACAAACCAAAAGTATATTTATCCACGATAAGGAACTCAGGTGTGTTTCGATAATTATTTCCAACGTTTTCACTCATGGAATTTTCAATTATAATTCCCTTAGAACAAATTTTTGGTAGAACCAAAATAAACAATTAAATTATGTATTCCAAACAATATTAACCAAAAAACCTTTCGAAGGTAAAAAGCAATTATTCTTTCCAAAAATTAGGTGATTAAATTTGTGTTGATTAATAACTTTCCAAAAATTAATTCCTTTATGCTTAATTATTTACACTTTACCTTTCAATAATTTGATTGTTGAACATTTCTTGAGAAGAAATAATTCTCGAAACACACCTGGGTTCTTTATCATGGACGAATATAGTTTTATTTTGTTAATCGTTTAGTAACAATTTAGTTTAAATTGATACTTTCACAGCCTATAAATATTTTGTTTTCAATATGCCCTTCAAAAATTACTAAAAAATTTCCATACCTCCGTTGAAATTTAAACAATTGATTTCTAACATCTTTATAATTCACATTAAAAGGAGAGGTGATGGGGGGGATATGAAAAGGTTAAAGGGCACATTCCCCGGTTTACGGATAGCATCGATGAAAGTAATACTAGCGAACCCGTGTAGGTCGGTATTTCGTCAATGAAAATATAATTCGGTCGGCCTTTGTGCGCGTCGCCGCCGGCATTTTCGCGTGTATCATTCAACGTGACCCTCGAAAGAAAAAAAAATAACGAAAAAAAGGGGGGGGGGGGGAAAGAAAATGCTTTGTTCGTCGGAACAATCGCGCAGAAGCGGCAGCCCTTCGGCAGTGAACCAATAAATCGCGGCCACGCCACTGGCTCGAAAGAAAAGCGGCTTCTGTTTCCATTTCGCGAGATTACCGTGGCCACTGGCCCCTGGGGGATCCGCGGCCTTCCTTGTCCTCGACATCCTCCACGCGTGACCCCCACGTTATGATCATTGTTTCGGGATGGAGCAAAAAGAAAAAAAAAAAAAAACACGACGCTGCAAATGAGCGGGGAGACGCCGATGGCGGCGAGCAGATGGATTAAAAGGGATTAAGTAAAGAAAAATTTCTTATTTGACCCTTTAAGTGATCGATAAAGTTTAATGAATTGAGATATTATTTTATTGGTAGTTTAAATACTCACTTATACATGTTGAATCGTATTTTAATAAAATAATGGTAATTTTTTATTAATATAATAGTTCATCATTGTGGATGGGTGAGTGTTTAAGTTAGGAATTAAATAATGTTTTAATTTATTTAAGTTGATTGATCGTTTAAAGGGCGAAATAAGGAATTTTTGTTTGCTATTACGTATATAGTATATTAACGGTCATTTAAATTATTTAAGTAATTAAATATCGATTAAAATATAGATTACATTTATGCATAATATGCATTTCCGGCGTGATAATGTGTATATTGTTATATTCTTTACCTTTATTATACAGGGTGTAACAAAATTGCTGGGGCACTTTTTCAGTATCGATAGTAAGCACCAAAAGATGAAAAAAAAGTCTATAAAGTTTTGTCTAAAAACCACCCCCTACGGAGATATAATCCCTTTTGTAAAAAATTTTTAAAAAATCACATCTCCGAAATGGTACTTCGTAAAGGATTGATTTTGATTGCAATATAACCGGAGAAAATCAAAGTTAATACACAAAAATATAATTGCTGTGATTATTACCGTTAAATAACATTTATTCTTGTTTAAGAACTTGCGAAAAATTAAAGGCAGTCTTTAAAGTTTCTTTTCCATAGAGTGATATTTTTTTTCGTAAACTTTGGTCTCTCCCGATAATATTAAAATAAAAATCGGTCTTCTACGACGTACCATTTCGGAGATATGATTTTTAAACAATTTTTTAAAAAATGGGTTGTATCTCGATACGGGGTAGTTTTTATACAAAACTTTCCAGACGTTTTTTTTTCATTTTTTGATGCGTACTATCGATTCCCAAAAATATACCCACATGTTTTGTTACACCCTGTATATTATTATTAACTTTGATCTTCTCCGGTCTTATTGCAATCAAAATCAGTTCTCTACAACGTTCTATTCTTTTTTTAAATATGTTTTACAAAACGGGTTGTATCTCGATAGTGGGTGGTTTTTAGACAAAACTCTCCAGACGTTTTTTTTTCATCTTTTGATGCGTACTATCGATTCTGAAAAACTGTCCCCGCATTTTTGTTACACCCTGTACAGTGACACCGCGCGAAACGATCGATAGTCACGATAGATAGATCCCGGAGATTCGACGAGCCTCTGATATGTCCGATCGCAGATATCGTTGATACATCGACGAGCGGTGTGCATCGCTAACGTCGGCGTCGTCAGCGTTGTCGGCGTCGTCGGCGTCGTCCTCGTCGTTCTCGTCGCGCTGCCCGCATTGCGTCGTACTGCCCCGACGCCGGCGCCTTGCACCCTCTTCCTGTCCCCCCACCTCCTCCTTCGACTTCCACCCTTTTCCTCCGACAACGCCCCACCCGACCCTTCGTACGCATCGGGGATGCTCTCGTTACGAGCTACATCCTCGCGAATGCCTTCCTCTTATTCGGCCATCGGGAACACTTGCTAATAAGGGAACATACCCATGTGTGTGGTTTTGCTGATTTTTAACACTAGAACGACCGAGAATTAATTGGATAAATTGAAAAACATTAGATAAATATAAGAAATTAGCACGTTTCCACCGGCATGTACCACTAGTGGTACATAGAGGGTTGTTCCATGGGACGGCATGTACCACCAATGGTACTTAGAGGGCTGCCCCATGGGGCGACATGTACCACCAGTGGCACATAGAGGGTTGTGCCACGGGACAACATGTACCACCAGTGGTGCATAGAGGGCTGTCCCTTGGGACGACATGTACCACCAGTGGCACATAGAGGATCGTCCATAGGTAGGCATGTACCACCAGTGGTACATACAGGGTTGTCCCGTGGGTCGACATATACCACCAGTGGTACATAGAGGGGTGTCCCATGGGATGGCATGTACCACTGGTGGAACATACACAATTGTCCCATCGGGCGGCATGTACCACTAGTGGTGCAAATGAAGCATTCAATTTTATGTGTCTTTTTTCCGCGCCGCCCCATGGGACAAACTATGAATTAGAGAGCTGTCCAATGCCGAGAACTATAAATAAGACCGCTGGCGGGAACGTGTTAATTAACAATTATCTGGCAAAAACGATCCATATTTTTATAGATAATTGTAATTTTAACGATCGCCAAAACTTATAATTGTTTAATCGTTACTTTGGCCTACTGAGCGATCCAAAAAACTCTATAAACATTAAACTACGTAAAAAGGAATAAAGAAGATTACCTTCCTCACTGTGAATGGGTGAGTTAACAATAATTTTCTTTTTTTCTTTTTATGTAGTTTAATGTTTATAGAGTTTTTTGGAACGCTCAGTAGGCCAAAGTAACGATTATCCAATTACAAAAACGATCCATATTATCAATATTAATTTTTAGTTTCTTTTATGCGAGGTGGAAAGGTCTTGGACTGTTTACATGTCAACAAAAGCTTTATCTGATTCGTCACTGTTGCTAACTTAGCTGACATTTTGAAATAATCTTTTAATAGCAATGAACAATGGTGTGCAAAGTTTTGCAAAATATAATTAACAAAATTATTGTGTCGGTAGTAGTTTACTGCCATGATATTAAAGTAATACCTATCTAATTTTATGGATCGTGTAACAATATAAGAAATTAATTAACACTTATCGTTTTTGTCAGATAATCTATTGTTCCTATCTATTCTTACCATGAGGGGCCATCTAACCCCTTATGAAATAAGCGGTAATTTTCCGAAAAAAGTTTGCTAAATTCTTAAAAGAATAATTTGAATAATTAGACGTAATAAGAATTTACATAAAGCCAACCGAGTGGAAGAAATAACAATGATGGTACAATTCTAAAGGAAACTTTGAAAGGGGTCATTTGACCCCCGCGTGATACGTTTAGTGTTAAGTACGTGCTAAATAATTTTTTTATATCAGCGCAATCGCACGTTTTAAGGGGTAAGAACACCCTTCGAAGTTACTGTGGACTTCTAACTTGACTAGTCGACACTGAGGTACGAAATGCTACGAAGTAATTACAAGTCGTTTTTTGCTCTCGAAAATTTACCATGAAATTTATTATATTTAGTAATATCATTTTATGTTTTAAAATATAAACATTTATAATTATGATTATTTTTTAAAATGTTATTAATGTTATTTAATGTTCATTCTTCGATTAACTATTGACCGAAACTGTAGACAAAGATTTGATAGCATTT
This sequence comes from Mimumesa dahlbomi, assembly GCA_917499265.3. Lineage (NCBI taxonomy): Eukaryota > Metazoa > Arthropoda > Insecta > Hymenoptera > Crabronidae > Mimumesa > Mimumesa dahlbomi. The sequence goes on along the minus strand of OU824120.1, from coordinate 6,839,249 downwards.
TTAAGGGTGAAGGAATTACATAATGGCAAATGAATTAATAATATACAGTTTGTGATCTATTTTGACTGGAATTCGATGTTGAATCAGTTGGTAAAACAGTAAAGATGTTGTAGTAAGAAAAATGTAGAGGGCGTATACAGGGTGTATCGTAAATAGTGGCACCCTTTTTAAGGATCGATAGTACGCACCGAAATATGAAAAAATTAAAAAAATTAAAAATTCGCTCCCTATTTACCACAACTCATTTTGTCCAGAAATTTAAAAAAATTAAAACTCCGAAATCGTAGAGGATCGATTTTGATTGCAATATAACTAGAAAAGATCACAGCTTATAAAATATTGTATACGGATGCAAATGAAATGGCGTAAATAAAGAATTCAAAATTTTATTTTATATAAATATTAAACATAATCTTATTGTTTTAGAGAGGAAAATACTTTAACCTGTTTATAATCACTACTCTCCACTAATTACTGGCATACACTTCCGTTTTAATTAACACAACACATTTTTTTAAATTATTACCTACAACCGATTTTATTTATTCTTGCTCATAACAAATTGAACACTTTTCTCGAAAATCAGTTCCTCCGGGAGTTCCCTCGATTTTCTTGCGAAAATTTCCTTTTAGAATTTTCCGAACGAAATTTTCCAAAACACTTCCGAACTCCGAGTTTGAATCTTCGAAACAAGTAGTGAAACAGCGAGTTTCGATCATTTCTTAATTAAGACATAACTTTCTTAGCTTCATAAGTTTAACTCTTTAATATAAACAATACATAAATAAATAAATTTTACATAAATTTAATTCTTTATACCTTTCTTCTGTTTTTTTCTGCGTTCGAATTTTGCTAATTGCAATGTCATAAAACAATACGTAAATAAATAAGTAATTATATTTGCTACTTCAATTATATAATTTTAACTTTTTATAACTTTCTTCTGTTTTTTCTGCGATCGAATTTTGCTGATCGCAAGGTCATAAAACAATACATAATTAAATAAATTTTACATAAATTTAATTCTTTATAACTTTCTTCTGTTTTTTTCTGCGATCGAATTTTGCTAATTGCAATGTCATAAAACAATACGTAAATAAATAAATTTTACATAATTTTAATTCTTTAAAACTTTCTTCTGTTTTTTCTGCGATCGAATTTTGCTGATCGCAATGTCGTTCGAATTATCGAAACTCGCAGTTTCACTTCTTGTTTCGATAATTCCGACGACATTGCGATCAAGAAAATTCGATCGCAGAAAAAAACAGACGAAAGTTGTCCATTCCGAAATTGTTTTTCTCTAATCGATTGTGACGTTAGGCGGCGTTTCCGATCAATCTCCGGTTTGATCGGGAGCAGAGGCACCACCGCGCGTTTCCTGTCTCCGATTTCTTCGTATCGGCAAGAAAATCGAGTAAGAAAGTTCTCCCCCGGCCGCGATAAATCCCAAACCGCACGAGGTATTTCCGGCAACGATTTATTTCATGGCAATTTACCTTATTCCCCTTGCGTTCATTCAGCCGGGCGTTACTACGGTTATCACCGTAAAATTAGGGCTTCCCATTCGACGTTCGACTCGATTATGGTGACGTTCTTGTTGCTCGAATTCATTCGTGGAATATTTATTTTTAAACAGACGACGAATTTTGGGATAATGTTAACGTTAATGTGACAAACGAATTTTTATTAATCGGTGGACAGATATTTGTTATAATGAATGTCAATATTTATAGATTTTTATAATTAGACAATTAATTACTTAAATCAGGACACTTTTCAATTATTATTAATTACATAAAATATACTTTTTCAATATTACTTAAATCAGGACAATATCGTGAATTAGATAATTTGGTTTTGCAGAAAAAATGGAATTGTAATCATGTAATCGATGTATTTTAATTCTAGCTTAATTATCCTCGGCGAATTTTTTGGTTGACCCTTCACGTTTCTAACACATTTCTTTCTCTACTCCCGCGAACTAGAAATTTTCAATATTTTTTTCTATCAAACCGCGGATAGAAAAAATTTTTTCCCCAAGTTTCTTAGCGTCGATAACAAAATTTGCTTTTTCCAGCTTCTTAAATTCCTTTAAATTTGATTTTTCTAACGTTTCTGTAATTAAACCGCGAAATATTCCATCTTTCCGTTATTCACCGTCTGTTTTCCGCGTTCCAAAATTTCCTCGGCGATAAATCCGCTATTCGCCAAAAATTCGCAGTCCATTTTCCCCTCGCTATCTTTTCTCTCTTTTTTTTTCGTCGCGACTAATTCTCGCGTCTTTCGCCTGTAATTATCCTTTTCTCGGCGCGACGGTCACAAGAACGCTGCGCCGGGGGTGTGATAAAAAAAGGGGGGAGGGGGGGGGGTGGAAATTATGTAATTAACTGTACGGACAGCGCGATGGCTCGCTGAGAAGAAAATGAGCAATCGTCACAGTTACCCGCTGCACGTTCAACACTTTTATGAAGGACGACGAGATCCGAGCAAAAGAACTTTATTGAATTTAAATGCGTTCATTTATATGTTAATTACGGCGAAAATTCTGTATGCGCCGAGCGAGCCATCTCGAGCTTCAAGTACCCAGAAAATCATTTAGCCTGATTATCGAATTGAATAACAAATTCAGCGATTCGTTAATTCCGACGTGTATTAATGGCGCGGGATTTATTACGATTCACGTTACACTCGTGTAATCGTTGGATATCGTAATTAATATCTGCTCTGATTCGACCTGGTGAAATATTTCCTCCGTTGGGATGTTTGAGAAATTTCGAGAATTCGTGCCAATTTTTTTGATAAAAAAGATTTAAATATATGGACTGTTTATTTTGAAAGTGGTGTAAGTCCGTTCTTTCTTGTTTTTTTCTTCTTTTTATAAATAAAAAGTTAACGCTATATTTAGTAGACATAACGTGATATCTAATTTTTTTTTTAAATTGGACTTACACCATTTTCAAAATAAACGGTCCATATATCAGTGCGTTTTTGAAAATTCTCTTTGCAACTATGTTTCTACATATATATGTATATATATATACATATATACATATATATGTTTCTATGTATATAGAAATAATTAAATTAATTTACTATACAATATTACTCACAGTTTTATTAAATAAGCATTAATATGATAAAATTAATAAATTGTTAAAAAATTTCTACAAAAAAGCTTCTAAGAACTCGAAAATTTAAATGATTAATTTAAATATATATTTTAAATAAATTGATAAATAAATCCGTTAAGTGTTAACGACAAAGTTCAAAGACCCCAACGGGCAAAGCGTTTTGCCAAAGAAAATCACTTCTCACCGTCTGTTGAATAATTTATACTGGAAACGGTATTAGTTTAATTCGCACGCAGAAAAACTCGGACAATGGTGGCATTAAAATGCAGCACGTCGAATCTCGCGAACATGTTTGCGACGGCTGAACGACGATCGATTAAGTAAGACGAAGAAATAGCTGGAAAAAAGAAAAGTGGAAGAAAAATGCAGGCAACGGGGACGGACAAACATTATTCAAGGAAAGAAAGCGTTCTTAACTGTTCTACTTCTGTGCACTTTGCCACGTGGGTTCTACAGGGTGTTCCAATAATAGCGACGGATTTAAATTGCGTGTCGGTATCGTACCATTTTTCCTTTTTTTTTTTTTAAATTGGTACCATTAAAAAATATCAGACCTTGTAGAAATTAGCGAATGTAGTAACAGGAAGAACAATGCGTAATTAATGTGAGAAATTCATTGCTCGTTACGTTTGTTTGTTATTGAGAGATTTTCTTTGATAATTAAATCAGTTGGTCTTGTTGGAACACATTTTACATACGGAACGACCGAGGTCGGTCGGGGAACGTGAACTGGCATTTTATGCGAAGATTTCGCGTGACATGCATACTTTCGAGATGTCATGCAGCGCGAATCTGACCTCGCGAAACTTGACCCTCGAATGGTGCGATTATATTAGGTTGATGGAAAAATCATTGAGTCAGTCAGGCTTAACTGTTGAATTTTTAGATTTTTGTTAGGTTGATGGAAAAATAATTGAGTAATTCTGACCTAATTGTTGAATTTGATTAGGTTGATGCAAACATAATTGATTAAGTCAGACCTAACCGTTGAATTTTTAGATGTTTGTTAGGTTGATGGAAAAATAATTGAGTAAGTCAGACCTAACTGTTGAATTTTTAGATTTTTGTTAGGTTGATGGAAAAATAATTGAGTAATTCTGACCTAACCGTTGAATTTTTAGATGTTTGTTAGGTTGATGGAAAAATAATTGAGTAATTCTGACCTAACCGTTGAATTTTTAAATTTTATTAGGATGATGGAAAAATAATTGAGTAATTCTGTCCTAATTGTTGAATTTGATTAGGTTGATGCAAACATAATTGATTAAGTCAGACCTAACTGTTGAATTTTTAGATTTTTGTTAGGTTGATGGAAAAATAATTGAGTAATTCTGACCTAACCGTTGAATTTTCAAATTTTATTAGGATGATGCAAAAATAATTGAGTAATTCTGACCTAACCGTTGAATTTTTAAATTTTATTAGGATGATGGAAAAATAATTGAGTAATTCTGACCTAATTGTTGAATTTGATTAGGTTGATGCAAACATAATTGATTAAGTCAGACCTAACTGTTGAATTTTTAGATTTTTGTTAGGTTGATGCAAAAATAATTCAGTAAGTCAGACCTAACCGTTGAATTTTTAGATGTTTGTTAGGTTGATGGAAAAATAATTGAGTAATTCTGACCTAATTGTTGAATTTGATTAGGTTGATGCAAAAATAATTGAGAAAGTCAGACCTAATCGTTGAATTTTTAGATTTTTAGAAAAATAATTGAGTAATTTTGACCTATTGTTGAAGTTGATTAGGTTGATGCAGAAATAATTGCGATTCTATCATTTTAACCTTCTCGTCTGTTTTTCTAATTATCCTAATCTCTCATTAATGTGATGCAGATTTCTGTAGAATTTCTTATTTTTTACCATTACATAACCACGTGTTTTTTCTTTCTTTAAAAAAGGGGTGGATGTTTGCATAATTAATTGTTGTTAAAATCATTTCAAACTCGTGGTTAATTTTCTAATTAAAATCAAAATTCGTACCACTGATTTTCGCTAGTGTTTACTGCATCAGTATCTAACATCCCTGAATAAAGCCTTTTAAATTAATCGTCGAAAAAAATCATTTCCGCGAGATTTTATTACGTGAGTTTGAATCGACCGGAGAGCAGCAGAACTCCTCGAAAATTCAGATTGTTTTTTTTTCTTTTTTTTTGCGAAGAGTCAATTAACGAAGGTACAACTCGACGTTAGTTCCAAAAATTTCGCGATGGAAACGAGAGCCTCGATGACGAAGAGGGTTGCGGGCGTCCTTGAGCTGTTGACAATAATAATTTAAGTATCATTATTGAAGCGAGGTTACGTAAAAGAACTGGAAAAAGTGGTAGAAGGACCGCACAATCGCTAATGATTTTTATTTTCATTAATTAACGTCACTTTATATCTGATACTCGCCACTTGAAATTTGATTCGTTAATTCGCAATTAACTTTTGCAATATCCTAATAAATCATTCAAATTTAATAACCCATGGTGCATGTTAACAATGTGAAGTTTCAATTGAATTAAATTTCTGAATGGCAAAATTTAAAAAATTTGTACATTAATTTAATTACTATATTAGTTTCATTACTATACTGCTTACTGTAAACTATATTTACAGACGTGATTATGGTAAAGTTAGAAAGTAAAATTCAAGCCTTCTGATTTCCCACATAATTTTTCTTTCGATTTAAAATTTTTGTCCGTTGAATTCGCGGTATTTTTTAATTGAAAAAACTATATAATTGCTGCGATTATTGTCGTTAAATAGCATTTATTCTTGTTTAATCCAAATATCTTCGATTACTTTAGTCTCTCCCGGTAATATTAAAATGAAAATCGGTCCTCTTCGACGTACTATTTCGGAAATATGATTTTTTTTTCAAATTTTTTACAAAAAGCGTTATACTTCAATAGGGGGTGGTTTTTAGACAAAACTTTATTGACGTTTTTTTTCATCTTTTGGTGCGTACTATCGATTCTGAAAAAGTGTCCCCCCATTTATGTTACACCCTGTATTTCTCCACATTAGCAGAACAAATTCCAGGTACATCGGTTTCAATATCGACGGGAATCACAAAACTGATAACGTAGGAATCTTTTGTCCCGACACCTGCGAGCATCAATTCCAATTAACCTGCCGCAGTTGGTTATTACCGTTGGCCCGTACGATACAAAGTGAATTAATCGTACGTGTCGGCTAATAATTTCGTACGAGTCCGCTCGCGATATTGGCAGTGGAATCGCAACTGCGGACTAACTGAATTCCAGCATAAATTACTCATCGTTACTAATTAAGCAATTACCGGCGAACGTAAAGATAATTTGTCACCGGTGTCGTCGCGCGGAGGCCTTCCGGTATTGAAATCGATTTTGGAGTTTAATTAACGAAGCTAATTTAAATTCGTCTACGATTGGGCCCGCGTCCCCCGTTTCTCCTTGCGGAACTGAAATTAAATCATTATCCGTGTCGATTAGTTAAAAAAAAAACGTTTGTTTCCCAGGAAAATTTATTTTCCACCCCTCCTCACCCTTTTTTTTAAATTACAATTACATGTGCTTTATAGGTAGATAACAAAGCACTTGTTATTATTTTGCTGAATTTATTTAGCATTAAATTACAGGTATTTTGGAAAATCCGAGTAAAAGGAAAATTTAATATTTCTGGTTAGTGTGATAAATCGAGAAACAATGACTTTCGCATAAAGAAACTCTAAATAATTGTTTATCGTTAATTATAGCGCAGAAAACATGTGCCCATAATTATAAATGTGGCCTAAGTCGATATTTAAAACAAAAGAAAAATGAAAGTCTTGATAATTTGTTAATAAATGTTACAAAACCTTAATATCTAAATTTTTTAAAAATGGACTTAGACCACTTTCATAATTATGGGCACAATTAATATAGAAGAAAACCTTAGTTGGTGATGACGTTTATTTATCTCCTACTTCTACTTGTCAGTCCAAATACTTTTCTTTCACACTTCTCAATCACGCAACTCAGAATTCCATGTCCTATGTTAATTATTTAGAATTAATTTAATAGAATTAAATTTAACCGAATTAAATTAATTCAATAATTAATTATTTTAATATTTATTTACCAGAATTAATTTAAAAAGTGTGGGTGATTCGAAAAGTGACATATTCGGAAAAAGTCTTCGGTTCGCAAAGTTTCGCGGAATTTCCCGAGCAATTTCCTCGGGAAATGTTCCTTCTGCGTTTTTCCAGGTGGAAAAAACGTACGCAATCACGCACGGTAAGCGTTTTCCGCACACCTGCGTCGGTACACAGTCAAAGTCAACAGCGAACTTCTTTCCCCCTCCCTTTTTTTTTTCTCTCGGAACGCTCGGGGAAACTCTGAGCCAACAGGTTTCTCATTTTCCCGCATTTGGATTTCCCCGGGAAGTCGGGGATCCTTTAATCTACGCCGAAAGTGGGACTCTCGCGGAAATAAAAAAAAAAGGAAAGAAAGCTCGCGAATTGATTTGCCGGCCGGTTTATCGACTGCCGAATCGCACGTTTTCCCGGCTCCGTCGACGCGGAAAATTCCGACGGAATACGTTCGAACCGCGTGCGATTAATCAGACCGACGACCAACGTCTGACGGCGGTGGAAGAAAGTTCAATTTACACTCGATAAGATTCCGCGCGCCGGAAGTTTCAGCGGATGACTTTTATTTCCTCTCTTTCTTTCTTTCTTTCTCTCTCTCGTTCGATTTCTCGAGTCCACGTCGTAAAAACGGAGGTGGATATGTTTTGCCCGGTTAATTAAGACTAGAACTACCAAAGTAGTCAAAATGACTGATTTCTAATATAAAATCCACTAGAATTTATAACGGTCGATTTTCTGAAATTCGTCGTAATAATGTTTCACTATATGCAAAATAATTAAATCCCATATTACTGCATATGTTTCTTCAAAACTAATTTTTTAACAAAAAAGTTGGTATATTTTTTTTTGAGAGTAGTTTACTGTCCAAAAAATATTAAACTCGTAAGAAAACGACATATTGAAATTGAGCCTGTAAAAATAAAATAAATAATAAAAAATAATTAAAAATAGTTAAATTAATAAAATAAAATAAAAATAATCAAGTATTATGGGACAGAGGGAGTACTAATTTACGAAAGCAGTCAAAATGACTGATTTCTAATATAAAATCCACTAGAATTTATAACAATGGATTTTCTGAAACTCATTGTAACAATTATCCATTATACGCAAAATAATGAAATCGATCAATTTACTGTCCGCCCTTATCTCCTGTTATCAAGCATATTAATCTAATGTTTTTAAATAAACCGAATTAAATAATCCTCGGTAGTTCTAGTGTTAAGACGGCGACGAAAAAATTGGCGGACTTTTCGATTCGTCGATCGACGGACTTTCCGGTTTCGCGAAGTGCAAATAGAAAGTTTGCAATTGGAAGACGATCGGGGGTGGAAATTTCCACGGCACACGTGACGTGATTGGAGTTTACTTTACGTCGGCCGTGAACCTGACGGAGTGTAATTAAGGGTTTTAATATCCGGTCGACGATACGTGTGTGTGTGTGTGTTTTTTTTATGTTTTTTGAGAAATTGATGGAGAGCGAACGAAATACAGGGTGTAACAAAAATTCTGGGACACTTTAGGTTTATGGATAGAACGCATAAAAATAAGAAAAAAAAGTCTTATAAGTTGTGGGCGTAACCCACCCCCTTTCGAGATACAACCCCTTTTGTAAAAAATTTTTAAAAAATCATATCTCCGAAATGGTACGTCGTAGAGAACCGATTTTGATTGCAATATAACCGGAGAAGATCAAAGATAATAGAAAAAAATATAATTGCTGCGATTATTGCTGTTAAATAGCATTTATTCTTGTTTAATTCAAACAACGTCGATTACCTATATCGTAGCAGGTTTGTAACAACTAGGGAAAAATTTAGGGCTTTCACTAAATCTTCCTTAGCGGAGATAGTGATATTTTTTTCGTAAAATTTAGTCTCTCCCGGTTATATTGCAATTAAAATCGGTCCCCTATGACGTACCATTTCGGAGATATGATTTTTTTTTAAATTTTTACATAAAGGGTTGTATCTCGATAGGGGGTGGTATTCAGACAAAACTTTATAGACTTTTTTTTCATCTTTTGGTGCGTACTATCGATTCTGAAAAAAGGTCCCCGATTATATGTTACACCCTGTATATTATATGCGTCCTAGGGGTGACCCCTTTAAGAACGACGAATGACATACTAAAATAATATAAAATAAAATACAATAACACTAAAATACAAACTTAAAAATAAGAGTAAACAAAAGTACAGTACAAAACAAAATAAAATATAGAAATAAAGTGTAAGAGCATGAGTGGCGAAAGTAGCAAACGTAAGAAAAATGATACAAGTGCGAAAAACACATCAATGATGATGAAAGTGAATGAAAGAAAGAGAGATGGAAAGAAAATGAGAAATAGATGAGAAAATTGCAATAAGAATGAAAAGACATGAGGATGAGAAAGAAAATAATATAGAGACAGAGAAGTATCGAGAATGGTCGGGTAAAGAATAATATTCTGTGGATTGTTAATTGAATTTTCTTTGAAATTCGGAAGTTATAATTTATGGGTGAATGAGGGCATATTGGGATTGTCTATAGTTATTAGTAATTAGTGTGTTTATTAGTGTAGGCAACCAACGTAGAGTTGACGAGTGTCAACATTAATTGGATAAAATAAAATCTTATTATTCAGCATATTAAATAATAAACTATATTTGCGATAGTATTTTTATATAAATTCAACAGATTACATACCTTATCTGGCTGTAGAACGATCCTTTTAATTTCTATAATTCTATAATTTACTTTATTTCTATAATTTGGAAAAACTTACTTCATCTAACAATAAAGTATTGAAAATTCGTTAGAAATTATTTTATATCTGACGTTTCGGTCCTATTTTTTGGCTTATTCCAATTTTGATTTATTTCAATTTCAATTACCCTTTCGAAAACCAAACAAATTAATAAATTTCTAATTAAGTTTCATTACCTTATTGTTGGATGAAGTAAGTTTTTCCAAATGATCATATTTAGAGTTATAGAAATTAAAAGGTTCGTAGTCTGTTGAATTCATTCGGCATATTTCTTTACCCCCGATTTTCGATTGATTTTCTTTTAAACCCGCACGTTTCAGGTTATCGGAAAACGAAGGAATATTAGTAATTAATACCGTATCGAATCAATTTAGCTTTCGCAAGAACCATGATTAATGACTAAAAAAGAAGACCATTATCCCGTATATTGTTTTATTCGTGATTTTCAATTGATTTCCCTTTCAATCCGGACGTTTCAATTTATCGAAAAAACGAGGGGATCTCCCGACTGTTTACGATCCTCGGCACGTAATTAATATTTTTATTAGCGTATCCAGATGCTTGATTGCAACGAATCCATTAATTCGAAGCGAAACGATTCAGCATTCGCTTTATTTCCGGACAAAGGAATCGCGGTACCTGAGATCCATCGCGATGGATCCCCCCGTTTCTTAATAAACCGTAAACGTACAAAGTAAGCGCATAGCAACGACGAAAAATATAATAATAAAAAGAAACAATACCGACAGTTATGAATTCTGCAACGGAAAATATAATCAACGAGAATAAAGTACCGCGGCATTAATATTTATTTCAACGGCAGCCCCTTGTAAGTCGATGGATTTACAACTGAGAGTCAATTTAAAACGGGAAGCTTTACGACTCTCGCTGGAAAGTAGACCCTTGTATGTAAAACGATTCATTGTTGACGTATCATCGCTGCCACGTGTGAATATTCATCGTCGAACACACGCAGCGCTAATTAGAAAATCCATTTTTCATTGGAGCAATCGCGGGCGAATTAATTGTACGATAACGTTGCAATTAAATTCGAGGATTGATCGTGCGCGATGTAATATAAGTATCGGGAATGGTTTTTTGGAGTTGTTTTTTGAATGGCGTATAAATTTTAAAGTGTGGAATTTTTAAGGCGTATCAATTTCGACGCGTGAAATTTTCAAGGCGTATAAATTTCGACTCAAGGAAATTTCAAAACGTATAAATTTCGACGCGTGGAAATTTCAGGGCGTATAAATTTCGATGCCTGGAATTTTCAAGGCGTATAAATTTCTACGCCAGGAATTTTCAAGGCGTATAAATTTCTACGCCAGGAATTTTCAAGGCGTATAAGTTTCGATGCCTGGAATTTTCAAGGCATATAAATTTCGACGCCTGGAATTTTCAGGGCGTATAAATTTCGACGAGTGAAATTTTCAAGGCGTATAAATTTCGTCGCCTGGAATTTTCAGGGCGTATTAATTTCGATGGGAGGAAATTTCAAGGTGTATAAATTTCGACGCCTGGAATTTTCAGGGCGTATAAATTTCGACGCCTGGAATTTTCAGGGCGTATTAATTTCGATGCGAGGAAATTTCCAGGCGTATAAGTTTCGACGCGAGGAAATTTCAAAACGTATAAATTTCAACGCGTGGAAATTTCAAGGCGTATAAATTTCGTCGCCTGAAATTTTCAGGGCGTATTAATTTCGATGCGAGGAAATTTCAAGGCGTATAATTTTGGATGCTTGGAATTTTCAAGGCATATAAATTTCGACGCCTGGAATTTTCAGGGCGTCTAAATTTCGACGCCTGGAATGTTTTCAAGGCATTAATTTTGAACTGTGGAATTTTTAAAGTGTCTCAATATCAATGGGAACAAATTTTATAGATAGTGGAATCTAGAATTCTCCATAGAATATGGAAATTTCAGTCCGTCAAAATTTCGAAATCTATAGAGAGAAAAAAAATGACAAATATAATGATAATCTAATCACAGTTTTTGAAAGTGAATATCACCGCTGGGACTCGTTTTTGTTTTGTGATAAACAACTTTGATCGTTTGAGAGACTACTTTTGCGATTTTAATTGTGCCCATAGTTTATTCTGCGCTTTGAAATTTCTGGCGCCTGGAAATTTCTGCGCATTGAAAATTCTAGGACTTATGAATTTCTATGTTAGGGAATTTCTACGCCTTGAAAATAGTTGACTCCTGGAAATTTCTAAGCATCGCAATTTTAGCGCCTCGAAATTTCAACGCCATGAATTTTTTAGCGCCTAGAAATTTCTACGCTTTGAAAACTCTGGCGCTTGTGAATTTCTACGCTTTAAAAGTACTTAATAAACTCCCGGAAACTTCAACGAAATCACACTTTTTGCTGCGTAAAAATGTCTGCGCTTAAAAATTTCCACCTACCTAATCCAACTCAAAAACATATGTGCCCATATTAAATTATAAAAGTATGTCAATTTTTTAAAAATTTTGGACATTACCTTTTTTATAGGTTTTGAAATACTTATTAACAAATTATCAAGACTCATTTTTTAAAAATATTGGCTTAGACCACTTTCATAATTATGCGCACAATTATCTATTCCTTTTCATTTACAGTAAAGATAGATACTATTTTCTCTCAACCTAGTTTAAAAACATTTTCTTGCAAATGGAAACCAGCGCATTGAATTGTTTCTCATCGACTTACCAGCTTTCCTCGGAGAATCTATCTTTCCCGTTGCGTTCATTGAAAATAATCCAATACCATAACGGGCGGCAATTTATTTCATCCAACTCCGACGAAATTCTGTTCGTCGACAGGAATGGAATTTCGCGAAACAAACTTTAATCGACGCTCGCTACGGTTCGATCGAAATCGCAAAGCTAACGGAAACTTCTAATTCCTTTGAAACATCGCCCGACCCCGTCGTTCGCCATTTTGTTTCACCTGGCGCGATGCAACACGGTTGTTTGGCAAATGGTTTAATCGCCACTGAATGCCGGAACCCGCGACAACGCGAATAAACAGACGAGAACGGTTCCCTTTATGTCTGACTCGTACGTTCTCGTACTACTGGGACCTGCACGACACCCACGTGCATAAAAAACAAGATCACACTCTCCCCCGAGGACCCTCTACAGGAACACCTGTGATATTTTTAGCTAAGAAAAGGTGGAAGATGGACCGCGGAAATTTGTCAGACTTTTCTCGCAAGTTTTTACGAAACGAAATATTGTGGATAAAATGTTGCGTTTTACGAGGGTTTTGTCGTTTGCGGATAAACTGGAAAATATTGAAAAGAAAACATTTTTTTAGTTGACCCTTTAATACTAGAAAGACAGAAGATTAATTGGATAAATTGAAAAACATTGGATAAATATATGTTTGAAACAAAGGAATAAAGAGGGATAGTAAATTGATCAGTTTAATTATTTACATATAGAAATATGGTTATGAAGAATTTTGAAAATAGCAATGTTTTAAATTTACGCGTTGGTTTGTCATTTTGACTGCCTTCGTCGTTTTAGTGTTAAACGATCCATAAAGTTTAAACTAAATGAAAATTTTCTAATTAAGCACTCACCCATTCGCAATGAGGAATTGTTGTTGTAATTGAAAAAGTAAAGATTCCGACGTTTTGCTCCTTTATTGGAATTTTCAAACAGAGCTTCTGATTGTGGATGTATACTGTTGGACCCAGGTGGTGTGGTCCTTATTATTGATACCGCATCCTAATGCTTACTGAATATTATACAGGGTGTAACAAAACATGTGGGCATAATTTTGGGAATTGATAAAAAGCAGCAAAATAAGAAAAAATAACGTTTTTACAGTTTAGTAAAAAGTCCACCCCGTATCGAGATACAATCCCTTTTGTGAAAAACTTTGAAAAAATTATGTAAAGTTTACGAAAAAAATATTACTATCTATGGAAAGGAAGTCTTAGTAAGTGCCCTTAATTTTTCCCAAGTTATTAAACACCTAATTTGATATGAATAATCGTAGTTGTTTGGATTAATTAAGAATAAATGCTATTTAACGGCAATAATCGCAGCAATTATATATTTTTTATTAACTTTGATCTTCTCCGGTTATATTTCAATCAAAATCGGTCCTCTACTACATACCATTTCGGAGATTTAATTTTTTAAAACTTTTTTAGGAAAGGGTTGTATCTCGATAGGGGGTGTTTTTTTTACAAGACTCTCAAAACATTCTTTTCTTATTTTGCTGTGTTCTATCAATACCCAAAAATTATGGCCACATGTTTCGTTACACCCTGAATATTAGCAATCGTGATAATTATACATGAATATCCACTTTATCAATTAAGTCAATTAAATCCAATTATTTATTTTTCTTATTTCTTATTTTTACCATTATTTATCAATTATTGAGATAACATTCTATAAATAAACTAGGAAATCCTTGGGAGAGATAATCGAAACGAATACTGGGAATAGTACTTGCCTCGTTGTGTTCGTAAAGCTGAAACTGCTGCGAGAATATTGTGTGCGATATCATTTTCTATCGCCGGTAAAATTTCATGGTATGTAGTCTCCGACGGTGAAACAAATATGTGTTCTGATAACAAGCTACTTCCGGAATAGACTCTGGCGAATGTTGCGTCGTTTTTCCGGTGTCTTTTTATTATTGTGTGTTTATCTTCTTGAGTATGCGTGTAAGAATGCTGGAAAAATATTTCATTTCTCGCGAATTTGTACGCGTTTCATTTCTCGGGAAATTTACTTTGCAACGCGCAGATATTAATCAGGTATAAAATCAATAAAATCAGATATAATTATAAAAAAATAATAATGAAAGTTTCCAATGTTCAGAAATTTCAAGGCGTAATATTTCCGGGCGCCAGAAATTTCTAGGCGTCAGATATTCGACGGCGTAAAATTACAGAATCAGAAATATCGGGGCGTAAAATTTCTAAGCGTCAGAAATTTAAAAGCAAAAGTTTCCAGGCACCAAAAGTGTTAAACCGAAATTTTTCCACTCCAGAAATTTCTAGGCGTAAGTTTCTAAATCCCCAAAATTACCCAGCGAAAGTCTCTAGAAATTTCAACCCATAAAAAGTCAAATTCAAAAAAATCTTGTATCAAGTATTTTCCCTCCAATACCTTTTCCTTATCATTTTTTTCCCATACCTGCTAGAATTTCTTAAAAAAATATTACTCAAACCCAATTGACAATAATAACAAGTCTCCAGAAAGTCTCTAGAAATTTCAAACCATCAAAAGTCAAATTCAAAAAAATCCTATATCAAGTATTTTCCCTCCAATACCTTTTCGTTACCATTTTCTTCCCATACCTGCTAGAATTTCTAAAAGAAATATCACTCAAACCCAATTGACAATAATAACAAGTCTCTAGAAAGTCTCTAGAAATTTCAACCCATAAAAAGTCAAATTCCAAAAAATGCTATATCAAATATTTTCCCTCCAATATCTTTTCCTTATCATTTTTTTCCCATACCTGCTAGAATTTCTTAAAAAATATCACTCAAACCCAATTGACAATAATAACAAGTCTCTAGAAAGTCTCTAGGAATTTCAACCCACAATAATAACAAGTCAACAAAACTGTTCCAATATCGTCAGGTGTGTAACAATTATTTCGCGCGTATTTCCACCGTGTACAAGTTCCTTTATCCGCAGTTTACCCGAGTTTCCCTCGATTCCCGCGGACTAACGAGAAAAGCGTATGAAAAAAAGACTGCGGTTACGTTACGAGGAGCATACTCAGTGTTTTCACCCACTCGTTATTTTTTTCCCCACTCCCGCGTTGCCCCCGGGCTCTTGTTCGTTCTCTAGATTTTCGCAGGAAAAAAAAAGGAGAGAGAAGAAATGTCACTCGAGCCAGCTCGCTAGCCACCGTGATACTTCTTTCCCCTTTGTTCTTCGCTCATTCCGTTTAATTGTCAAAGTGGACGTGAGCTAGAGGGCACTTCGCCATTGTCGCGTTCCTTACGATCGTCGCCGACGGAAAGGTAAACCGATGTGGGAAAATACGAACGATAATCTCGCGAAATCTGACGGGGTAAAGCCGTGTTCTCAGTGATTCGATACGTTAACACTGGAACTAACGAGGATTATTTAATTCGGTTTATTTAAAAACGTTAGGTTAATATGTTTGATAACAGGGGATAAGGGAGGATAGTAAATTGATCGATTTTATTATTTTGCGTATAATGGATAATTGTTACAATGAATTTCAGACAATCCATTGTTATAAATTCTAGTGGATTTTATATTAGAAATCAGTCATTTTGATTGCTTCCGTAAATTAGTACTCCCTCTGTCCCATAATACTTGATTATTTTTATTTTATTTTATTATTTTAATTATTTTTTATTATTTATTTTATTTATACAGGCTCAATTTCAATATGTCGTTTTCTTACGTGTTTAATATTTTTTGGACAGTAAACTACTCTTAAAAAAAAATATACCAACTTTTTTGTCAAAAAATTAGTTTTGAAGAAACATATGCAGTAATATGGGATTTAATTATATTGCACATAGTGAAACATTATTATGACGAATTTCAGAAAATCGACCGTTATAAATTCTAGTGGATTTTATATTAGAAATCAGTCATTTTGACTGCTTTGGTAGTTCTAGTGTTAATTTATCCTTCCCTCTGTCCCTTAATACTTAATTATTTTTAGTTTCGTTACCACAACTTATCAAAATATGTGGCCCAATTTAAATATTTCTTTTTCTTATGAGTTTAATATTTTTTGAACAGTAAAGTACTGTTAAATAAAAATATACTAACTTTTTTGTCAAAAAATTAATTTTGAAGAAACATATTCAGTAATATGGGACAAGAAAAAGGAGAAAACTATCAGAGGGAGTATATTGAAAAAAAAAAAACGTATTTATCAGCTGTAAAACTATCAATTTATATATTTTTCGGACTATAAGATGGGGTTGAAACGTATAAAATGATTTTTAGAAAAGATATTTTAATGTTACTTTCGAATCAAATTCTTTATTTATTGTTAACATAACTCGTATTAGCAATATTCTACTATTAGATTAACTACTATTGTCACTCCTTAAGTTTTAAATATTTCGTTTCTAATTTTTTAAATATTTTAATATTTTCTTCGGACCATAAAACGCACCCAAAATTTGAAACCATATTTCTATGTAAAACAGTGCGCCCTATACTTCGAAAAATACGGTAAATTGATGGTTTTATAGTCGATAAATAGTTTTTTTTTCAATTTAATCTGACGGAGTTAGGTGAAAATTTTCGACTAATTTATCATTGTGTCAATTTCACAAAAAAAGAAAATATCCACGAATCTTTTAGTATCCGTGCGTTCTTCGCTATTTCCATCAATTCGCATCTTTGCGAACAAGAAATTGCGAGGAAATACTTTACGATGGAGTTTGATAAACTGTAAAAAATTTGTGGAAGTATAAAAAGTCTGTGGTTATTATTTCAAGTTGCCAGGTGTAATAAAAGATAGTGATTTCAATGATGTTTATTCGATATAAGTGAAAATACGCGCGAATCAATTGATAAAAAGTATAGAGGTACACCTGGGGCTGTTTTTGCACGGTGGATGAGTACCGCGTAAAAAAAAAAAAGTGTCGAGTTTCCGTCGATCGTGAAAATTGTCGTCGAAAGTTTTTCCGAAAAGTGACGACACTTTTCATGAACACTTATCAATTAAGTAAGTTCTCGTCGGGACAAGGTTGTGATTAAATTGAATTGTTTAATTACGATTAGAAATATCAATTACAGTAATCAATATTACAATTACAAAGATATTTCGAATATTGGTTTTATATTACAAAAAGAGGAAATTATTTGCATTTAAAAATTAAACTTATTTTTAAATTTATTGCTTTGTTATTTTGTCCGACTAGTATTAATATAATTATACATATATCAGTGTTAAAATAACGTTTGCGGAACGAAGACATTAACTTAATTTCAGAATTTAACGATCATTTTAATTGTGTTATTTTATATCAAGCGTTTTGTACGAGGAAAATTCCCCTTTATTAATCCTTTGGGGTTAAATGGGTTAAAAACTGTCCCACCTTAGCTTTTTATGTACCGTAGCACATATTTTAACCCGTCTCGATTATTTTTTTCTCGTTTAAGTAATCTTGTATGCTAAACGATTTAAACGAACGTTTTTTTTTCTTCAATTTTCTACTTGAAAAGCTAGTTGTGTGCAACTGGGGTTTCTATTTTCTTTAAAATCGCCTGCCTCAAAGAGTTAACCGCGTTACACAGCAGTCCCCTTGTATTTTCCCGCGCCGTCACGCTGACGGAAAATCAATTTTCCGTGGAAAACAAACCTGACGGGGCCGTCAAATCCGAGCGAACCGATTCAACGACCTCGAATCGCTAATTTGCAAACGCAGTCGTACAGAATTTTTTAACATTAATGTGACCATAATTATGAAAGTGGTCTAAGTAAGTTATTATTTAAAAAAAAAATGAGAGTCTTGATAATTTGTTAATAAATGTTTCAAAACCTTTAAAAAACGTAATATCCAAAATTTTTTAAAAATTGACTTACTTTCATAATTATGGGCACATATGTTTTTGAGTTGGGTTAGGTAGGTGGACATTTTTACGCAGCAAAAGGTGTGAATTCGTTGAAGTTTCCGGGAGTTCATTAAGTACTTTTAATGTGTAGAAATTCATATGTGCCAGAGATTTCAAAGCAGAGAAATTTCCAGGCGCTAAAAATTCATGGCGTAGAAATTTCGAGGCGCTAAAATTGCAATGCTTAGACATTTCCAGACGCCTAATATTTTCAAAGTGTAGAAATTTCCAGGCGCAAGATTTTTCAAAGCGCAGAAATTTTCAGGCGCCAGAATTTTCCAAGCGTCTTAAGTTTTAAAGCATAGAAATTTTCAAGTGACAGAATTTTCAAAGCGCAGAAATTTCCAAGCGCCTCAAGTTTTAAAGCGTAGAAATTTCCAAGCGCAGAAATTTCCAGGCTCCAAAATTTCCAAAGTGCAGAATTTTCAAAGCGCAGAATTTTCCAAGCGTCTCAAGTTTTAAAGCGTAGAAATTTCCATGCGCAGAAATTTCCAGGCGCCAAAATTTCCAGGCGCCAGAATTTCCAAAGCGTAGAATTTTCCAAGCGTCTCAAGTTTTAAAGCGTAGAAATTTCCAAACACCCAAGTACCAGAGCTCAGAAATTTCCATGCGTCTTAAGTTTTAAAGCGTTGAAATTTCCAAGCGCCAGAATTTTCAAAGTGCAGAAATTTCCAAGCGTAGAAATTTCCAAGCGCAGAAATTTTCAGGCGGCAGAATTTTCAAAGCGCAGAAATTTCCAGTCGCAGGAATTTTCCAAGCGTTCAAGTTCCGAATCGATAAAATTTCCAAGCACCCAAATTCCAAACTACAGAAATTACTGGTTGTCTCATTTGAAAAACAGAGGATGACCCTCGGGTGTCGACAAAAAAAGCAAAGTGACAAAAAAAAATCGTCGTTAATAAATCCGGGGATTTTTTTCCCTCAATTTTTCTATAAAAAAACAAAAAAAAAAGATTTTCCCAGAACTACTTCTAACCTTTCCGTCGCATTTTTTTGTTTCAGAAAAGTGGTTCCTGGCTCGCGGTCATCATGGATCGTCCAGTAAGGTAAGATCGATCGATCATTTAATTCTTTTTTCTTCTTAAGCACAAATGATCATTAATCGCTTGCGAAATGCGAAACGCTCTGCGTTTGAAATTCGCGTCATTAAATACCGCGGTTGATTTTAGATTCGCGTCATTAAATACCGCAAAAAAAATAAACGAGCGGTGTCTACATAATGACGTGGTCATTCCAGTCGTGTTTTAATACTGCGTTTCATATTTTCCGCCCTTTTTTTAGTGCGACGCACGTAAAACGGGATTGCGAATTTGTTCGAGTTCGATGGACCCGTCGAAAGTAATTTCCGAAAATATATGTTTTTTTAACGCTAGAACTGCCGAGGATTAATTCGTTATTAGTAGTTATTTTTTACTAGTTATTTTTTTAATCTAAGAATATTATTATATTAATATCTTTGAACAAAGGGAATAAATTAGGGTAGTAAATTGATTGATTTAATCATTTATACATAGAGACAGAGTTATAAAGAATATTTGAGAAAATTCACTGTTATAAATTTACGCGATTTTTAGAAGAAATTAGGAATCTGTTATTATGACTGCCTTGGTAGTTCTAGTGTTAATGTTATGTGTTAAAAATAATGATACTTTGATCTCTGAGCGAAATGTGTAACACGTGTGTTGCAGTTAGTGTGTTAGTAAATTAATACAAGGGGAATAGGGTCGTTTACGGTAACGCGAAACTCACCGGCGGTGTATACGTAGTGTTGTTCTACTGAATCCGTTATCGAATGAAAGTTATACGGTAAATATGTAGCCTTTGGAATGTAATTGTGTAGAATTTCATGCTCATTGTGGATGTGTAAGTAATGATTCGTTTCAGCAGGAGTAGTTATTAATTGATTAAAGAAAATGTAATTTTATACGATTGTTCCATTGTCGATAAATATTGTTTTTAGTTTAATTGTGTACAGTGGCTAATAATCTGTTACGTATGTCAAAATTTGACATATGTAACAAATAGCGTTGGAAATAAGTCAATAGTATTGGAGAACGGAATTGCGAAAAAAATCAATTAACCAAGAATCATAATTAAACCGATTGGTTTATGATTAAATAGCCACCAATATTTCTTGTTACCGTAGTATAAATTAAACACAGGGTGTAAAATAACTAGTGGGGCCGTTTTTCACGGTCATTAAAACGCATGAAAATGAGAAAAAAAAATGTCTGAAAAGATTTGTCCGAAATTAAGCTTCTATTGAGATATTTAACCTCTTTTGTAAATAATGTTTAAAAAATCATATCTCCAAAATAGTAAGTCATAGAGGACCGATTTTGATTGCAATATAACCGAAAAAGATCAAAGTTTATAATAAAAATATTATAGCAGAACTTTAACAACTTGGGAAAAGTCAAGAATTAAAAATTAATTTTCCTTTCCGTAGATAGTGATATTTTTTTCTCGTAAACTTCGACTTCTCCCGGTAATATTAAAATGAAAATCGGTCCTCTACGACGTACCATTTCGAAGACATAATTTTTAAAAAATTTCTTTGTAAAAGGGATTACTTATATCTAAATAAGTGATATTAAAACTACTTTCCGATCGTATTTATATTATTCATGTAATGTTCAATTTATCAGGCTATAGAGCGATCTTTATTCAACAATACTATTCTAACATGATATTAGGAAAAATATATATAAAAAAACTTACTTTTTCATCCACAATATAGAATTGAATTTTAATTAGAAAATTTTAAATCCCTTGAAGAGGGTCCAAAAACAGGACCGAAACGTTGGATATAATTTTCTAATTAAAATTCAATTCTTTATTGTGGATGAAAAAGTAAGTTTTTTTATATATTTTTCCCAATATCATGTTAGAATAGTATTGTTTAATAAAGATCGTTCTATAACCAGATCAATTGAACATTAGAGGGATTATATCTCATTGGAATTTTCCTCTTTTGGTGCGTATATCAATATTAATCCTAATCAAAAATTCAACAAATGAATAACAATTTACCTGACTACAAAACCGATCATTAAACAAATTTTTCTCATTACATCAAATTTTTTACACCATGATTACTGGTAATTATTTCATCCTATTCTTATTAACAATTGTTGTTTAATGATCGGTTCTGTAGCCAGATAAATTCCTATTTATTTATTGAATTAAAAATACAACCAGAAATATATGTTCTTCCTAATCAAAAATACTTGAAAAAAAAAAACATATCATCGAACTTCCCCATTATCTATCCACCAACCCTTCTAATTAACCCCAACAGTATCAAGAGTTAAGGTCTTGACTCGGGCCAAGTACAAGAGTTCCCGACTGGTAGACCTGAACTACTCTTTTCCGGAAGAATTAGATCGAGGTATTCGGGGTATTCAAACGGCATTAAATCCGCATATTTCCCCCAAACTATGATGATATTCTTGTAGGGGACGTCCACCCGAGTAATTTAAGCCTAACTACGAGAAGATCCATCAAGCCAATTGCGAGATATTTTGATCTAAAAAGTCGACGTTTTTGTAAGAAACGTCGTCTTCTTCCTCTCCTCCTTCTCCATCTCCATCGTCATTTTCATCTCCAGCCTGTCACGCAGCCCGGTGTCAAACCCTAACATATGTTTCATACCATGCGAGATAATTTTTCTGCCGATAACGTAGATTTTTCTATGTAATCTGAGACATGCCAGAAAAAAATCAAGAGACAAGGTTATGTCTCAGACCAAATACAAGAGTTGCTTATTGGTATTCAGAAAATCTTCAAGGGTTATCAATAATTTCTAAATTTAACATAATGGTTTCTTAAATTGTAGAAGAAATGTATTTGATTTTTGAAACTTAGGCTTAACAATATATCGCAACAATACGCTTAAAACAAATTAAACGCCGACTTTATTTCAAATGAATAAAAAATAAATTAAAAAATATTGAAAATAAATATTACTTAAATGCCCGATAAAGTAATTACAAATGTTTTGAATAAAATTAATGAGTGACCACGATTGACGAAGACGCACCGTTGCTCTCGGCTGTCGCTACGGCTGCGCTAGGAGTGCGAGCGTGACAGACAGAAGTAAAGAAAGAGAGGCCCTTATGCTAGAAAAATTCGAATCATGTTAAATTCCGCATTGCTTTGTCGTCAGCCGCGCTCTCACGCATGCTTGCGTAGCCACGTAGCGTCGTTTGTTTGGCTAGTGCGAGCGCGACGGAGTGACGGAAAGTTAGAGACAAAGAAGTCGGTGTCAGTTGTTTATATCCGGAGACATAGTACGCCACATCGAGAACGAATTATTACGAAAAAGAGGGAAAGGTAGATACCTTCGTGATGCACGCATTAGTGCGTCATTCGGAAGATTTCAAAGTGTTATCAATAATTAATGTGTTTCATTGTTAGAACTTCGATACACGTCAAAGCATATCTTAAAATTTCCACAAGCTCTTCTTTAGTACATAATTAAATTGTTCTGTAAACAGGTCTTCCAAGAAAAAGAAGGCAAATTTTTTTTATCGGGTTATTCGGCACTGTTAAATAATTTTTGTTACGTGCTTCGTATCGACACTTTACCATCTCGGCTATTGAATCTCCAAATTGTTTTTTATCTAGTTGTGACAGTGTTATGATACTACTTAAACACTATTTGTTCAAACCCGTCGTTGAAATATATGTAAGATTAATGGACATGATGACGTTGTGATACGTAAATCGAAAAATGTTTACAAGGATATACATTTGACCAAATTAAAGTTCTAATAGTTAGAAACATTTTTCAGCAATACACACTAACTATTATTTTAAATTTACCCCGTTCTCATAAAACCATTTTTGTCCACTTCTATGTTTATTATAATTTTCGAATTCAGAATTTAAAAACCAAACGTACAAATCCGTCACTGTCTTGCAATAGTTAAATGTTTATTATTTTGCTAATTCCTTAAAGTGTGTTTTCTTTTTCAATATTACTGACAATATATGCAAGTCCTAGTACCTAGACTAAATGTTTACTGTCTCCGGAAGAGTCTCTGATTTTTTTATTCACGTCTTCAAAGAATTTTTAAAAATTTTTAAAAATTTTTAAATACATAATTCTGGTTACTATATTTTTTAAACATAAATAACATTTAAAGGATAATTTTTTACATTTTGCCACATCATGATTGCAAAGTTATTATAATAATGAGATCTGTATATTCCTTTGTTTTCCTGCATTTCTGATTTCTTTATTTCCTTATTTCTTTAATAACAAGTATTTCAATAAAAAAACATACTGTACTTTACATAATTCTACGAATGGAGTGAAATCCACAAAAAGCATCGAAAATGCAAAGCTATGGGCCAAGTACAAGAGAATGTTACATTGGAATAGGTTGCTCATTAACATAAACTGCATTTTACACAGGATTTGAAATCAATCAAATGTGAGCAAGTACAAATTATTGTAGAGCAACGACACAATACCATCGCTAAGTAAATATATACAATTAACTAAATTTCTCAAAATATGGTGTCTTCTCATTTAATGACTAAATCTGTTTACTGCTCTATTAAATGTACTTGGTGGCCCGCTTTTTACGAAGGTTCGATGGTAAAAAATAACTGTAGTATAAACTCCCCTAAGCATAAATAGTTGGGAATGTGCGACATTAACAGAGAGTTGCTAAAACACAGTATAAAGTGGGCTTCTTACTGTTTAGAATGAAAGTCCTTTAAATATCTCACGTCGTTCCTTTTTAATTTATTTTAACATCAATTGTTGAAATACACTACAATATGTATATGTAATTTCCTCTCACACACATCCAGATTGTTAACATATTAAATTAGAAATGTTTGTTACGTTACGTTTTTGACATCAAGCTTCGTAAAAAGCGGGCCACCAAGTACATTTAATAGAGCAGTAAACAGATTTAGTCATTAAATGAGAAGACACCATATTTTGAGAAATTTAGTTAATTGTATATATTTACTTAGCGATGGTATTGTGTCGTTGCTCTACAATAATTTGTACTTGCTCACATTTGATTGATTTCAAATCCTGTGTAAAATGCAGTTTATGTTAATGAGCAACCTATTCCAATGTAACATTCTCTTGTACTTGGCCCATAGCTTTGCATTTTCGATGCTTTTTGTGGATCACTCTTATCAAAACTTATCCATTAAACAAAAAAATTTCAAAGTCGCCACGTTTTTTTTCGCCACCCCGTACACAGCGGTCGGTTAATTATCCCCCCTCCCCCCTCCCCGTTGTTTTCCCCCCGTTATTCATCGTCGCACGGTGTAATTGCGGCGAAATCATTAGCCACGGGTTCAAACGGTCGGACACCGCGGTGCAATTTTTCGATTAATCATCCACCCCCCCCCCCCCCCCCAAGCACCCCCCTCGTTCTCTCCCGGCGATCTAATTTATAAGTCCTTAGTTACCTTGGCAGCGAGCACGTCATAACTTCGCTACCTTCGGACACGTCGCCGAGACGTGGAGAGGGATAATATTGATTTCCCGGCTCCCTTGACTGAGGCGTGTCCGAAGTTCAAACGTTGTAATGAATTGACCCTCGTAACTGTCCGTGGCCCTTCGCGCCCTTAGCCGGTGGTGTTCGGAGGGCCGCGGGCGACGGCGAACGGTTTTGCATGGATCAACGAAAGGGACGACCGGGGGGGTTTAATCACCGGGGAACAATTATTGTTGTACGGGTGGTGAAGTTGAGTGTGTTATCTTTTTTTTTTTTTTAGGGATGAGATATGGATGGGGGTGGTTCGATGTGAAAGATGGGGGATGCGAAATGGAGCACACGTTTTGTGTGTTGGGGTGGTTTTTAGGTGGGAAGGGGTTGCGGTTTGGTGGATCCACTGGTTGGTGTGGAAGTTGTATGTACAGGGTGTGTTTGAATGACTGTGTGAGAATTTAAGGGCTGGTTTTTGGGATTCGAAGTGGGAAAGGGTGGTTGGTGAAGGAGTTAACCTCTTGACGCCCTTGGACATATAGTAATTTCTTATGAAATAAGAAATCCATTATCAGGGCAGCTGAAGTTAACAAGTTTTAATTATCTTATTTTGAGATTCTGTGAATAATTTGTAGGGAAAATTTTGGTCTATTTATTATTGATGGTAATTATGATTATAACGAAATTAAACGATCACATAAGAGGTGCCTAGAACACAAGGGGTATAAGTGATATTTATTTAGTTCTGAGAAAATTAAATTTAAAAGCTCACAAATGCTCACAAATGACAATATAGTACATTTTTTTTTTTCAAAAATTGGTATACCATGTACAGGGTGGGCATTTCACATAGATCCCTTTACCACTAAATAGAATGCTAAATTCAGAGTTTCATGGCACGGATCTCAGTTCTTTGGAGAATTTAAGGGGACGGATATTTTTGAGATATGATAATTTTGATTTGTAGGTAATTACACAGTTTCGAAACAACAAATGTTTATTTACTTTCGCTCCTTCTAATATAGGGATAAATTAGAATTATTATATCTCGGGATTGGATTATCTCTGGAAATTGTGTATCGAAAGATTTTTTATTAGTTTTTAATGGGTAGAATGCGATTTTAGATAGGGCGGTTATTCGGAGACACCTTGTATATTGTGAGAATGGGATTTTCGAGTTTGGGATACTTAGAGTAGATTTCGCGTGATGGATAAAGTGGTTGGCTGTGTTGGATAGAATTTGGAGAGCTATTTATCTATAATAGCTCTCCAAAGTATTTATTACTTTACCACAGTATTTATAAGTATTTATCCATAATATAGGCAAGAGACTTTTAATGTGTCACGCTGTTTTGTTGGTGGGAGGTTCCTATTTTGTATTTTTGAAGAAATGTGGTAAATTTTGTTAATGTTCGAGTATTTAATTTGTTAATACTGCGTACAGGTTTTTTTATGGTGTTTAATGAATTTTTTGTTATACAAAGATTTTTACGGTACCAACTTTTACGAGAATTTCAAGGCACATAAATTTCGAAACGTCTACATTTTATTGCGTGGAAATTTAAAGCCGTTTAATTTTTTGTCCCGTGAAATTTTTAAGACGCTTAGGTAGTTCTTGTCGCGTGGAAATTTCAAGGCGTTTAATTTTTATCGCTTGGAAATTTCCAGGCTTTCTAATTTTATCGCGTGGAAATTTCAAAGCGTTTAATTTTTGTGGCTTGGAAATTTCCAAGCTTTCTAATTTTATCGCGTGGAAATTTCAAACATTTAATTTTTGTGGCTTGGAAATTTCCAGACTTTCAAATTTTATCGTGTGGAAATTTCAAAGCGTTTAATTATTGTGGCTTGGAAATTTCCAGGTTTTCTAATTTTATCGCGTGGAAATTTCAAGGCGTTTAATTTTTGTTGCGTAGAAATTTCAAAGCTTTTAATTTTTGTCGCTTGGAAATTTCCAGGCTTTCTAATTTTATCGCGTGGAAATTTCAAAGCGATTAATTTTTGTCGCTTGGAAATTTCCAGGCTTTCTAATTTTATCGCGTAGAAATTTCAAAGCGTTTAATTTTTGTCGCGTAGAAATTTCAAAGCTTTAAATTTTTGTCGCTTGGAAATTTCCAGGCTTTCTAATTTTATCGCGTGAAAATTTCAAGGCGTTTAATTTTTGTCGCGTAGAAATTTCAAAGCTTTTAATTTTTGTCGCTTGGAAATTTCCAGGTTTTCTAATTTTATCGCGTGGAAATTTCAAAGCGTTTAATTTTTGTCGCGTAGAAATTTCAAAGCTTTTAATTTTTGTCGCTTGGAAATTTCCAGGCTTTCTAATTTTATCGCGTGGAAATTTCAAAGCGTTTAATTTTTGTAGCATAGAAATTTCCAGGCTTTCTAATTTTATCGCGTGGAAATTTCAAGGCCTTTAATTTTTGTCGCTTGGAAATTTCAAAGCGTTTAATTATTGTCGCGTAGAAATTTGAAAGCTTTTAATTTTTGTCGCTTGGAAATTTCCAGGCTTTCTAATTTTATCGCGTGAAAATTTCAAAGCGTTTAATTTTTGTCGCGTGGAAATTTCAAGGCGTTTAATTTTTGTCGCGTAGAAATTTCTAGGCTTTCTAATTTTATCGCGTGGAAATTTCAAGGCCTTTAATATTTGTCGCTTGGAAATTTCCAGGCTTTCTAATTTTATCGCATGGAAATTTCTAGGCGTCTATTTTTTGTCGCGTAGAAATTTTAAGGCGTGTAATTTTTGTCGCGTAGAAATTTAAAGGGCGTACAATTTTTATTCACTTGGAAATTTCAAAGCCTTCAAATTTATCGCGTAGAAATTTCAACTACTGCAATTGTATCGCGTCACATTTTGCATTCACTGTCGTTCCAAAATCCAGAATATTCACCCTACCAAAAAACACACAAAAAAAACAAACTATTTCAGGCAATATCACCTAAAACACCATCTTGATCTCTGTTTTCCCTTAAAACTTCCTACCAAAATTTAAAATTCCCCGATATTTATGGAAATCGCTGTACATTAAATATCTTCCTCTTTCTCTATGCGGAATAAAACGCCGTAACGTTGATGCGTTTTAAAATAATGTCTGCACAGTATTTGCCCGTTCGTAATATCAAGTAAATCAGACGTAAACCGATATCGCGTTATCTATGAGTCTCCCGGTTCTTTTCTTATGAAAATATATTTTCCGTCGTTCATACATATGCCGGTGTAAGTCGACCTCGTATAGCTTCTTTACTCGAATATTTCCATTCTGATCCGACAGACGAATACACGTTTCTCGCAACCCTCCGGAAAGTTTGTACTCGCGAATAACAAGAAACCGATCCCATCCTGTGCTCTATCTGGCAATAAAATTTCCTCTATCAGGCTTCTTTCATCACTGACCCTGATATCTCATATCATCGGGCCGACGTATCCGAAATTTTGTCTATTTACTCGGGAAAGATATGTACTCTCGTTTCGTCCGAATGAAAAAATAGATGTTTTTTTTTTGGGTTTTGCTCTATCAGCTCGTTCGCGAAGCTCGTAGAATTTAAATACATTTATTTCGTCCTTTGAAACGGGGGATTTTGGACAGTAGAAAAGCCCGTTGATGGTCAGACATTTCGTTCTTACGAGCCGAACTGTGGGAGAGTTGATGTTAAACGTGAAACGAGTAAAAAAAGGAAGAAGCTATTTAACCCCCTCAGACCCGATTTTTTTTTAAGAAAAAATTATTATTATAATATAATAAAATTAATTCATGTGGATGAAAGCAACAATATGTTTATAATAAAATTAAGTTAATTCATGCGTATGAAATGAACGATATACTTTTTACAAAAATGTTTATTTCAGGCGTTATTTTTTCATATTAGACGATCACTGGTAAATATGTTAGTTGTTGAAACTAAGTTTAAACCTATATGTAATAAAATACACCAGAAAAAGTATTATGTACATTACAATGTGCACAGGGTACGAAGGGGTTAAGTATTTCATTATAGGGGGTGGATATAAATAGTGTGAGATCAAAGTAAACCGCTGTGCTTAGAACAGTTAATATTATAATGGTAGTGCGATAAATTTGAAAGAGGAATTTAATTTTTCGGGGAGGCATCGCAAATATTTTAGTGCGAATATTTAGGCGTTGGAGATGACACTTTTAGCCCTACCATGCTTGAAAGGGTTAAAATTAAACCTCTGAGTGTTTCGACGTTGTTGAACATAGAAATATTTTTCATTTTAGTAAGGTATATTCAAACATAGTACAATAAAGTAATAGCTTCAAAAAATTATAAACTAAAAATGATAATATAAAATTTGTCCATGTCCAATGATTTTCAATTGTTGATAAATATTTCGATTGAAAAAATATATTCAGTTAGACACAACACAGAAATCATTTCCCCATTTTTTTGTAACAATTTCGCCAAACAAATCTTTTGTCGGAAAATTCGAAAAGTTTCCCAGTGACGTGGAAACGATATATTCAGCCATAGATTATAAACTAAAAATGATAATATAAAATTTATCCACGTCCAATGATTTTCAATTGTTGATAAATACTTCGATTGAAAAAATATATTCAGTCAGACACAACACAGAAATTATTTCCCCATTTTTTTTGTAACAATTTCGCCAAAAAAATCTCTTGCCGGAAAATTCGAAAAGTTTCCCAGTGACGTAGAAACGAGATTTTTCGTTTAACGATTTTTAATTTAATAAAAAATGTTCGCGAATAAAGCGATAATTATAACAACCATAACCGTATCTCCCAGCTGCGAACGCGTGTTTCCTCGGCCACGTTGCACCAGGTACACCGTGGCACCCTCCTCATTCGCCGTCGCATTCCACGCCATTGGAACATACGCGTAATAGCATAGAGAAAAAACAGGGAGAAACTCATGCACGCCGGGATCAACGTCGATATTCTCCTGCACGCCAGCCACGTATTCGCATATTCTCTTTGGTGTGCAGATGTTCCAGTAAAATATCGTGCCAATTATTTTCAAATCCCCGCGCCTTCGGGGTTCGTTCGAGGTTTGGCGAAAATCCTGGCGTCGCACGGGGTGATATTTTGCGAATTTTCTGGGATAAAAAGGATAATGAATCTATAAAGGAATGTCTATTTTATATCTTTTATCCCAAAAACTAACATTCTTTTATATATGTATATATAGTTAGTTATATATAATAGTTTTGTAGAATATATATATGATATATACATATAGAATACATATATGATATATATATGAATATATATAGAATATATATTTCCAGGTTGACTCTATATATATTATATATATATATTTGTATTGTATGTATTTGATTATATACATATAAAAGATTTGTTTTTTTATAAAAGAGTACCAATTTTGGTTTGGAATACATAAGTAATATTTTTCATAAGTGATCTAAGAAAATAGATCTGTAATGATTTCTAGTTTTGACAATTGTTTTGAGATTAAATTTTACTTTATTTCAATATTATGAATATTATGAATCTTATAAAAAAGTGCCAAATTAAGTAATTAAATTTAATGAGTAACATTTAGTTTTACAATTTTATTTTTTGTATTTAATGACGAATGTAGGAAACTTCTTCGACCGTATAATACATTTGTGTATTTCCACTGATATCTTTATGCAAAACAGATAAATCTTAAGAAAGAAATTAAAATTAAAAGAAAAATTCAAGAATTTCTTCAAATATCAATTGTAGGAATTTAACAAATCTAATCTAATTAAATTAAATTAAAACTCTGATTATTCGCGGTACATTCACGAGTCTATTTTTTCTAAAATATATCTTATTAATCTTTTATACCTTAATAATAATAATAATTGTCGATACACTCCGGGTTTAGCGTTAATTGAACATTTGTGTGAAAACTAAAACCCTTTTTTTGGCGAATGTTTCGCAAACGTAATCACACGGTACGAAAAAGCGGGGCGCCACTAGTAAAAAGTTAAAAAAAAAAACTTCGACAGACGTCGCGACGGAGACATTTGTCGGAATTCTGGAGGGGGAGAGAATTAATAGAAATTCGATTTTTTACGCGGGGTAAACTGTCGCAAAGGTCACGAAAGTAGTCTGACGTTCGACATCAAGTTTGCTATCTCGTTTCACCCTGTTTCCTTTTTTTTCCTCCCTCGCCATTGTGCGCGCGTCACTTTCCTCGACTTTCCAGGGAAAACGTTCATTGTTGCCGAGGCTTTTCCTCGTAACCTTTGTGGAGGGCGGTGTACATAAGCATATAGACCACCCTATAGCGATATCGGGTGGCTGCGAAACTTTTGTCCAGGAATAATAATGAGATTCGAATTCATTTTTTTTATATATAGAAGTCTTTGTCTTTAACGATTATATTTTTCAAAGCTTTTAATTTTTGTCGCGTGGAAATTTTAAAGCTTTTAATTTTTGTCGCTTGGAAATTTCCAGGCTTTCTAATTTTATCGCGTGGAAATTTCAAGACTTTCTAATTTTTGTGGCGTAGAAATTTCAAGGCTTTCTAATTTTATCGCGTAGAAATTTCAAGGCGTTTAATTTTTGTCGCGTAGAAATTTCAAAGCTTTTAATTTTTGTCGCTTGGAAATTTCCAGGCTTTCTAATTTTATCGCGTGGAAATTTCAAGACTTTCTAATTTTTGTGGCGTAGAAATTTCAAGGCTTTCTAATTTTTGTTGCGTAGAAATTTCAAGGCGTGTAATTTTTTTCGTGTTAAAATTTCAAAAAATTAATTTTTTTTATATATAAGTCTTTCTCTTTAAAGATTATATCTTTCAAAGCTTTTAATTTTTGTCGCGTGGAAATTTTAAAACTTTCTAATTTTTGTCGCGTAGAAATTTCAAGGCTTTCTAATTGTTGCTGCGTAGAAATTTCCAGGCTTTCTAATTTTATCGCGTGGAAATTTCAAGACTTTCTAATTTTTGTCGCGTAGAAATTTCAAGGCTTTCTAATTTTATCGCGTAGAAATTCCAAGGCGTTTAATTTTTGTCGCGTAGAAATTTCAAAGCTTTTAATTTTTGTCACTTGGAAATTTCCAGGCTTTCTAATTTTATCGCGTGGAAATTTCAAGACTTTCTAATTTTTGTGGCGTAGAAATTTCAAGGCTTTCTAACTTTATCGCGTAGAAATTTCAAGGCGTTGAATTTTTTTCGTGTTAAAATTTCAAAAAATTAATTTTTTTTATATACATTTTATATACTTATATATTTTATATACTTATACATATATGTATAAGTCTTTCTCCTTAATGATTATATCTTTTAGAGATTTTTGTTGTGAGACATTTCTATTGTGTCTTAATAGCAGCTTGAGTTAAAAGCGATATTATGTGCACAATTACATTATAGTGAGAACATATTTACAAGTTTTTATGCTTGGACATACAACGAAGAATCGATGCGTGTCAGATTTTATTAATTATATTGATATCAATCAGGAATTTCAGGGTATTTTTGAAGTTTTTTTTTCTTCATTAATTAATGCACAAATGATTCGATGAATCCGGGGAAAAACTGTGTGGTGGAATAATTTTCTGATTTTTAATCACGTGGTACAGGTGAATATTATGAATTTAGCCTAATTGGCAGGGGATATTGTTTTGATTGATTTAAGTAATTAGGAATGTTTTTTTATAATTAATGTGATATTTATACTTCGTATAATTGTCTTTGTTAATGGAGATGATTAAAGGTCACCAATGATTTCCTAATTTTCCGATGGGAAACTGCAACCCATGAAAGGACACACATACACACATCTACGGTAAATACACGGAACATTCCGGTCAGATCCCTTGTATAATACATTGAAACTCATTGACGGTTACACGTGCCAGTAATTATGAAAGAGCTTTAATTAAAAAGAATCGGGGAAAATGGAAGTCATCTTCGTTGTGTCACAGTGATAAACGAATTGATTTTGGTATTAGAAAATGTGTATTACAATTGATAAACGATTAAATGATTTTTCGACTATTAAAAGCCACTTAAACCTGTAATAGTGTGTTTTCTGAAGTTCTTCATAACTAAGTTTCAATACATAGATAATTAAATCGATTAATTTACTATTTCCCATCATTCTTTTAATCCATACATATTTATCTATTATCTTTAGATATTCCAAATTAATTCTCGGTAGTTCTATTATTAAAAAATGATCGTCATCTACAACACGTAGACCTCTAGTCTCATTTCAATCACTCTGACTATTTCCAGGTTGACTCTGCAAACATATTTACCTATTGTCTTTAGTTATTCTGAATTAATCCTCGGTAGTTCTAATATTAAAAAGAATCACCATCTACAATACATAGATTCCAATCTCATTTCAATCACTCTGACTATTTCCAAGTTGACTCTGCAAACATATTTACCTATTGTCTTTAGATATTCTGAATTAATCCTCGGTAGTTCTAATATTAAAAAGAATCACCATCTACAATACATAGTCTCATTTCAATCACTAAGTATACCCAGGTTGGCTCTCCAAACATATTTACCTAATGTCTTAGATATTCCCAATTAATCCTCGGTAGTTCTATTATTAAAAAATGATCATCATCTACGACACGTAGACCTCTAGTCTCATTTCAATCACTCTGACTATTTCCAGGTTGACTCTGAAAACATATTTACCTATTGTCTTTAGATAATCTGAATTAATCCTGGGTAGTCCTAATATTAAAAAGAAACACCATCTACAATACATAGATTCCAATCTCATTTCCATCACTAATTATACCCAGGTTGGCTCTCCAAATATATTTACCTAATGTCTTAGATATTCCCAATTAATCCTCGGTAGTTCTATTATTAAAAAATGATCATCATCTACAGCACGTAGACCTCTAGTCTCATTTCAATCACTCTGACTATTTCCAGGTTAACTCTGCAAACATATTTACCTATTGTCTTTAGATAATCTGAATTAATCCTGGGTAGTCCTAATATTAAAAAGAATCACTATCCACAATACATAGATTCCAATCTCATTTCCATCACTAATTATACCCACGTTGGCTCTCCAAATATATTTACCTAATGTCTTAGATATTCCCAATTAATCCTCGGTAGTTCTATTATTAAAAAATGATCATCATCTACGACACGTAGATCTCTAGTCTTATTTCAATTACTAATTATATTCAGGTTGACTCTCCATATTCACTTATTGTCTTTAGATATTCAATGACCATTTACAATACGTAGACCCCTAGTCTCATTTCAATCATTCTAATTACTTTAGTAGCCTAACTCCCAAGGACCGCGGAAAATCGGCGTGAACTTTCCGAGCAACCCGCTATCTTTCCGCCGTAGTTTTCCTATCTTTCCTCGATATCCAGCTTTGGCTGCGCCCTTCTATCCTTCTTCTAGGCCCAACGCTCATCCTGCAACCATCGAGCAGGGGTTGCGAGGTCTCCAGGTGGGCGGAGATCGATAGCACCGCGACCCAGCTTTACCCAAGCAGGCCGGGGAACCCGCTGCTACTAGTTTCCGTGATCTATATACAAGTGTGTTGGCACGTACGTGTGTGTAGACGCGTGTTGCGAAAAGTAATTAGCCCTTCGAAGACGCGTAAAGGGTTGCGCTGCATTTAGCCGGGTCTTTTTTATGGATAGGTTAGGTAGTTAGGTCCCTAAATTGTCTTTCCAAGGAAGTTTTTATTTTTGCGTTGTTAAATGGACGGTAGGATTTTTTGGGAGATGATAATATATGTTTTTGAGTTGGATTAGGTAGGTGGAAATTTTTAAGTGCAGACATTTTTACGCAGCAGAAGGTAAAGGTGAATACGTTGAAATTTTTGGGAGTTCATTAAGTACCTTTAAAGCGTAGAAATTCATATGTGCCAGGGTTTTTAAAGTGTGGAAATTTCCAGGCGCTAAGAAATTCATGGCGTAGAAATTTGGAGGCGCTAAAATTGCAATGATTGAAAATTTCCATCCGCCAGAATTTTCAAAGCGCAGAATTTTCCAAGCGTTCAAGTTCCAAATCGTTGATATTTCCAAGCGCCTAAATTCTAATGCATAGAAATTTCCAGGCACCAGAATTTTCCAAGCGCAGAAATTTTCAGGCGCCAGAATTTTCCAAGCGCAGAAATTTCCAAGCGTCTCAAGTTTTAAAGCATAGAAATTTTCAATACCACAGAAATTTCCAAGCGTCCCAAGTTTTAAGGCGTAGAAATTTCCAAGCACCTAAGTACCAAAGCATAGAAATTTCCAAGCGCCTTAAGTTTTAAAGCGTAGAAATTTCCACGCACCCAAGTACCAGAGCATAGAAATTTCCAACTGCCTTAAGTTTTAAAGCCTTAAAATTTCCAAGCGCCGGAATTTTCAAAGCATAGAAATTTCCAAGCGCCATAAGTTTTAAAGCGTAGAAATTTCCAAGCGCAGAAATTTCCAACCGCCTTAAGTTTTAAAGCGTAGAAATTTCCAAGCGCCAGAATTTTCAAAGCGCAGAAATGTCCAAGCGTCTCAAATTTTAAAGCATAGAAGTTTTCAAACCACAGAAATTTCCAAGCGTCCCAAGTTTTAAGGCGTAGAAATTTCCAAGCACCTAAGTACCAGAGCATAGAAATTTCCAAGCGCCTTAAGTTTTAAAGCGTAGAAATTTCCAAGCACCCAAGTACCAGAGCATAGAAATTTCCAAGCGCCTTAAGTTTTAAAGCGTAGAAATTTCCAAGCGCCTTAAGTTTTAAAGCGTAGAAATTTCCAAGCACCCAAGTACCAGAGCATAGAAATTTCCAAGCGCCATAAGTTTTAAAGCGTAGAAATTTCCAAGCGCAGAAATTTCCAAGCGCCTTAAGTTTTAAAGCGTAGAAATTTCCAAGCGCCAGAATTTTCAAAGCGCAGAAATTTCCAAGCGTCTCAAATTTTAAAGCATAGAAGTTTTCAAACCACAGAAATTTCCAAGCGTCCCAAGTTTTAAGGCGTAGAAATTTCCAAGCACCCAAGTACCAAAGCATAGAAATTTCCAAGCGCCTTAAGTTTTAAAGCGTAGAAATTTCCAAGCGCCTAAGTACCAGAGCATAGAAATTTCCAAGCACCCAAGTACCAGAGCATAGAAATTTCCAAGCGCCTTAAATTTTAAAGCGTAGAAATTTCCAAGCGCAGAAATTTCCAAGCGTCTCAAATTTTAAAGCGTAGAAATTTCCAAGGGCAGAAATTTCCAGGCGCCAGAATATTCAAACCGCAGAAATTTCCAAGCGTCTAAATTTCCAAAACACAAATATTTCCAGGCGTCAGTTATTTTTCGATGGTTAGATTAAGTAGTTGGGTCCCTAAATTGTCTTTCCAATGGATTTTTTTTCGGATATCAGGTTGTGGATGGCATTTACATGTTTGATGGGACATGAGGTTGACTGTATTTGTGTACTTTTATGGGGTAGTTTCTCTGTTTGAATTGTATCAATCAGGCTGCGGATTTTCGAAGGGTTTCGATAGGGTTTCTGAGTTTGTTTATTTAGTGGGGAGATTGGGATTAATGATTTCAAGTTGAATATAATTCCCTATGGTTTATTATGGTTGATTTGCTCATCGGTAAATTTTCATTAAGAAAGTCATACTTTTACGTTGAGTTTAAATGTGATTTTATTTTATTTTTTTTCTATAGTTTGGTGATTGAATTGTTCGTCGATGAATTTTTATGCAGAAAATTGGATTCTCAGTTTGTCTTTGAATATTTATACATAGTGTTCCGATTTAATTGTCCGTCGCTGAGGTTTCATTAAGGGAAGATCTGGAAATATCTCTGCTTGGATTTTTTTTTTCCATTTTATCGCCGAATCATTCATTTCTCCGGTAAATTACAAAGAACGGCCGTGCAGAATTCCGATTGCAGCGAAACGGATATCGCGAAAAGAGATTAATCGATATGCGAGTAGTTTTTTCGCACAAATTGTGTCCTCCAGCCTTTTGTGCCAACGTATTGCGATTCAAGTATCCGCGAGAAACAATTACTCGAAAACCAGATACTCTACTCAAAAACCCTTAAAAAATGAATTAAACAAAAATACATCCAAACAAATTAAAATATTTAAATTACAATTCTTATTTATCCGATTTTCCAAAAATTTAATTTTTTCAACGCACTCATTTCTCAATTCCTCCCGTTCTTTGTCTTCTTATTCCGCGAATCGATTCTCCCGTTTGCTAAATCACGGCGAAACAATGAAAAAATATGTTCGAATCGGAGTTGCTCCCTGAATAGGGAATTGATCGATGTGTTTCGCGTAATTGTCGTCCTCGAGCGATGTCATTCATCCTGTGGTTCGTTTAGGTCCCCCGGTTCTTTTTTTTTTCTTTTTTGTAACGACGATTTAATCGTAAAATCGCGGTGGAAAATGAGAACACGAGGATCAGGAGTTCCGGTTAAATGAATGCGGTTTGAAAAATCGCGTATTCGAACCGAGAATCAAAATTGCCCTTTTCGAGTGAAATGCTTTGATTCGATTTTTTAAACCCCGCGCGTCGCAATTTGAAAAGCCAATTATACGCGTTCCTTTGAAATATTAATACTGAGAGAAGGTAACAAAAAATAGAAGAAATGAATAAAAAGTAAAGAAGTGGAGGAAATTCTATTTTTTATCGCGAAAGTATCCGGTGTTCTAATGTAAATTCGTTTGAGGCGCATTTCCACGCGGAAAATGCAATTTTTTTGTTGCGATTTAAAAAAATCTGCTCGCGGTATAATTTCGTAAACAACCGGGAGAAACGGAGCGTAAAGATTAATAACAATACGAAGTACACGGTAAATCACATAACACGGTTTCGAAAACTTTAGTTCCCAACGGTTCGCAAATGTGTTTTTTAAACTTTTCCTTCGTGCATCGAACTAATAAACAATCGGTTAATTTAAATAATTAATATTACGCGAAAAGTCTTCGAATTTTATTTATTAAATTTTTTAATTTAATTACATTTTATTTATTTATTTATATATTTTTATATAACTTTATTTTATTCAAATCAATAATTATTTCATTAATTGCCGCGATTAAAAATCCATTGGATTTGATTTTTCCAAAAACTTGCCTGTCCTTGGAAAAATTGACATAAAAAATGACGTAATAACAAGCGATCATCCGTTGATTAATTAGCAGACATTTCGCGCGAAATGTCCAAGTTTGTAATTCATGGGGAAATTCGCACACAGAATGTTGACGCGGAAAATTCGCATGCTGATAGTGTTCCTCATTAATATTCCAGGTGAACTCGAACCGATAATATTCCGTTATTAATGGCTGCGAGTGCTCTTGTTACATTTTCACGGAACGCCAGCGAGCACAAGTACTCGCAGCTTATTACAAAGCATCTGCATAACAATTGCTAGCGAGCTTCGTTATTTTGCGAGGATATTGCGAAAAAAAAATCGTGCCACTGTTGTCGTAAGAATGGCGCCGGTGTTTGTCCCGGTGTTTTTGTTGCGACACGAAAGTGTTTCCGAAACGTCCCATAAAAATTGTCGGTATTTATTTTTTATTCCCGAGATACAGGTTTTTCTATTCGAGAAACGATGTGTGACACGTTGCGACAAGTCACGTATGTATGTATGTATGTATGTATGTACACTCGCTGTAGCCAGCGGATACCGGTATTTTACAATGTTAGGTCAAATTCACGACGGGCTATGTGAAACGATTTTTTTTTTCACCGTGGATTCTGTATTTTCGTGGAATTTTTTAACGGTTTTTTTTTATCGCTGTTAGAAAGTTTTATAAATTTTTAGATAGCAGGATTGATGGTCGTTTTTTGTTAAGAATGATTGATACGTAAGATTTGGGTCGTGTAGATTTTCATGGGTTTTTGTGCAGAATGTTTACGCGTAGGAATTTGTTAGGTGTTTTAGAATTAGAATTGCGGGATTTGTATCTGCTGATACTTTGCGAGTGACGCGAGGTTTAAAGGGCAGAAATTTCCGGGGAGTTTATGTTTGAAAGCTTTGAAATTTTCATGTGTAAATATTTCGAGGCAAGGATTTTTAAAACGTAGAAATTTTCAAGCGTTTCAAGGTTCAAAGCGGAGAAATTTCCAACCATCACAAGTTTTAAAGCATAGAAATTTTCAAAGTGCGCAAATTTCCAAGCGTCTCAAGTTTTAAAGCATAAAAATTTCCAAGGGTCTTAAATTTCGAAGCATAGAAATTTCTAAGGGCCCAAGTTTTACAGTACAGAAATTTCCGGGAGCCAGAATTTTCAAAACGCAGAAATTTCCAAGCTCTAGAATTTAACTAGTGCAGAAATTTCCAATCGTCTCAAGTTTTAAAGCATAGAAATTTCCAAGAGTCTTAAATTTCGAAACGTAGAAATTTCTAAAGGCCCAACTTTTAAAGTATAGAAATTTCGAGGCGCCAGAATTTTTCAAACGCAGAAATTTCCAAGCTCTAGAATTTTCCTAGTGCGGAAATTTCCAAGTGTCTCAAGTTTTAAAGCGTCGAAATTTCCAGGCGCCAGAATTTTCAAAACGCAGAAATTTCAAACCGCAGAATTTTCCAAGCGTCTCTAGTTTTAAAGCGTCGAAATTTCCAGGCGCCAGAATTTTCAAAACGCAGAAATTTCCAAGCGTCTCAAGTTTCGAAGCGTAGAAATTTCCAGGCGCCAGAATTTTCCAAGCGTAGAAATTTCCCAGCATCCCAGTTTCAAAACACAGAAATTTCTAGGCGCCAGAATTTTCAAAGCGCAGAAATTTCCAAGCGTCTCAAGTTTTAAAGCGTCGAAATTTCCAGGCGCCAGAATTTTCAAAGCGTAGAAATTTCCAAGCGTCTCAAATTTCAAAGAGTAGAAATTTCCAAGCGCTTAAGTTCCACAGCACATAAATTTCCAGGCGCCAGAATTTTCCAAGCGTAGAAATTTCCAAGCATCCACAGTTCCAAAACACAGAAATTTCCAGGCGCCAGAATTTTCAAAGCGCAGAAATTTCCAAGCGTCGAAATTTCCAGGCGCCAGAATTTTCAAAACGCAGAAATTTCCAAGCGTCTCAAGTTTCGAAGCGTAGAAATTTCCAAGCACTCAAGTTCCACAGCACAGAAATTTCCAGGCGCCAGAATTTTCAATCACAGAAATTTCGAAACGTCTCAAGTTCCAAAGTACAGAAATTTCCAAGCCCCTTAAATTTCAAATCATAAACATTTCCAGCTGCCCGATTGTTCAACGCGTAGAAATTTCCACACAGTAAAAACTTTCAACGCGTATAAATTTCCACGCAGTAAATTTTCAATGCACACAAATTTCCATTGTCCCAAATTTTCCCTCTTCAAAAGTCTCAAATCACAATTCCAACTTCCCCATTCCCCCTATACAAACATTTATCCAAAATTACACACCCTAAACACCCATTTTTCCAAATCCCACTCACTCCAAATTTCTGAAAACCTCTCTCAATCCGAAATTCCCCGGCATCCCATTAATTTTGAAACGACCTGTACCTCCGATGCGCAATTATTCTTTTCGCAATTACCAGCGCATGCCGCTTGGCCTAAAGTAATTAGTGTTTCACGCTCGGTGTACACAGCTTGGACAATTATCGATGGATACCCAGCTGCCTCCAACAATTCCGCGGGTCGTCCCACCTTCTTACGTAATCTGTCTTGGTGGTTATTCACGGTCTTCCAACTTCGAATCGAAGTTCCGTATCGCCAGGTATTTCCCTGTCCGAAAATCGGTTTACGTCGAAAATTCTGGCCCAGACACACCGTGACCCAATTACATCCACTCCGGCAGCAGTCGAACATTTGTCGTTAGTTTCTGCCGGCCATGTTTGCAGCAACAAACTCAAATAGTCGCGCCTCTCTATAGGATGTTGCCGGTCGTGCAACGTTAATTCCCACGAATGTGTGGCCAAAGTTAGGAATTAACGCGGGTAATACAAAATACGCGTGGAATGGAAAAGTTGGAAATTAACTCTTTGGGGCATGGTGGGATTAAAAATATTGCCTTTTTTTTTTAGTAATTTTGCAATAACTTCGTGTGTATAGGTTTATGATTAATCTTGATTACGTTTAGAAATATTTATAAGAATAAATTTGGTTGAATTAGAAATTTTGGTATAGTTTTATATTATGTGATTTTTTGATAATAAAAATAGAGCAATTTCGTGTAATTTGAAAGGCAACAAAGTTACCCTGACATCAGAGTTATTTATTCGCTGAAATTCTGTGCATCAAGTTAAGGCGTCTAGTGGAAAATGCGTGTGTTACGTAAAAGTTGGAAAATAATAGGTGTAATGGAAAATGAATTCATGGGTTAAAAAGTATGTTAATTGAACGTATAGCGTTTATTTAACAGTGCTCTCGATAACTTTCTGCCTCCGTGGTGGTTTCTTCGCGTTCGACGAGGAGGCTGGAAAGTTATGGGGAGTGTAGAATTTTTTGGGAGACGATATGTGTTTTTGGGTTGGGTTGGGTGGGTGGAAATTTTTTAGTGCAGACATTTTTACGCAGCAAAAGGCGTCAATGCGTTGAAATTTCCCGCCGCTAAATATTTTCAAAGCGTAGAAATTCCCTAACATAGAAATTTATAAGCGCCAGAATTTTCGAAGCACAGAAATTTCCAGACGTCAGTTATTTTCAAAGCGTAGGAATTTCCAAGCGCCCAAGTTACAAAATACAGAAATTTCCAGGCGCCAAGATTTTCAAAGCACAGAATTTTCAAAGCGTAGAAATTCGCTAACATAGAAATTCATAAGCGCTAAAATTTTTAATGCGTAGAAATTTCCAAGCACCCAAGTTCCAAAGCACAGAAATTTCCAGGCAGCAGAATTTTCAAAACGCAGAAATTTCCAAGCGCCCAAGTTCTAAGCATAGAAGTTTCCAGGCGGGAGAATTTTCAAAACGCAGAAATTTCCAAGCGCCCAAGTTCCAAGCATAGAAATTTCCAAGCGCCAGAATTTTCAAAACGCAGAAATTTCCAGGCGCCAGAATTTCCAAAGCGCAGAATTTTCAAAGCGTAGAAATTTCCAAGCGCCCAAGTTCCAAGCATAGAAATTTCCAAGCGCCAGAATTTTCAAAGCGTAAAAATTTCCAGGCGCCAGAATTTCCAAAGCGCAGAATTTTCAAAGCGTAGAAATTTCCAGGTGCCACAATTTCCAAACCATAGAAACTTCCAAGCGCCCAAGTTCCAAGCATAGAAATTTCCAGGCGCCAGAATTTTCAAAGCGTAAAAATTTCCAGGCGCCAGAATTTCCAAAGCGCCGAATTTTCAAAGCGTAGAAATTTCCAGGTGCCACAATTTCCAAACCGTAGAAATTTCCAAGCGCCCAAGTTCCAAGCATAGAAATTTCCAGGCGCCAAAATTTTCAAAGCGTAGAAATTTTCCAAAAGTCTCAAATTTCGAAGCATAGAAATTTCCCAGCGCTCAAGTTTTAAAGTATAGAAATTTCCAAGCGCCCAAGTTATGAAGAATAGAAATTTCCAGACGCCAGAAATTTCAAATCCTAGAAATTTCCAGGCGCCAGAATTTTCAAAGCATCTCAAGTTTCAAAGCGTAGAAATTTAGAACCGGTCAAGTTCCAAATCACAGAAATTTCCAAGTGTCATTTATTTTCAGAACATAGAAATTTCCAAACAATCAATACGTGTCTTACTTAAAAAAAAAAACTTAATTACCGTATGTAACTTAAAATCCATCCATATTTTCTCACGTCCAACCCGTCCTACGGAAACTTATAGCAAAAATAGATTTTTTTGCTGGACAACGCGTATATTTTTCGATTTTGAATAAATACGTCGTACAGTTTTGCAATATCGAATCCGATATTTAATAGCGAAAATTATATTTCATTTCCTCAGAGGAACCGGGGTTAGAATATATCGAACCAGTTCCAGGTGCTCGATATTAATATTGAAAAAGGATCTGGCTACGCACACCTGCGCACACTCTCACATACACGCGGATAGTTACTGAAATGCGTGGGGAATACGAATGGACCTTATTTCATTTAATTTTGCATCCTCCGTGACGCGTACGTGTGTGTCTTTCTCTGTATGTGTGTTTCTTTATGAAATTCAAAGACGTTAGGAAGAAAACCAGGGGAAATTAATTTGCTTATTAACAAACATTAATTTCGGTTTCATTTACAACGTACTTGGCTGTTTTTGTGTTTAATATATTTCGCGGGGAGGTTAACGTGATCAATGTAAGATCGAATTATTTTTATATTTCCACCTATTTCTGCAAGTTCTTTTTCGGAAGTAGGCCAAGCATACAACTTTGCAGAAAATTAATGAGCAGAGGTACAAACCCAACTTTTTTGCACACCGAACATTCCCGGCGAATTCGCGGGCAGAAAATTCGAGGATGAAATAGGCCGGAATTATTATTATACACTGACAGGTCTGCAGAAGCTTCGAAATAACTGGCGGGCGAGTGAAAGTACCGTTTGTTTATTCTTGTAATTATGTTGCCTAGGTAAAGTCATGAAGATTGTTAATGATTCCCAATCGAAGAATATTAAAAGTATTTAAATTACCATTCGCACAGTTGTCAAGGTTTCCTCTAATTAGGCATAGAATAATTTTATGTCCATCTTAACGATCAAAAAAACTATTGTCAGAGTTATTACCTTAATTAATTTGTAATCATGAAAAATCGAGAAAAAATAATCTCAGGTTGCTATCTCGAGATTTCGGGAATTAATCATGAAATAAAATCAATTTTTTAATTTTCTATTATTTTAATTTTGGGATCCAATCAGACGAAGCATGCGTGCAATGTGTAATTTTCTTATGTAAAATTACGAATCCTAATAAAAATATTTTTTTTCCATAAAATCTTCCAACGTCTCGCGATTATTGACGTGCTACTATTTTTTTTAAATCGAAGATTCAAACACAATTAAATATCACTTATTTACAGAATGCACCCTTGCCAATGACGTAAAAATGGAAACAATTAATTTATAATTTTATTTACAACACTTTATTATAGGGGGTGGTTTTTGGACATAAATTTATCCTTTTTTTTCACCTTTTGATATTATGTTACACACTGTATAATTATAGTTTTCTATTTATTATAATCATTGGCAATTCATTCACAGTTAATTAACAACGCAAATAAAAACAAGTAATCGTCGTCTTAGCAACAACCAATTTACAACTACGAACTGGTTTATCATTAAGATAAAACAAAAGTGCTAAGTCTTTGAACCGCATAGTTATCAAGGTCTCCCCTAATTACACGGTGCCAATTAGACCCGGTGTAAAAATGGCGTTAATTTAGAAACTTAATCAGCCGAAGCTTGCGTCTAATCCCGGACTTAGGACGTTGTTCAGGGAGTGAAGATGTGTATATAGGGTGTAACAAAAATTCTGGGACACTTTAGGCTTATGGATAGAAGGCATAAAAATAAGAAAAAAATGTCTTATAAGTTGTGGGTTCAACCCACCCCCTTTGTAAAAAATTTTTTAAAAATCATATCTCCGAAATGGCACGTCGTAGAAGACCCGTTTTGATTGCAATATAACCGGAGAAGATCAAAGATTAAATTCTATAATTTTACCGATCGTGTAATAATATGTAAGATAAACAATTTTTATCTGGCAATAAACGATC
Source organism: Mimumesa dahlbomi (assembly GCA_917499265.3). Classification (NCBI taxonomy): domain Eukaryota; kingdom Metazoa; phylum Arthropoda; class Insecta; order Hymenoptera; family Crabronidae; genus Mimumesa; species Mimumesa dahlbomi. The sequence continues at coordinate 6,794,693 of OU824120.1, read as the reverse complement.
CAAATACTAAAGAAATAAGTGAGTATGACTAATTTATCAGAAAATTAATATCGTAATGATCCTACAATTAATTTTGATTGACTAAATTACCATTCTGTTCTTTTTCTCTGTTTATTATTGAACAATACTTAATCCATTAATTAATTTTTGTTAAGGGTTAATTATACTGTAATTTATCCCTGAAGAGGGCCAAAATGTGGCCGAAACGTTGGAAATTAATTACTGTAAAGGTTGATTTGCCTTATTAGGATAGTTTACGTAAGTAATAATTAATTTTTAATTTTTAATTTAATTTCTTTAATCATTATTTAGATTTCCGCCTGCGTAGTATTTGGATCGTTTATTGCCAGATAAAAATTGTTTATCTTACAGAAGATCAAAGATAATAGAAAAAAATATAATTGCTGCGATTATTGCTGTTAAATAGCATTTATTCTTGTTTAATCCAATCAACGTCGATTACCTATATCGTAGCAGGTTTGTAACAACTTGGGAAAAATTGAGGGCATTCACTAAATCTTCCTTTGCGTAGATAGTGATATTTTTTTTCGTAAAATTTAGTTTCTTCCGGTTATATTGCAATCAAAATTGGTCCTGTACGACGTACCATTTCGGAGATATGATTTTTAAAATTTTGTTTACAAAAGACACAACCTATAAGACTTTTTTTTTCTTATTTTTATGCGTTCTATCCATAAACCTAAAGTGTCCCAGAATTTTTGTTACACCCTGTATATGTGTGAGAGTATGTATGTGTATGTCACCATTACCAGTATGCCTGGCACACGCACTAACCGTGTAATTAATGTTTCTTGCTCGATCCGTTGAGTTTCTGCAGTTGCAGTCCTGTCTTGGCCGTTTGATTAACAATTATCTGCGTCACGTGGTACGCGACCATGCCGGCCGTTATAATGAGACAATTACGCAAGAAATCGCCACCGGAATTAGCGCGACGTAAATTGGCCGCATTCCGAACGGTTAATTGGATAATTTGTATTAATTTGATCGGAATATTTTCACTAATCGGATATTCTACTTTTTTACACTTGTTTGATGATTTCTTTTAGTATCTACGGGTGATAGAGTGTGGATTAATAGCGTTAATGGGATAATTTGTATTAATTTGATCGGAATATTTTAATTAATTAAATATTCGGATGGTACGTGTCTTTTTCTTTTTTTTCGCTTGATTAAATTTGGATCACTTTTTACAGTTGTTGTCAACAATTTTTAATCTATCTACGGGTAATAGAGTGTGGATTAATAGAGTTAATGGGATAATTTGTATTAATTTGATTGGAATATTTTAATTAATTGAATATTCGGCGGATGGTTCGTATTTTTTTCTTTTTTTTCACTTGTTTATATGTGGATCACTTTTTACGGTTTTTATCAACAATTTTTTTATTATCTACTGGTAATAGAGTGTAGAATAGTGGAATTAACGAGCTAATTTGAATTAATTTCAACGCAATATTTTAATTAATTGAATATTCAGCAGGTGGTTCGTGTTTTTTGCCTTTTTTCACGTATTAGAATGTGAGATCACTTTTTACGGTTTTTATCAACGATTTTTTACTATCTACGGCTAATAGAGTATAGAATAATGAAGTGAATGAGTTAATTCAAATTAATTTCAACGGAATATTTTAATTAATCGAATATTCGGGGTGTTGTTCGTGTTTTTTTTTTGCTTATTTCACGTATTAGAATGTGGGATCACTTTTTACGGTTTAGTCGATGATTTTTACTATCCACAGGTAATTGAGTGAGGAATAATGGAGAACGGACACGAGAATAGATTTCGCGATTAGAAATTGATATTTCTATCGACCGCGCAGGAAGTTTCATAACGCCGCGTCGATTTATCGAAATAGCAATTTGCTATTTCGTTTTATTTACGGCGAGTGTGTGGGTGTCGCGAAATTTTTCGGGAAAGTTTAAAAATATTTCTGTAATTGTTTAATTCATCGATCGTGAGTTTTTCTACAACAACCAATCATTTTAGGATATTAACGTTTATAAAAAATTTGTTTCCACATCAACGTGGTATTTCGAAATATTTTCCAAATTGAAACGCGAGCAGAATTTTGACAAATTCTTTCCCAAAATGGTGGGTCGTGAGAAGTCAGAGTTCGTAGAATAATTTGTTTCAAATATTCCAAATAACAACCTGTGTTTTTATAAATCTTACCAACTTTCTGTTTCTACTTATACACTCGTTGTAAATAATTAAAAATAATTATATCCTTTACCTTTGACTATCCCATTCTTTTATCCTGTCAAAAAATCAGTTGTTAAAATTTTTAAATTAACGTTACAATTTTTTTTCTTGTTTTCCGTAGATTTTTTCTTTTTTGGCATAATTAACATATTCTTCCGCAAATTCCTTTCATCTCGCCCCGACGCGACCTTCGACCCACGCACGTTAATTGCAAATAAGAAATTAATCATCCGAACGAGCGCGGAGTCATTTCAGGGCCGTAAAACGTCGCGTTTCGAGGGTTCCAAATAACAAATATGCACTTGGTGTTCCCGAATAGGCGAGGAATTTTCATCCGGGAACGATCGATGCAGCTGAATTATGGGAAAATTGCATATTCCGCGATTCCGAACAAACGTCCGGCATTTTAGTCGACCGGTTAATGCAATAGTATTTGTCCCACATTTATTATAAATGGCGATTTATAGTAATCTTTGCGCCCGCCGGAAAATCAACGATATTTTTACACCCGATACCCGCGAATAATACATTAAAGCGAGATTACGTTTAATTAATTCGCATGTTAATTAATCTCGCCGACGTAATACCCTGTCAGTGGGTTGGTTCGTTGAATTTAATGATCGATGTACTGAAATCGTGGGAGTTTAGTCTTTGATCATAGTTAACCCGCAGAATGTCAAGTTTTCTTGACTAGCCGCGGCACTTTAATGGAAAACTTAGCTCGAGTTTCTTGGGCGGTTTTAATTAACCAATCCCCCGTTTCCGGTCGATTTCTGTTGATACATGCTGCCGGGAATTTCTGGGATCGGAGAATTTTGCGAATTATTTAAATATCTGCCGATGCGGACATAATATGTGCTATGGGAGTGTGGAGATTTTTGAAAAGTGTTTTAAACGTAGAATTTGTATTTGGAGAAAATTTTGGAACGCCTGAAGGTTTGGGAGATGGAAATTTCTAGACGCAAAAAGCTTAAATGAGTGGAAATTTTTTAAAAGCACAATTTAAAAAGCGCAGAAATTTCTAGGTGTCCCAACATTTAAAGCGCAAATGTTTCCAGTCAAGAGAACTTTCCAAGCGCAGAAAATTTCCAAGTGTCGCGAGTTTCAAGTCTGAAATTCACAGGCGCATGAAATTTTAAAGCGTAGATATTTCCAGCCGCCAGAATTTTCAAAGCGCAGAAATTTCCAAGCGCCCCGAGTTTCCAAGCGCAGAAATTTCCAAGGGTTCCAAGTTTCAAATCTCAAATTTCCAGACGCTTGAAATTTTCAAACGAAAATGTTTCCAGTCGTCAGACTTTTCAAAACGTAGAAATTTCCACGCGGCTCGAGTTTCCAAGCGCAGAAATTTCCAAGTGTCTCAAATTGCGAAGCGTGGATTTTTCCAACCGTCCATAGATTTAAACCATAGAATTCTAACACACGCCTCAAATTTCAAGGCGTAAATATTTCAAAGCGTAGAAATTTCCAAGCGTCTCAAGTTCCAAAACACAGAAATTTCCAGGCATCAGAATTTTCAAAGCGCAGAAAATTCTCAGCTCCGCAAGTTTCTAAACACAGTAATTTCCAAGCGTTTCAATTTACAAAACACAGAAATTTCCACTCGTCTCAAGTTTTGAAGCGTAGAAATTTCCAAGTGCCCAAGTTCCAAAGCACAGTAATTTCCAAGCGTTAGAATTTTCCAAGCTCTAGAATTTTCAAAGCGGAGAAATTTCCAAGCATCACAATTTTCGAAGCATAGTAATTTCCAAGCGGCAGAATTTTCCAAGCTTTAGAATTTTCCAAGCTCTAGAATTTTCAAAGCGGAGAAATTTCCAAGCGCCTCAAATTTCGAAGCGCCAAAGTTCCAAACCACAGAAATTTTAAGGCGCAGAAATTTCCGAGCATCTCAATTTTTGAAGTGTAGAAATTTCCAAACGCTAAGTTCCAAAGCACAGAAATTTTAAGGCGCAGAAATTTCCAACCATCTCAATTTTTCGAAGCGGAGAAATTTCCAAACGCTAAGTGCCAAAGCACAGAAATTTTAGAGCGCAGAAATTTCCAAGCATCTCAAGTTCCAAAGCATAGAAATTTCTAAGCGCTCAAGTTCCAAAGCACAGAAATTTCAAAGCGCAGAAATTTCCAAGCGCCAGAATTTTCAAAGCGGAGAAATTTCCATGCGCCAGAATTTTCAAAGCGGAGAAATTTCCAAGCCTCTCAAGTTCCAAAGCATAGAAATTTCTAAGCGCTCAAGTTCCAAAGCACAGAAATTTCAAAGCGTAGAAATTTCCAAGCCTCTCAAGTTCCAAAGTATAAATGTTTCTAAGCGCTCAAGTTCCAAAGTACAGAAATTTCAAAGCGCAGAAATTTCCAAGCCTCTCAAGTTCCAAAGCATAAAAGTTTCTAAGTGCTCAAGTTTCAAACCACAGAAATTTCCAAGCCTCTCGAGTTCCAAAGCATAGAAATTTCTAAGTGCTCAAGTTCCAAATCACAGAAATTTCAAAGCGCAGAAATTTCCAAGCCTCTCAAGTTCCAAAGCATAAAAGTTTCTAAGTACTCAAGTTCCAAAGCACAGAAATTTCAAAGCGCAGAAAAATCCAAGCATCTCAAGTTCCAAAGCATAGAAATTTCTAAGTGCTCAAGTTTCAAACCACGGAAATTTCCAGGCGCAAGATTTTTTAAATAGCAGAAATTTCTCAGCGCCACAAGTTTCTAAACACAGTAATTTCCAAGCGTCTCAATTTTCCAAACGCCGAAATTTCCAAATGCTTCCAATTGCAAACAAATGTTCACTCACCTTAAATTGCCAAGAACGTAAAAATCTCAAACCTCAACAATTCCACTCCATCAAAAGTATCACACCGTCCAAATGTATCATACCCTCAAACGCTGAAAAGCGTGCAAATCCTACGATCCAACCCAACTTACAACGCTCGAAAATTTCCATCCACCGGAACTTCAAATCTCGGCCAACTTTAATCGACCAACTCCCCGTTTCCGGTCGAACGACACAGTTACACGATACCGTTCGTTTCCTGCGCCATGAATTTTGCGCATAATCCAAATCTTTGCCGCTGCGGGCACAGTGTACATACACCGGGAAACGTTATAAATTTAATGGACGAATCCGACGTGGAATATGTCGAAGCGATTTCAACAATGCCGGGTAGCTCCGTAACGTAAAGCCGCGTTCGCAAAAATCGATAACGCCGGCTTTGTCGCGTGAGACGTAGTACTCGTTACACCGTATTATAATAATCATCGCGTAATTTTTTTTTCTCCTCGTTGTTTTCCACCTGTCGTTGCTGTGTTTTTTTTTCTTCTTCTTTTCACGTTACCGTCTCGCACTTCCCGCACATTGCAAATTCAAATTCGCAATACTATTTGCACGGTTCGGCGTAACTAATTTAAAGGTGAAATTGAGCCTGTATCGCGGAGAGTGTTTGCGTGTGTGTGGGTGTGTTTTACCGTGAGTCGTCATGCATTTCAATTTTCCAGGAAATTTAGTTAACGATGGTCGGCAGTTTTGTACGAGGGAAATCGAAAAATCGTGTGTCACGGGGGAGTCCTCCGGTAGTTTGATTCTTTTTGCGCTTGTTTTTGTTTCCCTGTGGTTATTCACACGGGAAAAACGTGATCTTATAATTATAATCTTGGAATGTTTCCGATACGTGTTTGATAGTTTTGGAAGTTTGATGGAAATACAGAATTTAATGGGGATGTATACATACATATTAGGGTGGTCGTTAAAAAGCTTCCTTTTGATGAAAAAACATTAGGATTTTTTAAAATTAAAAACAACACGTGCCTCAAGACGATCTAAGTTAATGCGAAAGTAAGTTTACTTAAAACTTGGAGTGAAGAAATCTAGATATTAAAATTCCGTTTGTACTAATTTAGTTTTAAAATAAAAATATCAATTTGAATATCTTTCATTTTTTTTTATTTAATAGACCAAATCAACTGGGAAAAGTATTGAATTTAAATTTTTGTTTATTGTGATTTTGATTAACTAGTGTTTTTTTATTGATTTGTGTGCTATAATTGTTTATATTTCGAATAAAATTGTATTGTTAAAAAAAAAATCACAAAAAATATGATTATACGAAAAAATTAACTTAGATCATCTTGAGGTACGTGTTGTTTTTAATTTAAAAAAAAATTTCCCAGTATTTTTTCATCAAAAGGAAACTTTTTAGGGGGCGTCGTAAAAAATTAAATTTTTAACGACCACCCTAATACATATACATACAGTATTATATAATACGTATAAGCGTATATTCGTTACGCGAAATAATTAATCGCAGAAACGAGTCCATCTCGTCCTATCGCGGATCTCATTATTATAAAGTCTTTAATCACACAACTCTCCGGTGGGCAAATTAAAGGATCGCGCGAAATTCCGCAATTAACCCATTTTAAATATAAATATAGTGATTAATCCAACGGTGTGACATCATCGCACGCCCATGTGCGTGTGTAGAGTTAGTAAAAAAGAAATAAATTGACAAAAAAAGAAAAGAATTGTAACTGCCCTAATCGCATTTTCTCGTTTATCATTTTTCATTGTTACGTGCGGTTTCTTTGGAAAAATGAGGATTTCAAAGCGAAATATTTCCAGGCACCAGAAGTTTCAAAGCGCAGATATTTCCAACTGCCCTGAGTTGCAAAGTATAGAAATTTCCAACCATAGACATTTTCAGGCGCAGGAATTTTCAAAGTATAGAAATTTCCAAGCTCCTCAAGTTCCAAAGTTCAGAAATTTCCAAGCATAGACATTTTCAGGCGCAGGAATTTCCAAGCATCTCAAATTTTAAAGTACAGAAAATTCCAAGCACCCTAAATTTCCAACCATAGACATTTTCAGGCTCAGAAATTTCCAAGCATCTCAAATTTTAAAGTACAGAAATTTCCTACCGTAGAAATTTCCAAACTCCCCAAGTTCCAAAGTACAGAAATTCCCAAGCCCCGTATATTTACAAGCATCTCAAATTTTAAAGTACAGAAATTTCCTAGCTCCCCAAGTCCCTAAGTACAGAAATTTCCAAGCGTAGAAATTTCCAAACGCCCCAAGTTCCAAAGTACAGAATTCCCAAGCGCCGTATATTTCCAAGCATCTAAAGTTTTAAAGTTCAGAAATTTCCTAGCTCCCCAAGTTCCAAAGTACAGAAATTTCCAAGCGTAGAAATTTCCAAACGCCCCGAGTTCCAAAGTACAGAAATTTCCAAGCACCTTAAATTTCCAACCATAGACATTTTCAGGCGCAGGAATGTTCAAAGTATAGAAATTTCCAAGCTCCTCAAGTTCCAAAGTTCAGAAATTTCCAAGCATAGACATTTTCAGGCGCAGGAATTTCCAAGCATCTCAAATTTTAAAGTATAGAAATTTCCTAGCTCCCCAAGTCCCTAAGTACAGAAATTTCCAAGCGTAGAAATTTCCAAACGCCCCAAGTTCCGAAGTACAGAAATTCCCAAGCGCCGTATATTTCCAAGCATCTCAAGTTTTAAAGTTCAGAAATTTCCAAGCTCCCCAAGTTCCAAAGTACACAAATTTCCAAGCGTAGAAATTTCCAAGCTCCCCGAGTTCCAAAATACAGAAATTTCCAAGCGCCGTATATTTCCAAGCATAGCCATTTTCAGGCGCAGAAATTTCCAAGCGTCTCAAGTTTTGAAGTATCAAAATTTCCAAGCTGCCCAAATTCCAAAGTACAACATACCTTTGGAAAAACGAGGATTTTTTCTTGCGCCATTGGCGTAGCAGTTCAAGGTAAATTTCCTCCATTTTCATCTTTTCCTCGCGGCAGCTTTGCACTCAGGTTTATCGATCCACGTGTATTTATTTGCAACTGTATTTTTATCCTCGGCAGACACGCCGGAGCCGCGATAAATAACGGTTGTTAACGAGGCGAATAAAAAATTAACCAGTTCCGCGGCTCTCAAACGTGGAAATACACTTTTCCGCCGCGAAATACCGTGAAAATTCGATTTAATTTTCTCTACCGATTTTTTGCCGCTAATTTTCCGGGAAAACCTTTGACATTTTCCCCGGAAAATCATTTTGACACTCGGTGTATCTCGATACCGTGAAATTTTCACGCGTGTTTTCCGGAAAATCTAACGATAAACACTTGCGTGTTTCTTACAGCCTCCGTGTCTCTCCCAACTCTATAACTTTCCGTCGGAGATGGGAAAAGTTAATTTCTACGCCGATATTATTCAGACCAGTTCGAAACGTTGTCTGTATGTGTGAAGTTGAGAAAAGTTTTTCTTTTTTTTTCGAATGATTTTCCGCGCACGACGCACAGTGGAAATGCGAAACGGACAGAAAGGGAAAAAAGGAGTCGACTTTTCTTCTTGGCGGCTTAGATTTCTCTCGGTGGATCTTCGACCCACTTGATGAACTATCTGCACACTTTGTCTTATGTCCGCATAATTAATTCGCTCCGCCTTGCTCGTTAATTCGTAGATAATCCGGAGTTCTGGAAAGTACGTCTTTGGCAGGATAAATAGAGAGGCAATTTGAAAACAAAGGGATTTCCCGCGAATTTTCTTTTCAGGTTTCGCTGACAGTTTTGGATGGGTTGGAAGGTCTGGTTGGTAGGTGTGTTCGTGGCGTTGAAATTTGAAGGGTTGATGGAAATTTTACGGCGCAGAGATGTTGGGTGGGGAAGGTAGAAATTTCGTAGGGTTGGAATTTTTCAGAGTGGAGCGATTTGCAGATGTGGCGGGTTTTAGGAAATTGGGATTTTTCGACAGTGGAAGTTGCAGAGCATAAAAATTTTCAAGTCCCCGAAGTTTTTAAGCATTGACATTTTCAGGCGCACGGATTTTCAAAGCGAAATATTTCCAGGTACTAGGATTTTCAAAGCGGAAATATTTCCAGGCGTCAGAATTTTCAAAGCGATATATTTCCAGGCACTAGGATTTTCAAAGCCAAACATTTCCAAGCTTTAGAATTTTTAAAGCGTAGAAATTTCCAAACGTTCCAAGTTCCAAAGCGTAGGAATTTCCAAACATCTGCAAGTTTCTAATTTCAAAATTATCTAAATGTTCCAAAGTTTCGAATGGTACAAATTTCCAGTCGTCGCCAATTTCAAAACTTACAAATTTCCACCCGTCAAAAGTCTGCTCCTCTGAAAAACTTCCCCCAAATACATTCTAAATTGCCAAATTTATTCGCATTAAATCTTACTCATAATTTTCCATTTCTATTCATCAATACAAATGAATCCTACACATTGAAATCTCTCTAGATACCACTAAATAAACATAAAAATCAATTCCCCCTTCCAAATTCTTCACCTTCAAACACACAATTAAAAATATCATTTCCATTCCATTAACACTATTTCTACCAGGTGTCTTTTAAAACCTTTTCGTTTGAATGCAAATATTTGCCAAAACTGTTAGGATTTCAAATTACCAGTTAAATGTAGATAATTTAACAACTATTGTATAAAAAGTCAACAAATTAATTGTGGAGAAATGATTCAACTTAACGAATGATTTTGAGTTAAAACTTAAAAGGTGTCTTTTCACACCTCTTGGTAGAAATAGTATTAAATTCCCTAATTCACCAAAACTTACGAGACATTTCATTTCCCCTTAAAAACACATTTTCCCATTTTCCTTAAAAAAAAAAAAAAACGATCGAATCACTTTCGTTTGCATAATTTATCGACAACACCGTCAACGTCTGCTCTCTCTACGTTATTCTAATTCGTTTTATCATCCCAGCTTCTCAGCAACTTCGCAGTCGCCGATAAGGCCTTCGTCGAGCTTAATCAAAAATTCATCGGGCCTTTGAGATCGTCGCGACGCGATAACGGGGAATCTATGCACGTCGTTTCACGACGTCCCAGGCGTAGTCGGTTCCTGTAACGAATTGTATCCGACATCCAATTAAACTGCAATCTAATTTGACCGTGCGTCGCGCGTACGCGTTAATAATTTACGAGAAAGCACATACGTTCCGGCGGAACGCATAAATTTGCACAAAGGGACCGCGTCACGCGAACTTTTCCTATTTATAGCGAAACGACGGATTTTCTTTGGCTAACTTTTCTCTCTGTGTGTGTGTGCGTGAATGTGTGAATGTGTTTTTTTTTCTTTTTTTTTGAATACATTTGATTTATATCTAAACGACACATTTTCTTTGGCTAACTTTTCTCTGTGTGTGTATTAGGGTGGTCGTTAAAAATTAATTTTTTTTATTTGTTGTTTTTTTTTTTAATTAAAAACAACACGTGCCTCAAGACGATCTAAGTTAATTTTTTGGTATACGAAAGAAAGTTTACTTAAACCTTGGAGTGAAGAAATCTAGATATTAAAATTACGTTTGTACTAATTTAGTTTTAAAATAAAAATATCAATTTGAATATCTTTCATTATTTATTTAATAGACCAAATCAACTGGGAAAATTTTGAATTAAAATTTTTGTCTATTGCTATTTTGATTAACTAGTGTTTTTTTTATTTGGGTTCCATAATTGTTTATATTTCGAATAAAATTGTATTTTTCATAAAAAACTCCCAAAAAACAGGATTATACCAAAAAATTAACTTAGATCGTCTTGAGGCACGTGTTATTTTTATTTAAAAAAAAATCCCAGTGTTTTTTTATCAAAAGGAAGCTTTTTAGGGGACGTCGCAAAACATTTAACTTTTAGTGTGTATGTGTTTGTGTGAATGTGATTTTTTCTTTTTTTCTTTTGACATATTTGATTTATATCTAAACGACAGATTTTCTTTGGCGAACTTTTTTATGTATGTTTGTGTGTGTGTTTTTCTTTTTTTTTATCTTGGATATCATTTTCGTATAAATTGCTGCATGCAACGCGGGCATAATTTCTTTCGACCTGTCACGTATGCTAATGAACATTCGGCTTTTGATTAAATGCACAAAAGAGTCGCGGGTAAATAATTTGACACAATACGGTTCGTTACTGAAGTTTCTTTTGTTATCCACGGCAAAGGTCAAAAGTACAAGTTAACAAGTGCAAAAATAATATTTAGACCGACCTTATTTTTTTTACTCCACTGTGTTTCTGCATTCTTCTGGTATTCGTGGAAATTCTGCTGATTTTTCATCGATTTTTCCCCGAGAACCTTTTTATACTCGGAGGTCTCGCAGAATTTTAAACATACATTTTTTTTTAAATTATTTATAACAGCTTAAATAAGATTATAAAGAACATAATATGTTTCCCATCGTATTATTAATTCAATATATGAATAGGAATTGTTAATAACAATAGGATGAAATAATTACCATTAACCATGGTGTAAAAAATTTATAAAATACCCCAACGTTTCGGTCTTTGGTTTGGACCCTCTTCAGGGGAGTTTTTTATGTAATTTACAACATCGAAAAATAGATATATACTATTTAACACTATTTCTACCACAATTGTGTTTATACCTATTTCGCCCAAAAGGTGTCTTTTCCAACCTTTTCGTTTGAATGTAAATATTTGCCAAAACTGTTGGGATTTCAAATTACCAGTTAAACGTAGATAATTTAACAACCATTGTATAAAAAGTCAACAAATTAAGTTAAAATTTGAAAGGTGTCTTTTGACACCTCTTGGTAGAAATAGTGTTAAACTGTTTAAACTGGTAGAGAAATCGAACGACTGTTAAATATGTGTAAAATAAATGTTGACCGAACTATAGAAATATTCCTACCAAAATTATAATATTTTGTTATTATATAAATTTTTTACAACATAGTTAATGCTAATTAATTCATCCTATGGTTATTAACAATTGTAGCTTAAATAAGATTCTGTAACCATTAAATTTAACAAAATCAACTGTGAAATCTTTTCCAGCGATCGGAAAAACCGAAATTTCGCGAGAAGCGACTGCGGCGAATTATTAACGACTCCGTTAACTTTCCGCCGTGTCGTTTTTCCCAAATCTCAGTTGGCATGTGAGACAACCACGGGAAACGAGTCTCGAAATTGCGCACTGCGTCTTTCGGCGAAAAAATCGCGTGCCGTCCGATCGATCGATCCCTCCGGATTTCCCTCGCACACATCGCCACGTCGGTGTGTTTTTCTTAGATGTGTGTTCGTATGGTCACGTGCCAGACGCCCCCCCCTCCCCCCCCCCGTTTGTCTCGTCTCGTTGTCGTGGGCATCTTCGAACCAAGCCAGAAAATCCCGTGGATTGCGATTCCGTGACGAATGGAATTGGTGGAGCGGTTTGCAAAAAAAAAAAAATAAAGAAAAAAAAATATGATACGCGGAATAAATTCGCGATCGGAAAACGCCCCTGCGAATCGCGTGCCAAGCGGACGTTTAATTGTAGTTATCGTTTGTTATAGTGTTCATTTCTCAGGGACGAGAGGAAAATTGCGGGGAAAATGGGCGAATTGGAATGAAGTTTGTTTATTTCAATTTATTTTGAAAGTTATATTATTTATTTTTTTATTTGTTTTTTAAATTTAAATTTATATTATTATTTATTTTTTTTTGTATTTGGGAAATGTTAGGGACGTAATGTTTGAAATGGAAAGCAGGCGGATAATGGCGGGAACGAAAATGTAGAGAAAATATGATAAAAGGATGTAGAGGAGAAGGAAGTATTTTTTAATGAATAAAGAATAGGATAAATAGTATTCGTTTTTCCTGCAATGTCTCGGTCTTTGTAATGCGATTTACAGGGCGCTGGGGTGTTTTGAATATTTTATTCGGAGAAAATTTCGTTTTGTGCTGTTTCGTGATATTATCGTTGGAATTATCGTTATTGTTGTTATTATTATTCGACTATCTTTTTGTTCAATTTTGATATTCTTACGGAAATTATAGAGAGTATCTTAAATATGTTTATCGTAAACATAATATAAAAACACGTGTTTTCATGTACATGATTTTTCACGTTCAGTGTGTTAGTGTTTTTTTAAAACTTTAACCGTTTGGAATTTTAATATTTCGAAATTTCTGGAGCGTGGGAATTTTACGTGGAAAAGTTAAAAATTTTGTTAAATATAAGATTTTTATTTTGAAATTTTATTTATTTTTTCTGAAATATTAATAAATATTTTTGTTTAAGTAATTAATTTTGAATAAATTTTATTAAATATAAATTCCAGGTGGCGGAAATTTCTGGTCAGAAAATCGACATTTGGACGAACGATCATGATTTTGTAAGTATATGATTTTTCTTGTCATTTCGAACACGTGGCAACGTTTGTTTCACAGTTTTCTTCTCTTCGTTTACATACTCGCTCGGTGTTTCCTCACTTTTTATGAACGTTTCAACTTCATTTCATGATGAACGACATATTTATCTTACGTCAAACTACATTGCTCAACTCAAATGTGTCATGTTATGTAGATCAGCTCGATCACGCGTGACCGAGAAATTCTATTTATCATCGAGTCGTGTACCATGGGACATTTTTATGAAAAATTCTGTTCCATGCCTTGAATTCACAATAGGCGTTACACGCCGAGCAACACACGTTCATGTCGTTTTTATGTAACGCAGACCTCGGTGAAAGTATTTCATGCGAGGTCCCGACGAGTTCTATTGCGTGATCCAAAAAGTTTGTTGCCTATTTCCCCTTTTTTTTTTTTTTACAAAACACGTTTGAATTTATACGAATGTGACGAAATATCTATCGTATAAATTTTTCAGACAATTTTGGGGGTCAGAATTTTCGAAGCGCAGTATTTTCAAGCGCCCGAATTTTTAAAGCATAGACATTTCCTGACGCCAGAATTTTTAAAGCGGAATATTTACAGGCGCCAGAAATTTCCAGGCGTCAGAATTTTCAAAGCGCAGAAATTTCCAAGCATAGGCATTTTCAGGCGCAGGAATTTTCAAAGTACAGAAATTTCCAAGCATAGAAATTTCCAATCGCAACGAGATCCACAGTACGGAAATTTCCAAGCAGCATAAATTTCAAAGCATAGACATTTTCAGGCGCAGGAATTTTCAAAGTATAGAAATTTCCAAGCTCCTCAAGTTCCAAAGTACAGAAATTTCCAAGCATAGACATTTTCAGGCGCAGGAATTTTCAAAGTATAGAAATTTCCAAGCTCCTCAAGTTCCAAAGTACAGAAGTTTCCAAGCGTAGAAATTTCCAAGCGCCCCGAGTTCCAAAGTACAGAAATTTCCAAGCATAGACATTTTCAGGCGCAGGAATTTTCAAAGTATAGAAATTTCCAAGCTTCTCAAGTTCCAAAGTACAGAAGTTTCCAAGCGTAGAAATTTCCAAGCGCCCCGAGTTCCAAAGTACAGAAATTTCCAAGCATAGACATTTTCAGGCGGAGGAATTTTCAAAGCACAGAAATTTCCAAGCGTTTCAAGTTTCGAACCGTAGAAATTTCCAGGAGTCAAATTTCGAAGTACAGAAATTTCCAGGCGCCAGAATTTTCAAAGCGTCCTAAATTCCAAAGCGTAGAAATTTCCAACCGCTTAGAGTTCCAAAGTACAGAAATTTCCAAGCTCCCTAAATTACCAAGCATAGCTATTTTCAGGCGCAGAAATTTCCAAGCGTCTCAAGTTTTGAAGTATGGAAATTTCCCAGCTCCCCAAGTATCAAAATGCAGAAATTTCCAAGCACCCGAAATTTTCAGGCGCCAGAATTTTCCAAGCGAAATATTTCCAGGCGCCAAAAATTTCACAGCGCAGAAATTTCCAAGTTTCATAGTATAGAAATTTCCAGGCTTTCCAAATTTTGAAGCATAGACATTTTTAGGCGTCAGAATTTGATGAAATTTGGTAAACAACTTCACATTTATATTACAATTATCTGCTGGTAGATTTGTACGTTTACAAAAAATTACAGGGACACTTTTCACATCTGAAATACTTGGAAAATTATAAAATGGCTGCTAACTTAAAATGAACGAAAAAACTTGGCTATTAGGATCCAAATTTCAATTCAACCTAAATAATTATTGTAAGTACATTACTAAACAAACGTATTATTTAATATTTTATCCACAATAAGTAACAAACAACTGTACTTACAATAATTAATTAGTTTAAATTTAAACTTAAATCGTTATCCCCAATAAAAGTATCCTCGTCAACAATTAATACATACTATCAATAAATTGCTTTTTCTAAGGTTATTTCAAATGTTACGTAACACTTTCATAAAAAATAAAATTCTTTACTCGCCCACCGTTCGGACGACCTAATGGAAGCGATTCATCGACATTCACCGAAGATATTTTCTCGATTCCATAAATCTGGCTGTCAAAAGTATTGTGTGCGGGCGTGAGTTTAAATCGATCTTTTTTTTTTCTTGTTTTTCAATATCTCGGCGTTTTTGCCGGAACTTCCGCGTTAAAATTCTCGTCACGGATGAGTTTGGGAACTCGTCAATATCAATAAATCCGATCCATCAGTCAAATATATCGCAGTTTATTTCTTACGGCGTGAAATAAGTTCGCGGAACATTTCTATTTATCACGCGGCGGCTCGCAATTTCGCAAATCCCTCGGAGGAAAAACATCGGAGTCGGTTTTTGCGTTTCGTTATAAAGCCAAACGATAAGTGTTTCAATAAGATTAACGTAAACCGTTTGTTTCCGTCGGATAAAACACTCGCGAATTAATTACCGGTGTTTATCCATTAAAGTGTAATTAAATGGAAATTATAATAATAACGTTACCATAACGATCATATATGTTTTTAACCATCTTTTTTATAATTATCGTATTTATACGTGAATTTCGTATTGTCAAATATCTTTTTTTAAAATCATTATTATATAAAATGATAATTAATTTATCTTTATTTTTAATTATTCTATTAATTTTAGGATTATTTTTGTGTATAATTGTTTTATTTTAATAATCATCGGTAATTGATGACGGATTAACTAAGCGTTTTATGTTAATTGTGATGAAAAATATCGAAGCTCGAGCGACGAGAGTAACTTGAACTTTTTCTTATTTAAATTCTTCGCCGGCGATTTCCCGGCTGAAAGATTAATTACGGGCTCGAAAAAAAACGCGATGAACGATGGCGATTAAGGCGGCACGCGTATTAATCGCTTAATCCGTTCGAGGTTTATGGGACAATATGTTCTAATCAAAGTTTGAAACGTGATGTTAACGACAGGTGAGCCCGTTTCTAACGAGATATCACCGCAGAGATCCTTCAGCGACACGTGGGCAGAGTTATCTCGTTGAAAAGTTAATTTTATCTCGGAACAGGCCGATTGCTTTTGTAAGGAAAGTCTCGTTGAAATAGATAAACCAAATTTGGTATTAGAATTAAAATTTGGATATTGGAAAGTGTGAGAAATTAACCTAACCTAACCTAATCTGAACCAGATTACGAATTAGCATTAAAATTTGGATATTGGAAATGTCGATGCCCAAAATTTTCAGAGGCTAAAAATTCGAAAGGGAAAATTTCAAAACGGAATAAATGGAAACCTGAAAATTTTCAGGTGTGAAAATTTTAAGGCGATAGATTTTCAGTTTTCCAAAATGTCAGCGTGGACCTTATCTATACTTTGTAAAATTTCTATTGCACAATTAACATTAAACGTACCAAGAGGGAGTCAAATGACCCCTTTCAAAGTTTTCTTTAGAATTGCACCTTTATTCAATCCAGTTTTTAACTTTGAAAGTGGCTTAACTCCGTTTTTGGTCAGAAAACACATATTATTCACTTATTAATTGTTATTATTTTAATAGGAATTGTAAATTTAATTATTTTAGCTGCACTTAAGCAGTGTAACACATTGGTATCCTATACAGGACGTAACAAAAATGCGGGGACACTTTTTCAGTATCGATAGTACCCAAGAAAAGATGAAAAAAAGTCTCTAAAGTTTTGTTCCTCCCGATGGAAGAATTGTGTGTGTACCACCGGTGGTACAAGCCGCTCCACGGGACAGCCTTCTATGTACCACTGGTGGTACAAGCCGTCCCGTGGGACAGCCTTCTATGTACCACCGGTGGTACATGCCGGCGGGAACGTGTTAACCCTTTGCGATCGGCAGATTTCACTTTTAGGAGTACCAGTAGGTCGGAGCAAATCTAGCGTTTCGCAAGTTACTTTTGCCTACAGTATTTAAAATCAATATATGGATATTAAAACACACAGAATTTGTTGAAACGGATGTTTAACCACGAGGAATGGGGGACGATAGTGTTTTGTCATTTTTGCGATTTTTTAAGTTTCCCGCTAAGGGGACACCGACTTCTACGACGATTTAAAAATGTCCCTGCTAAGGGGACACCGACTTCTACAAAATTTGATTACTATATATATATATAAAACTTTAATATTATTTTCGAAATACATACGTTGGTTTGTAGTTAAGTAATGAAACATAATATGTAAATGTTAATTTACACCTAGTACATTATATTAGTATATTATTAGTAAAGTACACTTCAGTAAAAGTACTACCGTTTTTTTTTACTTACCTTCTTTTACTGAATTAGTAAAGTACAGTTCAGTAAAAGAAGGTAAGTAAAAAAAAACGGTAGTACTTTTACTGAAGTGCACTTTACTAATATACTAATATAATTTACTAAGTGTAAATTAACATTCACATATGTTTCACTGCTTAACTAAAAACCAACGTATGTATTTCGAAAATAATATTAAACTAATCAAATTTTGAATGAGTCAAATTGGCTCGGTCCGTAAATCTAGTGTTAAAAATGTCCCCGCTAAGGGGACACCGACTTCTACAACGATTTAAAAATGTCCCCGCTACGGGGACACCGACCGCAAAGGGTTAGAGCATCCAGCCCACTTTTAACCAGACAGTCAGACGTGTTACGAGCTGCCGAACGGTTCCGGAATACATAGGGCCGTAACAAGAGCCGTTTCGCGGTGTTGCGGTCGTGCGGCACGCGACCAGATCTCCCATGCCCTCGGTCTGAAATACCCGGGGTCGTTGCGGATATTATCCGACTGGCCGATCTTAATTTCCCTGGACGACCCGCGCGTCAAGGTTTCCACGGGTTGCGTTTATTTTATCCGAGTCGTGATTCCAAAGTCGCACGCGACCCCGCCACATGATAAACACGGAAACAAACGGACCACACACACATATGTGTACGTGTGTGTATGTGTGCAGCCTATTTTCTACGGTGAAATAATGCATATCCGGTGACGTCACTAGGCACTGTTTGATCACCGCGGGAGATGAGACTTGTTTTTCTTTGGAATTATTAGAGTTTGTTTTATTTACGGGGCTCGATAGGTTAAAAAAAATGACTTTTTCAGTTTTATGTGGCATTTATTCTGATTTTTCTTACGAACATTTTAACCAGTTAAGTGTGTTTGACGACTATATCCGTCATACGAAAATTATGTTATCTTTTGATATTTATATCGTAATATTGGTGAGAACCAAGATATGTTCGCAAATTTTAATATGTTTAGAATGTTTAGAGGTCAATGTAAATAATTTAAGATGGGATTCATATATCCATAATATCCTAACCTTATCATTTGATTCTCGCGATACACGGAAGAACGTTCTGCAAAAAGGTCGCCACACTTAACTGGTTAATACTAAATAATGTATACATTTGAAAGCATAAATTCAATTGAGAAAAACAGGACACAGTGGAAGTATCACTTTGTTTTGACATTTGTACGGTTTTCTCGTGATTGGAAAGAGATAGAGCAATGAAATTTTCACCACAGTTCGAATATGATGTAGTACAGAGGTTAACGTGAGCTTTTTAAAATATTACTGCATAGAATAAAAATATTTATATGTATATAATATGAAAAAATAGTGGAAAAATAGACTTTATGAAAAAAATTCATATATGTATATGAAAATATATATTTTTTAATTTCCTCCCGTTAAACCTTACAAAACAATGGTGGTAATATACCGAACAAATTTGATAGTGATAATTTTAATAGGTATCCAAAAAAGTGTGCAAAAAAATGTATAATTTAATATTGCTTACATAGATTAAATCATAGATTTTCTTTTAGAAGGTAGTTATTTAAATTTTGAAATAGAAGGTGAGGTTTATATTTATAGAGAATTTATTGTGATTGATATTTATTATATTGTTTATATTTCTTTGTGAAGGGAATGTGAATATAATGTTAAGGGTGTATTAAAAATTAAAGGTGTAATTTTTGGAATTTTTTATGCGATCGTTTTGTTCGGAATTGTTTGGTGATTGCGTGGAATTTTGGCGGCAAATGATTAATTTGTTTTGACACTGGTAATCAATTTTATTAGCGATTATTCCTCGACACGGCTTTGTGATTTGGTAACTTTTCGGTGGGAAATTAAATTAACTGGACATCCGCCGTTGCAGTTTTAAATCCGCGTTGTACTTTTGGGCGGCGGTGATTAATGATTCGAATTAATTTGTGTGCACTGGACGAATTGCGCGTTCTTCTTTTAATTAAACGGGAAACACGTAATCGAGCGGAAGGAAAAGGTACGGGGCGAAACAGAATTTTGTTTATGAATTTTTGCCGACAAAAACGGTGGAAAAATTACAAATTAGACAATTTCTCAGTTGATAATTAACTCGAGGATTATTCATATTAATTTTTCCTCTCGGGTCGTCGGATACGGGAAGGAATTTTATTTTTAATAAATTGTTGTAATTGTCATTCGTTGCTTCGTTTTTTATTAAAAATGAAAAAGGAGGAAATATACCCTTCTCAAATTGGGGACAAACTTGTGTGTCTAAAAGATAAATACTGCGAAAAGAAATGACAGTTTCCACGACAACGACTTTTTCTTTTGACGATTTTTAAATTACTTTGAAACAAATTTCAAAAAATCGGTCACAATTTCCGCAGAGTTGCAAGAAACAAAACATTATACAACAACGAAGCTAAATCACTATTCATTGTACCAAAATTCTGTTCAAATTACTCTTTGCCAAATTTCTAAAGGCTCTCTTCACTTTTCGCGGGAAATTCGTGGGAAATATGAACGGATTTTCTGTAATTATTGCGGTCGCTTTTTCCGCGCTATCGGACATCGTTCAACAAGGACTTGATATTAGAAGTACATTTTGTTCTTCTTTTGCGTCGCGACGCTTATTCGATAAATGAATTTCGTCGAGTGGAAATTTTGAAGAAAGTAAATTTCGTTGCCTGGAAATTTCAAGGCGTTGAAATATCGACGCGTGGAAAGTTGCAAGCGTTTAAATGTTAAAGCATGATATTTTCAAGGTATCGGAACACTGTCACGTGTAAATTGTATAGTGTGGAAATTTCAAGGCGTCTAATTTTCGTCGCGTGGAAATTTCAAGGCGTATAAATTTCGACGCCTGGAATTTTCAAGCCGTATAAATTTCGACGCGTGGAATTTTCAAAGCGTATAAATATTGCGCTTGAAATTTTCAAGGCGTATAAATATTGACGCGTGGAAATTTCAAGGCATTTAAATTTCGTCGCGTGGAAATTTCAAGGCGTATAAACTTCGACGCTTGGAATTTTTAAGGCGTATAAATTTCGATGCCTGAAATTTTCAAAGCATATAAATTTTGACGCGTGACATTTTCAAGGCGTATAAATTTCGATGCATGGGATTTTCAAGGCGTATAAATTTCGATGCGTGGAAATTTCAAGGCGTATAAATTTCGACGCCTGGAATTTTCAAGCCGTATAAATTTCGACGCGTGGAATTTTCAAGGCGTATAAATATTGCGCTTGAAATTTTCAAGGCGTATAAATTTTGACGCGTGGAAATTTCAAGGCATCTAAATTTCGTCGCGTGGAAATTTCAAGGCGTATAAACTTCGACGCTTGGAATTTTCAAGGCGTATAAATTTTGATGCGTGGAAATTTCAAGGCGTATAAATTTCGACGCTTGGAATTTTCAAGGCGTATAAATTTCGTCGCGTGGAATTTTCAAGGCGTATAAATTTCGACGCGTGGTATTTTCAAGGCGTATAAATTTCGACGAGTGGAAATTTCAAGGCGTATAAATTTCGACGCGAGGAAATTTCAAGGCGTATAAATTTCAATCCCTGGAATTTTCAAAGCATATAAATTTCGACGCGTGGAATTTTCAAGGCGTATAAATTTCGACGCTTGGAATTTTCAAGGCGTATAAATTTCAATGCCTGGAATTTTCAAAGCGTATAAATTTCGACGCGTAGAATTTTGAAGGCGAGTAAATTTCAACCCCTTGAATTTTCAAGGCGTATAAATTTCGATGCGTGGAATTAGCAACACGTGTATATTTCTTCACCTGGAAATTACAACACATTATTATAATACTTTCACGGGAAAAAATTATGTTTCTCTATTTTCCCTACGAACAACAGATCGCATTTAACTATTTCCACAAACGCGAAAGTCTCTACATTGGTAGTTGTGCAACCACAATTTGGTATTTCGACGAATCGACTATGCGGAAAGGATCGTCAATTCTATCGTCAATTCTTCGGGGTTTCGGTTTTTCTAACAACAGTTTTCGACGTTCCGTCGTGTACCGCACCGTTGCATACGCCGTCGGGACGCATTCTGCGTCTCGTTATCCAACGATGCTGTTTTTCTACTCGTTGAACATAATCACGAAGCCGGAAAATCCTTTTCTCGGGATTCCGCGAAGCAGAAGGCCCTTTCATCCGGTTTCGCGATTAAAATGTTTTTCTTTCGTCCGTCTATCCTTTTTTTGAATTATTTCGCTCGTCATCGACGGACGACGTCGTTTCTGTCGTTCGCACCGTTTTTGACGAACCGAATATCTACTAACGACGTGATCTTCTTTCGTCTCTGTGATTTTGGAAATGTTTTAACAGTTTCTGTTCGTTTGCGAAATATTGCAATATTTTATTTTCGTAATTTTTTTTTGTCACTTTTGCGAAGATATTGTTTGAATTCGTGGATATCGATGGTTTTTCAACACGTATTTGAAATGTTGATTTTATTTATTTTTTATTTATTGTTTTATTTATTTCATTTGATTTATTGTTGATATATTGATATACTGTTGATATACTTGATATACTATCTTCATGCTAATAATGCAGTACATTCGAAATTAACAAAAAATAACAAAAAATCGCGAAACAATTGATTTGTTAAAATGGATGCAACATTTTTGTTAAACTAAAGCGGACGATAGGAAAAGCAGTTTTAAATGTGGAATTGCATTCGATGACACGTTTTATTCGATAAACATGCGAGAGATAAGGTAATGCGATACGGAGAATAAAAGGAGAATGATTTTTAATGGAATCGTTCAAGCGATCGAAAAAACCGTGTGCGAAATGAGTTAAATAAACTGTAGTAAAGTTATTCGCATTCTTCGATTTATCATCCAGTGTTCAATGACTCGCGAAATTAAAGCAAACGATGAACAAATTAATTTATAAAACAGAACTGTTCTCCGTAACAATATTTTATCCAATAAACACGCGAGAAAACAAGTAATTTTTTAAGAAAAATCTAGAATACTTGTTTTTAAATAAAATGTATTAAAAAATCGGAGAAATCCAACCAAAACACATTTACAAAATATATATATACTTAAGTATAATGATTTTAATTATTATCAATAATTTTATAGGATTATTTTCTTATATTTTTACTTCTTCTAGACATTTAATTTTTTCATTTCGTTATTCTATAGTTTCTTTGTATACAAAAAGAGTCTATTTCATTTACAAAAAACTATTCCACACTCTTTACACTCTGTTTAACAAATAACAATAATTCTAACTAGATTACCTCAAAATTCGCCAAAAATTCCAGCCGCCGTTTTCCGAATTTTTTTTTTCAAAAACCACCGTCTGAATAATGGCGTCCCGACGCAATACGCATCAGGTGGAAATATTCGCACACGTTTCGCCGTCGAGTATGTCGTCGATTTATAAAGAATGATCTTGATATATGTGCCCTTCCACGTCGCAAAGTGGAAAAGCCTTGGCTCGTTTCCGGCGCAGCTACTCTGTTCTCCGGATGTATCTATATACAGGGTGTTTCTGAATAACATTACGAATTTTTTCCACCGTATCCTACTCATTGAAATTGATGGAAAATGCTGACGAAATAATTTTCCTAATAATTTTTATTTTGACGTTAATTTAGTGTTTAATAACCATGGAGGTCACCGGTGACCGGCGGTTAACATGCTGGTAGTGCCGTGGGGGTCACCAATGATCAATTTCTACCGATCAGTAGAAAATTAATTAATTATAGTAAATGTTAATAGTTAGAGGGTTTTGGATATCATTATCGTTACTATAATTGTGCGAAGAAATTAAAAAATTAATGAATTATAAATCACCGAGAAATATTATAGTTCTATTTATATGTGAAATATACACTCAAAGTATATACACTGCGATAGTGTGAATCTATAGTTACACTACTGGCGGTTCGTGGGAAATTCGGGGGCGTTCGACGTGTTAATACGTCAAATTTGAAATATTTTGTGTTAATTACGATATATGCTATGCACAGTTTCTTAATTTTTTCGTATACACTTGTTGTTAGTTCATAATTTACTCGGGATTTATCCATATTAACTTTTCCCTTTGGGTCGTCGTATATTAGAAAGAATTTTATTTTTAATAAATTTGTTCTAATTGTCGTTCATTACTTCATTTTTTATTAAAATTAAAAAATGGGGATATATACCCTTTTCAAATTAGGGACAAACTTGTTCGTCAAAAAGACAAATACTGCGGAAAGAAAGGACAGTTTCCACGACAACGATTTTTGCTTTTGATTTTTTTTAATTATTTTGAAACAAATATAAAAAAATTCGTCGTAATTTCCGCGGATTTGCGAGAAACAATACATTGTACAACAACGAAGCTAAATCAGTTTGCATTGTGCCAAAATTCTGTTCAAATTACTTTTCGCCGAATTTCTAAAGGCACTTTTCACTTTTCGCGGGAAATTCGTGGGAAATATGAACGGTTTTTCTGTAATTATTGCGGTCGCTTTTTCTGCGCTATCGGACATCGTTCAATACAGAATCTTTTTTTGCGAAGTGGAAATTTGAAAGAAAGTAAATGTCGTTGCCTGGAAATTTCAGGGCGTATAAATTTCTACGCATGGAAATTTCAAGGCGTATAAATTTCGACATGTGGAAATTTCAAGGCATTCAATTTCGACACCTGGAATTTTCAGGGCGTATAAATTTCAACGCGTAGAATTTTCAAGGCATTTAATTTCGACGCCCGTACTTTTCCAGGCGTATAAATTTCTACGCGTAGAATTTTCAAGGCGTCCAATTTTCGGTGCGTGGAAATTTCAATGCATATAAATTTCTACGCCTGGAATTTTCAAGGCGTATAAATTTGGGCGCGTGAAATTTTCATGGCGTTTAAATTTCGACGCGTGCAAATTTCAAGGCGTATAAATTTCGACGCTTGGAATTTTCAAGGCGTATAAATTTTGGCGCCTGGAATTTTTCAAGGCGTTCAATTTTCGGTGCGTGGAAATTTCAATGCGTTCAATTTTCGGTGCGTGGAAATTTCAATGCGTATAAATTTCGATGCATGGAATTTTCAAGGCGTATAAATTTGGGCGCGTGAAATTTTCATGGCGTATAAATTTCGACGCTTGGAACTTTCAAAGCGTTCAATTTTCGGTGCGTGGAAATTTCAATGCGTATAAATTTCGATGCCTGGAATTTTCAAGGTGTATAAATTTTGGGCGCGTGGAAATTTCAATGCGTATAAATTTCGATGCATAGAATTTTCAAGGCGTATAAATTACGACGCGTGCAAATTTCAAGGCATTTAATTTCGACGCCCGGATTCTTCAGAGCGTATAAATTTCGATGCGTGGAAATTTCGGGGCGTATAAATTTCAACGCGTTCAAATTTTAAGTCATTTAATTCCCACGCCTGGAATTTTGTGAGCGTATAAATTTCGACGCGTGGAAAGTTTCGCGCATCTAAATTTCAATGCATGAAATTTCCAAGGTATCAAAATACCTTGTATTATCAACCATTTTTTCTTATGTTCAACGAATTTATTAAAAATAAAAAAAAAAACGATCACCTTAAATTTCCCGACATTTATTTTGAGACACCCTGTATATACGTACACGAGGAATAAGATGAAGATGAGGCGACGCCATTGGACGTTCGAAAGATGGCAGACACTGATGCCAGTCGGGATGCTGATGCAGTCGGTGTCCATTACCGGATGTCTTGAGTCACGGCTTACCACCGACAGTATGGCTTATCAGACATTGACTCGCACTACTTAATCCAGATTATGCCGACTTACTCGCGCTGGTTACGCAATACACCCTGCAATCGGATTTTGCATTTCGTGGATATCGAGAGATTTTATGGAAATATTCCCAGAGTGTATATTATAGGCTTTTTAAATTCGTCTTTTTTTTTTAAAGTTTTTAGTTATAGAAGAATTAATTATTATGAATATTGTCGCGGGGTTATATTATTTTTGAATAATGCCCGTTGAGAAA
Source organism: Mimumesa dahlbomi (assembly GCA_917499265.3). Taxonomy (NCBI): domain Eukaryota; kingdom Metazoa; phylum Arthropoda; class Insecta; order Hymenoptera; family Crabronidae; genus Mimumesa; species Mimumesa dahlbomi. Next base: position 6,769,105 of record OU824120.1, on the reverse strand, counting down.
TTGATTAGTATAATTTGAAACGGAGTTTGGAAATGGAAATATAGATTTTTAATAACTTTGTTTTGAAAAAGATACATATTAATCGTTTAGCAAAAGTGGGATTAATTGATCATTAGAAGTTCACTTAGCAGCAATAGGAGATTTCAATTGTACAATAGTTTATAACAAATATTATCGTCCGATCACAAATTAACGATCAACTTCCAATTTTCAAAGATTACACTAAAAAAAAAGAACTTTTTTTTTGGTCTAATGTTTTTTCCACTTTCACCGCACACAAATTTTATTTTCCAACCACAAAAAAATCGAGAAAAAAATAGGGCAATAGGCCATTAGAAAATTGTGTATTTCCAAATGTAGATTTAAAAAAAAACATCGAAAGGTTTTGCGCTAGTCAGTCGGAAATGGCAGCATCTCTCGTAGATCCTCAGGATCCATCGGCAGGATGTTTCCCAGAAGTAGCAGACACCATGACGCAATTAATCCCATGAAGCTTTCCCGTGTATTCCCGACTCAGTGCGCCGGTTTGAATTCCTAAACGCGCGTTGAAGTGTTCGCACTTGCCAGAGGCTTTCGCCCGCGTGCACGTGGGGAAACATGTGTGTCAGGTCGACGTCTTGTTATTCTACGATGCTTCTTCTCCTTCGGCAGATGTATTTCGCCCAGTGGAAATTGAGAGGCCAGGAAATTTTCCCCATATGTAAATTGTATGGCTTGAAAATTTGAAAGTGTCTAATTTTGGAACCGTTTATAAATTTTGTAGCTTTGATATATTGTCGTGGGGAAAGTTTCAAGCACCTAAATTTCGAAGCATGAAACTTTCATGGATTTGAAATACTGTCGAGTGTAAAGTGTATAGTGTGGAAATTTCAAGGCGCCTAATTTTCGGCGCGTAGAAATTTCGAGGCGTATAAATTGTGATGCGTGGAATTTTCAAGGCGTATACGTTTTAGCGCGTAAAATTTTCAAGGCGTTTGAGTTTCGACGCGTGGAATTTTCAAGGCGTATAAATTTCGACGCATGGAAATTTCAAGGCGTATACATTTCGACGCCTGGAATTTTCAAGGCGTATAAGTTTCGACGCGAGGAAATTTCAGGGCGTATAAATTTCGATGCCTAGAATTTTCAAGGCGTATACATTTCGACGCCTGGAATTTTCAAGGCGTATAAGTTTCGACGCGAGGAAATTTCAGGGCGTATAAATTTCGATGCCTGGAATTTTCAAGGCGTATAAATTTCGACGCGTGGTATTTTCAAGGCGTATAAATTTCGACGCGTGGAATTTTCAAGGCGCATAAATTACGACGCATGGAGATTTTAAGGTGTATAAATTTCAAAGTGTAGAATTTTCAAGGCGTATAAATTTCAAAGTGTAGAATTTTCAAGGCGTATAAATTTCAAAGTGTAGAATTTTCAAGGCGTATAAATTTCGACGCCTGGAATTTTCAAGGCGTATAAATTTCAAAGTGTAGAATTTTCAAGACGTATAAATTTCGACGCCTGGAATTTTCAAGACGCCTAAATTTCGACGCGAGGAAATTTCAGGGCGTATAAATTTCGACGCATGGAAATTTCAAGGCGTATAAATTTCGATGCCTAGAATTTTCAAGGCGTATACATTTTGACGCCTGGAATTTTCAAGGCGTATAAGTTTCAACGCGTGGAATTTTCAAGGCGCATAAATTACGACGCATGGAGATTTTAAGGTGTATAAATTTCAAAGTGTAGAATTTTCAAGGCGTATAAATTTCAAAGTGTAGAATTTTCAAGGCGTATAAATTTCAAAGTGTAGAATTTTCAAGGCGTATAAATTTCGACGCCTGGAATTTTCAAGGCGTATAAATTTCAAAGTGTAGAATTTTCAAGACGTATAAATTTCGACGCCTGGAATTTTCAAGGCGCCTAAATTTCGACGCGAGGAAATTTCAGGGCGTATAAATTTCGACGCATGGAAATTTCAAGGCGTATAAATTTCAAAGTTTGGAATTTTCACGGCGTACAAATTTTGGCGCGTGAAATTTTCAAGGCGTATAAATTTCGGCGCGTGGGATTTTCAAAGCGTATAAATTTTGGCATATGGAATTTTCAAGGCGTAGAAATTTTGGCGCTTAGAATTTTTTCAAGGCGTCTGAATTTCAAAGCCTGGAATTTTGTCTAGGCGTTGAAATTTTGTCGCTTAGAAATTTCAGGACGTCTAAATTTCAAGGTGTGGAATTTTCAAGACGTCGAAATTTGAAAAACATCTGATTTTCGCCGCGTGGAATTTTTAAGGTGTTAAATTTTGTCGCATGGTAATTTCAAGGCCTCTCTATTTCTTGGTGTGGAAATTTCAAGGCGTTGAACTACCCACACGTGTAAATTGTATAATTTAGCAATGTCAAAGCGTCGAATTTTTGGCGTGTGGAAATTTCAACGCGTCGAAATTTCAAAGCGTGGAAATTTCAAAGCATCTGAGTTTCCTCACATAGAAATTTCGAGGCCTCTCAATTTCATCGTATGAAAATTTCAAGGTTCAATTTCGTGGCGTGGAAATTTCAACGCCTCTCAATTTCTTGGTGTGAAAATTTCAAGGTGTCAAAATTCCAAAACGTTTGACTTTCCCCTTTAGAATTTTCAAGGTGTTAAAATTCGTCGCGCAAAAATCCCAAACCATCCGAGTCTCCGCACCCACAAAAATCTCAACGCCTCTCAACTCCATCATAATATAAATTTGAACTTTCAATTTCGCCGCTTAGAAATTTCAAGGCGTCAAAATTCCAAAACGGCTGCCTTTCCCTTTTAGAATTTTCAAGGTGTTAAATTTCGTCGCGCAAAAATCTCAAAGCATCCGAGTCTCCTCACCCACAAAAATCTCAACGCCTCTCAACTTCATCATATATAAATTTCAACTTTCAATTTCGCCGCTTAGAAATTTCAACGCGTCAACCTTACCGTCCCGTAAAAATTCCTTCTCATTCAAATCTTAAATTCCTAAACGCGCGTTAAAGTGGTCACACTTGCCAGAGACTTTCGCCTGCGTCCACGTGGGGAAACATTTGTGTCAGGTCGACGTCTCGTTATTTCGCGGGGGTGGCGTCGTCGAGACGACACGCGTTTCGGAAGGACGGATGGCTTTGTTCTCACATATTTTTTTTCCCCCCACCCCGTGGAATATAAAAACCTGGGAACAATAGTCCGGTCCCAGTCGATTTCAGTATCCGTGACCCGATTACTCACCACGTTCCAAATACGTTTTCAGCATCGAGCTGTTAATCGATATTACAGTCATTTTTTTCGCTCCTCTTTTACCCACCCCTCCCCCAAAACGTTTTTTTCGTTTTTTTTGGTATTTTTCCACGCCAGAATCGGAGTAAACGCTTTACGAATTAAAACGGGCTCGTTTTAAGCGTGGTTTGGAATATGTGTGCGATTCCAGGTTGTTTTTTAAGGTACACTTGTTAATGAGTGTGTTCGGATGGTTGTTTTTGTATCCGCCGACGTCGAATTTCGGGATCCTTTTTTTTTTTGGTGTGGTATTTTTGTAGGTACAGTGATTCCAGTTAATGTTTGGACGGTTGAAGTTTTGCTATCAGTTTTTTTAATGAGTGCACCGATCGGGATGAACTTTTTTTGTGACGTGTACCGAAGACTTTGCTTTTTTGTGTGTTTCGGTGAATTATGAAATGTTTTAGTTTGTCGACGTTTCGACCGCCACAGGGATTTGTGGTGTTTAAGAATTTTTTGTGGTGTTGAAAGAATTATTAGATATGTTCGTTTTGGAAAAATTATTGCAAATTTCCTCGCGTGGAAATTTTAGGGGTCTAAATTTAATATTTGTCGCGCGGAAATTTCGAGAAATTTAATTTTTGTCCCGCGGAAATTTCAAAGTACTTTAATTAATTTTTCTCGCGTGGAAAATTTAAAGCATGGAATTTTCAAGGTTCGTAAATTGTATCGCATGGAAATTTCAAAGGGAAATTTTCAAGGCGTATAAATTTCGACGCGTGGAAATTTTAAGGCATTTAATTTCGACGCCTGAAATTTTCAAGGCGTATAAATTTCAACGCGTGGAAATTTTAAGGCATTTAATTTCGACGCCTGGAATTTTCAAGGCGTATAAATTTCGACGCGTGGAAATTTCAAGGTGTATAAATTTTGATACCTGCAATTTTCAGGGCGTATAAATTTCAACGCATGGAAATTTTAAGGCATTTAATTTCGACGCCTGGAATTTTCAAGGCGTATAAATTTCAACGCGTGGAAATTTTAAGGCATTTAATTTCGACGCCTGGAATTTTCAAGGCGTATAAATTTCGACGCGAGGAAATTTCAAGGCGCCTAAATTTCGTCGCGTGAAAATTTTAAAGCGTGGAAGTTTCAAGATTCGTAAATTTCATCGTATGGAAATTTCAGGCGTAGAAATTTCGACGCGAGGAAATTTCAAGGTGTATAAATTTCCTCGCGTGGAAATTTTAAAGCGTGGAAGTTTCAAGATTCGTAAATTTCATTGTATGGAAATTTCAAGGCGTTTAAATTTCGTCGCGTGAAAATTTCAAGGCGTCTAAATTTCCTCGCGTGGAAAATTTAAAGCGTGGAAATTTCGAGGCATTTAATTTTTGCCGCATGGAAATTTCAAAGTAATTCATTTTTCTGGCGTGGAAATTTTGAACCTTGAGAATTTCAAGGTTTATAAATTTCAAGACGTCTAAAGATCGTCGCGTAGAAATTAGTTAATTTTTAATTAATATTTGTTTCGCAAATATCTCGAAGCATTTAATTTTTGTTGCATGGAAATTTCAAAGTAATTCATTTTTCTCCCGTGGAAATTTAAAAGCGTATAAATTTCATCTCGTGGAAATTAGTTACTTTTTAATTAATTTTTGCGCCGCAAAAATTTCGGTGCATTTAATTTTTCTCGCGTGGAAATTTCCAAGAATCGACATATCATCGCGTGGAAATTTTAGGGATACAAAATACCGTCGCGTGGAAATTTTGAACCGTGGAAATTTTAGGGATACAAAATATCGTCGCGTGGAAATTTCAAAATTTATAATTTTCCTTACGTATAATTTTCAAAGCATAAAAAATTACTTCATGGGACCGTATGTCCCCATTTATCCGGTACTCTCCACACACCTTTTAAATTTCTATCGTGCTTCACAGACAATTATATCTTTAATTGTGTACAAGATCTTCGCAACGTTAACGCGACATCCCGACGCTGTGTACATACATTACCACCGCAACGGGTTAAACACGGTTTTCGTGTCGCACTTCATGTTTTCAATTCACTGCGAGAATTATAATCATCCCGTGCAGTTTCTAATCCTTTAGCAACTCACACCTGTGTGTGTGTGTGTGTGTCTGTTCGCGTGGCATGTTTGTGTAACTCTAGGTGTCCCGCCGGCTGAGTGATTATGACAATTTACGATCCGCGTTTGTCTTCGTTAAACGGGTGTTGCAGTAAATCCATTACCGGATAGTTTTAATATGAGTTATCGCGAGGGAGACGCGTGTTCCACGGTGGATTTAAAATCGCCAAGAAAGGAATTACTTTCGTGAGATACCGTCTTGTATTCTGCGCCATAAAACGAGGTTGTAAGAACAGGAGAAAAAAAATGAAAATAAAACGTACTTTTATTTGCTGAACTAATGGGATTTTAAGTTATAATCGATCCCCGATTAAATCACGTAACATCATCACGTTTAATTGACATAATTTATAAATGATCGTATCTTGTAAATATATATAAACAAATCAATTAATACTATATCTTGAAAATTTAGAAATAATAAATTTCAACTTTAAAATACCTAATAAAGAAAATTTATTTGAAATAATAAAATTAGTCATTAATTGATTCAATATTGTATAACGATTAGTATCGATTTATAAAAACAATATTTGCAGCGATTAAACTGGCAATCATCGAAAATTCGTTGTTTTCAGAATGAATATATTATTAATTGTCGCTTTGTAATTAATAAAAAAATTTATTGCTACACTGATACGATACGACGATAATACAAAACTAGTTTAAAACAATATTAACACTGTGTGTCAACAACGTTCGTTGTTTTCTAAATAAAAATTTTCCATGCGTTAAAAAACAATCCCATTACGTTATTAACATGCAATCTTATTACCACCAGAAGGGGGGGGGGTTAATGTATTATTTTTAACTACTTGTGACAGAAATTCTAGAGTCAATTCGGAAGACTTTATTCTGAAAATATTTTCTAATCTCCCAGCAGTTCCGGTTAAAGGAACGTTGAAAAAATACGAGCGACCTTCTGGCTCGAAAAGCCGAAGGAATTACTAGGAAACGAAAAGATACCATTTAACGACGTACTTCGTGATAGATCTACTACTAGTGTCACCTTTATCACGTTCTATGTTTACCTGACATTGACCATAGAAAGACGACAGCTTCAATGCGATTATTTCCGTCGTAGACTTTTTACACGCGCCCTTCTTTGTCTCGATTTTTCAATATTTCTTCATTCCTCACACACACACACCTACCAAAGACAATCATACTCACAGACGTCATTGTAATGGCTGACTTTTCAAATCAAAATACGTAATTATGATTTCTGAATGAATCGAGGGAATATTAACCAGTTAAGTGTGTTTGACAACTATATCCGAAATATGAAAATTATATGAATTAAACAATATTTATCTGGCAAAAAACGATCAGTATAACACTAAACAGTATCATAGTAGTGATAAAGAAAAAATTTTTGTTACTAAAAAGAGAATTTACAATTTACAACGTTTCGGCCACATTTTTGGCCCTCTTCAGGGATAAACTATAGTATAATTAACCCTTGATTAAAAAACAAAAAATAGTGATTATGTATTGTTCATATAATGGGAAAATAAGAAAATATGAAAATTATGTTACTTTTTGATATTTATATCATAATATTAGTGAAAACCAAGATATGTTCGCAAATTATAATTTGTTTAAAATGTTTAGAGGTCAATGTAAATAAGTTAAGATGGAATTCATGTATCCATAATTTCCTAACGTTATCTTTTGAAAAATTATCATGTTTTAAACTCATTAGGTATTTTCTATGGTGTATTTAACACTAGAACGACCAAGGCAGACAAAATTACTGGTTTTGAAATTCTTATGTTATAAAAACCGCTTAAATTTAAAACATTGGGATTTCCAAAATTCTTCGAAACCATGTTTCTATATGTAAATAATTAAACTGGTCAATTTACTATTTTTCTTTATTTCTTTGTTCCAAACATATTTATCCAGTATTTTTCAATTTACCGAATTAACATTCGGTCGTTCTAGTGTTAATTCTTCGTTTTATTGCTATTTGAAAATTAATTTGTTTGCTACTTCCTGCGGTGAATGTATTGTTAAGTGTGTAAAGTTTGAGAAATTAATTGATGCGATTGATAGTAATATGTTTTTTTTTAGTTTGAATCTGTTATATTATCATTGTTATTGTTTTATGGTAAATTAAAGTGTTACAGGGTATTACTTTCGAGCATTAATTACTTTACTAGAATCGTGAGAGTGTAGTTTATTTTGGTGACTATTGCCGGACACGTACGAGCACTCGAAAAGTTAATTAACAAAAACAAAGGGTGAAACCTGAGCGTACAGTTGAGTTCTTATTTATATTGCAAACGAAAATTCTTTCGTTATTACAAAGTGTCTGCAATAACAATAAATATATTGTCTTTAAGCATCACAATTGTGCTCATATTTATGAAAGTGGTTGAAGTCAATTTTTTAAAAAATTTTGATATTACGTTTTTTAAAGGCTTTGAAACATTTATTAACAAATTATCAAGACTTTTATTTTTTGAAATATTGAATTAGACCATTTTCATAGTAATCAATCGAGTGTAAAAGTTGAAGAATTGTTAACAAACAGATATTCGAAATCCGAATAATACAAAACTTTGCAAGGGCGTTAATAAACAAATCAACGATTAGCTAGTAATTAAAAAAATTATAGTATCTTTCAACAAATCAACGATTAGCTAGTAATTAAAAAAATTATAGTATCTTCCAACAAATCAACGATTAGCTAGTAATTAAAAAAATTATAGTATCTTCCCTTCAGTGAACCGAAACAATTAAATCAAATTCCAGTCAAATCTCTCAATACAATTTTTGCTTTTCTGTAAAAAATCCGCATCCCAAACGCTACGTTTCGAACCAGCCCCAGTGTCACACCTGCAAAACTCCCTCCCAAACAATATCCACCTGCAAACAAAAATTCTCGTCGTGATCCCCAAAAAAAGAAACAAACAGAAAACACTGTTTGCCGCATCAAAATGCGAAGGGGTTAACTTCGCGGGTATGGGGCAGCAGGGTATGTGTGTGTGTGTGTGTGTCTGTCTGTGTGTATGTGTGTGGGTGTTGTTCGTGGGATACTGGAAGAAGTCACCCAGCACACACACAAACACGTACACCGATAAAAACTCATACATACTCCTATAGGCATACATACATACATACACTGATAAAACACACACAACCCTGTAAAATCACACATACACGCACCAATAAAACCTCACATACCTACACCAATAAAAATCATACATACCAATAAAATCACACCTACATACACGGACAACACCCAGCATACCTCTAATATCACATATACAAGCACCGATAAAAACACACATACTCCGAAAACCACACGTACACACATCGATATAACCCACACATACACACACCGAAAACACTCAACATACCCCTAAAACCACATACATATAAATACACCGATAAAAACCCACATACCCACACCAATAAAAACCATTCATACACATATCGATAAAACGCACACATCCTCATAAAATCGCACATACACACACTGATAACACCCATCATACCCCTAAAACCACATACACACGATAAAAACCCATCTACCTACACCAATAAAACACATACACACATCAATAAAACCCACACATCCTCATAAAATCACACATACACACACCGAAAACACCCAACATACCCCTAAAACTACATATACACGATAAAAATCCACATACCTACACCAATAATACACACACATACACACATCGATAAAACCCACACATTCCCATAAAATCACACATACACACACCGATAACACCCATTATACCCCTAAAACCACATACACACGACAAAAACCCACCTACCCACACCAATAAAACACATACACACATCGATAAAACCCACACATCCTCATAAAATCACACATACACACATCCGTACACCCATCATACCCCTAAAACCAAATATACACGCACCGATAAAAACACACATACCTACACCAATAAAACACATACACACATCGATAAAACCCACACATCCTCATAAAATCACACATACACACACCGATAACACCCATCATACCCCTAAAACCACATACACACGACAAAAACCCACACCAATAAAACACACATACACACATCCGTACACCCATCATACCCCTAAAACCACATACACACGATAAAAACCCACCTTCCCACACCAATAAAACACATACACACATCGATAAAACCCACACATCCCCATAAAATCACACATACACACATCCGTACACCCATCATACCCCTAAAACAGTGATGTCAAGGTCGTGCACTTTTCGGCCGATTTTCGAGGCGCTCGCCCACTGCCCCACCACTTCCAAGGAAGGGCCACTGAGCGAGCGGCTAGACGTTTCGTGGGGGCTTCGGCTCAGGAGCGTACCGTGCACATAAACGCACGTTGCGCCCTACCCAGATACAACCTTTTTAAAATTTTACGTACCTATTCACGTTACGCTCCTGAGCCGAAGCCCCCACGAAACGTCTAGCCGCTCGCTCAGTGGCCCTTCCTTGGAAGTGGTGGGGCAGTGGGCGAGCGCCTCGAAAATCGGCCGAAAAGTGCACGACCTTGACATCACTGCCCTAAAACCACATACACCCGATAAAAACCCACTTACCTACACCAATAAAACACATACACACATCCTTACACCCATCATACCCCTAAAACCACATACACACGATAAAAACCCACTTACCTACACCAATAAAACACATACACACATCCGTACACCCATCATACCCCTAAAACCACATACACACGACAAAAACCCACACCAATAAAACACACATACACACATCCGTACACCCATCATTCCCCTAAAACCACATACACACGATAAAAACCCATCTACCCACACCAATAAAACACGTACACCCATATACATCCATATACATCCATATTCCAGTAACTCCACCAGTGGAACCCGGTGGTGGCAGCACGGTTAGAGCAACGGAGACGATCCGAGTTCGCGAGAGACAGCTAGAGAGAAAGAGAGAGAGAGAGAGAGGGAAAAGTGGGGGCGGGTGGGTAGTGGAGGCGGCTCGTTTAGCACGCAGGATCAGCCTTCGGGGGGGGAAAGAGGGGCGAGAGGGGGGGGGGGCGGGAGAGGTTCGCTCTGTCGCTTTTACCTCGCGCTAGCTAGTAGCTCGGCCGCACTCGAACGCGACACGGAAAGACACGCGTGTCCGGCAGAGTCCTCGTCGGAGAGCCCCAGGTCGCGTCGGTTTCGAGTTCGTCCGTCCGTCCGTCAGTCGACGTCGACGTCGGCTTTCGCTCTCCTTTCTTCCTTCTTCTTTTTCCTCCTCCTCCTTCTTCATCTCCTTTTCCTCTTCTTCTTCGTCAATCATCATCATCGTTATCATCAACATCATCAGTATCATCTTTATCCATCGGACCTTGGGTACCGTTCCGTCGCACCAGCTCCTGATTGGTGCGGAATAGAGATCGACGGTGTCCCCGTGGTGGAGCCCCGGGTCCCCGGTTTCGCGACATCGATCTTCGCGCGGAAAAAGTGCGTTTTTTTTATTCGCCACCGAAGAGGCTGCCGCGTGCGTACGAAGATTGAGAGAGAGAGAGAGGAGAGAGAGAGAGAGAGAGAGAAAGTATAGGGACGTCCTGGGGACAATCGTCGCAGACGTCGCTGACGATAACGTTCTTTCCGTGGCCCTGCAATCGGATTCATAGAGACACTTAAAGAGAGAGAGGGAGAGAGAGAAGAGAGGAGAGAGTCTACAGGTAGAGCACGAGTAAACCGTGACGTAGTTCCGTGTGGGAGATTAGAGTGCAAAGAACCGGTGTCCAAAGTGTGCATCGCTAATTGGAGATGAACGACGAAAAAAAGAGCGAAGAGAGAAAGAGAGAGAGAGAGAGGGGGTGAAAAAGGGGATGGAAAGGGAGATAAAGGAAATCTCGAGTGAAGTCTCTTGTTTTTTTTTTTTTTTATTCTACGACACCGCAGGGCCACTCGAGCTGCCCACGAAAGGGCTAAAAAGGGCGAAATTCGAAGATCGGCCCACTTTTCCATCCCCTGGCTTTTCACTCTTTTTTTTTCTCCCATTTTTCTGCGGATAAAGGGGACCCCGGAAACAACGTCCCGGCTTTTTAACCGTTCGAGTGGTCTTTTATTAGCGTTTCGGGAACACTGCGGTCGCGAGAACGTTTCTCCCGTCGAAACGACGACGACGACGACGACGACGAATCGCGCGGGTGGAAATTTAACACATTGCGTTTGGTTGGCGAGAAAATATATCGTTGTGGAAATAGTGAAAAGAAAGATGTGTTCGGTTCGTGTGGATATAGCTGGTTATTAAAATTAATAAAAAAAATTAATTTGTCTAAAATTCAAAAAATTTTAAGACATAATATTATTAAAGTTATTTAAATCAAAATATATAATGTCTTTTTGTTTTGCACGTGCGAAGGGATATAAAGGAATTGGAAGTAGAGGGATGATCTATTTTTTTTTGTGTTTCGAAGGCAATGATGCGTTGCATTTTCCTGTGGGAAACGATAAGCGAAAGAAATGTACGTCGGAATTTGCATAATAATGGAGAACAATCGATCAGTTTTGTCCATGTAGTGGTATAAAGTGTGTGTGCCGTGGAAGTGTGTTTCTTTTTATCAATTTTGAAATTTATGGGTAGCGTCTTTTGCGAAATATCATTTTCAACCGTCCCGGAAAAATTTTCGTTGAATTTTCCTCAAAGATTATTCTTGTTTCGCTTATTGAGAAGATTTTCTGGAATTTTTACGTACATTTACAAAACATAGTGTCGCAGATTATGTTTCTTTCTGTCTTCTGGTCAATCGAGGGATAGATCTAGCGTTAATTATTCTTTTTTTCATCGAAAAGTGAACGACTCACCTTTCCCGACGAATTTAACACGTTCGCGAATGTGAATACTACAGTATTCAAATTTTAAAGCCAATTATTTTGAGTTTAATTTGATATAACCTGAATTTTTCGTAATTATTATACCTGTCAAGGTAATGACTAACTGGCTCTTTAGGTATTTTCATATTATCTTATCTTTTCTCTGCATATTCACAAATTATTTTCAATTTAATTCAATATAACTTTCAGTTTTTGTAATTATTATACCTGTCAAGGTAATAGCTAACTGACTCTTTAGATATTTTTATATCATCTCATCTTTTCTCTGTATATTCACAAATTATTTTAAACTTAATATTCTATAACCTTAAGTTTTGTAATTATTATACCTGTCAAAGTAATAACTAACTGACTCTTTAAGTATTTTCGTATCATCTTATCTTTTCTCTATTTATTCACAAATTTCCCTCAGCCAAGCAAAACTATCACAGACACTATAGCATTTATTGTACGCAACGATTAAAATATGATACCCAAACTACTCTTCTAAAACATATTTAATCAAATCATGCATATCACGACCAATTAAAAAAATCAATTAATGACCGCAAATTATTTCATCTCCCCGAAACGTGTTAATCATTTTCCCTCGTTCGCGACGGATGACACAGGTGAACAGCGTCCACTTCCGGTACACCTGTTCCTCACCTTTCGATTCCTCACGGCCGAATTTTCCGACGATAAAAAAACAAAAAAAAAAAAAATAGCACTCGAACGGTTGAAAGGGGCCCGCTCCGCCGACGCTCTCCCCCCCCCCCCACGCTCTTCTGATCGTCGTCACGTGTCCCCCTAGGATTCGGTTCGAGTTACCTGGCCGCCCCCAGGTCCCGGAGTACCTGCGTGACCGGCGTCGTCGACGGACGTGTGCAATTATTATTGTTATTATTATTCACGTTATGCGTGCCCTCGACGGATAGGACGTGCGAGAGACGGACGAAAACACTTTGTTCTTGTGGTTTTATTGTGCGAGAGAGAAAAAAGAGAGAGATAGAGAGAGAGAGAGAGAGAGTTGGTGATTCCGTCAAAAAAACGGAGAAGAAACCGCGTGTGATTTCCAGCGATTTTTCTGAAAGTGCTTCGCCGACGGTGAGACGGTTTTAACTACAGCGACGCTCGACGTCGTCGCGACGTGGAACCAACGGACAACGAGCCGGTAAGCTGACGACTACCGTCGACGGTCTGACGACCGACGTTCTCGACGATTATGGGAATCATTGGTGAAAAACATACACGTATATATACATTAGGGTGGTCGTTAAAAATTAAATTTTTTGGGACGTCGCTTAAAAAGCTTTCTTTTTGATGAAAAACACTGGGAACTTTTTTTTTTAATTAAAAACAACACGTGTCTTAAGACGATCTAAGTTATTTTTTGGTATAATCATGCTTTTGGGAATTTTTATGAAAAATGCAAATTTATTTGAAATATTAACCATTATAGAACACAACTCAATAAAAAAACAGTAGTTAATCAAAATAACAAGAAAAAAAATTTTAATCAAAATTTTTCCCAGTTGATTTGGTCTATTAAATAAAAAAATGAAAGATATTCAAATTGATATTTTTATTTTAAAACTAAATTAGTGCAAACGTAATTTTAATATTTAGATTTCTTCACTCCAAGGTTTAAGTAAACTTTCTTTCGTATTAACTTAGATCGTCTTGAGGCACGTGTTGTTTTTAATTTAAAAAAAAAAACAAATTTCCCAGTGTTTTTTCATCAAACGGAAGCTCTTTAGGGGGCGTCGCAAAAAATTTAATTTTTAACGACAACCCTATGTACATATACATGGAGAAAGTTTGGGCTGATTAGACGATTTTTCGTATTTTGAAAAATGTGATGAGATTCGATTGGGAATTAATATTATTTAACACTATTTCGACCAAAAGGTGTCTTTTGAAACCTTTTCGTTTGAATGAAAATATTTGCCAAAACTGTTGGAATTTCAAATTACCAGTTAAATGCCAATAATTTAACAACTATTGTATAAAAAGTCAACAAATTAATTGTGGAGAAATGATTCAACTTAACGAATGATTTTAAGTTAAAATTTGAAAGGTGTCTTTTGACACCTCTTGGTAGAAATAGTGTTGATAATTAAATCTGTGTGTGTGTTTTACGTGGGTAAGGTGTAACACATGGTAATTAGCCTAGGCGGACTGCCCGTGGAGTGGATTTTTTTATTACGAGTTCACGGTGGCAAATTAATGAGGAATACACCGTTTTTTTAGTTTTTTTTTGCTGTGCACGTACATCATCGTTTTTAAGTTTGAGTTACCGCGGAAGAGGTTTTGGGATAATTAATGAGAACAGATTTTCATAGACAGTGCGGTGACAGTGAGATTAAGTTGATTTTTATTAATTAAGAGTTTCTTAGAACATGGGGCGAATTAATTGCGATGCAGAAGGGTCGAGTGTATTGGATACCGATGATTTTTTGGGTTTTCTGTGTGATAAAAAAACACACGAGCTAAATGTTCAATTTTCAACGTTTCTCGAATTGTTTATATATATGCTTTTATATATTTTTATTCGTTTTCAAATTTGTATTTTTAACTCGTAACGTCCAGTGGAACGTTGGCAATATATATATATTTTTATATTATACTACACGTACTATTGTTTAATGTTTAGAAAAAGCATAGTTACATACAGTGAGAAAGGAACATGTAAATCATGTTTTTTTTATTCATTGAATTTAATTCTTCATTTATTTCCCAGGGAAAAATATTAATTCGCGATACGTGGTTCCGAGCTAATTAATAATCTACTTAATGAGTCTCTATTTCAATCGTTGAAAATTTCCTCCGAAATAATTATTATCTGTTCTTATATCTCATCTTTATCAAAGTGCAATTATGTCCACCTGGATTGCTAAAATATTACACTGTGCGACGTCGCAGTAATCCTTGGCGGATAATTAATTTCACGTTCATTACGTAAGTGCATGCAGTCGCGAGTGATTCAGGCGTCTTTTTAATCGGGACGCCGTACGATGCAAAATATTTCTTCTGATTTTTTTTGTTACGTCCGCAGAAATCTTTCGAAAATTTTTAGCGAAACTTTAATCCCGAATTTTTAACGCAAACAATTTTTTTGCGTGACCGAGGAATACAGCCGCAGTTTTTAAATTTTTAATACTGAAAAAAAGTGAATCGACCTGTATAAAGATTGAAATTTTCAAAATTTCGGTGCGATTGGTTCAAAAGCGGAATATGAATATTATAATTTTTTTTTGAATGTTTCAACTGCATTCAAAATAATATATTTGTCAATTTTTTTAATAATTGCGCGTATTATTTTGGTAATTCGTGTAAATCAAAATTAATGGTCCCCGAACATATTTGTACTTCGCTTTTCATAATTTCGCATCGTAAATTTTCATCAGACTTTTATTCAACATTTATCACCGACATTCTGTTAATACAAATTTCACCGAAAAACGGGTCAGCATTTTTCCAAATATCCGTCACACGTACGTACACGTAATCTACGTAATACCCACACACACGTTGACAGCGGAACTGTAAATTCTCGTCTCATTTAAAATGACGAATCCAGCGATAATAATTAGCCTGGATATTCTTTAATTAGACACGTTGACTGCCATGCTGGACACCACAGTGATTTTTATTTTACAATATTAATCTTATTTGCATCTATTTTCATAATCTCCAACAACCTAAATAATTCGAAAACATTTTGCGATTAAAAATGCACTCTATACGCATTAAAAATTCGTATCACAATTAACAATATTCATTCATTATAATTTTCATCGTTTATTTTGAAAGTAGTGTAAATCCACTTTTAAAAAAATAAAATATATAATTATATATGAACCGTTTATTTTGAAAGTAGTGTAAATCCACTTTAACAAAAATGATATCACGTTATTTCTACTGAATATAGTGTTTACTTTTTGTTTCTAAAAAGAAAAAGAAACAAAAAAATTGGACTTACACTACTTTCAAAATAAACGGTCCAATTATTATGCAACAATGAAAAATTGAGCTTTCACTCGAAAAATTGCGTAACAGTAAACCGATTTTTTTGTTTTTTTCACCATCAAACCACTGTTTCATTCTAAGATGTGACATTCGCCAGTGTTTGCAAAGCGACTGGAAACATTGTCGCAACGATCCGTCTCCCCTTTGATAAGCCGCTCACGTCCCTTCGATTCGATTTCATCGCAGCCGCGATATCTCGAATTTTCAAAGTGTCTGCATAATTCATGACGAGTCTCCGTCTTCCCGTCCGTCATTCGGGATCCCTTTATCGCGTTCGTTCTTATCGGTGCACTCTTCCTTCTCGTTTGAGGTCGGCCGCGGAAAATCGAATCGACGATAATAATTATATCCATGCCCGAGACACCTGTCCGTCGGGCGAACGACACGTACGTGCGCGAATTCCTCACTGACGTAATAGTACGACGTCGAGTTTACTCGACGCACGTCGCAACTTCGTGCAAAAGTTAAATTGGGTGAAAAAAAAATGTGCGTTTGGGTGCGAGCTATTTTTTTTTAAATATTTTGGTCGAATTTACAAAAGCGAGGTTTTTGTGAAAAAATTGGAAATTATGCTGGAAGTGTGTGTGTTTTTTAATATTTTTTTTGTCGAATTTGCGAAAGCGACTTTTATGTGAAAAAGTTGGTAATTATGCTGGAAGTGTTTTTTTAATATTTTTGTTTTTTTGTCGAATTTGCGAAAGTGACTTTTATGTGAAAAAATTGGAAATTGTGCTCGAAGTGTGTGTGTTTTTTAACATTTTTTTGTCGAATTTACGAAAGCAACGTTTGTGTGAAAAAATTGGAAATTGCGCTGGAAGTGTTTTTTAAAAATTTTTTGTTGCCTAACTTGCGAAAGCGATGTTTGTGTGAAAAAATTCAAAATTGTAGAAGTATGTGTTTTTTTGAGTGGGAGAAAATTGGGGAAAGGAATTTTTGTTTTATCGTGGAAATGCATGATTTTTTTAATTATAGTAAGTACAGTTTGTAGAAGTATTTTGAACGATTGAAACTTTGCTGCAATCTTTTGCAAATGATTAAAGAATTGAAAATCCTGTTTGTCCAAAGGTGAATTTTAGCGAATTTCTAGATATTCTAATTTTTCAAAGATACAATCAAATTCGATAAATTTTTTTGCTTGAAAAAGTTGCAAATCTTGGGAAGTAACGAATTTTCGTGTAACTCGGTTGCTGTCTTTTTAAAAATATTATACATTTTTTCCGTCGAGAAATGGTAGTTATTGCGAAAGTCACTCATTCCTTGCATTTTTAACGAAATTCGCAGAATACTACGCGAGAAATCTTTTCCAAACGTGTATTTCACCTGTTTGTTTCAGTAGTCCATAAAAAAATGAAAAAATAATACATTTCACGAATTTATTTATAATTAAAAAGCTCGCTAAAATGCGTACATCATTTAGTCGTAACAAAATTTCACCTTGCAAATAATTAGGCTCCTTGCAACTATCTGTTTAACAACAAAAAAACAAATTCCCTTTTTTCACATTTTTAAAAGACCCGAAAAGCAGCGAAATTCCAAACCGACTAATTAAAATTCACAGATCACCTGGCAGTGTTTTTCTCGCATAAAATACGGCGGAAATCCATTTCCCTTAAAACACTTGTTCCCCTTACCAAAAAAAAACAACAAAAAAAAAATATCCGGAATACAATGAGTCCAAGTGATTTCGTCCTCAGCTATATTTTTTTCCTATTCCAATCGTTACGTGTTTACGCATAATTATACCTTCCCCCCGTCACACTAATAACGACCTACAAATACATATACACACACACATACACGTTATACATTTGTCTGATAAGCACATTGTTCTCGGCGGGGATCGATATCTTTCCGCCGGCAGATTTGTAACGTTTGTCGCGGCCGGATTGTTATCGAGTGTATACCGGGGGCGCCCTTATAAACCCCTTCGGCCCTTTCGCGAAGGGAAACCGTGTTATCAACAACGAAACGAATCGATGGGAAAAGTACATTAGAATTTTAGCGCAACCTTCGCGGAACCGATACAAACTTCATTGTACAATATCTCGATGGATTTGTGCAAGCCTCCAGTTGTGCCACTCACCCTTGACATTCCGAACAGTTACTCCTGCAGGATTGTGATTTCCCCTCCCCCCCCTCTCCCCTCTCGTAGGACTATCTGTCGCAAGTCGATATTGAATAATTCATCGCACCGACCGTGCATAAATATGGAATAGGACATTCTTTGTGTAATGAGAATAGAAAAAGCGAGCCGAGAAGTATATTTTTGCAACGAGATCGCGCTGGAGTGTTTTCAATTGGGTTATGTATATGTATACATATACAGGGTGTAGCAAAACGTGTGGGCATAATTTTGGGAATGGATAGAATGCGATAGAATAAGAGAAAAAAGTGTTTATGGTTTTGTGAGAAACCTAGCCCCTATTGAGATACAAAACCTTTTGTAAAAAAATTAAAAAAAAATTATATAGCCGAAATAAGAAGTTGTGGAAGGTTGATTTTAATTGTAATATAATCGGAAGAGACGAAAGTTTGTGAAAAAAATATATCAGCTGCGATTAGTACCATTAAGTAGCATTTATTATTGAAGAATATATTCAAGAATAAATGATACCGATTATATTGAATAATAAATTCAATTGTATATACAGGGTGTAACATAACTAGTGGGACCTTTTTTTAGGGTCGATAGTGCGCAGTAAAGGATGAAAATTACACGAAAAAAAACGTAGGTCCGAAAACCACCCTCAATCGAGATACAATCCCTTTTGCAAAGAAATTTTAAAAAAATTATATATATCAAAATGGAAAGTCGTAGAGGACCGATTTTCATTTTAATATTATCGGGAGAGGTCAAAGTTCACGAAAGAAATATCACTATCTTAATTTTTCACAAGTTGTTAAAGCTCTGCTATGATATAGGTAATCGAAGTTGTTTGGAGAAAAAAAGGAATAAATTTTAATTACTGACAATATTCGCAGCAATTACAGTTTTTTCTAATAAACTTTGATATTTTCTAGTTATATTGCAATGAAAATCGGTCCTCTACGACATATCATTTTGGAGATACGATTTTTTTTTGAATTTTTTGCAAAAGGGGTTATATCTCGAAAAGGGGATGGCTTTTGGAGAAAACTTTTAAAACGTTTTTTTCTGATTTTGGTGCGTTTTATTGGCCCTGAAAAAAGGTCCCATTAGTTATGTTACACCCTGTATACGTGTGTGTGTGTCCAGTTAGTAGATGAGAGTAAAAAAAGTGGGAAATATTCTTGCAACGCTCTGCAAAGTATTCGTACCGTGCAATGGAAAATAATAATAATAATAAATATATCGTGGATATAAATAAAATTGTTTGAATGAAGTTCGTCCAGAATGGACGTTATTTACTTATTGGTGAACTAAATAATTGCAATATATTTATTTTTAAAATATAATGAAAATTCTGTTGCCTCTTTTTCACAGTTTCTTTGTAATCTTTCCCAATCACATCCGCGTTTAATCGAGGGTTAATTATATCCTCCGTTTCTATGAAAAATCTAATTACATATTAACATAACAAGACACCATGTACATTTATAAAGTTATTTAAATTTAAAAATCCTCCCAATTAAATAAATTTTTAAATTTTTAAATTTTTAAATAAAAGTTTATAATAAAGTACGTTTTATTTACCAGAAAAAAAACACACTATACCATGTGACACATATGCTCCGTTCATCGTGGCATTTAATCAAAGTACAAAAAAAACCCTGATTCACCCCATTTATCATTATTATCACGATTATTCCAAATTCCCGTTTTTTGCGATGAAAAATGGCGGAAAAAACACCAGGTAAATCAAACGCAGAACCGAGTGGAGATACAGTTGAGGACGTTTCCTATTTATATATCGTTATATCGAGGGGACTCCCGGGGCGAATTAAATCAGTCGATTCTGTTCGATTTACCATTTTCCTTTAATTGCAGCTTACTTTGACCGTCGGCGAGAGGTCGGAATAATTCCCCCCCCCCCCCCCCCCCCCTATTTTCGCGGAACGTTTCAGCAGATCGATAGCGGGGCATCTAGAACGAAAGTAGGATTTAGTGCAACCTTGAGCCACTGATCCGACCCCTATTGTACATGGATCTTACCTTTCAAATTACGCTCACGGATACGAGCGATCGTTACTCCGCATCGATCTTGCTCAATCGTGCTATTTTGAAAATTGATCGTCGAGCGGTGATTTTTTTTAGCCGGGTTCACCGGCACCCGACATTTTGATCGCTACTGTTAGTTTTGTTCAGTTTGTGCCGACGAGAGGAATTTGTAGAGAAATTTTGTTCATTTTGTGTGTATACAAAAATTTAATATTTTTGAAATGATAAGTTTAAATTATATCATTTAAATAGGACAAATTAATTAATTTTAACTTTAATGTTAGGTTAGGTTAGGTAAATATTAAATTAAATATTTATATATAGAATAAATTAAAATTATATTAGTTAAATATAAAGTATCAATTAATTTTAACTTTAATGGTATTTCTTATTTTTTTATTTTGTACATGTATGTGTGTATTGATACCTGTCAAATTTACTGGTTTACTAATTTCATACTTAATCGCAAGGAACATGGGTTTATTGGTGAAATTAGTTGTCTGGTTGGAAGTGTGAAAGTATTGGCAAGGCAGATGATAAATAAAAATTATTATACCATGGTGATATATTGAACCGAATATCAAAACACCTAGAAATCTATCACGTGAAGAATAAAAAATTAACGAATTAAAATCGTTGATGGTTCCAACATTTTATTTGAAATAATCCAAAAATAAAGTCAATGTCAACGAATTTATATTAAATTAAATTAATCGTTTTAACACAGAACTACGTGTTTCTTTTATCCGTCAATTTGACGGATACGTTTACGCACTTAACATAAAAATTAAAGAAAAAAAATTTTGAATTCAATAAGAATTTAATGATTTTATTATTAATTATGTATATAAATATATTTGATTAAATTCTAAATTTATTGCACTATATGTATCTAAAACTATATTAATAAATATTTATAAATAAATAGCGTCGTTAAATAAAGTTCAAACGATGATTTAACGTTCGACCTTGGCCCTTCGAACACGTTCGCAAAAAAAAAAAAAATCGAAATTTCCAAGGGACACGCGACTCGATGGTACAATAAACGTATTAATTAACATTGCCCTACAGCTTTCGAGTTTGCGAGAGAAATTCGCGCATAATTTCGCGAATTAATGTTGTTCGCGGGCGGAATTTCCGCGACGCGGAAAAACTGGCGGAAAATGAAAAGCGACGGCTTTTATTACGACGCTTGCAGTTCGTTAGTGTTTCGCATTACCCGGCGTCGTTTTTGTGTTAATAAATGCTCGCCGAGATTACTTTCGAACGTGTTTCCAGTAATTTTCGAGGTGTACCGTGAACTGAACTTATGACTTCATTTTGTTTTTATTTTTTTTAAGTATACTTTATTAAAATGAATCATTTTCAAATGTACGCGTGGAATTAATATTTTCTGCCTGCCGGAAACATCATTTTCTTGGCCGTAAATAACAATTCAATGCGAATTACATTTTATTCGAGAAATAAAAAAAATCTGAGGAAATCAAAGCCGGTGATTTTTTGAGAACAAAAATAATTTTTTCGCATACTTTTCACTCGCAATTGTTAAATAATCAACGAAATTTGTTTGTCCCACAGAAAAGTAAGCAAATTTCCATATTAAAACCTTCGCAATTAAAATCAAAAATATAATAATGTTTGAAATTTATAATTAGGACTAGAACTACCAAGGCAGTCAAAATGACTGGTTCTTAATTTCTTATCGAAATTACTTACATTTATAATAATGCGTTTTCTGAAATTCGTCACAACAGTGTCTCTATATGTAAATTAATTAAATCGATTAATTTACTATCCCCTTTCGTTCCCTTTCTCCAGATATATTTATCTAATGTTTTTAGACATACCAAAATAATTCTCGATAGTTTTAGTGTTAAATTAAAATCTCAAGACACTCTTTCAATTTCGAAAGTTCAAGGAACTTTCGATTTTTTTTAAATCGGTTTTCGTTAAATCACCGTTTGAACTATAATATATTTAACGACGCTATTTATTTATATATTTTTTAAATACATATACAGTTTTAGATGCATACATTAAATTTAGAATTTAATCAAATATATTTATATATATATAATTAATAATAAAATCTTTTATCTCTATCACTTTGAATTCTCCCTGGAAAAAAAGGAAAAAAATATTACTGAATTCGCGTTTTCCATTGACGTGTTTTTTTTTTGCACTTCGCAAAGTTGGCTGCGCAGAATCGTTTTATCGTCGATTGTTCGGCGTCGCTGAATCGAAAATTCCCGCCGGATCGATAGCGGAGGGTAGATGGATCACGATCGCGATTCCATACGGTCTGGTACCTTTGATCGAACGCGAATGATTGAGCCCGAAGGAGCTCAGCCAAAAGAACCCCGGGGAAGATTTTCGTTACACCGTCGAAGACGGAGGACTGAATTCCATTGAATCTGGATGTCGCAGCCCCGGGACGATTATTAACTCGCGAGAATTACGTAATAAATCGTAATCTGTATTACGACCACGTAATCCGTGAAACAGCGGGCGGGCCGGTGATTAAATGGGCGTGAATGGAAAAGTAAATAGCGCAGGAATCGTTGGTCGATTTGTTTAGGACAGTGTTTGTGGGAAATAGTAATTAAATGGGAGGGTAATTGGTGGTTCGAAAGAAATTTTTGGTGTGAATGTGTGTGTGTGGGTGTGATTTTAGGATTGTGGAAGGGAATTGTGGAATTGTAGATGAAGTTCTGGGAAATTTGGAATTTTGTAGGTGTTCTGAAATTCTGTAATTGTAAGTGTAGAATTAAGTGTGTAATTAAGAAGGAGAATTGTTGGATTCTGTAATTGTTAAAGAATATTCTAGAATTGTATGATTTTAGGTTTATCGAAGAAAATTTCATATTTTTATGAAAAGAGCGCCAAATTTGGGTATTCTATAATTATCATGTGAAATACTATCTTTCATTAATTAACAATCAAAATTCTATACTTCTATAATTCTGAATTTATCGAACAAAGGTTGCCTATCTCTAAAAAAATCAAAAATCAATCCCGAGATCCGGGGAACGAACAGGAAAATATCAGAAAAGAAAAATTCTTTTTCATCAAATTCCATTTTTTTACAAAAATCACATTAAATTCGAGAATTCACTAATTATCAACAAAAATTCTGTACTTCTATAATTCTAAACTTATCAAACAAAGTTGCCTATCTCTAAAAAATCAAAAATCGAATCCGAGATCCGCAGGACAGAAAATTACAGAAAAGAAAAATTCTTTTTCATCAAATTTCATATTTATTACAAAAACCACGTAAAATTCGTTGATTCTATAATTAACAAGTGAAATACCATGATTCCCTTAATTCTAGAATTTCATTATTTTTTCGCCGGTACTCAATAATCTGTTAACACTAGAATTACTAAGGCAGTCAAAATGACTGGTTTCTAATTTCTTATAAAACTCACTGGAATTTATAACAGTGCGTTTTGTGAAATTCTTCGCAACTATATTCCTCTATGTAAAGTCTCTTTTCACTGTATCTTCATCTCTCTGTCATTTCATTTCATTTTATTTCATTTTATTTTTACTCATATATTTCTTATTTGTAATTTTATTTTTTGTTGTCTTTTTCTATGTTTTTGACTTGTTGTTTGTTATATTGTATTTTTTTCAATATTTTTATATTTTTATATTTTCGTTATATTTCTATTTCTTTTTGTTGCACTCTTACTTTCTGTTCTTAGAGGGGCCACCCCTAGGACGAAATAAATAAATAATCTAATCCAATCTAATATAATCTAAAAAAATAAATCGATCAATTAACTATCTTCTCCCATTCCCTTTTCCCAAATATACAGGGTGTAACAAAAATTCTAGGACACTTTAGGTTTATGGATAGAACGCAAAAAAATAAGAAAAAAAGTCTTATAAGTTGTGGGCGCAGCCCACCCCCTATCAAGATACAACCCCTTTGTAAAAAATTAAAAAAAAATCATATCTCCGAAATGGTACGTCGTAGAAGACCCGTTTTGATTGCAATATAACCGGAAAATATTAAAGTTTTAAAAAAACTATAATTTCTGCGATTATTGCAGGTAATTAAAATTTATTCTTGTTTAATCCAATCAGCGTCGATTACCTATATCGTAGCAGGCTTGTAACTTGGGAAAAATTGAGGGCATTCACTAAATCTTCCTTTGCATAGATAGTGATATTTTTTTCGTAAACTTTAGTCTCTTCCGGTTATATTACAATCAAAATAGGTCCTCTACGATTTACCATTTCGGAGATATGATTTTTTAAAAATTTTTTACAAAAAGGGTTGTATCTCGATAGGGGGTGGGTTCCGCCCACAACTTATAAGACTTTTTTTTCTTATTTTTTTTTGCGTTCTATCCATAATCCTAAAGTGTCCTGTATTTAACAAATATTTTCAAATACCTCGAATTAATCCTCGGTAATTCTAGTGTTAATCACGACAATGATTTAACAAAATCATCGACCACGTGACGTCCGATTTTCTACCTTTTATCCAATCGATTATTATATTATTCCATGGAAAAGTTTCGCGTCCGTGTGTCGCAATAATAGCCACGGATTAGCGGCGAGTGTCTCATTGTCGAAGGCGGGCATACGGCTGTCAGGAAAGTTTCGAATTATGTAACGCGAATGTTACGACGGTATCAGCGGCTTTAACGTTGCCTTTGTTGGTATCAGTGGCAACGCGTGTCCGGAGACGGCGTGCGACTTGAATATGTATAAATGTCGGCGACATCGTTTTCTGCCACTCGCGTTCCAGATCACCTTTAACGTTTCGATGTCAGGGCATACATTAACGTTGAATAACGTCGATGTGTGTCATCTGGGTAGGATCAGCGAACGGAGAGAACGGGTTCGATTTTAAATAAGTGAGGTTGATTAGAATCGACCGGTGGAAGGCATTGTTTCGTGATTCACTTTGGATTTTGTTGCGAATTTATATTTTAATATTTTTATATATTGATATTTTATATTGTTTTGATATTTTTGAAATGATAAGATTTAAATTAAACTTGTAAATTTATCGATCGCTAAAAGCTATAGTAATTATAGTAATTATAATAATTGACCGAAGTAAGAAATTTAACAATATTATTTATTATTCTTATATTGATATTTTACATTATAATGATATTTTTGAAATGAAAAAATTGAATAATTATTATTATAATTATTATAGCTTTTAGCGATCGATAAATTTATAAGTTTAATTTCAATTTTATCATTTCAAAAATATCATTATAATGTAAAATATCAATATAAAAATATTAAATAATATTGTTAAATTTCTTACTTCGGTCAATTGCAAGTAATTTCATTTTTTTAAGGTTTTTTTATGGCAACATTGGCCGAAGTAAGAAATTTAACAATTATAAAATTTAAATTATATCATTTACGATATACTTTCTGCCCTGTCTTCAATTTTATACAATTAAATAATATTTCCAATTTCAATGTATCGCTAATATAGAATAACAACATGAATGCTACCTAAATATAAAAAATCAATTAATTTTGAATATAATGATATTTTTAATGTTATTAATTATTTTTTTATTTTGCATATGTATATGTGTATTGATACCTGTCAAATTTATGGGTTCACTAATTTTATACTTAATCGCAAGGAAAATGGGTTTATTGGTGAAATTAGTTGTCTGGTTGGAAGAATTGTGTATTCAGTTTTTTTGAAGGTTTATTTTTTCCGACGGGAAACTGTGATAGTTGACAAATATTTCTGTCTTGGAATAAATTGAATTTAATTTGTTATATTCTTGATTATTTTTGGCAAATAAGAATCGAC
The DNA here is from genome assembly GCA_917499265.3 of Mimumesa dahlbomi. Taxonomy (NCBI): domain Eukaryota; kingdom Metazoa; phylum Arthropoda; class Insecta; order Hymenoptera; family Crabronidae; genus Mimumesa; species Mimumesa dahlbomi. Next base: position 6,742,931 of record OU824120.1, on the reverse strand, counting down.
GGATTTTGACAAATTAGAATTAATTTTTTTCATTAGAGAACGTGATAGCTGAAAAATATTTTCCTCACAGATAAAATTGAATTTAATCGCTATATTCTTGATTATTTTTGGCAAATTAGAATTGATTTGTGATTTCATCAGGACACGAAATTTTTTCCTTCACCAAAAGTGATATTTTCAGAAACTTCATAGTCTTGGTATAAATTGAATTTAATTGCTATATTCATATTTATTCGTGATTGTCTTTGGAAAATGAACAATTTATCAATTTCGAATATAAAAAGAATCACAGGGATTCACGAGACAATTTGTGTTCTATTCAGATCGCAGTTTCTACGGGATAATCTCGGATCACTATAGAATTGATTACCCTAAGTGCACATATTAACCCCGGATGGGTTAATATGCAGTATCGGGTTTCTCGGAGTGTAATTATCGTTACTTCTGTTTAATAGCTGCAGGTTAATGCCATGTAAATTAGTAACGACCACTAAACTAAAGTATTAAGTCGCCTATTTAAACGGAAGACACTTGTCACGTAAGGAACAGGTGTTTCTTATTAATTAATATCCCAAATTCTCCCGAAACGCAAATTTATTATTTTGTTTTCATGAATTTAATTTTTTATTTAAAAATATAGTATGAATCTATCTTTATTTCGCACCTAAAATTCCAATTTTGTGATTAAAGTTTGTAATTAGTACTAATAAACATACTATTATTTAATTTAATTGTGTTTTTTGTTAAGTATATAAGAAAGAATAAATACTAAAAAATTAAATCAAAAATACTATACAAAACATACTTTTCTGTCAGGAAATTGCTATTATTATTTCGGTCACTGTATTTCACAACAGATTTTTCTAACATCATTCCTTTCTATTTCACGAATAATAAAAAAAATGTGTTTAATCATTCCCGTGAATTAATTACCCCGTAATTAAAGCTCCGCGAATCTTTCCGCGCTATCTCGACGCTGCGTCGACTTCATTTTTCCTTTTTTCTTTTATTTTCTTTTTTTGCCACGGTACTCTCTTTCACACTCAACGAGAAATCCCGCGATCAAATAATCCGTCGGATTATTCCAAAGAAACGGCGAAAGACAAAGAGAGAGAGAGAGGAGAAAAAAAGAAAAAAAAAGAAATTGCCCGAACACAACGTGATAATTCCTGGAAAGTAAACTCCGGCGTGTATTTGCGTTCTGTTTATAACAATCGCCGGTGTGTGTGTATGTGTGTGTGTGTTTTCCCTATGGGGAACGGCGATTCTGGAAAAATCTTTTTATAATGCGGTGAAATAATCCGCGCGCTAAAATTAGCCGGCGATGCGAGTCACCCGCTGCGTAAAAATAGGTCGGATTTAAAATGGGGATACACGTAATAACGTGTGTGTGTGTGAATACGTGTGTATATGTGTGTGAAGAGCCGACGAAGTGTCCTGGTGCTCGTTGTCCTTCGTCTTTTCGTGACATTTCGGTGTGACGACCTCGAAGGGCAGGAAATATTATTCCACCGCAAAAAAAAAAGGGGAGTCGATGGTATTTTTTTTTTCGTGTAATGAAACCGTTCGGGCGTGTGAGAATGTGTTGGGGTCACGTGGAAGAAGAGTCATCGGAAATGGTTTTTATACAGGGTGTAACAAAAATGCGGGGACACTTTTTGAGTATCGATAGTACGCGCCAAAAGATGAAAAAAAAGTCTGGAAAGTTTTGTGTAAAAACCACCCCCTACCGAGATACAACCCCTTTTGTAAAATTTTTTTTTTAAATCATATCTCCGATATGGTACATCGTAGAGGACTGATTTTGATTGCAATATAACCAGAAAATATCAAAGTTAAAAAAAAAACTATAATTTGTGCGATTATTGCCAGTAATTAAAATTTATTCTTGTTTAATCCAAACGACTTCGATTACCTATATCGTTGCAGGTTTGTAACAAATTGGAAAAAATTAAGGGCTCTCACTAAGACTTCCTTTCCGTAGATAATGATATTTTTTTCGTAAACTTTAGTCTCTCCCGGTAATATTAAAATGAAAATCGGTCCTATAAGACGTACAACTTCAGAAATATGATTTTTTAAAAATTTTTTAGAATAGGGGTTGTATGTCGATAGGGGGTGGTTTTTAGAAAAACTTTGCAGACTTTTTTTTCATCTTTTGGTGCGTACTATCGATACTGAAAATGTGTCACCGCATTTTTGTTACACCCTGTATACCTCGCACTAATTAATCTATCATTTATTTTGTTATAGTGTAAATCTTTTTTTTTAGTAGTGTAATCGATGTTATAGTCAGGTGTTATCAGTAGTATGAGGTGAGTGGGTGGCAGGATGACGTAAGATCTTTTTAAATTTTGATAATGAACGTTTTATAAAGTGTATCTTGGTGAAAGTTGAGTATTTAAAGAAATTAAATATGATATTTAGAGTTTTATTAGTGTTTTTATAAAATGTTAACGTGAATTTAGAAATGTTTGTTAATAATTAAATTCGTCGATCAAATTTCCAGCCTGACGTCTGTTTAACGGTGTACGGAATTTATTTGTTATTTTATCTAGACAGTGGTTTTGAAAATAAAAAGGTGACTCGTTCGATTTCCACGCGAGTCGACAGTTTGTTTTATCGAGTTAATCAAATTAGATTATTATTCGTCTACAAATTTTTAATAATGTACTTTTTTTTTAAGTGCATATCTAATATCGAAACGCTCCGACACTCTATTCTATTTAATTAACCAAATGTCTAATTAGATTATTATTATTATTCCCCTGCAAATTCTAAATGTCGATTTCATTTTCAAAGTGCACATCTAATATCGGAACTATCTCACACCCTATTCTATTTAATTAACCAAATGTCTAATTAGATTATAATTATTATTCCCCTGTAAATTCTAAATATCGCATTTTTTAAAAAAGTGCATATCTAATATCGGTACTATCTGACACTCTATTCTATTTAATTAACCAAATGTCTAATTAGATTATTATTATCATTCCCCTGAAAATTCTAACTGTCCATTTTTTTAAAGTGTACGTCTAATATCTAAACGACCCGACACTCTATTCCATTTAATTAAATGTCTAATTAGATTATTATTATTATTCCCCCGCAAATTCTAAATATCGAATTTTCGTTTAAACTACATATCTAATATCTAAACGAGTCAACACTATTCCATATAATTATCCAAACTCAGTCTAATTAGATTTCAGATACAATAAGTACCACAGCCATTCGAGATAGAGAAATATACCAGTATTAAAAGGAAAGTGTATTTCTCGCCGATACTATCGCGATAGGGTGGTCGAGTTCGATTAAGAAAGAATTACGGAACGGCGTGCGGAACGGAATTTACGCGAACCGGAAATGGCGACGTTACTCTCCCTCTCGTAAACAAACGCCATAAACAAACCGTGGGAGTACGTCGTAAATCTATAATGAACCGATGAAACGGCCCTGGCCGGCGATACAACGACGAACGAAATTTTTATGCGGCAACTTCCGTAACTTTTGCGAACCACCGACGGAACAAGGCATTTTTGGAAGCTTTCCCATGTCCGGTTATGAATAATTCAGCCGAGCAGAACTACTTGTAGTTTCGCAAGATTTCAACCGAATTTCGCCAAAACCACGCCGAATTTCTCTTGCATCTTTACGAATGTTATTTAGAGCGATCAACCGCGAGATTATTTTAAAAAAGTTGAAGAAAAAATAGTGTATAAAATAGAAGATAAAAAATGCTGAAATGGGATCAATTCAATATCCTCGAAATATAATTAATAAATTTGTAGGAATTAAACTAGATTCAATAAAAAAATAAATAGATCCATTTCAGATACGGGAATATCGATCGGGTAAAGTGAAAAGAAAATAATTATTTTATAAAGCGGGAAATTTCATTTGTGAAAGAAAATAAGGTTTTGTTATTCCGATAAATCATTTTTGCGAATTTTTATATTTTGCCACTATTTGAAAAATAAATGAATACCTATTTTTTCGATTTTCGGAATTTAATCCGGAAAGATGAAATTAAAAATGTTAGATTTTTAAATGAAATTACAATTTTACTATTTTTGTTATTCGTATCTGTTATTGATCCGAGTAAGACATTTGGAATTATTTTTCTCTTTTCCCCGTTCGAATTGAGAAAAAAAAGAAATTCCAACGCGGACTTCGCGTGGAAAAGTATGCAACAAAAGTATTGCCGTAAACTAATCCCGGTGATTGATTTCGAGGGCGAAATATACAAGTGCATAAACCCGGAGATGTAGGAAAAGATAAAAGTTCAGTGAATTTCCTTCGAGACCCAGTTTCGCGGCCGCTTCTCCTCGCCTTTGAAAGCTGCTCACGTCGAGCTGCAGCCTGAAAAACGTTTCGTAAAGTTGATGAAAGTTCGGTACCAATATAAAATGCGCTGAAGAAGCTTTAACGAGGGAAAACGAGTGAATACCGCCCTTTGACTGGAAAAACAACGATCGTGATGAGTTAAAAGATGAATAGGACCATAATACTTGCCCTGGAATCATGAATTCTAAATGTTTGTAAAACACTGTGCTCGTATATTTGCTTTTACAGAGTTGAGATAAATTATTCGAGATATTACCGCTTGGTTGGATTTTAAATAATATCTTTTGATAAGTTTTTTAATGATGATTTTGTAATGTTATTAGGTGTAGTTGTTTTGTCGTTGATAATTTATTATTATGGGATTTAGGGATGATTAAGATTTCTTTGTTTTTGTTAAGCTCTGTTGCAAAGTGTAGGATGATGACTGTCATTTTTTTAGTGTGTGGGAAGATAGTGATTATGGATTGGATTCTAATTTTTCGACGATGGGGCGAAATTTTAGCGTCTTGAAATTTCAGTGGAATGGAATTTAAAGGCCTTGAAATTTCCACGCAACGGAATTTCAACGCCTTTAAATTTCCATGCGACGAAATTTCTGCGGTTTGAAGTTTCCACGCGACGAAACTTTTACGTTTTGAAATTTCCATGCGACGAAACTTTGACGCCTCGAAATTTCTACGCACCAAATTTTTGACGCCTTGAAATTTCTAAAAATACTACGCGACCAAATTTAAATACTTTGTAATTTCCACGCGCAAACTACTCACAACTTAAAATATTGACGCACCAACAATTTCTACGTGTTAAAATTTCCTATACCATAACACCTGCTCGTATTTTCACAAATTCATTGAAACATACCAACCACCAACAGTTCCAAAATACATATATCACAATCAAATCACTTCTTATCACTAATCTAAATAAATAATTTAAATAATCCAAATAATTATACGAATCCCATTTTGGTGATTTAGCCAACAAGAGCTACATGTTAATTTCTCGATTTTCCTGTTAAAAATGGATATATTCAATTCCGACAGCGATAATGTTAGTAATGTTAGTAAAATGTCTCATACCATAACACCTGCTCTTCTTTTCAAAAATCCATTGAAACACATCAACCACCAACAGTTCCAAAATACATATATTATTATCACAATCAAATCACTTCTTATCACTATTCCAAGTAATAATCTAACAATAAATAAATAATTTAAATAATCTAAATAATTTTAGTAATTTAGCCAACGAGAGCTACTTGTTAATTTCTCGATTTTCCTGTTAAAAATGGATATATTCAATTCCGACAGCGATAATGTTAGTAAAATGTTCCATACCATAACACCTGCTCTTCTTTTCAAAAATCCATTGAAACATACCAACCACCAACAGTTCCAAAATACATATATCGCAAACAAGTCATTTCTTATCACTAATCCAAGTAATAATCTAAATAAATAATTTAAATAATCCAAATAATTATACGAATCCCATTTTGGCGATTTAGCCAGCGAGAGCTACACGTTAATTTCTCGATTTTCCCGTTAAAAATGAACATTCAATTCCGACAGCGGTAATGTTAGTAATGTTAGTAAAATGTCCCATACCATAACACCTGCTCTTCTTTTCAAAAATCCATTGAAACACATCAACCACCGACAGTCCAAAAACACACATTCACAAACAAATCACTTCTTATCACTAATCCAAATACTAATCTAAATAAATAATTTAAATAATCCAAATAATTATACATGTCCCCTTTTCGTAATTTAGCCAACGAGAGCTACACGTTAATTTCTCGATTTTCCCGTTAATTTCTCGATTTTCCCGTTAAAAATGAACATTCAATTCCGACAGCGGTAATGTTAGTACAATATCCAGTAGCATTGCGGTACGGAACACCGCGTGTCATAGTGCGCTGACAATGATAGCTCCGTGCCGCAACCCTGTTAACACCTGTCCGCCATTCGCATTCACTAATCAAGGAACGTCAACCCCGTCATCGGATTACCTTTGACTGCGCACTCGAAACGGCAGCGTCGCGACGTCGGATACGACGCTAGGCGTCGTACGATTTACATTGTCGCGGGAGCGACGCCGGCAAAGGCGCACAGCGTCGCGACGCCGGGATTTCGCTTTTAAAGCCGCCGCTAACAAGATCATATTATTTCCGCGAAAATCCGGCCGATTAGCTTGACTCCTGGGGATTTGGCTGCGTCGCTGTCAATCGAGGGGAAAATTATCTCGGGCTTTGTGGTAGAACCAAGTGTATACAGGGTGTAACAAAAATGTGGGGATCCTTTATCAATATCAATAATTTCATACTACAAGAAAGAGAAAAAGAACAAAAGATTGGGTCCGAAAATAATTTCCCATCGAAATACAATACTTACCTTTTTTAACCTCCTAACTGGGGAATAAGCTTTTCTTAAACTCGTTTCACAATGGGGACTTTTTCTTCAAAAGTACAAGGTGTAACAAAGCATGTGGTCATAATTTTTGGAATTGATAGAACGCACCGAATTAAGAAAAAAATGTCTTTACAGTTTTGTAAAAAGCCCATCCCCTATCGAGGTACAACCACTTTTGTAAAAATGTTTTAAAAAAATTATATCTCCGAAATGGTAAGTCGTAGAAGGCCGATTTTGATTGCAATATAATCGGAAGAGATCAAGGTTTATGAAAAAAAATATAACAACTGCGATTAGTACCGTTAAGTAGCATTTATTATTCAATATAATCGGTAGCATTTATTCTTAAATTTATTCTTCAAGAATAAATGCTATTATAACTAATAAATGCTAAACAATCTAACGACAATAATCGCAGCAATTATATAATTTTTTTTATTATCTTTGATCTTCTCCCGTTATATTGCAATCAAAATCGGTCCTCTACGATGTACCATTTCGAAGATATGATTTTTTAAAAATTTTTACAAAAGTCTTGTATCTCGATAGGGGGTGGTTTTTAGACAAAACTTTCCAGACTTTTTTTCACCTTCTAGTGCTTACTATAGATTCTGAAAAAGGGTCCTACATTTTTGTTACACCCTGTACAATATCTGGATCCAGAAAATACCCGTAATATATTATTGTAAGCAGTTTCCTTTGCCCCTAAACCTTTCCGGGTGAAAAAATTCGGCCATCGAATTAAATCGGTTATTGCATAAAAAACACACAGACACACACCTGTATGTGTGTTCTCGAACGATAAGACCACTCGTGTGTGTGCGTGTATTTCCCCGCGAGCTTTAGAAACGAGTTTAATGCTAAAATCGATCGAAATTATCCACCGCGGCGCGTGTAAACAAGTTTGCGATACGGATTACGGAATAAAGCGTCAAGAATTTATGGCAGTCCGAGAAGATAATCCCGATAATCCGCTTCCTAATTCGCTCTTTCGAAAAGTCCGAGTAAGTGAAAACCGCGCTGATCTTTGATAGAACCGCGGCCTTTCAATGGGACGCCGTCGCAGGAAACGTCAGCCCGGAGAATAGCGAACTTTTAGTGCCCGGGAAAATTGCGGGGAAATTGTTGAATCGCAAAAAAAAAAAAAAAGAACGCTGGTGGAAAGTCTAGTGGGGACTCGCGGTTATAAATGTCCCTCGAATCGGGTAAATCGATTTTTAGAAAAAAGTCTACCGAACGAGTGGAAAATAGAATTTCTGTGGGAAAATAGAGGTATACGTTATTTTGATATATTTTTTTTTAATAACCACGAGAATACTTGTTGGGTAAAAAAATGCATTTGAAGTGTAAAGTACACTTTCGGAACAGTGAAGAATATAATTATTAACAAATTTACACTGGCCTCTGTGACGATCTAAAAACTTTTTAAATAAATAATAAATTGAATTTCAATTTATTTAAAAAGTTTTTAGATCGTTACAGAGGCCAGTGTAAATTTGTTAATAATTATATTTAGGAAAACGATCGTTAAAAGTAAAGAGTTTAGTGAAGAATATATTTTGTAATTTTAGATAGTTGTAGAATATTCTTCGAATTAAATAGAAAATATTGTCACAAATTATGAGGCAATGGTGTTCTAATAAAAATGTTTATTTTAAGTTCGATAAATATTTTCGTTTAAGGATTATCTATTGCAATTATACACAATTTTCGTGATGCATACAATGATATAACAAAAGTTGACTAAAAAAAAAAACTACAAATCTATCATTTTCTCCGTCGTTTTAAAAAAATTTATCAAAACCACGACGAGCATAATAACACAAAACAAATCGCCCGACATTCGTCTCCTTTAACTCCACAATAAAAGGGTTAACACCTCCCCCACACAACAATCTCAATTACCCCGCAAACCACCTAATTAAAACTCCGCGATTCTCATTTCGCGGTGCCGAAATTCGCGCGCAATTTCACCCTCATCAATTCTCTCATTCTCGCTTAATTATTCCGAAAAAAAAAAAAAAAAACTCATATCCCTTTTCCCAACGGGCCCCTTCGGACCCAAATTCCCTAGCGCTTCCCTAAAACCCCCAAAAAACCCAACGAAACAACCCCGCGAATAATTTCGCAACTTTCCATCTTTTCCGGTGGATCGCAGTTGCAAATTACACCGCGAAAAAAAAATAACAAAAAAAATATTAACCGAAAGCACGATCGCGTCTCTCCCGCGGGGACCGACGGCGACGTGTTTCGGGCAATTAAGGGCCGTAGCAATTAGCGCGCACGTACACGTGAGGACGGTGCCAGCTATCTGGAATGCGTTAAAAATAAACTCGGAAGTTCGCGGCGTCGATACCGCGCATTGGAAATCGATAGCGAAATGGGACACGTGTACAAAGTTTCAGGTGTCACGTGGGAAATGATAAGTCACGTATCCGGAAAACTTTTCACCGGCTGTGACCCCGAGATACGATGGAGAAGGGGAGGGGGGGGGAGGTGGACAATAAAAAGAGAAAAAAAATAGGTAACACACTCGTGGACAGAGATTCATCGGTCGAATGACCAACGTGGTTCTCCTGCGGTTATTTGCCGAGCACTCTAATTCGTTTTCTTTTTTTTTCATTTTTTTTTATTTTGTCCGCACGTCAATGAGAAATTCAAACAACAATCTCATTTCCCGTGAAACTCGATCATTGTTTTAATTTCGCTTTGACGTGGCCGCCCCGTGATTTCTCGTACCGTTGAAATTGTCCCGAGGATGTGGTGTATACAGGGTGTAACAAAACACGTGGACATATTTGTGGAATTTATTGTTCAATAGAATCGGTAGCATTTATTTTTGCTCTTCTTTTCAAAAATCCATTGAAACACATCAACCACCAACAGTCCAAAAACACACATTCACAAACAAATCACTTCTTATCACTAATCCAAATAATAATCTAAATAAATAATTTAAATAATCCAAATAATTATATTATATGTCCCCTTTTCGTAATTTAGCCAACAAGAGATACATGTTAATTTTCTCGTACCGTTGAAATTGTCCCGAGGATGTGGTGTATACAGGGTGTAACAAAACACGTGGACATATTTGTGGAATTTATTGTTCAATAGAATCGGTAGCGATTATTTTTGAATTTATTCTTCGAGAATAAAATTCTGATTATATTGGAATTAAAATCAACCTTCTAGGACATACAATTTCGAAGATATAATGTTTTTTTTAACGTTTTTATAATAGGGGTTGCAACTCGATAGGGGATGGGCTTTTTACAAAACTGTAAAGATTTTTTTTTCGTATTTTGGTGCGTTCTATCGATTCCCAAAATTATGCCCACATGTTTCGTTACACCCTATACAGTAAAGCCTGTTTTTATGCGGTAGATAGGGACCGTATAAAAAAATCGCACAACAAGATATTCAGAAATTTCATAAATACTTAGAATAATAAACAATTTTGTACAACATACTACAGAAATTTTTTTTTATGCGGTAGACAGGGACCGCATAAAAAAAGTCGCACTTAGAAAATACGTTAATTATTTCGGAAATACATGAGAAACTGCATCCAAACAATATAAATAATTAAATTTACCTTTAATCTCGTTATAAAATGAATTCTTAATCACGTGAATCGGGGATAAAAAAATATTTTGAAAATTTCGAAAAAGATTCGGCAGCAGAAATTATAGAATAATATGTATATCATGTTATACACTTATTCGTATATACATATATTTTTTTCTCCGAATGAAAATTCTGGAAATTAAAAAAATGTCTAATCTATATATTTTGAAATTGTATCAATTGAATTTTTGTTAATTTCTGCTGCCGAATCGTTTTCGAAATTTTTCTTTCCGCACGTTTACATTTCATTCGAGAAAAGTTATTAATTAACACTCTTGTAAATTACTTCTTGCATAATATTATCCGACGCGAAACGAAGAACCTCCACCGTGAAATCGCATTTTTGGCTTCTCGCCGGAAAATTCATTTTTCCCCAAAACCCTACTATCGCCACATGTTGAGAACTTTAAGATCTTCTCATCCATAATGAGTAAGTTGTAGAATTATTACAGTTAATAGTCAGAGATAAACAATTTATTATTAGTAATTTGTTCCTTTCATTATCATATCACTATTATTATTTTAATTACAATTTTATAGTTTTTGTTTCGTTATAATAAAATAATAATTTAATTTTGTTTTTTCATCAAGGGTAATAATGTTAATTTTTCCCTGACGTGGGTCAAATAATTGACCGAAACGTTGGAAAGTATTAATAACATAGTTACTTTATTATCGATTATAAGTAAGTACTCACAACTATCTTTATTTCTCTTTGTTCTGTTTAAATTGATCTTTAATGCCAGATAAGTTTGCCTACTATATTAACCATTACGATCTTTAAAATTTATTAATTACTTTATTTCCCCCAAAATGTTCTAAAAGTCTCAAACCTTTCCCAATGGTTTTATTAATCGCTTTAACAAAAAACAATGCTAATTTTTTCCCCTCGTCCTTTCACTTACGTTCACTTCCGCCTCGTAACTCTTATCTACCAAAAAAAACTTAACAACTAATTTCCCACGACGGGAATTTTAAATAGCTCGAAATCGGCTGTTTTCCAAACAAGTTTAAATTTTCCACGGACATCGGCCGTTGCTAACCCGAAAAATCTTTCATCTGGTCCATGCGTCATGCATTTAAGTGGCGCGAAAACTTTTGCGGCAAAAACCCGCCGAAAGTAATCTACGTATCTCGCGTGGTAACTTAACGAGATCCAAGGAACGCCGTGGCAAACATAAATAGATAAGTTCGCCCGCCGGAATGATATGTAAGCCCTCGCAAAACATCTCCGCGGAGATGTTACGTAACTTTTACGAGCTTTTGCCGCGCCATTTTCCGCGGAACAACTGAAAATTACATTCGAACGAAGTCGTAAAATTTCCCCCCACTTTCCCCGCGAAAACACGAAATTCACGTGGGGATGGCTGGGACTTTTCGTTCGTCGATGACAAATATCCCGAGAAGCTCGTAAAATTTGAGTAATTAATTGTTTGCATGGTAATCGAGTAATTTAATTGTTCAACGAAGCAGTTTTTTTTGGAAATTTTTATCATTTCGTGAGAATTAAATCTTATTGGGATTTAATAATCATTTTATAAACGTATGGTTCTGTATAATTTTTAATAATTGTTTTACTTTTTTTCAATTTTGCAAAAAAAAAGAAATTCTGATGAAATACGGTGAAAAATGGAAGTTTAATAATAATTAACCTGTTCGGTGTAAGCTAACAGTACATGCATAGTGAAAATCAATTTAAATAATTAAATACATTTACTTTCAAACCCAATTCTCGATAAATTGTCAGAAATTCATGATAAATACAATTTCATGTAACTCAAAGCAAGCGTAAAAATACCACATTTCGATCTGAATTGCATTTTGATGAAAATCAAATTCAAACACACGTATGAAATATTGTAAATAATTTCTATCGAATATTCTTTAAACTCACGACCTCTTTCTCGGTCAAATAAAATACTCGTTTCACCGTGAAACGTTCAAAAGAATCCTCAAAATCCACACAAGAAAATGCAGAAAATATTCAAAGTAAGTTAAAAATTCACAAAATCTTTTGACGAAAGTTCGAAACCGTCAGACGAACCGACGAATACCATTGTATATATATATGTATAGATATAATAATTTATGTTAAAAATATCCTTTTTATTTTAACTAGAATTCGTCCGGAAATTTCAAGGCGCCAAAATTTTGGTGCGTAGAAATTTTGAGGTGTAAATGTTTCGTCGTATGAAAATTTTAAGACGCTGAAATTCCGTTACATGGAAATTTCATGGCGCCAAAATTTTGGCGCGTGGAAACTTTAAGGCGCTGCAATTCCGTCGCGTGGAAATTTTAAGACACTGCAATTTCATCCCGTGGAAATTTCAAGGCGTTGAAATACCGTCGCGTGGAGATATCAAGGCGCTGAAATTTCGTGACGTGGAAATTTCTAGGCTTTACAATTCCGTTGCTTGGAAATTTCAAGACGCTGAAATTTTATCGTGTGCAAATTTCAAGGCGCTGCAATTCCGCCGCGTGGAAATTTCAAGACGCTGCAATTACATCGTGTGGAAATTTCAAGGCGTTGAAATTTCGTGACGTGGAAATTTCCAGGCGTTGCAATTCCGTCGCGTGGAAATTTCAAGGCGTTGAAATACCGTTGCATGGAAATTTCAAGGCGCTGAAATTCCATCGTGTGCAAATTTCAAGACACTGCAATTCCATCGTGTGCAAATTTCAAGGCACTGCAATTTCATCGTGTGGAAATTTCAAGGCGTTGAAATACCTTTGCATGGAAATTTCAAGGCGCTGAAATTTCGTGACGTGGAAATTTCCAGGCGTTGCAATTCCGTCGCGTGGAAATTTCAAGGCGTTGAAATTTCGTGACGTGGAAATTTCCAGGCGTTGCAATTCCGTCGCGTGCAAATTTCAAGGCGCTGCAATTCCGTCGCATGGAAATTTCAAGACGCTGCAATTACATCGTGTGGAAACTTCAAGGCGTTGCAATTCCGTCGCATGGAAATTTCAGGGCGCTGAAATTTCGTGACGTGGAAATTTCCAGGCGTTGCAATTCCATCGCGTGGAAATTTCAAGGCGCTGAAATTCCGTCGCATGGAAATTTCATGGCGCTGAAATTCCGAGACGTGGAAATTTCACAATTAAAAATATCTTATTTTTTAACTAGAATCCAACATACCGTCGACTCCGTTGACGTACTATTATTGTCGATCGATATTAACATATTCGTCGCGTTTCCATTCTCGTCGGCAAAAAGAAAGAAAAAAAAATAGAAAAAAACTACACGTTCAAGGAAGCCGGGTCCGCGGTTGTTTGTTCTGCACTCCGTCCATTGTAAACGAAATGTTTTATGTATTCCCGTCGAGCACGTCGAATGAAATTCCCACCGGGAGTTTCGAGTCTTAGCCGGATTCCACTTTATCACATGCAAAACGACGAATGTAGCCGTCGACGGAGAGAGCCCGTCCGCCGCTATGCAAATCCGAAAGAAGAGAAACTGTATCGCGAACGTGTTGACACGTTCGTCAACGTTCGCGGACCGTCGTCGACGGACCCCGTCGCACGATAAGACGAGTTAGTATGTGTACTGTAACGTTGTACGCTGGGGAGAAACAATTAAGTTCAAATTTTAGAATTTAAATATACGTACAATGTAACGTTGGATTAATCAAATTTAAATTTTAGAATTGAAATATATTCGAACATTGGATCAATCAAATTTAAGTGTTACAATTTAAATATATAATTCGAAATCGGTCGAAAAAAATTATTACAAGTTCAAATTTTAGAATTTAAATATACGTACAATGTAACGTTGGATTAATCAAATTTAAATGTTCGAATTGAAATATATTTGAACATTGGATCAATCAAATTTAAGTGTTATAATTTAAATAGATAATTCGAAATCGGTCGAAAAAAATTATTACAAGTTCAAATTTTAGAATTTAAATATACGTACAATGTAACGTTGGATTAATCGAATTTAAATTTTAGAATTGAAATATATTCGAACATTGGATCAATCAAATTTAAGTGTTATAATTTAAATATATAATTCGAAATCGGTCGAAACAAATTATTACAAGTTCAAATTTTAGAATTTAAATATACGTACAATGTAACGTTGGATTAATCGAATTTAAATTTTCGAATTTAAGTGTATGTATTGTAACGGTCGGCAAATTAAGATAACATTTTTGAATTGAAATATATATTTGAACATTGGATCAATCAAATTTAAGTGTTATAATTTAAATAGATAATTCGAAATCGGTCGAAAAAAATTATTACAAGTTCAAATTTTAGAATTGAAATATACGTACAATGTAACGTTGGATTAATCAAATTTAAATTTTAGAATTTATTGAAGTAAGTTGTAACGTTCTAAGATCGAATTAATTAAAGTTAAATTTTAGAATTCAAGTATATTTGTAAGGGTGAATAAATTAAGATAAAATTTTTGAATTTGAATGTGTCGTAACGTTGGACGTTGAGTAGAAGAAAATTAAATTCAAATTAAAAAATTTAAATATATGGCAACGTTGGGAGTATCAACTTCAAGTTTTAGAATTTAAATATATTATAACATTGGATAAATTAAGGTCAAATTTTAGAATTAAAAAAAAAATATTGTCACGAAACTCTGAACCCTTCACAATTATATCCGACAGTATTTTTTCATTTTACACCCACATTTATTCCCTTGCGGTATCAGATACAATACACCTTCAAAAATTTTCCCATTTTTCAAACTTCCCATCTGTTATCTTTATTTTCCACCTACACAAAAATATTTTATACGTAACAATTTTTATTCAACAGATATTTATCGTCTCTAACTCGCAACATTTTTCTCAACAGTTTTTCCTTTTTTCACGAGTGAAAAATCGTCGATAAATTTTCAAACTCATTACGAAAAATTTCCGATCGGCAAAACTTCCGGTCGGAATGATCCATGGATCATCCGGTGCTCTATATAATGCTTTCAGGGAATTCTGCGTTATTCATGTCCGTCAGCGCGACGTCGCGAATTTTCTTAAGTGCCACCGTTAGTTATGGAAATTAGTTCGCTGAGGAGTGTTGCGGAAGTTTTCGTGCTTAAACGCACGGCGGGAAACTTACGGAATACTTAAGCCCGCGTATACATACACATACACACATACGTAGAGGATTACGTTTTGATTCCGTCAAGTCGACGATAGGGAATAACGGTTCTCGAGGATTTTAACATTAATTATTGACAAGTAATTGGGCATATGTGTTGCTAATTTTTAATACACGAATCAGAAGCTTTAACGTTGATTTATTAAGATTGATTGGTGTAAGTTACGATCGAAACTTAATGGAATTAAATCGGGTGATTGAGAGATGAAATTAATTTGAAATTGGTGCGCAGGAATTTTTGGAGACATGAAATTTTCACGTTGTGAAGATTCTATGGTTAGAAATTTCCGGTGTCTCGATTTTGGTGTGATTAGAATACAATTCTTTAGAATCCAATAATAGAATATTTAATTTAATAGATATAATAAATTATAAAATTCTTTCAATTAATCATTAATTTTGAATTAGAATTAATATGATTAAAAATTTTTAAATAATCATATCTCCGAAATGGTGCGTCGTAGAGGACCGATTTTGATTGCAATATAATCAGAGAAGATCAAATTTCATAAAAAAAAGTATAATTTCTGCGATTATTGCCAGTAATTAAAATTTATTCTAGTTTAATCCAAACGACTTCGATTACCTATATCGTGGCAGGTTTGTATTAACTTGGGAAAAATTAAGGGCACTCAATAAGACTTCCTTTTTGTAGATAGCGATATTTTTTCGTAAACTTTAGTCTCTTCCGGTAATATTAAAATGAAAATCGGTCTTCTGCGATGTACCATTTCGGAGATATTATTTTTTTAAATTTTTAACAAAAGGGGTTGTATCTCGATAGAGGGTGGATTTTAGATAAAACTTTAGAGACTTTTTTTTCATCTTTTGGTACGTTTCTATCGATTCTGAAAAAGGGTCCCCGCATTTTTGTTACACCCTGTATCTGGTAGGAATTCAGGAAATGGGCACAATTGGACTGGGGAGAAGATAAGATTCATCTTGGGGTTTTGGAAAATTTTTGGGTTTCCTGTGAATTCTACTTTGTGCAGTATTTATGGAATTGTAGATAGCAAGTTTTGTTTTTGAATCGCTGAATTGCATTTTGGTACGTTTGGGGGTTTTTTGAATTATTGGATTTTTGGGGAGATCTGTATTTTGCAATATTTATGGAATTGTCGAATACAAGTTTTGTGAGATTACTGAATTTGATTTCAGTTATATTTGGGGGTGTTAAAGTTTATCACACTTTTGGGGAAGTCTGTATTTTGGAATATTTATGGATTTGTCGAGTGGAAGTTTTATTAAATTATTGAATTCGTCTTTAATTTTATTTGGGGGTGTTAATGTTTATTAGACTTATTGTCGAGGCAACTGCAACTTTCGTCAAAATACTGAATTTCATTTTAGTGTATTCCCGGGTTTTCAGAATAAAATATTAATAAAAAATAATTTTAATAAAAAATAATATTAATAAAAAATAATTTCCTTACGTAATGTGACAAATTGTCATCGAGTTCCTCTGTTCGCATTTTTATTCCCTTCATATTATTAATTTTCATACTGTTTATTTAACATATTTCCCTTTTCTTCCTTTATTTACCGAACAAAACATCGAGATAATATTTCAGCATTCATATTTTGTTATAAATCAATTCTTTCGCACCCTTTTTTTTTTTTTAAATGACACCCATCCGCCTTGTAAAAAACAGTCGCAACATCGTTCAATTTTTTCATTAAACTGACCCCACCGTTATTTCTATACGTTTTATGGATTGATTCAATGATAATGATTGCCAAACCGAGCGTTGCGGGAATAAAGCGATGGCTGCCGTATCGAGCGAAGCTTTTCTGCAGTTTCGTTCCTTTTTGACACTCTTCTAAAAATGAGCGCAAAAAGCTTGTGACACAGATTGTCGCTTTGCCGAACAAAGCGAGCGAATTTTAAGGGTGGTCCATGCAAGTGGAACCCCTTCAATAACCGTAAATATTCACTTCAGTGGAAATTGGTTGAAATGAATATTCCGCGGATCAAAGGCGACCATATAATACAATACTCAAATTATTTTTAATACGTGATATCATTCCAAGATTTTACCTAGACCCTTTTTAGATGCACTTTGTGATTCGCCTCTTTTTTCGGGGGAAATTGTGAATTATTGCGGAATCAATTAAACGGAAGGATTAATTGTTAAATCAAATGGACCGTATGATACGATGGATAAATTCATTTTTTTACGTTGAAAAGTGTCAAGATTTTACGTGAAACTTTTTTTTTTAAAGGACCATGATCGTGTTTCTTTAATAAAATTGAAGCTTGTCAAGTAGGGCAACTGTTAATTAATCTTGTCAAAGGAAAACAAGTGGCAGCACAAATTTCACTGTATCGTTTGATCGGCGTTTGATTCATTTTTTTTTATGTAACGCATCCACCGTTGAAATTTTGTGATTTTTAAAATAAAAATTCACAATTAACATCTGTGGAAATGGTGCTAACAAAATTGGGTAGTTTTACCCAATTCTCCCCAAATATAACGATGAATTATGATTTTTTTATCATTTCTTTCATTTTTTTAACATATAACCCCTTCTATCATAAATTTTTGTATAAACAAAACTTAATTCCCCTATTTAATTAAAACTCATACTGTTTATTTACCACGTGTTGGTGACTTATGCAACTTTTTTCACTACATTTAATTAAAAAACACATTTCTCCTATTTTTCTTAACGCATAACCCCTTCTTTCACCTATTTTTATATAAACAAAACTTAATTTCTCTATTAACTTAAAATTCACACACTTTATTTACCACGTGTTGGCGAATTATGCAACTTTTTTCACTACATTTAATTAAAAAACACAATTCTCCTATTTTTTTAACACATAATCCCTTTTTTCACCTATTTTTATATAAACGAAACTTAATTTCCCTATTAACTTAAAATTCACACACTTTATTTACCACGTGTTGGCGAATTATGCAACTTATTTCACTACGTTTAATTAAAAAACACAATTCTCCTATTTTTTTAACACATAACCCCTTCTTTCACCTTTTTTTATATTAACAAAACTTAATTTCCCTATTAACTTAAAATTCACACAGTTTATTTACCACGTGTTGGTGACTTATGCAACTTTTTTCACTACGTTTAATTAAAAAACACGTTTCTCCTATTTTTTTTAACGCATAACCACTTCTTTCACCTTTTTTTATATTAACAAAACTTAATTTCCCTATTAACTTAAAATTCACACAGTTTATTTACCACGTGTTGGCGAATTATGCAACTTTTTCCCCTACATTTAATTAAAAAACACATTTCTCCTATTTTTCTTAACACATAACCCCTTCTTTCACCTATTTTTATATAAACAAAACTTAATTTCCATATTAACTTAAAATTCACACGGTTTATTTACCACGTGTTGGTGACTTATGCAACTTTTTCCACTACATTTAATTAAAAAACACAATTCTCCTATTTTTTTAACACATAACCCCTTCTTTCACCTTTTTTTATATTAACGAAACTTAATTTCCCTATTAACTTAAAATTCACACGGTTTATTTACCACGTGTTAGTGAATTATGCAACTTTTTTCACTACGTTTAATTAAAAAACACGTTTCTCCAATTTTTTTAACACATAACCCCTTCTTTCACCTATTTTTATATAAACAAAACTTAATTTCCCTATTAACTTAAAATTCACACAGTTTATTTACCACGTGTTAGTGACTTATGCAACTTTTTTCACTACATTTAATTAAAAAACACAATTCTCCTATTTTTCTTAACGCATAACCACTTCTTTCACACGTTTCGACAACCACTTTCCATCACACATCGCTACAGAAACGAAAACCAATTCCCTGTTATGTTAAAATGTATCAAACCGAGCCGGGCATTTCGACAGGCAGCAGGACACTCGAAATTTCGCCTGCGGCTGACGCGAAATAAAGTAATTTCGGGTTTCGCGATGCTGCGAGCGGTTTTCCACACACACACACACACACAGGCGGTTTATCGATTACCGTTCAACTCCGACATCTGCATATAAATGAAGCAGCAGAAAACAGGAATCGCGATGCACGCTTTCCCGCACAATAATCCGCTAATATCCTTCTGTTGTTGACGGAAAGATCCGTCGCTCTTTGCGGCTGAGTTTCCGACACATAGGAATTGGGGGAAGGGGGTGGGGGAAGGGGGAGGGGGATTGGAATTGTCCAGGAAAATATTTCCTATGCTCGCGGAAACACGAGTCGCGAAACCGGATAACGAGCTCGCCAGATGAGATCTGTGGTGGTGATATATGTATGTGTGTGTGTATTGTGTTGAGTCGGCCGCCATTGTTTCCGAACGATTTCGATCGTTAGGAACGGTGATCCATGTCATGGTGGTCGTAGAATTTCGCGGGATAGATTCGCACGTGAAATTTGGCATTGCTGGTAAGACTAGTTTTGTGGAGTTGCGATTATCAATGGGAAAGTTGGACAGGTGATTTATGGAATTGCGATTTGACTGGGAGAGTTGGATGGGTGGTTTTTGCAATTGCGATTATCACTGGGAAAGTTAGACTGGTGTTTTACGTAATTGCGATTATTACTGGGAAAGTTGGACTGGTATTTTCTGCAATTGCGATTATCACTGGGAAAGTTGGACAGGTGTTTTTGCAATTGCAATTATCACTGGGAAAGTTGGACTGGTATTTTACGTAATTGCGATTGTCACTGGGAAATTTGGATAGGTGTATTTTGCAATTGCAATTATCACTTGGAAAGTTAGACTGGTGTTTTACGTAATTGCGATTATCACTGGGAAAGTTGGATAGGTGTTTTCTGCAATTGCAATTATCACTGGGAGAGTTGGGTGGGTGGTATTTGCAATTGCGATTATCACTGAGAAATTGGGACAGATGTTTTTGCAATTGCAATTATCACTGGGAAAGTTGGACTGGTGTTTTTGCAATTGCGATTATCACTGGGAAAGTTGGACTGATATTTTACGTAATTGCCATTATCACTGGAAGAGTTGAATAGGTGATTTTTTGCAATTGCAATTATCACTGAGAAATTGGGACAGATGTTTTTGCAATTGCAATTATCACTGGGAAAGTTGGACTGGTGTTTTTGCAATTGCAATTATCACTGGGAGAGTTGGGTGGGTGGTATTTGCAATTGCGATTATCACTGGGAAAGTTAGACTGGTGTTTTACGTAATTGTGATTATCAATGGGAAAATTGTACTGGTGTTTTTACAATTGCAATTATCGCTGGGGAGGTTCTACTGGTATTTTCTGCAATTGCGATTAGTACTGGAGAAATTTACAGGTATTTTCTGTAATTGCGATTATCACTGGAAAAGTTGGACTGGTGTTTTTACAGTCGCAAATATCGCTGGGGAGGTTCTACTGGTATTTTCTGCAATGGCAATTATTACTGGAGAAATTTACAGGTATTTTCTGTAATTGCGATTATCCCTGGAAAAGTTGGATAGGTGTCTTTTTCAATTGCGATTATCACTGGAAAAGTCGGACAGGTGTTTTATGTAATTGCGATTATCACTGGGAAAGTCGGACAGGTGTTTTCTGTCATTGTGCTCATTACTGGGAAAGTCGGACAGATATTTCCTACGATTTTCTACTCTGACCCCAGATACAGACCACCTCACCCAAGAGAAATTTAAAAAAAAAACTGTCGCAAGGTAGAACAGGGTGGCTTTTTTGAAAAAGAGCAGTATGATATGCGAATCTTGCGAATATTAAACTAAGTTTTTCCATTTTTCAAATTGTTTTAGTTTTGCCCAAACATATCTATACATATACATACATAATTATATACATTATCACTAACCACCCTATTTTATTGAAACACCCCTTTAACTTTAACCCCTAAATACAAGATTTTTTTCTTTACATTTCTATTCGTCAAACTTTATTACAAAAGAAGTATATAATAATGGAAAAATAAATAAAATATCACACTTGTGAAATAATATTTTTTATTACAAAATTAATACACTTACACTATGAACTACAACACGCTAATTCCAACAATAATTCTATAGTAAATATCGAGTCAAAAAATACATATATGTGCCCATAATTATGAAAGTGTTCCAAGTCATCTTTAAAAATTTTTAGCTATTTCGTTTTTTAAAGGTTTTCAAACATTTATTAACAAATTATCAAGACTCATTTTTTAAAAATATTAACTTAGACCACTTTCATAATTATGAACACATATTACCGAATGGCAATACGATGAGTTTAACGGTTAAAAACCACCCCCCTATCTCCTATAATGATTTTCCAAATTTCACCGTATTTCCAACCATTTTCCCGACCGGGACGGTGTACGTCCCGTTCGCTGCGAAAGGGTTGAAACTCGGTCCATATTACATCGTAGCGAAGTCGGTATATATGTATATCGATTGCGGTCCCCAGGTCTCTGCGCGTCTGCGTGCGCCGAGCAATGCAGATCGTCCTTTCATTCCCACGCGATCTATCTTCCCGGTCCGAAGAACCACCTTAACACGTTGAACATGATGTATACAGGGTGTCACATAACTGGTGGGACCTTTTACCAGGGTCGATAGTACGCGGATAAAAAGAAAAAAAAATTATTTTGCCCTGGAAACCACCCCCTATCGATATACAAGTGGTTTAGTAAAAAATTTTTGAAAAATTATATCTCCGAAATGGTAGGTCGTAGAGGAGTGATTTTGATTGCGATGTAATTGGAAAGGATGAAAGATTGTAGAAAAAAATATGATTAGGTACTGAGGTTATTGATGTTAAGTGGTATTTATTCTGGTTTAAATCAAATAACTTTGATTAGAGATGTGTCATAGTAGGTTTTTATTAATTTGGGAAAGATGGAGATGATTTTTTAATAAAATTTTTTTAAAATTTCAGATATGATTTTCTAAAAATTGTTTACGAAAATGGTTGTATATCGATAGGGGTGTGTTTCAGAGCTAAATTTTCTTGTTTGACCTTTTTATTTCGTTCTATGAAATCGAAATTATCATATTCATTTTTATTAAAAAGTTTCTGCAATGAAATTTTTCAATTTCAAATTTGAAATTCATAGATCGCAATATAAATTTCAAATTACAAATAAAATCCATGAGCACGGGAAAATAAAATATGAAAAAACTGACCAATTATTCTTCGAAACTCTGAAATACTCTCGTCGACCTGAATTATCATTTTTTTTGTCGTCCCACTTTTGTCGGAATTCGCGGTATCGGAATTTCCACTCCAACGATTAACCGTATCTCCGCGAATGTGTTTCTCCTTTCGTACATTCTCGCGATTCGAAAACCATGTTTTCTCCGTAAATGTGTTTGTGTTTGCGTGTGTGTGTGTGTGTGTGTGACACTCGACGTGTAACTGATTTCGAGTAGATTCGGAGTTTTGAGTGCAGGTAAAATCGGAATTCTGAAACGCCGTCGAATTACGTAATTTTGTAGCGACAACTAACATCGAACAATAATTAGAAATAATTAGAATAGCTAATTAGAAATAGAACCCTGTTCAAGGATGTCCGGAGTTTGGTGAAAAAAAATGGTGAATAAAAATCATTTTATTCAGCAATAAAAAAAATTATTCGAATCTTATTAATCCGCGGAGTATTTTCGCGGTTAATTTGTTCACAGGTAACAAGGTGCGATTAATTAGCATGTTCGTGGTCAGTAAAAATTGTAGTCAGGTGCAAAATTGGGTGGACGATATTTTTTTTGCTGGCTTAAGCGAATTTTTAAAATACACAGAGGAAAGATAAAATAATAGGAAAGAAATGGAGGTTATATAAAATTAAATCAATCTCAATTGGTTTTGAAATTCGAATGTTAAATAGCATTGACGTCATTCTGTGTAACAATGAAAATGAATGTTAACTTACTTTCGACCCCGAATTTTAATTGTCTTTTTTTTACAACGCTTCCCTAATGGAGGTTAACAGTTGCAAACTCGATTTCTTCATTATTTTACTTCAAATTGAACCTTAAATTGTGAGAACTGTAGCACAGTGTATTTTCTCGAAAATTCACAGATTCGCAGACGCGGAATTGCAATTAACGGAACACTTAATTGACAACGATGACACTTTAAAAAATCGACAGCTGTTCGTTGTATCAAAATTAACTGTCGTTACTATGCACTTTGAACTCGTACAGATCATTATCACTGTTTTTTATTATATAAAACTGTCTAAATTGAATATACGAAAAATAAGAATGTGAACTCGAACAGATCATTAGCACACTTTTTTTTAATACATAAAACTGTCTAATTTGAATATACAAAAAATAAGAGTGTGTCACTAAAATTCGTTACAAATTTTCTTCGACATAAACTAGATTATTCATAGAACAAATATAATTAGCTTTGAATTAATTGCCAGATTGTTTACGTTTTTCTGTTTACAATTTATTTTTTTAAATCGAACCGTAAATTATTTATTTCACGCATGTTAATCCTTAAAAATCATTATCCCTGATTATTGTATTTTTTTATTTTTGTTGTGGATACGATGGAATTAATAGAATTTTTAATTAAACTCGTTGAAGACGCGGACAGTGACGATGGTAACGGTTTAATTAAAACTTAACGCGCATTATAAGCTTCTACTAAAAGTAAGACATGCCATAAATTCTCGCACACCTTTAGATAACCGAGGTTCACGAGAGAACGAAACCTCGCGTTACACAGACGAACTGGATTTTCTCGAAACAGGGGACTTAATCTTGTCAACAGAAATTCCATATCTTTTGAAAAAATCTCGCTTTTTCTCGGAATTAATCGAATTAACTGAAGCTTGACTTCGAAGCTTTAAACATAATAAATTAATTCGAGCTTTCCCAATTACTATAGAATCATATAAGTTTGATGCAAAAATACCTGTAATTTTTATCAGAGTAATAACTATCTAAATTTAACGATCGTATAATAATATAAGAAATTAATTAACTTATGTGGCATGGATCGTTTTTGCCAGATAAGTTAATTAATTTTTTATATTTTTATCAGAAGTCTCGAAATTAATTTAAGTTAATCGATTAATTAAACAGGTGTGTTTATTTGCTTTTTTTGACAATTCTCGAATTGTTCTTCAATGGAACAAGTGTCGAGTGTTTAATATTTTCCCATCGCATTTAAACTCGTGAAAAATCCCACAAAAATACGTTTTCCACGATTAATTAGAACGATTGTCCTCAGCAATAATAGACACTGAAAACAATAGACATACACGCCTGTCAGTTGTACCAATTATTCTGTTCCCAAGGATACATCTCAATACCATGAGATAAAGGTGATTAAAAAATTTCTACAGCATTCTAATAAAAAAAAATATTCCATTAAATTTGAGTATTATATTAATTAAATCAAATGACACAAAATTGAATGAACGTAAATTAAATTTACCGGACAATAGTTATACACTTATTTCAATATCCCAATTTTAATTTCTCCGATTCAACAGTATTTTTTCAAATTCACTCGTCCCTTTGTAATTCCGTCGAAAGTTTGCAATAATGGCGACCGACGTGATTGTAATTTTAAGGGATGTTAAGGTACAAAGTACAATTAAAGTTAGTCGGTCAAGCAAACCGAGCGAGCTATTCGGAGAGCGGAATATTCTACGGTCAACGTTTGCTTATACCGCGGCAAAACATTCGCCATTGTGGTGGGATTGAATAAATTTTCATTCGGGCATTCCATATTCAGCGTAACTTCCCCGAGCACAGTTTCACGAGCATTCAGTTCTATTTACAATGTACAGGGTGTAACAATAATGCGGGGACACTTTCTCAGTATCGATAGTACGCACCAAAAGATGAAAAAAAAGTCTCTAAAGTTTTGTTTAAAAACCACCCCTTACCGAGATACAACCCTTTTTGTAAAAAATTTTAAAAAAATCATATCTCCGAAATGGTACATTGTAGAGAACCGATTTTGATTGCAATATAACCGGAGAAGATCAAAGATAATAAAAAAAAATATAATTGCTGCGATTATTGCTGTTAAGTAGCATTTATTCTTGTATAATCCAAACAACGGTTCTCGAGGATTTTAACATTAATTATTGACAAGTAATTGGGTATATGTGTTGCTAATTTTTAATACACGAATCAGAAGCTTTAACGTTGATTTATTAAGATTGATTGGTGTAAGTTACGATTGAAACTTAATGGAATTAAGTCGGGTGATTGAGAGGTGAAATTAATTTAAAATTGGCGCGCAGGAATTTCTGGTGCTGGAAATTTCGACGTTTTAAAATTTTTGGTGCTGGAAATTTCTAAATTAAACATTTTTTGGTGCTGTAAATTTCGATGTTTTGAAATTTTTAGTGCTAGAAATTTCGGCGGTTTGAAATTTCTGGAGCTGGAAATTTCCACGTTTCGAAATGCGCGGGCTCTAACTTTCCACACTTTCAAATTTTCCACAATTACAAATTTCGGGTGCCTCGATTTCTGTATGCTTAAAAGTTTCTACGCTCCGAAATTTCTGGTGCTGAAAATTTCGACGTTTTGAAATTTTCAGTGCTGGAAATTGCTAAATTAAACATTTTTTGGTTCTGTAAATTTCGACGGTTTGAAATTTTTCGTGCTGGAAATTTCGATGTTTCGAAATTTTTAGTGCTGGAAATTTCGAAGCTTTGAATTTTTTCGTGCTGGAAATTTCGAAGCTTTGAAATTTTTCGTGCTGTAAATTTCGACGGTTTGAAATTTCTGGAGCTGGAAATTTCCACGTTTCGAAATGCGCGGGCTCTAACTTTCCACACTTTCAAATTTTAAAAATTCTAATAAATTAAAAAATGATCTCTAAAACTACTCTAACAAAAATTCTAAAATATATCATGCCTTTCCAGTATAACAACAATTACTTATCAAATCAAGAGTGTGTCATTTGATTGTAATATAACCGGAGAAGATCAAAGATAATAGAAAAAAATATAATTGCGATTATTGCTGCTAAATAACATTTATTCTTGTTTAATTCAAACAACTTCGATTACCTATATCTGTACGAGAACTGTAACAACTTGTGAAAAATTAAGATAGAGATATTTTTTTTCGTAAACTTTGACCTCTCCCGGTAATATTAAAATGAAAATCGGTCCTCTAGGACTTACCATTTTGGAGATATAATTTTTGTAAAAATTCCTTTACAAAAAGGATTGTATCTCGATTGAGGGTGGTTTTCGGACCTACGTTTTTTTTAGTTTAATTTTCATCCTTTGCTGCGTATTATCAACCCTGAAAAAAGATCCCACTAGTTATGTTACACCCTGTATATACAATTGACTTTATTCTTCAATATAATCGGTAGCATTTATTTATTTACTTAACGGTACCAATCGCAGTTGTTATATTTTTTTATTATCTTTGATCTTCTCCGGTTATATTGCAATTAAAATCAGTCCTCTACAAAGTACCATTTAGGAGATATGATTTTTTAAACATTTTTTACAAAAAGGGTTATATTTCGATAGGGGGTGGTTTTTAGACAAAACTTTAGAAACTTTTTTTTCATCTTTTGGTGCTTACTGTCGATACTGAAAAAGTGTCCTCCCATTTTTGTTACACCCTGTATAACACGCGAACCTCGGTATACGAGTGCCTATGCGAGGGCCATTCCTCATTTAAGTACCTTAGTACGAAATATTATATAAGGTAATTGAATAAGCTTTTGTACCTGACATGTTCCTTCACTAATATTGTAATTTTTCTATTAATAAAAAGCTTATTTTCAAAAAAAAAAAAAAAAAAAAACATTTATCCGTCGTTGTGCACCGTTCGTTATTCCGTCATCGGAGATTCGTCGCAACGAGACGCTACGTGCTCGAGGAAAACCGTTGTCGCGTAACAAATGCCAGCTCGTAATTGAATTGAGTCGAAAGGGGATATAGAAAAAGAGGGGAAGGGGGAAAGAAGCGAGTGGCCACGCGTTTCGCGGTGAATTCTAATTTCGCTAATGATCCGAAGATCATTTTTGTACGTTGAGGCGAAAAAGTTGTTCGACGTTGAAATTTAATGAGAAATGTTTTATTGTTATTGTTTTACTGCTAGTATGTTTACGAAAAATTTTAAGTCGGGTTCTAATTAAGTAATGTGGTGTAGGCTTTGAAATTTAATGAGAAATATTTTACTGGTATTATTATTACAGAAAATTGTAAGTGGAGTTCTAATTGATATGGGATAGGCTTTGAAATTTAATGAGGAATATTTTACTGATATTATTTTAATAGTATTATGTTTGCGGAAAATTGTAAGTCGAGTTGAAATTAATATAGTATAGGCGTTGAAATTTAATGAGAAATATTTTACTGTGATTTTTGTTCATTATAGAAATGTTTTTATCACAGCATTCCAAAATTATAAAAAATACACACACTTTCCAAGACGAAAAATGTAATTCAAAACTTTCCATTTTGTCGCACTCAATTTTTCGTGGATACTTGCAAATTTCGATTTATTTTTTCTGTCATTTCCGCATTTAAATTACACCATTAAAAACTCACGGCATCCCAAAATTACTTATCAAAAGTACACACAATTTTCAAGCCGAAAAATTACCTACTTATAACCCTATTAAAAATGTAATTCAAAAATTCGCTTTTTAGCACTCTCAAATTTTCATGGATCGTTGCAAATTTCGATCTGTTTTCTTTATCATTCCCACAAAAATTTCACCATTAAAAAATGAGAACATTCCAAAATTATCAAAAATACAAACATTTTCCAAGCCGATAAATGTAATTCAATTTTTCCATTTTAGCGCACTCGATTTTTCGTGGATCCTTGCAAATTTCGATCCATTTTCTCTATCACTCCTGCAATTAAATTACACCATTAAAAAATCACAGCATTCCAAAATTATCAAAAATACACACACTTTCCAAGACGGAAAATGTATTATAATTCAAAACTTTCCATTTTAGCGCACTCGATTTTTCGTGGATCCTTGCAAATTTCGATCCATTTTCCCTATCATTCCCGAAATTAAATTACACCACTAAAAAATCACAACATTGCAAAATTATCAAAAATACACACATTTTCCAAGCCAATAAATGTAATTCAAAAATTCGCTTTTTAGCGTACTCGATTTTTCGTGGATCCTTGCAAATTTAGATCCATTTTCTCTATCATTCCCACAATTAAATTACACCATTAAAAAATCACAACATACTCATTAACAACCGACCCTAATCAGATATCCAGTTTCTGTTTACTTCCTCGCTTCGACTCGCCCCGAAATTTCGCCGCAGCGATAAACCCGCGATATCTCGATTAAATTGCTCCGCGCCGATGGTTTATTGTCGTTTCACCGTCTCGTTCCCGTAACCAGGGACTTTACGGTTTACCCAAACGAGCCACGCCAGCCAACCTTAGAGTTAGTCAACCGGCTGCGTACGCCATGGAAACAACCTCGCCGCGGAATAGTTGATTTACTTTGACGCTCCACGGCTTGTTTTCTAGGTTTTGCGGTTTTAGACGCCCGACTGCGTCCATTCGGCGTCGTAATCCACTTCGCGACGCTCTGCGAACAGTGTGAGAGAGAGATAGATAGATAGATAGATAGATAGTTACATTTATTTGCGTCCTAGGGATGGACCCTTTAAGGACAACGAACAAGAAAAATAATACAAAAATAAAATACAATTAAAATAAAATTAAATTTAAAAGTAAACAAAGACAAAAGGTTAAGTAGAGAAACAGAAGTATGAAAAGAGGATAAAGAGGGGGTGAGCAGATAACGATGAAAATGAGAAGAGACAATTTAATCCACTAACGCAAGAAAAGAGAACAAGAGAGAGAATATACAACAAAGCAAGAGAAATGAGAAGAAAACGATTAAAATAGTGAACGAAAAGAGTGGATGGAAAGGTTATGAGGATGAAAAGAAAAGTGCATATATGTATGATCAATGCAAATAGTGTGAAGGAGAGAGAGATAGATAGATAGACAGATAGATAATTTCTTTATGGACGACGAATGAGGTGGAACAATAATAGATAATGAAATAGAATACAAATGAAATAGGAATTAAAATGGAAAATACGAAAATCAGTAATGGATGGTGGAATAAAGGTTGAATACAATAGGAAAATAATGTGTAAGAGCGTGAATAACAAAAAGAGATAGATAGATAGAGAGGTTGATAGATAATTACTTTATATACGTCCTAAAATACAAAAATAATACAAAATAAAATACAATCAAACTAAAATACAATCATATAAATGAAAATAAGGGCAAACAGAAGTAGAATATAAAATAAAAATAAAGTATAAAAGCATGAGTGACGAAAGTAGCAAAAGTAAGAAATATGATACAAATATGAAAATCACAGCGATTATGATGAAAGTGAATGAAAGAAAGAGAGATGGAAAGAAAATGATAAATGGATAAGAAAATGACAATAAGAATGATGTAGAGACAGAGAGGGAGAAAGAGAGAGAGCCAAATGGCGTTTTTTTAGAATCATTAGAGTAGTTGAAAATATATTGTTATATGGTTTTTTTAATGATCGATAGAGATCTAAGTTCAAGTTTGACAGAGGATTAATTAGAGGATGTTTCTTAATTATTTTTGTTACTCGAAAGATAGTCATTGACACCGAGAATATTACTACGAGTTTTGTATGTGTTTCTTAATTAATATTCGTGTTCTATTTCTCGATCTTCGTGACAGTTTTCTAATTAGACATTCTTTAATTACTTATGCTATTTCATAAAAGTCATTTCGCAAGATAAATTTGCCTTTCACGTGACAAGTGTCTATTACGAAAATTTATAAAATAATTTATCTACTTAATAACTGCTACTCCTTTCATATTACGTCCAAGTTTATTTTAACAATCACGATCGAGAAATTTATTATCTACATTGTTCCATCTGCTTAGAAATTTTATCCTGTTTTCTAATTAGACATTCCTTAATTACTTGTACTATTTCATAAAAGTCATTAAAATCCACAGATTTTTCGCGAAATAAATTTGTGTTTCAAGTGACAAGTGTCTTTATTACTAAAATTTATAAAATTATCTATCTATCTATTTATTAACTAACTAATACTCCTGTCATCTCACGTCAAAGTTTATTTTAACAATCACGATCAAGAAATTTATTTTCCATATTGTTCCATCTGCTTAGAAATTTTATCCTGTTTTTTAATTAGACATTCCTTAATTACTTGTACTATTTCATAAAAGTCATTAAAATCCACAGATTTTTCGCGAAATAAATTTGTGTTTCAAGTGACAAGTGTCTTTATTACTAAAATTTATAAAATTATCTATCTACCTATTTATTAACTAATTGTACATCTGCCATCTTACGTGCGAGTTTATTTTAACAATCACGATCGAGAAATTTATTATCTACATTGTTCCATCTGCTTAGAAATTTCATCCTGTTTTCTAATTAGAAATTCCTTAATTACTGATACTATTTCATAAAAGTCATTAAAATCCACAGATTTTTCGCGAAATAAATTTGTGTTTCAAGTGACGTAAGTGTCTTTATTACTAAAATTTATAAAATTATCTATCTATTTATTAACTAACTAATACTCCTGTCATCCCACATCCATGTTTATTTCCACAATCACCAGCATGAAACCAGATATATTCCTCGCAGTGTTGTTCCCTTGTTTTCGTTCTACTTAGAAATTCCATCCGGTTCTAAGTTCCCAACTGAGTATCCTTTGAAAAACGCCGCCCGCTTTGGTTACTCTCCGAATAATAATAATAATTTGCCGCGGCAAAATCGTTTGTCTGGCGCACACTTAAGCCGAAAGTCCCCCCCCCCGGTAACTTTCCGCGTTTCACGGCAACTGGTTAACACGGTTATTACGTATGCGCGGTAACCAGAACACAAGCATGGCCGTTATCACGATTATTATAATGTCAGAAGTTGGGAGACGTATTTGCACGGGGCTGCGGTATTTGCATATTCCGTAGTGCCATCTCCTGCGGTTTATCGAGCACCTCGTCCCCCGGAACCTGCGAAACGAAAATCCCGTTAAAACGACGAGCACGACCGGTCTGGTCTTTAATTTTATTTTGTCAGTGAACAAGCAGGATGGAATAATATTAATTTATCGTCTTTAATTAGAAGTTTTGTTTAAGTAGTTTTTTGGGGAAATTTTATAAGTTTATATTAATTGTTTTGATATTTTAGTTTGATTGAATTTGATTAAGCATTTGTTGAATGTCTTAGTTTAAATTGAGAATTATTTTGTAATTGGTTAATGAAGTATTTAAATATTGTTTGTTTTGGACTTTTGATATTTGAGAAAAATGAAACCAAACAAATGTCAGAAAGATATTAATTATTAAATATGTAGGGAAATATCATTCTCTAAATTTTAATATAAAAATTTGTGTGTAAACGCAGAAAATTTATATGAAAATTAACAAAGGTCTTGTCAATTTTTCTATTTTTATGCTATACTAACACTAACACCAGTAAACCAATGAAATTTTCTATTTTCTGATCTCCTATTTTATAATTCTCAAAATTCTAATTAATTTCTATTTCGATTTTCCGATTCTTATCGATAAACAATCGATTTACGTTTATTCACTTCCCACCACTCTAACGTTACAAAAAAAATCTCTTTCCCAATTTCAGCGTTAATTTAAAGCCCCCGACGAGTGCTGTAGAACGTGTGAAAGAATAATTAGAGTCCGCAATTATAATCCAGGAAAGAACAAGTGGGTGACGCGATATTAATGAGTTTACGCACTCTCTCCTTTTTTGTCACTGTTTCATTCTCAATTTAACACCTGTTACATGTACAGTCATTTAAAATCTCATTCGGCACACAATGTTAACAATTTTTCTGCAAATTTTCCAAAAAAAGACCCAATTTATCGATACTTAAGTTTATTAAAAGATTAATACAAATTTTAAAAAATAGAGAAAAAAACAATGTAGAAAGTAAAAGATAAAAAATTAAATGTTACTTCGAATTCGTCCAAATTCCAACAAAAAATCTAAAGGAATAAAAATCTATCGTTACTTCGAATTCATTCAAATTCCTCAATAGAAATAGAAAATTAAAGAAATACAAAATTCGTCATAACTTCGAATTCGTTAAAATTCCTAAAAAAAAATTAAAGGAACAAATAATCCGTCATATCTTCGAATTCGTTAAAATTCCTCAAGAAAAAATTAAAGGAATAAGAAATCCGTCGTTACTTCGAATTCCTTCAAATTCCTCAAAAAAAAGAAAGAAAAAAAATTCGTCGTTTTTTTTCCTTTTCCTGCGACCCTTCGATTGGTCTTTCATCCTTTCATCCCCGTTCTTCGATTCGATTCTCCGATGTATGTCATTCGAGATTCCCAGCCGACGACGTCATGAACGTCAGATTTTTAAGTGGCGCGGCTTCCGTCGCGTATCGACGTCGCCGTCGGGACGTCGAGTGGGAATTTATTGGCTCGCGAACCTGTTATCACCGCAATTCGACTGAATTAAAGGCTTAGTCGAAAAGGACCTTTAAATTCGCCGGCGCTTAGGCGAACGGCTGTAAAAAGCTTACTGGATCGTTTCGAGAGGTCGATCGAGTCTCGTCGATTGGGCGACGAATTTTTTTTTTTTTTGAAAATTTCTAACGTTCTTCGCATGACAAATTAGAGAAATTTTTTTTGGGGGAATTTTCGTCGGTCTTTCTGACGCTTTTCTTTCAGAAAATCGTGACACTATTAATGTTAATAATTTATGGTAATGATAATTGGATTTATGGATCGTTATTATGTGGAGAAAAGATAATAGATTTGTTGAAAAAATACTTGCGGCAGGTTCAGGTTTTTTAAAAAATTAATTTAGAAGACTGATTTTATTTAGAAATTAATTTAGAAGACTGATTCATATTTAAAAATTAATTTAGAAGGCTGATTTTATTTAGAAATTAATTTAGAAGACTGATTTTATTTAGAAATTAATTTAGAAGGCTGATTTTATTTAGAAATTAATTTAGAAGACTGATTTTATTTAAAAATTAATTTAGAAGGCTGATTTTATTTAGAAATTAATTTAGAGGACTGATTTTATTTAAAAATTAATTTTTGTGAATTATTTAGAGCTTACGCCATTGCATTCGAATTGGATATTTTTCTTTTACATTTTCAGACGTTTCGGAGAGTTTATAGGGCCGTTAAAAAATTGGAAACTTACTAACACACGGAAAAAGTTATGTTGTAAAACTGCAATCACCGGAACTACGTTATACGCTTTTCACATTAAAGGATAATTTATTAGAAAAGGTGCTCCCGCGGGAAATTGCCGCGTTGAAAAATTCATTTTCGTTGCATTACACTAACGCAGACTGCTAAAGAAAAAGCTAAACGTTTTTCAAAGAGAAATATATTTCTGCCACAAATTGTTTTCATAGAAATTAAACTGTTTCCCTTCTTTCACTCAGCTTACAAAACACAGAATTTTTTTTAACTAAACCATCTCTATAGAAACAACATCTTTAAAGTGTTTTTTTTTCATGTTTTTTTATCCATCCCCTTATTTTGAAATTAGACTTTCAGCAAATTTAAACAACAACAATTAGTTTACTTTCCCATTTCACTTTCAACAACGAAAAACTTTCGACAAGAAAAATCGAAAGTGTTATTAAAATAAGAAACACTCCCTCTGCCCCATAATACTTCATAGTTTTCTTTTCGTTCCCCCAACTTATCAAACTATATGGCTGAATTTCAATATTTCTTTTTCTTATGAGTGTAATATTTTTTGAAGAATAAACTACTCTTAAATAAAAATATACTAGCTTTTTTTGTCAAAAAATTAATTATAACCCTATTACTACCGAGGCTGTCAAAATTACTAGTTTCGAATTTCTTAAAAAAATCGCTTAAATTCATAACATTGCGATTTTCAAAATTCTTAATACCCATCTTTCTATGTATAAATAATTAAACCGATTTATTTCTTTGCTTCAAACATATTTATCCAATGTTTTTAAATATACCGAATAAATTCTCGGTAGTTCTAGTGTTAAAGAAACATATTCAGTAATATGGGACAAAAAAAATGAAAAAACTATCAAGTATTATGCGACAGGGGGAGTAACAATTATTTTTTTTTATTATATCCATAATTCGACTCTTCGTAATTTATTCCAAATCGTATTTGCAGTCATTCAGCCGCCATTCTCATCAACGCGAAATTCCCTAGGATCGCGCACGGATTCTTTTGCGTCCGAAGGTTCCGTTTTAACGGCTTTCGAAAAGTTTCGAGCGGCGGTGAATTTTCCTGGCCGTTCTTATGCAAGACTTGGCCGGGTAAAGTTTCTTAAATGGAGCATGTTTCACCTGCAGTTGCCGTAAATTCCGCGTATCTCTTATCGCGGTGCCACGTGGTGATTTCAAACGATCACTCGAAGTTTCGCCATTCGTGCCGTAGAATTACGTAGCCCACTTTAAATAGTATACTTGTTAAGTATTAAGGAGGGGGGGGGGGCTGGATTCGCTCGATTAATCGAATCGAAATGCCTTTGATGTGCCCGCAATTTTATACGTTTTATTTTCCACGTACATTTCGCGATGGTTAAATTGCACCGCCCCTGGTGAATTTTACTCGACGAAGTTGGTAAAAGTTAATACACTGCAACCGAAGATGGAAAAGTTGATCAATATTAAGCGGTTTATATTTGCCGGGTGGGTAAAGTCAATACTGAAATATTGAGAATCGCGGTAATAGAAATAAGGACGCTATACCGGGTGACGTATTTCGACCGGGGGTCGTTGATTATTTTCATTGCTCTTTAGAAACGATTTTTCTTTTTTTCGTTGCTCGGTAGGTTAAAAATGAAGAAAATCACTTTTTCAGTTTTATGTAGTATTCTATTTCCCTTTTTTTTAGGAACATTTTAATACCGAATAATGTATACGTTTCAAAGCATAAATGGTGATTATAAGTGTTTATATACATCGGTGACTTTAAAAAGTCTTCAAAAGACTTCAATATTATTATTGTATATTCACTGCTGATAACAAAGTGTTCATTTATAGTGACTACTTAATTTTTATTTGGGAGACTTGATAGGAAATTTGTCTATTTTTTACTCTTCCAGTTCTGATAGAAAGATATACTACTATGTTAGATACGATAAGTCGTTAATACACTTCCAGAAAAATCATTTTTCCATTCATCAACTATATTTTCAGAAAAAATGGTTTTTCCATCCAACAAAAATGTTTCTAAAAAATATGATTTTTCCATCCATCAATAATATTTCTAGAAAAATCATTTTTTCATTCATGAACAATGTTTATAGAAAAATTGATTTTTCCATCCAACAACAATAGTTCCAACAAAAAAATGATTATTCCATTTTACAACGTTTTCAACGTCTGATCATCGTTAATATATTTCCAGAACAATCATTTTTTCATTCATCAACAATATTTCTAAAAAAAAATGATTATTCCATTTAACATCGTTAATACATTTCCAGAAAAATCATTTTTCCAGTCATCAACAATATTTCTAGAAATATTGATTTTTCCAACCAACAACAATATTTCTTAAAAAAAATGATTATTCCATTTAACATCGTTAATACATTTCCAGAAAAATCATTTTTCCAGTCATCAACAATATTTCTAGAAAAAAATGATTTTTCCATCCAACAACAATATTTCCAAAAAAAATGATTATTCCATTTAACAATGTTTCCAACGTCTCATCGTCGTTAATATATTTCCAGAAAAATCATTTTTCCATTCATCAACAATATTTCTAGAAAAAAATGATTTTTCCATCCAACAACAATATTTCCAAAAAAAATGATTATTCCATTTAACAATGTTTCCAACGTCTCATCATCGTTCATATATTTCCAGAAAATCATTTTTCCATTCATCAACAATATTTCTAGAAATATTGATTTTTCCAACCAACAGGAATATTTCTAAAAAAAATGATTTCACCATCCAACAATAGATAGATCCTTTTGTACACACACATCCTCACAGCATCGTATGTATTAAGCAGTCCTGACAAGTGTGTCGATCGTATTTTGCACACGCATCGGCGGTGCTCTTCATTAAACCGGCGGTTGTTTACCGACGTGGTAGTAAATAGTGTGAGTGTGCAGCAACGGTGGCCGCTAATGTTCGCCGGTATCGCCATTAGCTATTATTAATGGTGTACTTCGGTGTCGAAGT
This sequence comes from Mimumesa dahlbomi, assembly GCA_917499265.3. Classification (NCBI taxonomy): domain Eukaryota; kingdom Metazoa; phylum Arthropoda; class Insecta; order Hymenoptera; family Crabronidae; genus Mimumesa; species Mimumesa dahlbomi. The sequence goes on along the minus strand of OU824120.1, from coordinate 6,706,259 downwards.
AGTAAGTCCGTCGCATATAAAGTGATATCGAACAGTTGGATTCGAATTAACCGTCGCCGCAATTACCGGCCGTTACACGTTAATTTCTAGGTATCAATTAACGATGGTCAATGCATTACATATTAATTATTAGTATGATAATAGATATAATATTAGTATTTTCGAGAAATACTGTAGTCGGAAATCTACTGTAGAAATCAAAATAATTACTTCAAAAATTAATTTTATTGGAACAATTAATAATCACGTTTTCGTTCCTATGGAAAAAATGTTTTTCAACTATAATTACTATCAACTAATTATCATTCACGCGATGATTTTACAGTAATAATTCTTCGTTAATGGAATAGTGATTATTTTTTTCTAAGTCGAAGGATTTTACTCGAATTTCCATCGATGGTTTATTAATCCACGCGAATCGTAATTAAGACGGACAAGTTTGATTAATTCAAGTAAAAAAAAAATCGATTTTATTTCTTTTTTTATTTATTGACAAAATTTCATGGAAGTATTAATGGAAATGTGATGAATTACGACTCGGTCCACTGTACATTGATATTTTCTTGTTACGTCATTTTTTTCTGTCGCTTTTTTACACAAATTAACGCAAATAAAGACTACTGACTTTTATACAGTTAATTTTATTCTAAAACGATAATTTATACAAAGCTTACTGCAAAAGATTAAATCTATTTTTTCAAAAAATGTTCTTCGAAATTGTCGCAAGATATATCTGAAAAACCATTCATTCGATTTTTTGGAAGCTTCAAGATATTTTAGAATACTATTTTCCATCGTAGGTCAAAATAAAATATTCCTATATTTCTACAACCATAATGTCAGCGAAATTAAAACAAAAATGAATAGTTAAAAATTAACATTGGGTTTCAAAACTATCTTTTTTACAATTTTGAAATTTAGTCTGCTAATAAAAAAAATTAAGTCATGTGTTTTCGATTATTATATTTCAATTTTCACCTACACCTCTCTAGTGGCGAATCAACTACATATTTTTTGTTTAAAAAATTCAGCCATGTCCTTCAAACATTTCTTAATACATCATACAAATTAGAAATGCATACGCCTTTTATTTTCTTTTAAACAAATTTCTCAAAAACACCCTCCAAATTTCGTGTTTCCTCCCCGTTTTTCGAAATTCCCCCCCCCCCCCAATATTGGATTATTCGATGAAAAAATTTCATTAATTCCACGGATTTGATAGTTGGATTCGCGAATATAGAGATATTGTAATGAAAACGAGAAATCCGGGCGAATTTTCCCCTCGCGAAATCATTTTATTCGTAACACGTCTCGTTTCCGTTGCGTGGGCACGTTGCGAATGACAAAGGGGGTAATGCAACTAGTGGATAATGACGGGTAATGCGGATAATCTAGATTGCAATGAAAACAGGCCATTTCTGCGGAATGCAGAAATCATCGATTGGATCGACGCCAATAAGAGCATTTCGCCGTGAAAAGTTCGGTAATGATGGATTTCGGGATAAAGTTGGTCGACAGAATTCGAAAGTTCGCGAAAACTTTATCGTCCGGATCATTAACGCGTTAATCACCGTGGGAGTCATCGGTGATCTATCGCGTTTAATTATAATGATGGAAAAAATTGACTTGAAATAAGTGAAATTTTCATTCTCAACTTTAAACTTAGATTCCAGATTTTGTTTTTTATTTTTATTTTCTGTCACATTAAATATAATTACTGTTATGTTTCACTATAAAATTAATAAGTGTAATTTTAACGATCGCCAATAATTATAATTATAAGTAAAAATTATTATGTTAAAAACTCTACAATAAAAATTAAATTAAAGAAAATTTAAGAGTTTTTGGATCGTTCAATAGGGTAAAGCAATAATTTTTACTTACAATTATGTTTCACTATATTATGTATATTGTATTTAATTAAAAAAAAAATTGACGGAAGAATTGATGATTAACGTTACATATATATATTTTTTAATACAAAACTTTTTACCTAAAAGTGGTTTGTTGAAACCTGTCAAATAAATTGAGGCTAATTGCTATTTTTTACGCAATTTTTCGCAGTCGTCTCACAAAAGATTTTTATATTCCCTTTTTTTTTAAATGATAACCCGAACAAAATATCGATTGCAACTCCGTCGGATAGAAATATGATAATATAATTCGATTCTATCAGGTTACGTAACATTTTATCATTATCGAAAATTCAATGAGAAAATTGCAACCTGTTATTCCAGGACTTTATCAATTTGTTCAAATAATCCGTCGCGTTATTCAAGAGTAATTCAACTATTCGATGACGAATCTAATGACACCCAATTCCGCGGGAATATAATTCCCTCTTATTTGCCGCGGATTTTCGCCGACGAAGAGATTTCGTGCGAAGTGACGTAACTATTAAAATAATAAACGATAATTCGAGTCGTATTTTATCTACCCATTTGAATTATTATTATTATTATTATTATTATTATCATGATCATTATCAACAAAGCGGGCTTTGTAACGTTAAATATTCGTCGATGTGAATGCAACTAAAGTTGCATCGCATTTATTGCGAAAAAAAATGAAATGCAACGGATCTAATAAATGCGCGGCGAAACGAACGTTTCGCTCGTTTGCTGTAACGGGGGTGAAAATTATTCCCTGGGAAATCGTGTAAAACGAAGCGATAGAAACGCTGATAATAGTGTTAATAGAAGCTTGCCGAAATTTTATGTATTTTTTTTCTACAAATATTACACGTCTCGATGGAAACTCGTTTTAAAGAAATTGCGACGAGTTTCACCTTGGAAATTAATGGTTACGGGCAAATGAGATTAATTAATCGAGATTAATTGAGGGGAGGGGGTAAATTACCTTTGCTTTTTGAACCTTTTAACAAGTCACTGGTTTTGGGAAAAATCGTACAGATAGTATCAGATATTTTATTTATTGTACTACGTATTAATTTAAAGTATTTAAATAGTTAAATAAACTTGAATTAATAAATTAAAATGTATATTTCTGGAAAACGAGAACTTCGAGGAAAGCTTTTGATTTTATACCGTATGTAAGCAATTGTTATTAAAGACCAAAATTAAAGACCAATCACAACATTTACGCATAGTTGATTTTTTAAACAAATCGTTAAAATAAAAAAAGGTGCACCTTGAATTTTCGATTCTATTGCCAACTAAACTGTTTATAAAACATTTCAATAGTTACATTAACGAAGCCTTAGAAATTTCATTGTCGAAATTCTTATTACAAATAATATTAAACGAAATAACCATTCTTCACATTTGTCTTACCCCCAAAAAAATAATTTCAATTCTAGTTTACAAAATTATTTCTTGTAACCATTTCAGTTTTGCAATTAGCCTAATCGGTAACATATTACACTTCGAGACTCAATCAAACTCGAACGTAAATAAAAATATCGAATTAATTATGATTAAAATTAATGCGATAAATCAAATAAATTAAATGATTTTTAGCGAAACATGGGCGAGGGAAAAAAAGTGACGGCGATGATTTCGGTTTCACAAAAGCGGCGGCGAGACAAAGGGATTCCCTAACGACACTCGCGCGACCTTGTTCGTTTTTCTTCAACGCAAACTGTGTCGTCGACGGAACAATGCCGCCCGCATTAGAAACGTAATGCAATGGAGATTGTCGATGCAATTGACGATACGCGGCACGTTTAACGACGAAACGATCTCATTGTGGACCCCGATGATTCTCATTCCCGCTAAATGACGAAGTACAGGGTGTACCAAAAGTGCGGGGACACTTTTTCAGAATCGATAGTACGCACCAAAAGATGAAAAAAAAAGTCTCTAATGTTTTGTCTAAAAACCACCCCTTATCGAGCTACAACCCCCTTTGTAAAAAAAAATGTTAAAAAATCATATCTCTGAAATCGTACATATACATATACATATAATATAGTGCACTAAAAATTTTCATAGCACTAGAAATTTAAGGCCATGAAAATTTTCAAATCATTGAAATTTCGAAACCTCAGAATATTCAAAGCATGTAAATGTTTAACCGCAAAAATTTACCCCTTATCGAAATACAACCCTTTTTGTAAAAAAATTGTTAAAAAATCATATCTATGAAATCGTACATATACATATAATATATTGCACTAAAAATTTTCAAGCACAGAATTTTCATCGCACTAGAAATTTAAGACCATGAAAATTTTCAAATCATTGAAATTTCGAAACCTAAGAATATTCAAAGCATGTAAATTTTTAACCGCAAAAATTTCTATACAACGATCAGAAAAACAGACTTCAAATTTCACATCACATAACTTCGAAATAATGGAAAATTTGAATTTGGACGTATGATTTATTTCACAGTTAAATTTTCCCAGCCTGTAATAAATCGATGCACGTCATCGACACTGAGGTTCACAGACACGTATTGGAGAATTCATGACACCCTTAATGCTCATTACGCTCGACGTGCACTAATGCAACCCCGTCGGACACGCGCCCTTCGATATTACTTTAGGGACTACAATGATTAAGGTTAGAGATCACCGCAAAGCTGAAATTGTCTCCGATCTAATTAAATCAATTCTATTCCGATTTCCTAAGCTCGTAACGAAAAATTGTCGATTGAATTTAATGACGCGAAAGAATAATTGAAATATGAAAAATAAAGTATCAGCTACGGGAAAAATTTTCTCAAATTCGCTTTCAGTGAAGGGCAACGCGACAAATTTTTTTTTAATTTACGACAGAGCACATATATGTGCCCATAATTATGAAAGTGGTCTAAGTCAATTTTGAAAAAAATTTTGGATTTTACATTTTTTAAAGGTTTTGAAAGGTTTATTTACAAATTATCAAAATTTTAATTTTTTTTTAAATATTGACTGAGACCATTTTCATAATTATGGGCACATTTGTATTCTGGGCTTGAAAATTTCCAGTGCGATGAATATTCTATGCTTGAGAATTTCCAACGCTTTGAAATTTCTGTGATTGAAAATTTCCAACGCCTTGAAAATTTCCAACGACTTAAAATGTCTGTATTCGAAAATTTCTGGCACTAGAAAATCTTCACGCTTTGAAATTTCGGACGCCAGAAAATTTCACGCTTGGAAATTTCTGAAGTTTGGAATTTTTATACTCTGAAATTTCTCATTCTAGAAAGTTTCCACGTTTTGAAATTTAGGGCGCCAGAAAATCCCGCGTTTCGAAGGTTTTGTGCTTGGAAATTTTTACGCTTTGATATATTTGCGCTTGAAAATTTCCACGTTTTGAAATTTCTACTCTTTGAAGTGCGCTTAGAAATTTCCACGGTTTGAAATTTGTACGCTTGGAAATTTTTACGCTTTGAAATATTTGCGCTTGAAACTTTCCACGCCTAAGTAATTCTGAAAATACCTTCAAAATTTCTACACCTTAAAATCCCTCGCTTTGAACTTTCCACACCCAGAAATATCCACCTTTCCCCATCTCTCATACTTTCTAAAATCTGTCTTAAAATCACCATTTTTTTTTCTAAATTCCCCTAAATTATTAATACATACACATTGACGAAAACCTATCAGAAAAAAATAAAAATCACTATCAAATTAAATTTCCCAATAACAAGTTTCCAGCGATGAAAATCATCGTTCCCACATTTCGTGTCTCAATGATGACACATTATTCCACCGTTACGCCGTGGAAACGCATTGCAGCGTCATTTGACAATGCGCATCGTTCCGCAGTGAATTTAACGAGCCTCAACGGGGATATCAATGATCCATGCTGATATACTTGCCGAGTTTCTATTGTCGTGCCCGTTAATCTTCCCTAAATGCGCAGATGATCTATATCGAGATCATTTCTACCCCCGAGACGCACATGCTCCCGTTCGCATAACCGTTTCAGCCACGTTTCGCATGATTTTACTATCCGAAACTGTGCTTTTCCACGCTCCGCGAAACATCGACGGAATATTCACCGCGGAAAATTTCCGACGGAAATTTTTCCGCGTCCACGCCGACTTTGAAAGTTACGCGTTATTACTGCGGAGAATATTTGTTCGATATCGGACTGTGTACTCTCGGTCGTTCGATGTATCGGGAAATTATTCCGTCAAGCGGAAAGTTAGAGGAAGTTAACTCGTTTAATTTGAAAGTTGGAATTCGTCGGAGAGCAATTTGGACACTTTTGTGGAGCTATGAAAATTTTATTTGCGCTCGTTTTTATGGTTTTTGTGCCGCGGGACTTGTTACTGTATGTGTTTGGAATATATGTATATGTATATGTGTATACAGGGTGTAACATATCATCGGGGACCTTTTTTCAGAATCGATAGTACGCACCAAAAGGTGAAAAAAGGACCAAGGAAGTTAGGTTCGAAAATCACCCCCTATCGAGATACAACCCCTTTTGTAAAAAATTTTTAAAAAATCGTATCACCGAAATGGTACGTCATAGAGGACCGATTTTAATTGCAATATAACCGGAAGAGACCAAAGTTTACGAAAAAAAATATCACTATTTACGCAAAGGAAGATTTAGTGAATGCCCTTAATTTTTCCCAAATTGTTACAAACCTGCTACGATATAGGTAATCGACGTTGTTTGGATTAAACAAGAATAAATGCTATTTAACAGCAATAATCGCAGCAATTATATATTTTTCTGTTATCTTTGATCTTCTCTGGTTATATTGAAATCAAAACGGGTCTTCTACGACGTACCATTTCGGAGATATGATTTTTCAAAAATTGTTTACAAGTGGGGTTGTAACTCGTTAGGGGGCAATTTTTGGACGTAATTTCCTTGGTCCTTTTTTCACATTTTGGTGCGTACTATCGATTCTGAAAAAAGGTCCCCGATGATATGTTACACCCTGTATATGTGTGTGTGTATAATTTATAATATGTCGAGGGAAAGGAATTAATTAGGATTAGGGAAAGTATGGTACAATTTTGGAAATGGTGTTTGCGTGTGAGTTTACGAATATTTTTGTAATTAATTTTCTTGCGTACATTTTGTAATTAGAAAATATTTTAAATGAATGTTTGTGAGGTGTAAAAATGTGTGAAAATGTCAAAAATTGCATCATACTGAAGATACATGATCGTCTTCTTTTATAGTTTAAACAGTTGGAAGTTTCAAAATTTTTCGCTTTGAAATTTCTGTTATTTGAAAACTTTCCATATCTAATTTTCGGTGCCTGGAAATTTCACGTCCTAAAATTTATGGCGCCTGGAAACTTTCACTTTCAAATTTTTAGTGCCTGGAAATTTCATTCGCAGAAATTTATGATGCCTGGAAACTTCCGCTTTCTAGTTTTTGGTGCCTGGAAATTTCACTCGCAGAAATTTATGATGCCTGGAAACTTCCACTTTCTAATTATTGGTGCCTGGAAATTTCAATCGCAGAAACTTATGGCGCCTCCAAACTTGCGCTTTCAAATTTTTGGTGTCTGGAAATTTCACTCGCAGAAATTTAAGGTGCCTGGAAATTTCACTCGCAGAAATTTATGGCGCCTAGAAATATTACGCCGCAAAAGTCTAGGATATTTCCATCACGCATAAGTGAGCCAAGGATTAACATTGCCCTCTAAAATCAAACAATTGTTAAGAAATTTAACTCTTATTATACACTCTTTCAAAAAAAAAATATTTAATTCGATCGTTTAAAGGGCCAAATAAATGTCTTTTCCTTTATCACAATATATATTAACGATCGTTAAAATTATCTACGTTAATTTTTCACGATATCCTAAAATCAGCCATTCAGTGATGGACCCCTGATTATGACACGCCCTGTACAATCGTGTCACCATTCCCCAGATTGTTCCACGCGAACGTTTCTCGTGCGGCGCTGGCAAACAGGTTTGAAAATCGATTACACAGTAATAACACGGCAAACTTTTAAACGTCATGCTTTTAATAACACACCGTCGATACGACAAGCTTTTTTTTTTCCCTCGTCGACCGATAATAGTCCGCCGGTAGCGGAGTCTCGTTTTACAACGAAACGCGAGGTGGTCGGTGCAATTAGCGAAAGGGGAGCTTATTTGTCGGTCGAATTGAAAGCCAGCCGCCGGTCGAATACCGGATATTGACGGAATATTGTTATTTACCCGGAAGATCGACCCACCTCGGCCATTTTGTAAATAACAATCGTTTTATCAACTGTTTCGCGAGTATCAAATAATTGTGGAAAGTCGATAATAATCTCGTTTAAAATTTTTAAAAAATTGATCTTTAACATAGTTGGTAATGATGTTACGTAATAACGGTAAAATAGTTTTTTTTACTTGTCTGTCGATTTTATTTTTTTGTTACAAGTGATATTTATATAAATGAGTGGAAAGTGTGGGAATTTTGCAGCGAGTAGTGTTTCACTGATGTTTGTTTATACGGCTGGATAATTTACACCATGTTTACTTGTTATTAGTGATTACAGTCGTTGTCAATTATTGGTGAGCGTCGATGAAGCATACTAAAAATAGAATGACGTTGTCATTGAAAAAAAAATTATTTCTCATTTTTTTCACTCCTTTGACAATCGAGGTATTTTTATTTGGCGAATTGTTAGTGTGACGAGAGATTTATTGATTTTTTTCGTGAAAATTAGTATAAAGACTTTTTTGTGTAGATTTTGAAATATTTCAAGAGGGTTAATTAATTTGCATAATTGATAGGATAGTTTTTGCGAGTACTAATTTGAAGACACGAATCGGAGGCTTTAACGTAGATTTGTTAAGTTTGATTAGTTTGCTGACGCTGTAAGTTGCGTTTGAAACTTAAAGGAATTAAGTCGGGCGATTGAGAAATGAAATTAGTTTGAAATTGGCGTTCGGGAATTTGTGGAAGAGAGAAATTTCCACGCTGTGAAAATTTCTTCCATACAGAAATTTCCGTGTTTGGAAATTGTCAATCCGAATTTTCCACGTTTAAAAATTCCTGCACCCGAAATTTCCATTCTTTGAAATTTCTGGCGATCCAAAATTTCCATGATTTAAAATTTCTTCCGTAACGAAATTTTCCTTATTTGAAACTTTGTGGCAATCCGAATTTTCCACGTTTGAAAATTTCTACGCCTCAAATTTCCATGTTTTGAAATTTCCACGTTTAAAAATTTCTCCGCTCGAAATTTCCATGCTTGGAAATTTCCGCGTTTTAAACTTACTACACCCAAAATTTCCATGCCTTGAAATTTCCGCATTTTACATTTCCTGTGTCCGAAATTTCCATGCTTTGAAATTTCCGCGTTTTAAACCTCCTATGCCTGAAATTTCCGTGGCTTGAAATTTGTGGCGGTCCAAAATTTTCATGATTCAAAATTTCAGGGCTGCGAAATGTCCATATTTTAAAATTTCCTTCATTCCGAAATTGCCAAACGTTGAAATTTCTGTCCTTCCGAAATTTCCACAGATTGAAATTTCTCCGGTAGAAAGTAAAATTGCTTTATTCATCATTTGAACCGCTCACTTGCAAAATCGATTAACTTCAGAAAACATAAAGAAAAAAAAATTGCTGAAGTATACCTAAGACCTTTGCGGTGTAATGAATTATCTAACACACATTATTGCGTGAAAACCTGAATTACAGTTTGTCGAATCGATTAATTAATCACATAATTTGCACCATTACGTGAAAAAAATAAATCTCTTATATCATTTCACTGATTTTCTTCAGTCAATTGAATTAATCTTACGAGCTTCAATAGAAAATCATTTATCATTTAATAACCAGAAAAATATCCACCCTTTCTTCCTGTCAAGTTTAATTATTACAGAAATTAATTTTAAATCTAAAAACTCAAAACCCAATCAAATATTATACTTTGTCACATAAATCCCAAATAATTCAAACAGTAAATTTAATCCATTTCACCTGTCATTCACCTGTACCCACATAATCATTTACAATACATCACAATCATATAAAAACAATTTTACTATACCTTAAGTAATTGCTTCACCAAATTTTCTAAATAGATTTTCTAAACATTTTATTATATTCAAATTATCTTCACCAAACTTTCTAAACAGATTTTCTAAACATTTTACTATAATATATTCAAATTATCTTCACCAAATTGTCTAAATAGATTTTCTAAACATTTTATTATATACAAATTACGTACTTCACCAGATTTTCTAAACATTTCACTATATTCAAATTACTTTACCAAATTTTCTAATCAGATTTTCTACACATTTTACTATAATATATTCAAATTAACTTTACCAAATTTTCTAAACAGATTTTCTAAACATTTCACTATATTCAAATTACTTTACCAAATTTTCTAATCAGATTTTCTACACATTTTACTATATTATATTCAAATTAACTTTACCAAATTTTCTAAACAAATTTTTCTAAACATTTCACTATATTCAAATTACTTCGCCAAATTTTCTAAACAATCAAATGAGTGAATTTATCGAGAAACGCCACGTTGCGGTGTCCCCTTTTCCGTTTCATCGGTGACCTTTCGCAAGGTGAAAACCATCGACGTCCCATCGCGGGAAAAATAACGAAAGGCACGCTTCATAGACGCGTCAATGCGACGTCGGCGTTAATGCAATTGCCGCGACGTGAAACGCATAATAGTGTCGATACGCTAGCGTGATTTTCATCGATGTCACAATCGACCGGTTTTCCCTCGGCAAGCGTGATTTAAAAGTACATACACACACACACATATTTGAACACTTTCGAATAGAAGTAGCTCGTAGTGTGTTCACGCACGTGGAAATTTACGGGAAAAATCGAGCCGATTTAAACGCGATACAAATTCTGCCTATCCGATTCGATTCCGCTTTTCACCATTTGTCCCGCGAACTTGAATACATACACAGATTTTTTATTCGACGGTTTTTTATGTATGAAAACGTGCTGCGGTTGGAATAATAGTTGTTTGTTTTATTGATTTTATTTTATATAGGGATATATTGTATGTATATTTAATTTGACGTGTTTTTTTTTCTTTTTAATTCGGCGTGGATATTTTGGAAATTTGTGAGAGAGAGATATACATATGTTGTGGTGTATGTGGATGTTTTTTATTTGCTTAGGGAGAACATTATGTGTAGATTCACGGTGGTATGACGTTAATTTTTTTATTAAATAGAGTCTCCTGGTTTGATGTCTGGAAGTTTCTGCGACACAAAATTTTTAAGGACTGGAAATTGCTATGCTTCAAAGTTGATGGAAATATTAAAATTTCTGCGCTTGAGATTTCAGTTCTCAACAATTTCTGCGAATAAAATTTGAATTCTTGAATATTTTTGCGTCTGAATTTTCAGTTTTTGAAAATTTCTGTGCTTGGAAATTTCTACGTCTGAAAATTCAGTGCTTGAAGATTTCTACGCCTGAGAATTCAGTGCCTAAAAGTTTCTGCGCCTAAAATTTTAATGCTTGAAATTTCTACGCCGGAAAATCCTGTGCTTTAAAAATTTCTCCACTTGAAATTTTAGTGCTTGAAATTTTCTGCGCCTGAAATTTTAGTATTTAGAAATTTCTGAACCTGAAAATTCAATGCTTGAAAATTTCTGCGTGGGAAATTTCAGTGCTTGCAAATTTCTGCGCCTATAATTTCAATGCCTGAAATTTTTAAGCAGTATCATTTCCAAGTGCCAGAAATTTTCCAGCATTAAAATTTCAAGTGCCAGAAATTTTCCAGCATTAAAATTTCAAGCGCAGAAATTTTCCAGCATTAAAATTTCAGGCGCAGAAATTTTCAAGCATCCAAATTTCAGGCTCAGAAATTTTCAAGCATTAAAATTTCAGGCGCAGAAATTTTCAAGTACTAAAATTTCAAGCGCAGAAATTTTCCAGCATTAAAGTTTCAGGCGCTGAAATTTTCAAGCATTCAAATTTCAGACTTAGAAATTTTCAAGCATTCAAATTTCAGGCTCAGAAATTTTCAAACATTCAAATTTCAGGCTCAGAAATTTTCAAGCATTCAAATTTCAGGCTCAGAAATTTTCAAGAACTGAATTTCATACGTAAAAATGTTCAAGTACTAAAATTTCAAGCGCAGAAATTTTCCAGCATTAAAATTATAGGCACAGAAATTTTCAAACACTACAATTTCAGGCGCAGAAACTCTCACTCATTGAAATTCGAAACGCAGAAATTTTCAAGCGCCAAAATTTAACTAATTAAAAATATCTGCGATGGAAAATTTTTCCTCCTTTTTCTTATTTCCTCTATCTCACCTTCTCAGACTCTTTCCCCCATCTTATTATCCTATAAAAACACTTATTAACTACATTCTCAAATTCCACACATTAAAACCAGATTTCCAATTATCAAACCCCGACTTTTTCCAATCAACACCCAACACACACATACATATATCTACAATCTACAATTCTCTCCTTTTTTACTCGTGTCCTCGAGAAAACCACACACACACACACACACAGTTGTGACGGCATCAATTCCCCAGGTTAATCCCGTAAATAGCCAGGGAACTTCATCCACGGGGATAGGCGTCGTCTTTACAAAAACAGCGTCCCCCGTGTGTGCGTTGCGTTAATTACGTCCTACATTTACCGCATGTTTCGTCAGGTTGTTTCCCATTGGTTTGTTTGCTCGCGAAGGACGCTTCCTAATGGGTGTCGTTGACGAATCATTTGCCGCGAATCTGTTTCACACGGCGACGAATAATCCCATCGGCGTCGGGACGCTGGAAATTCGACGCTTCTCGAAAATTAACGTCACCGATGAATTTATTTGAAAAAAAAATTTCGTAAGATTATAATTTCAATGCCTGAAATTTTTAAGCAGTATCATTTCCAAGCGCCAGAAATTTTCAAGTACTAAAATTTCAAGCGCAGAAATTTTCCAGCATTAAAATTTCAGGCGCAGAAATTTTCAAGCATTCAAATTTCAGGCTCAGAAATTTTCAAGCATTCAAATTTCAGGCGCAGAAATTTTCAAGAACTAAAATTTCAAGCGCAGAAATTTTCAAGCTTTCAAATTTCAGGCGCAGAAATTTTCAAGAACTAAAATTTCAAGCGCAGAACGATGCACAACGTGTGGAAGAAAAATGTGCCCATAATTATGGAAGTGGTCCAAAGCAATTTTTAAACAATTTTTGATATTTTGTTTTTTAAAGGTTTTGAAATATTTATTAATGAATTATGAAGACTTTCTTTTTTTTTTTAAATATTATATTTTCTATGGGAATTGACGAATGATCGATGAATTTTGTGAAAATCATTTGGACAGTGTCGTTCGATGATCTTGAAGATTGAAATCATTTTTTCTTTTATTTCTTTTTTGGGACAATTGCTGGGTTTCGAGTTAGAACGAAATTATCTGGAAATTGCACACTTTCGGGTGATTTAATAATTAAATACATTGTTGACGGATTGATTTTATTGATTTTTATTTGGTATTTTTTTAGTATTTTGGTTTTTCTTCGAGATTGACGTAGTACTATGTGTTGCGTTCACAGGAATTTGCTTTCGAATTTTACTTTCAGAAAGACGTTCGACTACATGTTGTAAAAAACTTTCACACGCACATCACACTTATTTAGAAAAAAATGATTGTTCTAAAAACGTTCTACATTTAAAAGAAAGATACTTCTAGAAACGTACTACATTTTTTTAAAAAAGATACTTCTAAAAACGTACTACGTTTTTTAAAAAAAGAATGCTTCTAAAAACGTACTACATTTAAAAAAAAGAATACTTCTAGAAACGTACTACGTTTTAAAAAAAGATACTTCTAGGAACGTACTACGTTTAAAATAAAAAAATGCTTCTAAAAACGTACTACATTTTTAAAAAAAGATACTTCTAGAAACGTACCACGTTTTTTAAAAAAAGATACTTCTAGGAACGTACTATGTTTTAAAAAAAAAGATACTTCCAAAGACGTACTACCTTTTTTAAAAAAGATACTTCTAGAAACATACTACGATTTTTAAAAAACAGAATATTTCTAAAAACGTACTACATGTTTAAAAAAGAAGATACTTCTAGGAACGTACTACGTTTTAAAAAAAGATACTTCTAGAAACGTACTCCGTTTTAAAAAAAAGATACTTCTAAAAACGTACAACCTACATTTTTAAAAATAGATACTTCCAAAAACCTCCTACATTCAAAAAAAAAGATACTTCTACCACCACGTTGTGGAAAAGACGCGCGACTACCTGCTACAATATTCTTAAAAAGACACACCACAAAGCTTTTCCCGTGGGAAAGACCGCGGGCTACCGCATTTTTCAAAATACGTACAACGTATCTTCTTTAAAAACACACAAACAAAAAAAACGTACTATCCTCCCCGCGCAAGATAATTGCCAACTGAAAGTGGAATGATATCTGCATTCCAGCCGTTAACACGGTGGTGTGTGGGTGTGATTTTCAATCCGCTCACGTGCAGGTCTGCGTTCCCCTCTGCGAACGTGGAAAATGAAACGCTTTCTACCGCCGAAAGGCCGCCTCCTTTCTTGAAATTGTTTCTCTTCATTCCGGCCGCGTATCGACCGCTCGTTACGACATTATTTTACGTCTCTTTGCGCGTGCTTGCGCTTTTGATACCCCCCCCCCCTACTCTCTCCCTTTCTATTTCGTTCTCTCTCTCTCTCTCTCTCTCTCTCTCTCTCTCTCTCTCTCTCTCTCTCTCTCTCTCTCTCTCTCTCTCTCTCTCTCTCTCTCTCTGTCTTTCTCTCTCTTTAATTTTAATTTTTAATTTTAATTGTAATTTCAATTTATATACAGGGTGTAACAAAAATTCTGGGACACTTTTTCAGTATCGATAGTACGCACCAACAGATGAAAAAAAAGTCTACAAAGTTTTGTTTAAAAAACACCCCCTATGGAGATACAATCCCTTTTGTAAAAAATTTAAAAAAAATCATATCTCCGAAATGGTACGTTGTAGAAGACCCGTTTTGATTGCAATATAATATATATATATCAATATGTATATATCAATATATATCATTTTATATATATCAATATAATCAAATATAAACCCAATCATGACGAGCGAGGCGGTCTAAAATTTCTGTACCACGAAATTTCCGCGGTTGAAGTTTTACGACGCTTTGAAATTTCCATGTCCAGAAATTTCTGCGCTTGAAAATTTCTGCGTATGAAATTTCAGTACTTGCAAATTGCTACGCCTATAATTTTAATGGAGGAAAATTTCGGCGCCTGGAAATTCAATTCTTGAAAATTTCTGCGCTTTAAAAATTCTTATACTTGGAAATGATACTGCTTAAAAATTTCAAGCGCAGAAAATTTCAAGCATTGAAATCATAGGCGCAAAAAATTGCAATCTCTGAAATTTGAAACCCAGAAATTTTTAAGCAGTAAAATTTCAAGCGCAGAAATTTTTAAGCACTGAAATTTCAAACGCATATATTATATTTCTATTATACTTCTAATATAATTACGGTGAAAAAATCACGTCCGTAATATTACGTCTGTGTGTTTCTTTCACTAAAAGATTTATTAGAATAATAAAAATACTAAAAAATAATAATCAATTTCATCATAGCGGTCAACGTATTAATAACTTTTAATCACTCATTAAACAAACACCATATTTTATAATCTAATACAGTTAAAAAATAGAACTCAGTAAAATTAAATAAAACCAAACTTAACATTCCCAAACAATAACGTTAGTATTGTGTTTAATTACGTGTTAATTACGTCAACACGTAATTCACCGTACTACAGAGGTCGAGACATACATATTGCGTCAGTCGAAGCGATCACTATTAAAATCCTCAAATAGAAAAGACGGGAAAGAAGAAACGACGTGTTCGAAATACAAATGGACGCACGTCCGACGATTGTTTCCTCCGACGGCGCGGAAGCGACGTCGGGAAGACGTACTTTATTCTCTTGATTGCAGTCCAAGCTTTTATCCACGACGGGCGCCATTTGTTTTCCCCGTTAAATTCGACGGACTAACGATTCCACGTACCGGAAGATCGTGCGGCTCGTTTCACACGAAATCGATCAGTTTTCGAAATAACATTTCGGAAAGTTTTTCAAAATGCTGACGTAATAGTGTTTGGGGTGGTGAACATGATGATTAATAGTGGTTACTATTAAATTGTCTACTTGTTTTTTACGGTTTATCGAGGGGGGAGGTTTAGAGAACAACTTTGATTATTTTCAGATTTTTAATAACTTTTTTTATTAGTCTTTTCTAATTATATATTCTTTTTTAAAACAATTTAAAGGTAACAGAGTTATACACTAATTTTGTCCATAATTATGAAAGTGGTCCAAGTCAATTTTTTAAAAATTTTGATATTACGTTTTTTAAAGATTTTGGAACATTTATCAACAAATTACCATGAATTTCATCTTTTTTTAAATATTGACTTAGAGCACTTTCATAATTATGGGCACAATTTATAAATGAAAGTATGATATAAGTATTTATAATAAAATATAAAATGTATATTAAATATGTAATAATCAACGTTAATTCGTTTATTTAAATTCCCCGTGAAATTCGGAATGCGTCAAAATTACGTGTTTCACAAAATTAGTATGAATGCAGGTAATAATAAGGGAAGAAACGTTTTTTTAATTAATAGTAACGTGAAATGAATTTTCCGCGCGTGAATTAACGGAAATTGCATTGAAAGTTGCAACGTGGAATTTTTTATCTAAAAGTTGTGGTAGGTCTACCGTTAATTGACCTCTGTCGATTTAACTTTTTGAAAAGTGGAAAGGTTAAAAGTTTCACACCTTTTTTAACACCTTAATAAATATAGTGTAACACTTCTTTTATACGATCCCGTCAAAATGAAAATTAATCGAAGCACAGTGGTTTACATTCAACTCACCCGTTTAACTAACCAAGATTAACCTAATTTCTATTTTTGTCTCCATTTGATATCAAACATTAGTAGCTAATAATTAAAATCAAACCATTTTCCACGTAAAACCAGCTTTTCCATTTTCAAAAATTTTTCCTTTCTATCCATGAAAAATGAAAGCGAAAAATAATAGAACAACCATATATTTTTCTACATAAACAACAATTAATGTTTCTCTGCATAAAAACTCTGGAATTTTAATAATAATCTCCAAAACACGTGTTTGCGATGCCTTTAAGTTAAAATTTGTTATTTTTTATTATCAATAATTAAAAAATTATTTTCATTTTCAGACGCTCTAAAGCTATTAACTAGTAAATTGTTATTAATTAATAATTCGTTATTTTTTTTATTACATTTGTCAACACGTGTTACGTCGAACGTTCGATTATCCCAGGGAAAAAAAAAATCATTTTTGTTTTTTTTTCCTGTTATCGCGTCCGATTTCTATTTTCCTTTCATCGACTCCGTTACATCGTTACATCGCCACCCCGGTCACGTGTCTTTACGACTTCCGGTCGACGGCGAGTCGGACTTCGGATTACAATCGATGGAAACTAGCCCACGTACACACACACACACACACACACACGTTGCGTGCATTGCGTGCATCACGACCACCCGATATATCGCGGAAATTGCGTAGAATTTTTTTACCCCCCCCCCCCCCCCCCGATAAATTGCACTCGTTGCCCCTTGAAATTACAGTGTCTCCCCATGGGGCACCCTGCAGTTGCCAACTTGAAATTAGCGAATGCCACGCGAGACAAGAACGATTTAAATTTTAAAAAAATCAATTAGGAAAAATGGGGAATACGAAGGAAAATCGAAGGAAAATGTGCTTGAGATTATTTTTTAATTTTGGAAAGAAAATACGGTAATGGGTTGTTATGGTTAATTCTGGTTCATTGCTTATTTGTAATTGATTTATTGAAAAGTTTTTTTTGGACGGTGAATCACGGGAGAATTCATTTTTTTAGTTCAGTTATTTTAAGGATCGTTTTAGTGATACTAAAAAAAGGGAAAAATTGTTTCTTTTGGGTATTGAAGAGTCAACTGAATGCAGTGATTAAAATTTATACTAATAAACAGTTACTCAGTATTCACAATGAGGAAATAAGTTATACTATTGAAATAAAAAACAATTTTATATTTTTTTTGGTTTATTACAAATAAACGAAGGTCGTTGGGACTTTTTGGCGAAATTTCACGAGGCAATAGTAGATGGTTTATTTTTTTTAATTGCTGGGGGGTGTTTAAATACCTAATGTGGTGAATTTCATTCAGAACCGGTTGTTCAAAATAATATTTTTAATTTTATTCCTTTTTGTTTAATTCCTTTTTGGTTGCGAAGTTTGAACAAATTTCCTGAAGTCATTTTCTGTGGTGAAAATGACTTGGAGAAAATTATTATGATTATACACATGTATAGTGATCATATGTATATCTATTGTGTAACACTACGGAATAAAATAGAAAATTTCTGAAATTACTTGCCTAAAACACGATTTTTCACTAACAGAAACAAAAACAAAATTGAAATTAGGACTTCTATTCATACAGTTCCTGTTTTCATTTCATTTTATTTCGTACAAAAATGTACAAATATTTAAAAAAAATCACTCACCAATTTTTTAAATATCTCTCGTATTTTTCGAATTTTATCATCATATTTTAATGAACGGTCAATACAACATTTATTAAATGTCATTTAAAAGGCATCGCAAACACGTGTTTTGGAAAATTTTAATAAAATTCCAGAGTTTTTATTTTTCTTTTTTTTGTTTTATTATTACACAACAAGTTTATTTATCACATCCCTTAATTTTCCTGTTTCTAATAGACTAACCACCATATTATTTAAAACTCACTTAACATCGAGAATATCACGTGGTCATTACGCAGCCGGTGACACTTTGAAAGGGTGTAATTGATAACGGTCCCTTTTAATCATCGATGAAATGAAGGTTCGAATCATCTCGTCATTTTTTCATCATCGCGAATCTACCTGTCGAGGGTACCTTACCTTTTCTTTTGTTTCCGGTATTTTTTCTTTCGCGGGTACCTGTGCCCTGTCAGTAGCGTGTCATTGGCAACGAGCCCCCCCCCCCCCCCTCCCTCCCTTTGCTGTCCTTCGTTTTCGTGTCGAATCGGAACAGTCTGTAGTCCACCGCCGAAAAGGTGAGAACGCGGCACAGTGTTTGAAGTCCACCGACATAATAAAAAAAGAAAATAACAATCGTGGCTGTGGGGTGAAAAAATACGTGACTGTGTGGATGTGTGTGTTGCGTTTAATTTGTGGGTAAACACTTGTTAATGGTGATTTTTTTTCAAAAACACTCATACGGTAACTTTTTTTTTAATTATACTTGTCGGGTAATTTTTTTTAAATTATACTTGTCGGGAATTTTTTTTTCATTATACTTGCCGGGTAGTTTTTTTTTTAATTATACTTGTAGGGTAATTTTTTAAATAACACTTGTCGGGCGATCTTTTCCAAAAATTAGCGGGTTAAATTACTTGTGCGTGAAATAGATGTGACTTTTAAATTTGAACACGTACTTGTACGTGTAATTCGTAGGGAATTAATTGTGACTGTATTCGTCAGACAGTAAACATGACTGGTTATAAATTTCTTTAAAAAAATAGCTGATATTTGTGACAGTGCATTTTCTGAAATTTTTCATAATTATGTTTCTATACAAAAATAATTAAATTTGTTAACTTACTTTTCTCCTTTATTTCTGTTCTTCAAAGATATTTGTCTAATGCTTTTAGACACAGTTCTTAGACATTTTCGATTTAAGAAGTTTTCGCAAGTGTATTTATTGCACAAAAATGCTGGAAAAATGAATGTTTCTAAACGTGGCGTCGGAAAATTGTGATTTTTTGTAATATTTCCTAATTTTGACAATCAGTGATCATAATCGTATGTACTTCCAATTTCCCAAGTGTGTTTAACACGTCTAGTGACGCGATTAATTGAAAATGTTTGGAAAGTGGAAATTAGCATTAAATAGAATTAAATAGTGTTAATTAAAAAAAAATGGAAAATAATCGAACGTAGTTTTAAGGAATGATTTACCAAATACTTGTCAAATTGATTGCGTTCGTAAAATACAGTTAGTAAATAATCACTTATAAATTAATTAACAATTTGAACGACGTTCTAAATTCACCGAGCTGAATGTTACTAATTTTAATTATTTTTTACTCTCCGAAATTTTCACTCCTTCCGGCATACTTATACAATAAATACAGATATATTCATCACGTACCCTAGTGCATATAAATATAAATTTTTAAATATTAGTAATATTTTTTCCAAGCCACCCAAATGTATCACATTTTGACAGATTCACGAGTAAGAAAATTTAATTGAAAATTATACATATACCCAACCGAAATATTTCATCGAGCGAATTTTATAACCGACAGAATTTTCCCAGTTGCCAAAAAAATCAACAAGAAAATTGAATTATTTCTATCAGACAGCGCAAAAAAGCAGCTGCGAATTGTATAAATAGTGACACTGATTTATCATTATTTTATATCACATTTTTTTACGACATCCAATGATCCATCGTTGAACGCAGGACATCCGTTATTGATCATAAAATCGTTGAGGATTGTGTGCGTGAAAAATGTGTCGTTCGCGAAAACCCGTGAAAAGTCATGCGGCGCCGATTTTCCTTTATCGGCTTGCCCGACGGTCGATAACGAAGTTTCCTGCAGTTCGACGTGGTGGACGACGTGTAATAAAAAAATTTTACGCGGCCGCAATAACTATTAACCGATTTTACGAGAGCCACCGACGTGGATCATTTTTCGTTATTTTCCAACCGTAAACAATATTGCCATTTTTTGCTTTCCATTGATTAATGTTTCTCTAATTAATGTTGCAGATTTCAAAATGGGTTGTTTCGGGAGCAAAGACAAGCTGAGCAAAGAGGACATGGATTTCCTCAAGTCGCATACTCGATACGATGAGGCGACCATAAAGGAATGGTACAAAGGATTTAAGGTACGTAAAATTAGGCGAATTAATTAACGAGCTGGATTAATTAAGGAGACCGGCGGCAGATGTCTAGTTGTTTAATTTTTTATTCATTTCGTGGCTGAAATATCGTTGTTATAGGTGTTGTATTGGTACTAGATATATGTTTAATTGTTTGATTAAATAATTGAAGTTGATTTAATGGGATATAATTTTTTATTCTATCGATCAGTGAGAAAAGTGTTTTTAATTTATCGTGATCAGAAAATAACACAATGTCGAAATAAGATTGATTATAAGATCTTAATTAGTTGTCTCTCATATTTTATTAATTAACTCCATTTCTTTGTCGATAAATTACTATTATCCTATGATAAAGAAACTTTAAAATATTGCAAAATAAAAAATCTTTTACGAATATTCCTTAATCTTCACAGTAAATTTACAGAGTGTAAAAGCATAAAATCTTTATGAAAAAAATATTTTCTCAGGAATGTCGGTAATTTAGACTAAATAAATAAATAAACAAATTACAGTATTGCAACAATGTCGATATACAGTTATTAATAATTTGTTCATCAATTCTAATCTCCCGTGATCGCAATTCGATATTATAATTATTTTTAACATTTAAACTATTTAATTCTCGTTGAATTTTTCAAGATTGCAATATTCACGGAAGTTCAGAGTTTCCGGTTTCATGGAAACTGCTGTATTTGAAAAAAATCGGATTTTAGTAAATGCGAGTCAGCCGGAAATTCGTTTGCCCTGTTAATTTCTTCGGGAACGATGGATTTTTTGTTAACAGAAAATACAAATCCGCCGATTGTTGATATTTACACTCGCCCGTGATTTTTTTTCATCGTCAATAGAATGTTTGCGTACGTGTTTTTGAATTTTAATTCGATCGTGCCATAGGTACGCGAGAATTAATTTCGCAAAAAAAAGAAAAAAATCATTTGATTGTGAAAATTGTATTTTTTTTGGAAACGCTACGCGTCGAGGTTTTAAGAAATTTCAAAGAACGTCGTCGACAGAAAGTGTCTCGTAAATCTCGTTAGTGCGATTTTCGAGATTCCAAAATCCAAATTTTTAAAATTTTGTCATTTTTTAATCGCGCGTAAAATAATATGTAAATGTCGGTATAAAATATCATGTAGATTGGAAATAAATTTCATTATATCATGGTTGGCGTTGAAGAAAATTGTGAGCTTTTTTCAAAATTTCTATATTTATAACTTTGGTAAAATACGTATAAAAAATACGAGAGATTTTTTACTTTTTAATTCATCTGTCATCATAATTATTTGAAAAAACGTTTCTCATATTAATTAAAAACATGAATATTTGCTGCTTACTTATTAATTTGAAACGTCAAAATTGTTAATATGCTTTTCACGTACTTTTTTTCAAAATAATGTTTCATGCAATTTAAAATTTTTGAAACATAAAATGTGATAATTGTCTTTCTCGAGTTTCGTATAATTATGTTTTAATATTAGTTCAAAATTCAAAAAATTAAAAATTAAAATTCAGACGAGTAGAATGTTTTATGCAATTTTCGCATAACTTGACTAAAATATATAAATTTTTCAAAAATCTATTAAGTACATTTTTTCAGAAAAACATTGAATAGTTAGTAATTAAATACAATTTAATTAATTCCAGTCACATTATTCAAAATATGATAATTTTCTTTCTGATGTCATAATCACGAGATCGAAGTTCCGAAAAATTATATTTTAATACAAGTCCAAAATTCAAAATAATTATATTTTAATATAATACAACTTTAAAGTTACGAAAAATGATATTTTAATATAAGTCCAAAATTCAAAACAATTATATTTTAATATAATACAACTTTAAAGTTACGAAAAATGATATTTTAATATAAGTTCAATATTCAAAACAATTATATTTCAATATAAGTTCAAAGCTCAGAACAATTATCTTTTAATATAAGTGCACTTTCATCGCGTCAGACAGTAAGACGGCAAATAATTTCAATCGGAAATGAAACTCGCCCTGTTTTTTCCCGAGGAACTTTCCCGGCCCTCGGAAAACTTGTGCGAAATTTTCCGCGAGTTTCCGTGAAACGCTCGTCGCGAGATTAGCTAGCGAACACCGTGATCTTTTCCGTGCGTCGGATAAAACCGAAATTACGTAACGGGGATTCGGTAAAAGCTGCGGCCGCGTTGAAAATTTCTGCCCGAGGAAAGTTGAAGAAAGCCACTTCGCTTGAAATCGAAACAGAAACCATTTAGTCGAGTTTGTTGGTAGACGTCGAGCTAAAGGCGAACGATTTTCATTCGACCCGGTCAGTTTTGATTACGTCACTAAGACACCAGGCTGAAGTTAATTGGATTTTAAAGAAAATCGAATGATTTCGAGCAGGAAATTGACATAATGTGGAAAAACTTTGTTGATTATAAAATTGTAATTTCTTGTCTTATATTTTAATAAGTAACTTTAAATCTTTTATGAGAAATTATTTGGAGTGTGTGGATAAAAAAAATAGTTATGTAGTAGATCCTCTGGTAAACAATTTTTCTAATTTTTTATACTATTGGTCACTTCGGAAAATGTTTTTATTAATTTATTGTGATAATTATAAAGTAACACAGTGTCGAAAAACTATATATTCATTAGAGTTTTATTAATTTACTCCCAATTTTGTTCGAAAAATTAATATGTTGTGTGTGTGTATTAAAAAAATATTTATGTAATAGGTCCTCTGATAAACAATTTTTTTAATTTTTTATTCTATTGATCACTTGGGAAGATGTTTCTATTAATCTATCTCGATAATCATAAAAAACATAGTGTCGACAAAACTTTGATTATAATTTTATTAGTTAACTCCAGATTTTTTTCGAGAAATTATTATGTCATGTGTGTATAATAAAATGATCATGCAATAGGTCCCCTGATAAACAATTTTTCTAATTTTTTATACTATTGGGCACTTGGGAAGATGTTTCTATTAATTTACTGTGATGATTATAAAATAACACAGTGTCGAAAAAACTTTATTGATTATAGTTTTATTAATTTACTCTCAAGTTTTTTCGAAAAATTAATATGTAGTGTGTATGTATAAAAAAAAATGCTTATGCAATTATCTTTTAATATAGGTCGTCTGATAAACAATTTTTTAAATTTTTTATACTATTGGTAACTTGGAAAGCTGTTTTTATTAATTTATCGTGATAATTGTAAAAAAGCATAGTGTCAAAAAAAACTTTGATTATAATTTTATTAATTAACTCTACACTCTTACCAGACATTATTATGTAATATCTGCATTAAAAAATGCTGATGCAATAGGTCGTCTAGAAAAAATAAGTTTTCTAATTCTATTGATCACTTGGGAAAATGTTTCTATTAATTTATCTCGATGATCATAAAATAACACAATGTCGAAGGAACTTTGTATTTCGGGCACGTGGCTGAAGTTAATTGGATTTTAAAGAGAATCCAACAATTTCAAGCAGGAAATTGCCTGCGCATGCGAAAAAGTTTACCGATGTTTCTGCGATAATTTAAATAGCCGAACCTGCGGCGGCCGAACTAATTAAACTACGCAAACCCGACGCTTCTGTCGTACTTCGCGCGAACTTTCCAACGTTTCACGAGCCGAACAAATGAACCCGGGAGTTTTCCAATTGAAATTGAAATAAACGAGGCCGGCCAGTCTGTGTTTCATCCCTGCCGGATGTTTCGACGCGTAGAATTTCAACGGGTCGACATTTTTTCGAAGATAGATGTTTAAAAGGGTGGAATTCGTACGCGTAAGAATTTTTTAGGCGTAGAATTGGAATTTGTAGAAATTTTTGTTCGATGCTTTGAAATGTTTGCGTGCGGGAATGATAAGGCGTTGAATTTGAACTTATCAACATTTTTTTAGGGGTTAACATTTTTAAAACGTAGTATTTTTGAGGCGTCACGATTTTTTAAATGTAGAATTTGTACGCGAAATATTTTTTTTTATAGGGTGTAGAGTTGATAAAACGTCGAATTTGAACGCGTCAAAATTTTGAGTGCTAGTATTTTCAAAGCGTAGTAACTTCCATTTCCAGGCGCCCAAGTTACAAAACAAAGAAATTTCCAGGCGCCAAGATTTTCAAAGCACAGAATTTTCAAAGCGTAGAAATTCCCTAACATAGAATTTCATAAGCGCTAGAATTTTCAAAGCGTAGAAATTTCCAGGCGCCAGAAATTTCAAAACGCAGAAATTTCCAAGCGTCTCAAGTTTCGAAGCGTAGAAATTTCCAAGCGCTCAAATTCCACAGCACAGAAATTTCCAGACGCCAGAATTTCCAAAGCGCAGAATTTTCAAGGCGTAGAAATTTCCAGGCGCCAGAAATTTCAAAACGCAGAAATTTCCAAGCGTCTCAAGTTTCGAAGCGTAGAAATTTCCAAGCGCTCAAGTTTCACAGCTCAGAAATTTCCAGGCGCGAAAATTACCAAAGCGCAGAATTTTCAAGGCATAGAAATTTCCAGGCGCTAGAATTTTCAAAGCGTAGAAATTTCCAAGCGTCCAAGTTCCAAGCACAGAAATTTCCAGGCACCACAATTTTCAAAGCGTAGAATTTGAACGCATCAACATTTTTAGGCGTCAGAATTTTTGAAACCTTGATTTCGAACGCGTGAAATTTTTAAAGTGTCGAATTCCAACGCCTAAAATTTTTAAAGCATTGATTTCGAACGCGTGAAAATTTTTAAAGTAACGAATTCCAACACGCAAAATATTTAAAGCGTCGAATTCCAACGCGTTAATTTTATAAAGCATTGAATTCTAACGCGTGAATTTTTTAAATCGTTAAATTCGAACTCTAGAATTTTTAAAGCGTTTGAATTCGAGACCGCGTCAAAATTTCACACGCTAGAATTTTTAAAGCATTCAAATTTGTATGCGTAACATTTTTAAATGCTAAAATTTTCAAAACAAATCGTAATAAAAATTCCCAAAAACCAGAAAATTTTCCCATTGCCAGATATTTCAAAACACACAGCTCAACTATTTCAATTACTTTCTTCATAAAAAATTCCAAGCCACCAAAACTCTCAAATCGGTCTAAAATCAAAAAACCGTTGTCATTTTCCAGCCCTAGAATTTTCCCAACAGAAATTTTTCCGAGTCGAACGAATGACCCCGGAGTTTTCCAATTGAAATTGAAATTGAAACAAACGGGACTGTGTCCAGTCCCCATATATTTCGTCTGGAAGATCCGTTTCGTGGGAAACATTAGAGGAGTGGCTGGCCGCTTTGTCCGCTCGCGAAAGTCTAAGACGAATGACATCGGATAAAAGGTCGATCTGATACAACGGATGGGAGTGGCGATCCTGAAACGCTTCGATTTGCTCAAGGCCGGTCGTTTTCGTAGTAAGATACACCGGAACGTCGGGGATCGATTAAATATCGCGTGCACGGAAACGTTATTTCAGAATTGCATATCCCGAGTTTGGAAATCAAGCGAACCGTTTTCTTATTCTAATGCGGTAAAAACGAATATTAAGCAAAAAATAGACTAACAAAAATACGCTAAAATTCCCGTTTAATAATGTTTGATAAAAATTGGACTTGTACTACTTGCAAAAGGGAAAGGTTATTTCAGAATTCCATATCCCGAGTTTGGAAATCAAGTGAACCGTTTTCTTGTTCTATTGCGAGAATAGTAAAGTTTAAACAAAAATAGATTTAAAAAGAATACACTAAAATTCCCGTTTAATAATGTTTGATAAAAATTGGACTTGTACTACTTGCAAAAGGGAAAGGTTATTTCGGAATTCCATATCCCGAGTTTGGAAATCAAGTGAACCGTTTTCTTGTTCTATTGCGATAAAAGTAAAATTTAAACAAAAAATAGATTTAAAAAAAATACACTAAAATCCCGTTGAATAATGTTTGATAAAAATTGGACTTATACTACTTGCAAAAGGGAAAAGTTATTTCCGAATTTCTTGTTATAATGCAGTAAAAGGTTAAATTTGAAAAAAGATCTAAATACTAATTTAAAAAGAGAACGTCAACATCGAACTGAAATTTCCATTAGCTAATGTTACGTCAGAATTGGACTTATACTACTACCAAAACGGAAACGTTATTCCAGAATTGCTTACCGAGTTTGGAATTTAAGTGAACCGTTTTCTTGTTCTAATGTGGTAAAAGCGAAATTTAAAGAAAAATAGCTGCAGGATAACTTGAAAAGAGAACATCTACGTGAAAATAAAATTCCCATTGGCGAATGTTTCGTAAAAATTAGACTTATACTACTTGGACTGTTAAATTAAATTAACTGGACTGTTTTCTTGTTATAATACAGTAAAATCTTAAATTCGACAAAACAGCTTGAGACTAATTTAAAAAGAGAACATCAATGTGTAACTAAAATTTCCATTGGCTAATGTTTCGTCTGAATTGGACTTATACTACTTGCAAAAGGGAAACTTAAATTAACTGGACTGTTTTCTTGTTATAATACAGTAAAATCTTAAATTCAACAAAACAGCTTGAGACTAATTTAAAAAGAGAACATCAATGTGTAACTAAAATTTCCATTGGCTAATGTTTCGTCTGAATTGGACTTATACTACTTGCAAAAGGGAAACTTTATTTCAGACTTGCATTCCGAGTTTGGAAATTAAGTGAATTGTTTTCTTGTTGTAATACAGTAAAAGCTTAAATTCGACGAAATAGCTTGAGACTAGTTTAAAAAGAGAACATAGACGTCTGACTAAAATCGGACTCATACCACTTGCAAAAATAACGCCGGTGAAATATTTTTGTTAATTCCTGAAACTACACTAAATTTGACCTATTATTTTTTGAGTGGATTTATTTATTTGAATTAAATGTAATTTTGAATTTACTTGAAGTACTGATATGAGTTAAAAATATAGTTGATATCTACTGTTTATGTATAGGGCCCCGAGTTTCAGTCCCTCAGCAAAGTTCACCCTTATTTTTCCACCCCTGATTCTATTTATAGTTAAATACTTTGGACGGAAATATCCGCGAAGTGTGCTTTGCTGAAAACGCGGTGGATGGAAATATAACTCGATAACTTTCCGTTGCAGCACTTCCACCTGGAAAAAATCTAATATCAACAATGTGTCGCGGTTTTACAACTCGAAAGGCGTTAATCTACAAAACACTTGTTCACTTAAACTACAACAAACCAGCAACCTGCAAAAGACGTTAAAAAATTTAAAAAATCCACATTTTTTCGCAAAAAAGGCGCAAATTAAAAATACAACTAAATTACAATAAAAACCATCAAAACCCTTGTTCCCCACGCCATTTCATACTTTTACTTCAACCAAGCGATAACAAATCCTCATTCCTTCAACGCAAAAAGTAATTACATAAAATTGTTAATATTCCTGAATTAAAAGGTATTGAATTTTGAACAAAAAATATCGAGAATATCAATTTCGGGAATTGACATAATTTAAAATATAAAATAATAAAATAATAAAATATTTAAAATAATCATATTTCACTAAAAATTATTCCATTAAAATTCATTTATTATCTCGATTTTAAAAAATTATACTCTGTAAATCCTATATTTACACGTTCCAGTTTCACTAAATACCCACGTTACAAACGAAACTATTCTAAGTTACTCGTAAAATCCGAGTTAATTCAATTAACGAAGGTCGTCACTCATTTACGGGTGACACGGCGCTCAACGAAAAACAACTGTCACCCACATCTGGGTGACGCCGCGTTCAACGTGTTAAAGTTGAAACTTACAACGCACCCGTTCGTTCTCCCCACCATCCGACCCAGAAATTCAAACTTCGACATCACCTCACCCCCTTTTTCTTCGCTCTATGTTGCAGCAAGACTGTCCAAACGGCAGGTTAACTCCGGCGAAGTTCGTCGACATGTACAAAATGTTCTTCCCATCCGGGAACGCGGAGGAGTTCTGCGATCACGTGTTCCGCACATTCGACATGGACAAGAACGGCTACATCGACTTTAAGGTACGTACGGAAAAAAAAAATTTTTTTCCTCCACGCTGGAATTGATTTTTTTTAACGCTAAACCTACCGACACTTGTGCCAGTAAATTTCTGCGCCTGAAATTTTAATGCTGGAAAATTTCTGCGCCTGGAAATTTCAATGCTTACAAATTTCTGCATTTGAAATTCCACTGCTGGAAAATTTCTGCGCCTGAAATTTTAATGCTGGACAATTTCTGCGCCTGGAAAATTCAGGGCTTGCAAATTTCTGCGCCTATAATTTCAATGCTTGAAAACCTCTGCGCCTGAAATTTTTAAGCAGTATCATTTCCAAGCGTCAGAAATTTCCAAGCACTGAATTTCTAGACGCAGAAACTTTCAAGTACTAAAATTTCAAGCGCAGAAATTTTTGAGCATTAAAATTATAGGGGCAGCAATTTGCAAGCACTGAAATTTCATACGCAGAAATTTTCAAGCGTAGAAATTTCAGCACCCCGCAAATTTTCATCTGCAAAAATATCAAGGCATGGCAATTTTTAAGCACAGAAATTTCTGGGTAGGGAAATTTCAAAGTGCCGTAAAATTTCAAGCGCAGAAACTTTGTGGCGCAGAAATTTTAGAGCGACGCAAAAATAACAACGCATGGCAATTTTTTAGCGCGGAAATTTCTGGGTAGGGAAATTTCAAAGCGCCGTAAAATTTCAAGCGCAGAAACTTCGTGGCACAGAAATTTTAGAGCGACGCAAAAATAACAACGCATGGCAATTTTTAAGCGCAGAAATATCGGGTCATTGAAATTTCAGGGTGCTGCAAATTTTGAAACATAGAAATTTTAGGGTGCTGCAAATTTTGAAACATAGAAATTTTAGGGTGCTGCAAATTTTGAAACATAGAAATTGTAGGGTGCTGCAAATTTTGAAACATAGAAATTTTAGGGAGCCGCAAAATTTCAAGCGTAGAAATTGCAAGACATGGCAATTTTGATGCACAGTAATTTCACAGCATGGCAATTTTCAAGCGTAGAAATTGCAAGACATGACAATTTTTAAGCGCAGAAATTTCAAGGCGTGACAATTTTCAAGCGCAGAAATTTCAAGGCGTGACAATTTCCAAACGCAAAAATTTCAGGGCGTGACAATTTCCAAGCGCAGAAATTTCATCGTCCCACAAATTTCCCTGCGTTGAAATCATCGAATCCCAAATTCGTCATATTTATATTAAAATCCAATAAACTCTATTCAAGCCCTAATTATTAACCAATCACCGATCATGTCTGTGGTCTAAGTAAAAATTTTAAAAAAATTACTTTATCAGTTATTTTACACCACATTACTTTAAACTAAATTTAGTCAATGTAATTTTTACGATATCGTGAAAAATGAACCATTAGATAATAGTTGTAATTTCAACATTATATGGAATTCATTTAGTGTCAATTATGAAAATGGTCTAACAATTCGGAAATATGATTTTTTAAAAATCTTTTACAAAAAGGGTTGTATCTCGATAGGGGATGATTTTCAGACAAAATTTAATAGACTTTTTTTTTCATCTTTTGGCGCGTACTATCAATACTGAAAAAGTGTCCCCGCATTTTTGTTACACCCTGTAGGTATAGTGTTAAATATCGCGAGCGACGCCACTGTGCGAGTTTTTCGCGACGACGACGCGCAATTCCTGGAAATACGTCGTCCAATGGCGTGCTCTTTTCGAATCCCGGTTATTCCGAATGATTAAACCTGATCGCTTCAAATCGTATCGACAGACGATTGCTTTCGAAAGGGGCAACTACGTCTCCGCGATACACCACTCCCTGGGGAATCGTGTTTCCCCCTCCCCCCCTTTTGGGAAAATGATATCAATTTACGTCGACGTTCGAACGACGAGGGAAACGCGGCGAATAATTCTTTTACGACGAATGTCGTACGTTTTATCGACGTATCGACGTATTAAAAGTATTGCGATACTCGAGTGCCTCGGGTAATAATTAATGGAATATTATGGAAATTTATAGGATTGGAATTTTACTGAGTGGTAAGGAAATTCCCGGGAAAGATGTTGTTCGTGGAGAAAATTCGCGAGATTTTTCTCAATTTCAATTTATTACACGTGGGTTGGGGGGGGGGGATTGTAGTAATTTTTGGCGAAATGATCATTATTTTATTTTGGAAAAAATGGTGGAGACATGGAATTTATGTGCGGAGTTTATTGAAATTTTCAAAGAAGATATTTTGAACGCGTGAGATTATTTTTTCCGAAATTTTTGAAAGACAGAATTTGAAGACGAGGAAATGTCTTTTATTTATTTAGTCGTTAGTAGTTCGGGGAAAAAGGATTTAGTTACTTAATTGTTTATAATGACAGGAAACTCGATTCCTCGATTGAAACTTGAAACCTGACATCATTTATATATTTATTCAATCGTTAGAAATTCTGGGGAAAGGAGATTTAGTTATTTAATTGTCTATAATAGCAGTAAATTTGATACTCGGATCAAATTTTGATACGTGACATCAATTATATTTTTATTTATTCGTCACAAATCCTGGGGAATGGAGGTATTACAGTTTAACTGTTTATAACAGCAGTAAACCTGATTCCCGTATGGAAAATTAAAACGTGAAATTATTGACATATTCAATTAATCATTAGAAATTCTGAATAAAACGTATTTTTTAATCTAATTGTTGTTAGCATTAAAACTACTGAGGATTAATTCGATACATCGAAAAATATTGGATTAATATATTAGAAACAAACAAATAAAGGAGGATAGTAAATTGATTAATTTAATTATCTAAACACAGAACGACGATTACATAGAATTTTGAAAATCGCGCTGTTAGAAATTTGATACGTTGCTCACCCACCATAATTCGACTAACGATAAATTTTCTGCGGGACCTAACTAAATAAATTAATAAAAAGTATAATATAATATTTTTTAATATCTTTATGTTGTATAACTTATGTATAATATCCTATACATATTCAAATATCTCGAGTAAGAGGAGTGTTACCCATATCGCATTTATGCGCTTTTTATTCGAATTAATTAAATATAAGATATTCTTATTATGATAAATACAACATAAAAGTATTAAAAGGCATTCTATCATACTTTTTATTAATTTACTTATTTAGGTTCCGCGACACTAAAAAAGTCCGCAGAATGATAAGAGCGTCACCCATATCTGGCTCTCTTATTCGAGTTAATTAAATATAAAATGTACAATATAACGTGACATGGCAAACAACGTTTCAAGCGATTCATTTTTAAAAAATTTTGAACTGCCTTACTAATTCTAGCCTTTTTCGATTGGCAGATTTCACATTTGGCGTTTCCCAGTTACTTTTGCTTACAATATTTAAAGTAAATATATGGATATTAAAACACACAGAATTTGTTAAAACGGATTTTGAACCGCGGGGCATAGGGGACGATAGTATTTTGTCATTTTTGCGATTTTTAAAAGTTCCCGCTGCGGCCATTTTTACGATACAAAAATGTCCCTGCTATGGGGACACCGACTTCTACAACAATTTAAAAATGTCCCTGCTACGGGGACACCGGCCGCAAAGGGCTAGTATTAACACACCAAAACCAGACACACATAACAAGTAAAAAAATATTTTGATAAACTCGAAATATCGCGTGCATCTCCGTCGGATTAAAAAATAAAAAAAAAATATCATCGAAGTTTGCCATTGTAGCCGTTTCAATATCGTCGGCTAAACGCACACGCATCATTGTACATTGATGTACGTATGTGTGTGTGTGTGTGGGGGGGGGGAGTGTTCGTCGACGAATAAGCTTGATAAATCCAGGGTTTTGTGGAAAACGCTCCTTTGTCGGCGCACTGATTTCAAGGCGGATCGCTGATCAAAGCTCAACCGCGATTTAACGCGGCAGGTATTCGCTGAACTTTCGACGTGTGACTTTTTCGAGCACGTGAAACTTCAAAGCCGCCGCCTCCTCGCTGGCCGGGTTCATTAACGCCTCGGTGGTTTTCTACGTTCTTTACTTGTCGCGTCAATAACGTACCCGAGACGACTAATAAATCGAGTAATTAACTTCCTTGTGTCGTCTGTCTTTTCCTCTTTTTTTTTCTTTTTTTTATTCGCGATATTTCCGCGGAAACTTTCCACTCACTTCGCGTAGAGTCAATTAATGATTTTATTTATCTTTCACTCGAGGGTAAGTTTGTTTTTATATTAATAAATCGAGTAATTAACTTCCTGTGTCGTCTGTCTTTTCCCTTTTTTTTTCTTTTTTTTTATTCGTGAAATTTCCGCGGAAACTTTCCACTCACTTCGCGTAGAGTCAATTAATGATTTTATTTATCTTTCACTCGAGGGTAAGTTTGTTTTTATATTAATAAATCGGATAATTAACTTCCTTGTGTCGTCTGTCTTTTCCTCTTTTTTTTTCTTTTTTTTTATTCGCGAAATTTCCGCGGAAACTTTCCACTCACTTCGCGTAGAGTCAATTAATGATTTTATTTAATATCTTTCACTCGAGGGTGAGTTTGTTTATGTATCTTGGAAGATTTTTAACGATCGTTAATATTTAATAGTAAAAGAAAAGACACTGAACTGGCCATTTAAAGGATCTGATAAACGTAATGGAATTAAACTGTTACTTAATAATGATATAAACACTCACCCATCCACAATGAGAAATTGTTTAAACAATTCAAAATTTTATATTGGGCCCCTTTCAAGGAAAATTTTTAAACGAGGTTCCCTTACGAATTAAATCTAGGTAAATTATCTGGATACAGTAACAAGAGAAAAATTAAACAAAAGAAAAAATAATGATTAAGAACATAATTAAATACATACACAAAACTAAATACAACAGTCAAGTTTGTTTTTATGCTCCCGTCGAAAATGCTAGAAAATTTGAGTATTTCTTTTTTAATTATTCGATCAAAGTGGAAGGGCAAAGTTTTAATTAGACGCGAAACCGACGTTATTTACTTTCGCTTAAAAATACGTTTTAAGTTTCCACGTGTTTGTCGGATGCCTCGTAACCCGGTGGAAATAGATCCATGGATCTCCGGGCGCATCTTGTTTTTTTTTTTTTTTTTTTTTTGTTTCGAGTTTGCGTTACAAGACGCGAGTAACGGGTGGAAGCTTACAATTCGGCCGGTTCTTTAATTAAAAAACAGCCAGCTGGGATTCCGTTCGTAACTTCGCGAAGGACTTCGCTGTTTATTTACTCGCGACAGTAAATCCGGCGGTACTTTGAAAATCGCGGAGTCGGAAACGAGGATTTCGACTTCCGCCGCGAAACGCGTTTGTTAAGCGCTTAATTAGGGCAACGAGATTTATCGAAGTACAAACTTTGTATTTTTGTTTTTTATTTATTAAAAAAAAACGAACGAACAATCGTTACACGCGGGGAAGGAACGTGTTAATTTCTGAATTTAAAAAAAGATTTTTTTACAAATTTATTACTTAGGTTGAAATTTTTCTAATTTGATTTCTATTTTGTTTTTTTTTTAAATTTTCGTTTTGTTAAAATATCAGGACACTTTTGCGATATTCTTCGAGTGTATTTGCATTTCGACAGGAACGCCCGGGGAATTTGAAACGAACGTGTTTTTTGAAAAATCTTTTTTTCAATACTTCGAGTTTTACGGGGATTTGTGTTTCGATTAAAATTCGCCGATAGTGCATGTGTCTCTCGATGCGATTATAATTCACGATTGGCGACCGCTGTGCGAATATTTTCGCGGGAAATTCAAACGCTTCGAGTCCTAAATATGTTTTTGAAAAATTACAATTTAAAATATCAAAACACTTGGTCACTACCCCATTTCATACTTCCACTTCAACAAATTACCAGCACCCAAAAGACTAAAAAATTTTCAAAAACACCATACGTACATCCCTTTGGAAAATAATCGCAAATTTGTTTCCTAAAAATCATCGTTGTTAAATATTACTATTAAATATACGCGAATCCATTGCATATTTTTTTCCCAAAAAAATCGCACGTCTGCCTTAAACGTGTCTCAATAAAACCTAAATTTTTCAAATAAATTTGTCTCTTAGTTTCCTCTAAATTAATTCCCAAAAAATCACTTCAAATTTCGTCTTTTACCACAGTCCCCCCCCCCCCCCCTCCATCCCCCTTCCCCCTCCCCCTGGCAAGAAACCATGACGTCACAGGCAGGTGTGGAAGTTTCATTAAGAGCTTATCGATACGAAACCCCATTGTCTTTGTCCGTCGATTCTCATTTCACCGAACGAACGCGGCTCAGGTGCGGCATATTCTCGCGGCTGGAAATATTTCAATTTCCCGCGTAAAACCGTGTCAGCATTTGGCTCGTCGAAAGTTCCCAGTCAATTATAATGGGAGCACAAAGACGGTTACCGCCGCCTTTGTGGCGTTTCCATCGCACTGGGTTCGACTGTAGTCGTTTCCCCCCTTATTTTCGTCGAAGGGCGAGTCGAACGGTGAATGTGTAACTAGATTATCGAAATTGTTTGATGTTTCGAATGGCGGCGGTGAGAACGGTTGGTAGGAATGGGGAACTAGGGGAAAATAGGCCGAATGAACCGGGGATTTCGAAAGACGAGCTTTTGAATTGAAATTTCGAAGGAGAGTTCATTTATAAATTTATTTGGTCGTTAGACATGCTGGGAAAAGATGATTTTGTAAGTAAATTGTTTATAGTGGTGGTAGAAATTATTGATAAGTATTGATAAAAGAGATTTTGTAATTAAATTGCTTATACTGGTGATAAATTTGATTCCTGGGTAGAAATTTAGAAGGAAACTTCATTTATAAATTTATTTAACCGTTAAAAATTCTAGGGAAAAAAGATTTTGTAATTAAATTGTTTATACTGGTGAGAAATTTGATTCCTGAGCAGAAATTTAGAACGAGAATTCATTGATAAATTTATTTAATCGATAGAAATTCTGGGGTCGGAGATTTTGTAATAAAATTGTTTATAGTGGTGGTAGAATTTATTGATATATTTATTTAACCGTTAAAAATTCTAGGGAAAAAAGATTTTGTAATTAAATTTTTTATACTGGTGATAAATTTGATTCCTGAGCAGAAATTTAGAACGAGAATTCATTGATAAATTTATTTAATCGATAGAAATTCTGGGGTCGGAGATTTTGTAATAAAATTGTTTCTAATCATTGTAAACTTGATTTCTGTATCGAAATTTGGTAATAATAAAACGTGAAAACGTTAACACTATTTTTATCCATTGCATTAATTTAAACTCTATTAATTTCAACTCCATCTTCAACTTTCTTTCGAAAAAACGAGAGTCTCCAGAAATTCTAATAAATAATTACGCAAGCAAGAAAGCCCCAGGTAACGTCAATAAACATATCCCTTTTTTTTTCCTCGACGTCGAGTCGATAGCAGAGAAAAGATGCGACGGAAGCCGACGGTTGCGTCGTCCGACGTTTGTTTATGTTAACCGCGGAGCGATTCTTTGCTTATCGCTGTTTGTTTGGAGAAGTTTCCCAGAAGCGACGGGCGAATTTCCATCGATATCAGAATTGCAAACCGCCGCCCGATTGCGGAAGCCGAAGGCCAGGCGAGATTTCGCATGCAGATAGGTAGATTGGATTTTCAGGGACATTCGAGGTGACCAAAAAACGGCCAAAACATTTTCCCCGCCGTATCTGGTCCGGCTTGTTTATTATTTTTCCGCGACGTGGAAATTTCGCCGGGCGCTTTCCCTCTTCGATCGCGTGGAAACGCGGCTTTGAAATAGAAAGGAAAATATCGGGTATCCGAAATCGATACGAACGACGGGAATCTAAATAATATTTCGTTGCGGCAACTTTGTTAATAACGTTGTTTACGAAAGTATTGAAGATTGTTTGTGTATTTTTTAAATTTCTGTCTGTAAATTTAGAATATATATTTTATATAAAATTCACTGTTCGGTTTGTAAATTTGTTGATGATTATGAATTTATATATTACAAGTTATTGTACAAAATGTATGAATTATGAATTATTACTTTTTCACGAATTAATTTTCAACGAGTCATAAAACATTATAAATTTTCAAAATACATTTATACGAATTACAAATTGCGAATCATTAATTACAATAAATATTACGAACGAAATTTCGCAAAAATATTTCACACATTTTTGCAATGCCTGAATATTTTCAATTTTTATTTCATCTTAATGACCATCGCGTTTGCAGAAAAATGCAAAATCATAGCGAAATAAAAAAAAAGAAGTATTACGATAATTCCGTGACATTTCACTAGAAGTACGTATTCAGGCTTACCAACTCGGTACTTTTACGTGGATTTCGGCCGGCAGATTTACTTCCTTGTCTTTCAGCATTTTCCCCCCTTTGTTTCGAATGTATTCCAGGTGTTCCGCCCCTGTGTTAGTGTCGTCTGATACGAGCGACATCCTCCGAGACGAAACTACTTTCTTTTGCATAAACACAGCTTTGGATTTACCTGGTTATGGCGCCCGGACAAATCCTTCGGTAATTCTGAACACCTTTTGCATTGCCATTTTCGCGCGACGTTTCATTCCCGGTGGATTTGTGTGGTTATTTTTTGTCTGTCTGGCTAGTGTGTTAAAATGAAATTTATTGTGAATAAGAAATGAGATTGGTATGGTGCTATTTTTATTTTGTTTGTTTTATTTTCAACATATATTTTCGTTTATTTTATTCTATTTGTTTATTGTGTCATTTCTGTTTACATTGATATTTTATTTGGGTTTAGTTTACTTCGGTTTGTTTGAGATATTTTTTAGGCAGGATTCGAAGGGGAATGGAATTTTTATGGTGCAGAAATAGTTTAGTGCCAGGAATTGCAAGGCGCAGACATTTTTGGATGCTGGAAATTTTAGAGCGTAGACATTTTTAGGTGTTAGAAGTTTGAAAGAGTTTAATTTGAACGTATAACAATTTTTAGTTCGCATAAAAATTCAAAGCGTGGAAATATTTTGGCGTAAAAATTTTTAAAGCGTAGATTTACATCGCGTAAAATTTGTCAAAGTGTAGAAATTTACAGATGCCAGAATTTTTAACGCGTAGAATTTGTTAGCGTAAACATTTTTTGGCGCAAGAATTTTTAAACCGCAGAATTTGGTCGCGTAAAAATTTTCAAATTGTAGAAATTTTAAAGCGTACAAATTTCAGAGCATACAAATTTCAAAACGTACAAATTTCACAGCGTATAAATTTCAAAGCGTGTAAATTTCAAAGCGTACAAATTTCAAAGCGTACAAATTTCAAAGCGTAGAAATTTCCAGGCGTCAGAAATTTCAAAGCGTACAAATTTCAGAGCATACAAATTCCAAAACGTACAAATTTCAGAGCGTACAAGTTTCAGAGCGTAGAAATTTCAAAGCGTAGAAATTTCAAAGCGTAGAAAATTCAAAGCGTAGAAATTTCAAAGCGTACAAATTTCAGAGCATACAAATTTCAAAACGTACAAATTTCAGAGCGTATAAATTTCAAAGCGTATAAATTTTAAAGCGCAAAAATTTCAAAGCGTAGAAATTTTAAAGCGTAAAAATTTCAAAGCTTAAAAATTTCAAAGCGTAAAAATTTCAAAGCTTAAAAATTTCAAAGCGTAAAAATTTCCAGGCATCAGAAATTTCAAAGCGTAAAAATTTCCAAGCGTCAGAAATTTCAAAGCGTAAAAATTTCCAGGCGTCAGAAATTTCAAAGCTTAAAAATTTCAAAGCGTAAAAATTTCCAAGCATCAGAAATTTCAAAGCGTAGAATTTCAATTTGTAAAAAGTTTCAAAGCGTAGACATTTACAGATGCCAGAATTTTTAACGCGTACAATATGTTCGCGAAAAAAAATTCAAAGCGTAGAAATTTACAGAGATCAGAATTTTCCAATCGTAGAAATTCACAGACGCCAAAAATTTCAAATCACCCAAATTTCGACACGACAAAAATTCCTACTGATCACAGATTTTACTTTTTAAACACTCTATTTTCTTGTATTCTATTTTACCTACCTTTACCCGCAACGCTTCTTTTCCTTCGCCAGAAATGGAGGTCAAATCTAAAATTCAAGACTACTTCGGTGCACGAGAATATCGTCCGACTTATTTTGCAAATATTCTCGAAGTCCCGAAGGAACGACGGAGAATCTCTCGGGCAAACCGATGAAAAAAAAAGTCACATTTTATCCCACAATTGCAAATCGCTTTTCCATTCACTTTTGTAAACTATTCTCTGACGTAATAACGGGAGCTGACAGTTTCTCTCGAAAAATAACAAAAAAAAAATGTTTTTTACTCGTCAACTACAATCTGACAGCGGCTTTTCTTTGAACACAATTTTGCGTACTTCGGGGATTTTATATTCGCGGCAATTTCGCGAAAACGGAGAACACGAGAGCTCTTTACGAAAGTGTCACGTATTTCTACGTTTTTTTTTCTCGTAGACCGTGTAAGTCTAATAATCGAGTCTTTTCTTCTACGAGAACGCGATAGAAAAGAATAAAAATTTCGCGAGCTTTTTGCAATAAATAATTTGCACTATCGCTGCGACGAAATTTCGCGTTAATTCGACGCAACTCGTTATCGTGAGATTTTAATTGCATTATATTTTTACGCTTTTTCTTTAATTCCTGTAGTAATTTATTAAAAAAGAGGGTAATCTCATAATTAACGTAATTATTTAATTCCAGTTTTATTCCGATAACCTGAAATTATGCGAAATGTTTGTCACAGATTTATAATCCCCGTCGTTTAAAAAATCTTTTTTTTTTGCGTACACTGTATAAATGCCAGCTCTGTAATTTTGTCAAGTTTTCTGACTTTTAGTTTTTAAATTCCGGTTTATGATACGTTACGGTTTAATTTGAATTTTCTTGTTTTTCAATTCCCCTTTTTATTGCATTTTCATTGTTTTTTTTTTCGAAGGTGTCAACGTAGTACTTTTTATGATTTAACGCGTACTCTTCTTTGTTATACATACAAAGATAAAAAATTCTTTCGAAAAATTGACTTTCGTCCAAGTTTGGCGATATATTAAAAAAAATAAAGGAAGCCGGTAACTTCTACGTATTTTAAAAAAAAATCGGTGAGATACTAAACCGTTTAAAATCTTTGCACAAATGTTTTTTACACCCAGTGATCACTCCCTTTCAAAATAAAAGAATTAATCCCTATGCCCAGTGATTCGAAACTAAATTTTGTCAAATCCGCCCCAATTTGTAAAACTACCAAAATTGGAAAAAAAATCACTTTTATTCGAATTTGCACGCTCACAAAAATCCGGCAAACTGAAAAATAAAATAAGCCATTAATTTCTACACATTTTAAAAAAATTCATTGAAATGAAACACGGACAAAAGTCCTCATAAATGGTTTTTACAATTAATTTCCACCCCCTTTCAAAATAAATAAAATCAATTTAAAATAAATTTTGTCAAACCCACCCCAATTTCTGAAACTTCCAAAATTGGAAAAAAATCAATTTATCCAAATTTGCACACCCACAAAAATCCGTCAAACTGCAAAATAAAATAAGCCATTAATTTCTACACATTTTAAAAAAATTCATTGAAATGAAACTCGGACAAAGGCCTTCCATAAATAGTTTTTATAATACGTTTCCACCCCCTTTCAAAATAAATAAAATCAATTCAAAATAAATTTTGTCAAACCCTCCCCATTTTTTAATACTATCAAAATTGAAAAAAATCACTTTTACCCAAATTTGCACACCCACAAAAATCCGACAAACTGAAAAATAAAATAAGCCATTAATTTCTACACATTTTCAAAAAATTAATTGAAATGAAGCACGGACAAAAGGCTTCCATGAATGTTTTTTATAATACGTTTCCACACCCTTTCAAAATAAATAAAATCAATTCAAAATGAATTTTGTCAAACCTACCCCAATTTGTAAAACAATCTCCAGTCGATTATTAAAAAAAATTAACTGGCCGTCAAAAACCTGACAAGAAAACTCAACGCAAGACATTTTCCGCTTTTCCTCACGCGTTTTCGCGCCGGAATCCCACTTTCCACCGCCTTTCACGTGCACGTGAAATCCGTTGCGAATCTGGTAATCGCATTTGCCGGACACAAAGTCAGAAATTAAGCGACATGGCCTCTTCTAGCGGCTGCCGAGAGTTGATTCCAACTTTCCCACGGTTTTCCCGCGGGACTATGGAACCGCGGCCACCTCTAGCTTGTTGCAGAAGGATTGAATTAAAATCTACATACACACACACACACACACACGCGGCAATAATGTTCCGCGAGTTTAGCATGAAAATTTATGGAAATTAATTCCCCGGAAGAGGTTTACGCGGCAGCGCGATTTTCTTTTCGCTTTTCCCGCCCCCGTCGTGGAATTTCATCAAACGAAATTGACTTTCGTCGATATTAAAAGTTGCACTTTTATAGTTTTCATTTGCCACCATTGCGAAGGGTGGAAATGTCCGCGAGAGAATTTTAGCGCGATTAGAACGCCGAGATTGCAATTGGAAATGTGGAAAATTTTTTGCGAAACAGTTTTAAATGCTAATTTTGAAAATATACATTTTTTTTGTGACATACTAATTTTATTGATTTATATTTGTATTAGATTGATTTATTTGTACGTAATTTGAATTCAAATAATTTTCCGTGAAAGTGTAATAATTTTTACATGTATTTTTTTTTAATATTTTTCATACCCAAAATTTAGATTATTTTTTTAGATGGTTTCAGAGCCGCAGAGGATTCTTTGAAATTTTCAAACCGTGTCAGATTTATTCAGATTTCTTCGTTACATTTCCCAGTCGATCTAAATTCTTTTTCTTTTTGTTGAAACTGCCGGAATTAATCTCGGCGACTTTTGTAGTTAAATACGTCGTCGGGGGCAGCGTGTTTCCTCTCAAAAAGTCCATTTTGAAGGACCGTTTCCAGTGGCTGACGTCCCGACGCCATTTAAAAGCGTATCTTAAAGAAAGCACCTCGTTCTACGTAAATTACTTGACATTCATCCCCGTTACGTTTTGTGGGAATACGTGCCCCGTAAAAGCGCCATGAACACCTTCTTTACAGGCTCGTTAACGTTTAATGAACATTCAAATTTTCTGCAGCGAGTCGTGGAACTTTGCTTTCTGATTTTTTTTTAATGTGTGATATATCCAAATATTTCTAAATAAATTCCTAATCGAATAGTGCACTTTAATACTCTCTGGGGTTTTTATAGTGTCCATGCGATTAATTCGGAAAATTTTCTTATCACGTGACATTTGGAAAAATATTTCTAAATAAATTGCTAATCGAAAAGTGTTTTTTCCCCAATAGTTCATCTTTTCTCTACAATTCCAACGTGTTTTACAGTAATCATCCAATTAATTTGGAAAATTTTCTTATCAGGTGACATTACCAAAAATATTTTTAAAGGAATTCCTAATCGAAATCGAAAAAAGTATTTTCTCCCCAATAGTGAATCTTTTCTCTACAATTCCAACGTTTTTTACAGTAATCATCCAATTATTTTGGAAAATTTTCTTATCAGGTGACATTTCCAAAAATATTTTTAAAGAAATTCCTAATCGAAATCGAAAAAAGTGTTTTCGCCCCAATAGTGCATATTTTCTCTACACTTTCAGCGTTTCTTACAGTAATCAACCAATTAATTTGGCCAATTTTCCTGTCACGTGACATTTCCAAAAATATTTCTAAATAAATTCCTAATCAAAATCAAAAAAAGTTTCTTTTCCCCAACACTTTCTACCCTCAACACTTCCACCATTTTTCACCGGACGTTTCCAAAATTATTCATACACAAATTTCTAAAATAAAAATAAAAATACCAAAAAAAACAACAAAATCCCTTCCCCAATAGCGTATCTATTCCCAACACTCTCAGCGTTTCTTACCGGTAACAATACCATCGTTGATTCGTACTATTCCACGGTCTTTAAAAAAAAAAAAAAAAAAAAAAAAAAGAGGGAGAGGGAAAGGAAGCCGTGCTGCTAAGTAGAAAGCCAACGCCGATGGCAGAAGTTCGCCAGAGGGGCCGACACGTCGGTAGGGTCAATATGAGAAGTGTCTCCACTTCAGAGGTCATGAAGAGCAAAGAGCCAGCCCACCCTTCTTTTCTCCCGCTCTATAAAACCCCCTCCCTCCCTCCTCCCCCGCCCCCTCTTCGTCGTTTGTCTACCGCAGGCGCCAGGTGACCCAGTTTTATCGACGACTACTATACCCTCTAACGACGCTGCGCGAAATCCCCTGGTGAACCTGGAGCGAGGACGCCCGAAAATCGGGCTACCCTTTGGATTCTCCGTTTTAGACGGACCGGATTCTTGCGCGTCCTCGAACGACTCCACTTTCACGGTGGCACCTTTGCCTCCCCCCTCCCCTTTGCAGGAGTGCTCATTAGAGATGGGATGAAATTATCGAGGAGGTACAACGTGATGCAAAAGTACTGTGTGGCGATCGACGATCGCCATTGTTATTTTTCGGGTTTGCTTTTGTCTAAACGAGTGAATATGGACGATGGAATGTTTTTTCTTTTTTATTTTTGCGTGTCGTCGAACGACTCCACTTTCACGGTGGCACCTTCCCCTCCCCCCTCCCCCTTTGCAGGAGTGCTCATTAGAGAGGGGATGTAACGATCGAGGAGGTACAACGCGATGCAAAAGTACTGTGTGGCGATCGACGATCGCGATTTTGGATTTTTCGGTTTCCATTTTGTAATTCGTTGAGACATGGTGGGCTGTTTTTGGACTTTTGCATTTTTATAGTTACACTAAGCCCTTTTTGCAGGAGTGCTCATTAGAGATGCGATGAAATTATCGAGGAAGTACAACGCGATGCAAGAGTACTGTGTGGCGATCGACGATCGCCATTGTTATTTCTCGGTGTTGCTTTTGTAACACGGTTTAACACGTTGAGGACGGCGTGTACCACCGGTGGCTCACACACGAATGTTTTACCTGGCGGCGTGTACCACCGGTGGTTCACACACGAATATTTCATCTGGCGGCGTGTACCACCGGTGGTTCACATACGAATGTTTCATCTGACAGCGTGTACCACCGGTGGTACATACACTAATGTTTCCTCTGGCAGTGTGTACCACCGGTGGCTCAAACACGGATGTTTCAGCTGGCTGCGTGTACCACCGGCGGTTCACACACGAATATTTCATCTGGCGGCGTGTACCACCGGTGGCTGACAAACGAATGTTTTATCTGACAGCATGTACCACCGGTGGTACATGCGCGAATGTTTCATCTGGCGGCGTGTACTCAATTATTTTAATTTCTAGTACCACCGGTGACTCACATTAGCCAACATTTTTATAACACAGTTTTGTTAGATGAAAGAAACTGCACTTTTGCGTCTGAAGTTTTGTTAAACAACATTGTAACGATCGACTAACTCCCCCTCCCCCTCCCCTCCCCTTGTAGGAGTGCTTATTAGATAGGGGATGTAGCGATCGAGAAGGTATAACGCGATGCAAAAGTACTGTGTGGCGATCGACGATCGCCATTGTTATTTTTCGGTTTTGCTTTTGTAATTCGTTGAGACACGGTGCTTTTAAACGTATCACATGTATTTAACAGATGGAACATCCTACAGGGGTCGTTCGAACTTAGATATGTTTATTACTTTGTATATATTTACATGTTCTACTTCCATTAAAAATACTTGTG
This sequence comes from Mimumesa dahlbomi, assembly GCA_917499265.3. Lineage (NCBI taxonomy): Eukaryota > Metazoa > Arthropoda > Insecta > Hymenoptera > Crabronidae > Mimumesa > Mimumesa dahlbomi. The sequence continues at coordinate 6,661,788 of OU824120.1, read as the reverse complement.
TTACGAAGGAAACTATTATAAATTAATTGAAAAATCTGATTTATTTGAATTAACGTAAATCATTATGTTTTTATTTTCAATTATGTAAAGTAGGCGGTAGTACCATCAGGAAACGTTGTAAGTGTGTTCGGTACAGGTTCGTTAACTGTTACAAGCGACATTTACTGTGACAATGTTTCAAAATTTCTGGGCAGCATGGACCTTATATTTTTTTTAATTTCCGTTTATTTGTGACTTTTATCGCATCGGTGTATTTTTGGATAACGAAATAAGAGCGAGATGAGTTGTGTAATTTTTAGAAAAAGCAGTTTTAAGGCATTTTCAAGAATTTTAAATCACAGAAATTTCCAGACGCCAGAAGTTTTCGATTACGAAATTTTCGACACACCAAAAGTTTCAAATCTGAGATAATTTTGGACGCCAGAAATTTTAAACGCACGAAAATTCTACTGTACAAAAATTCGTGAAGTTCCAAGAACTTTCAAGCGAGGAAACTTTAAAACGCTAAAAATATTCATGCATGGAAATTTCCAAGCGTTACAAATTTCCACCCATGAAAATTTCCAAGCCCACGAAATTTTCACACGTTATAAAATTTCGGACATGGAAATTTGGAAGCGCCAGGAAATGTACATTTATTAAAAACTTTCATACATGTAAATTAGAAAACGTCATTAATTTCTAATGCCAAAAAGTTTCAATTCTCGGAAATCCCCAGAGACGAGAAATCTCACAAGCATGATTCTCAAATCTAAATTAAATTCATTAACCAGAAGTTTACATTCGCCTCATATTTACCTGCTCCATGAAACTCAATTTTAATCCAAATTTCCCATTGTCCCACGACTTATGAATAAACATACACACACACACACGTATCCCGTAAGCGTGACGTAATCCCCAGATGATATTTTCATAAATTACGCCAACCGACCGCTGACGACATTTTAATATCATTTAAATGCTAGAATTCCGGATTGCTCGGTGTATTAGCGTAATCGTCGCGGCTCGGTTTGAAAACGGGTCGTCAAGTTTTTATCAGCCGGTTCTTTGCTTGCGAAATGAGGGCTCATCAATTTGGAAAACTCGTTTCATTCATCTCTGCCGCGTATCTTTGCGTGATATTTGGACAGAAACGAGATAAATTCGGGTTGAAATAGGTTTAGACTGTTTTATGTATCCAGAAGTTGCGAGTGGAAGTTGCGAGACAGGTTTAAGGGGATCGGGATTGAAAAAAACGAAGATTTGTGTTCAGCGGTTCCCGAATTTCGTAATATCACCGTTATCAGTTCCCATTAATAACCATAAATTTTTTTTATGTGCGTTCTGGTTGTCACGTTCGTCCTCATAACTCATTAGTATTTTTTTTTAGATAAAGTGAAAATCCCTGGAAATTGCCAACGTCAGAAGTAATTACATTTAAGAAAATCTATCGCAATAATTGTCGTTGGATCCCTAATTACTCGTTAATTAATCAAAGTAACCGAATTAATTAGAATATTCTGTATTTTTGGAAAAATGGAAAATTAACATTAAATTTTCATGGGAATTTTTGATAACGTTTTATCGTTTTTCGACAAATATGAAAATTTAGATATATTTATTTATAAATTCGGCACATTTTCCAAGTTGACTAAAAATGAGCGACAAAATAAATGAGAACAGATAGTTCGCAAAAATTTGGATTTTAAGTAAAATTATTTCTCGCGAAAGTCCACTCGGAAACGGCAAACTTGACGTGGTCAACGTAAAAAGTTCCCTCTGATAACTTTCCGGGTCACTTGAAAAGGACTTCTGTCTGAAGTCCGACAGAGACAGAAACTTTGATTAAAACTCCATACGTGAAATTGAAAGGAATCAATATTTTCGATTGAAATAGTTCGTGGCTTTCATCCACTTGGATTCCGCGGTATCATACACAATGAACAAAAAAAAATAAATTTTCTTGGAAACTCGCTCGATCATTGCGCAACACTTGATTTATCGTATCTGATATAAAAAGAACATAAAATCTTCGTTATTCGTTTCTGTTTCTCATGCTGTATCTTTACATTTATCACAATTTTTTTGTAATGGACTAAATTAATCTATTGATTAGTAAAATATCAGATAATTTCAATCCTTAATGGGTTGCGTATCGTTTTTTTGTTTATAAGGGATAATTAAGAAATTTGTACCGTGTAAACGAAATTGTTTATTTGAAAATGGAAATAGACAAACATTTGACAATACTTTTGTACAATTTCAGTTTGAAATAACAAACTATAAAACAATGACAAATTATATAAAATATATTTTTAAAAAACTAGTCTGTGGATGCCGAATTTTAACAAAAATTTTGTCCATAATTTTTTAATATGAAATTTGCATATTTATTTGGTAATAACATAATGAAAGTTGATCAATCTGAAGTCTGCTACGATAAAAACTATTTTTTCCATTTCCATTTCCATATATTTAATAAAATCACAGAAATAATTATAGTACAAAACATAAAAAACAACTGACATTTTCTTATTATCCACTGTCTTAATCTCGAATTCTAAGTGAACGTTGCAAAATGTTTGTCCAGTAACGTACAAATAAAAATATAGTTTCCGACATGGTTGATTTAAGTTTGAAAATTTTTCTCTACCTCAGCCAGCAATGAAAATACGAATTTCCACGGAGAAACGATGTTTGTGTTCAAACAGCTGGTATTCTTCGAAAGAATTTTTTTTTCTCGTTTTTCTAACCGTCGGTACAATACGTTAAATTATATTTCGGAATGTATAGGTCACCTTCGCGGTACCTGGTTACTATACCTGACCCACCTCTCCCACTTTTCGAAATAGTCGTCATTTATCGCGTCATCACTTATGGTCGACCCCACCACCTTCGTGTCACGGAAAGAAAATACTTGCCTTTGTTTGATCAGTCTCAAAACAACCGGCGACCCGTCAACTTCTCTCTGACAGTTTGCACGTGACCTTGTAACACGGTTTGTCAATATTGGAATTAGTCTATCTGTGAGATATAAGGTTCCCGCTAATATCATCGATGAAATCGTAAGTGTTAAAAAATTAAGTTGTACTTTGTTAATAAAATTTTTGCAAATATTAATTTTAAATGTACATGTATAGTGAATTAAATTTTGTTGAAATTATTCTTTCGGTGTGGTGCAAAGTGTCTAATATTATTGAAAATATTATATTTGCGAAAGTCAAAGATGAAATTTTATCTTGTTACGGAAGTGATTAATTAACTTGTGTTAAAATTATTTTAACGGTTTGGTACAAGTAGTAGTGTCTCTTATTATTCTCAATATATTTGGAAGTTTTAAAGATATTGTTCGTTAATACGTAACTAATTAATTAAATTATATTGAAATGATTCTATCGGTATGGTACAAGGTGTCTATTATTATTCTCAATACATATATTCCAAAGTTTTAAAGATTAAATATTTGTTCGTTAATACTGAACTGATTAATTAAATTTAGAGATATACATATTATAAATTTATATTTTTCATATTTAAAATTTTATATTTATAGATTTAATCTTTTTTCGCTAATACGTAACTATTTAATTAAATTGTACTGAAATTATTCTATGAGTGCAACGTAAGGTGTTAGCCCCCCCCCCCCTCTCGCTATTACTTATTTTCAATTCAACCACCTTCGTGTCACGGAACCAATGAACTTGCCCTTGTTTGATCAGTCTCAAAACAACCGGCGACCCGTCGACATTTCTCCGACAGTTTACACGTAACCTTGTAACACGGTTTGTCAATATTGAAATTATTTCATCAGTGCGGTATAAGGTGTCCACTATTACAACCGGTATAAGTGCGAGTGTTAAAAAAAATTGAATACTTAATTTCGGAACGTATAACTAATTAATTCAATTATACTGAAAATATTTGATCAGTGTGATTCAAAGTGTCTACAATTATCATTAGTATATTCGCAATTGTTAAAAATCGAGTTCTTCTTTACCGACAGGTAACATAATTAATTTAATTATATTCAAATTATACTATCAATGTGGTGCAAGGTGTCTACCATTATTAAATATATATATTTGCAAGTGTCTGTATCGATTCGTACTTAATTAAATTATAATTAAACTCATAATACAACCCCCCATAAATTATTCTTAAAAATTAAAACAAATATTCACGTTACTTCATTAATTGACCGAATCAAATTCATCTAATACTCAAGTCGACATTTAACGTCGTGAGTAATTAGAAAAATCCGTTTTGTAAAATCGTGGACGTCAGAAATCACAAAGTTCACGTGTGCAAAAAATCGAAAGGGATTTTACGTAATAGACGGCCATTGTTCGCCGGAGATACAAAGTAAAGTTCCTTTGTCACGTGCTAAATAAAAGCTTAGCATTGTCGAGGGCTGCCTACGCCACTGAGACTTACGTCATTGTTTTCTTTGTTGCAGGAATTCCTACTGGCGATCGACGTAACGTCTAGCGGGACGCCGGAAGAAAAATTGAAATGGGCTTTCCGCATGTACGACGTCGACGGGAACGGCGTTATCGACATCCAGGAGATGACGAAGATCGTGCAGGTACTGTGAGCAATTCATTTGAACGTTGAAATCGACCATTTAAATATTTTAACCGTTAGCGAACGAATGCCACCATACTCGCGACATTATATGTGCCCATAATTATGAAAGTGGTCTGTCAATTTTTAAAAAATTAGGATATTACGTTTTTTAAAGGTTTTGGAACATTTATTAACAAATTATCAAGATTTTAATTTTTGTTGAAATATTGACTTAGACCACTTTCATAATTATGGGCACATATGTAGAATCCTCCAAATTAAATAAATTTAATTTTAAAATTTACAAATTTTAAAATGAAAGTTTAAACATAAATCTATAAAATTCTACAGGGTCTTCTGGTCTAATAATTAAATTTTAGCTTTTTATCTAAAAAATTAAATTCAAATAAATAAATTTGAGACAGAATAGTAGATATTCTAAAAAAATCGAATGCTGCCATACTCGCGACATCATAAATATTTTTTAAAAATCGAATGCCGCCTGTATGGCGGCATGACGTGATATTATAGAGATTCAGGCATCTATAGCGATATTAGTTATATTTTTGTTGCTCTGGAAATAAGGCACTTAATTTTTGAAAAATCTGTCGATCTACTGGTCATTGTTCTGGAATACGCTCCCGTTCGTTAAGTCAAATGGGAAATGTAGATTTCCTTTTTATTCGTGGCTGAAAAATACGTTATTTATTATTAGCAGTGTTAAATTTGATAATGATATAGTAGTAATAATGAGAAAATAATTTTCTTTTTATTAGAATCTCTGCATTTAATTACAAAAACTATAGCTATCGTTAGTGTGTTATCTCATGCACAGTCGTCACTAACTTGAACATTTTTTTTACCGATCACATATAACAATAGTTCATAAAACCCTGTTCAGTTAGTGATAGCTTATTATTTAAAAATACCATATTTATTTAATATTTTATTCAGAAATTTGTATTTATAAATCAATTTCAACCTCCTATGCAGAAAGATATATTTCTCGAGTACAATTAACAGACTCTCGATTACTTTCCGTCGACAAATCGAGTGTCTATCGTCGCACCAATTGCAACTAAAGTTACCCTCAACCTTTTTACCGCAATTTCATTACATTTTCTTATTTTTCCACCGACAACACCAATCCACGAATATTTCTCTACTCGATCATATTTTTTTTTCTTCTAATCTCCCGCTTACGTTGCATTCCCAGCGTATCACGGAGCATCCCGGCATTGTAAAGCACGTTTAATATCAAAGCAAATTCGCGATACCGTAGCCCCGGAGTGCTCGCAACGGTTGTTCGTTTGTTCCCAGGGAAATTGTCTCGCTTTCCGCCCCGATTCGCAATTATCCCGCGATACCTATAGTCGATAAAGAAACCGCGGGTCGGAAATTAAATTTTTTTTACCCGTTTTTTTTTCTCTTTCGTGGCACGCTCGCGGTAAACCGCGCCAATAAGAGCATCGCGGAGTAATTATTCTGAATTCGTTCGGTTGATAAACGGCTGTAATTGAAATACGATCGGAGAGCAGCGTGCAATCACCGACCGGAATGATAACGAGAGGCGCATCGGATCGACGGTAAATCAACCCTTTCCGAGCGTCCATTAGCCACCCACCCTCGATCCTCTTACGTATGTTTCTGCGTGTGTAACGTTAATTCCGTTATGCAGCGAAATCGGTTTCACCCGGTTTGCACTTCATTAGCGGGGACATTGGTGATAATGTGTCTTCTCTATGGTGATTATGGTTGTCGGACGAACGACGAAGTTGTATTTATGTCGGTTACGGGTGTGTTCTTGATGAACGTTGTTCGATTGGATTTTTTTGATATCGAGATTTTGTGACGGTGGGAATTTGGCGAGGAAATTTAGTTGTGTGTGATTTTATTTTATTTAATTGAAGAATGGAATCGTGGATGATAATTGTGTAATTGAAGGATAATGGTGGATTATTTTCGATAGTATTAACGATATTTGTTAGTGGAATAATTAGCGAGCAATTATTAATTCGAATAGCAAGTTTCTGTCTTTTTTAATTTTTAAAATTTAATTAACATTTTGTTACTTTTGTGTTACTTTTTTCAAGTGAAAAAGGGCTTGTTTTTTAGCATTATTTTAAGACTAAAATTGTTTTTAATTATTTTCTTGATTAGTGGAATAATTGGCAAGAAATTATTAATTCGAATAGCAAGTTTCTGTCGTAATATTTTGTCTTTTTTAATTTTTAAAATTTAAACAACATTTTGTTACTTTTTTAAAGTGAAAAAGAGTTTATTTTTGAGCATTAATTTCAGACTAAAATTAACGTTATTTTTGAGGGGGAAAATATTAGAGCTGGAACGTTAATTTTAAGTTCTATTTCACAAACCTTACGCTTCGAGTGATACAAAATTATTTATTGAAAGTCATCGTTTCATATTCAAGCCCCATCGTGTTGTGTGAATATCAAAAGTGCTCTGTGGCTTTTCGACAAATAATAAGTTTTTTTAATCTATCCTTCAATGTTCATATCGATATCACAGTTTAATGACTGCAATGATTAAAAACCATCAATCTTTTTTTCCCATTTTTTTAAAGGTGTCACCGATGACAGGTCATTGTTCAGAATAAAATTAATCGAGTCGTTAAAGCGTTCAGATTCAACTTTTAATTAAAAAATTAACCCAAATCATTTGCTGACATTTTCGCTGATTTTCTCCATTCAGATTAGCATCCAATTAATTTCCTTTCGGTTTCAAACGACCGGTAATCACAGTTACACGATTTAAACGCGAATTTCATTATTTTGTAATTTTTTTTACGTAAAAATTTTGCAGTTCTCGGTTTCGCATTTCCATTTAAAAATCCTGACTGTAATTCTTTGTCTCGATCGTCATTTTTTTCATTTCCCGAATCGAAACTCGATGACTATGATAATTAGCGTCGGGGAATAACTTTTTTTTGTCGTACGTTCGAGTGATAATTGTCGTCTGGCTAATTAACGAAGATACGTGTGAAACTGTGCCAATTCTATGCAGTAAAGCTGCCGAAATTGTCGAATTCGGATTCTTACCGGGGACATTGTTTTTCTAAGGTCCATTTACGCGAATTTTCTCGGACTTTTGCCAAATTATCTTCGGTTGGACGTCGGGCCAATTTCGAGCTCGTCTACTCGATGAGGTGGAAAGACCTTTGATTTAATAACGTTGACTTGTTTGCCAGAATTTTTGTTAGTTGATTTATCCTGGTTGAAATTACTCCGCCATATACTGTTATTTAATTGATTCAACGAAGCGGACACAATTAATGGAATTACTTTCGTCCGCTTTGACGTACTTTGATTCTACTTGATTTCTCTATTAATTTCTTCTCCGTCGCATTTACTGATTAATTGTAATTTGGAAACTGAAGAAATTCACTAACATTTCAACTTGTTCCCTCGGTTTGCATGAGAGTTAACAAAACACCCAGGAATTGTTTATTTGAATATTTTTAGAAATATTTGGATCTATTCTAGTATCATGTTTTCGTGGACAAATTTATTTAAACCAATTTAACGATTTAATTGAATCATATTGTGCCGTCAACTTAATTTTTTAATATATATAGAATTTAGTTTATTTTTCATGAAATTTATAAGTAATTATATTTAAAAATAAAAAAATAAATTACATACTTAATTTGAAACGTTGAAGTTAGTAAATTTATGTAAAATAATATAAATCATCGCAAAATATTTCCAGATATTAAATTAAATAATATTTCCAGAATTGAGATTAAGTTTTTTATAAAATTCTTAGCTTCGCAATCTCAAAATTTTCAATAAATGTTAAAATAGTGATCTATAAAGTTACTCACGGACGCTATAATGTTCGTATTACTACTATCATTGAAATTATTCATTTTGCAACCCATTTACACGCTCAATGTATGTGTATCACATATACGTACGTAAATTCTCGATTGGATTCATAATGAAAAGTTCGTCACGTGTTTCGGAGACCGACGTTGAAATTCTTATCAACGTCGCTCTGGAACTTCGACTACGAAACGTTTCGTTTTCCACGGGAAACTCGGGAAATTCCATTCATGGAAACTGCGATAGTTGGCCAGCTGTTTGCAACCGCCGTGAATTGCGATTAATACAAGTTTTTTTCGCATTATTTACACCTCGTCATGCCGGATTTCTAACGCTGATAATTGGATTTTGTTTTTAATTTTCAAAGTTCCCGCGCAAAGTGAGTGACAAAGAAATCATTCATCACGGATTGTTTAAAAATTATATTCTTAAAGAATATTGCTTGTAAATTGGATAAATACGCGAAATTTGTCATGAATAATTGATTTTGAAATTATTACTATGAACATCATTTTTTATGTCTCTTGAAAAGGTAAATGAACAAATTACTTGATAGTTGATTTTGTCTTTCCGATGAAAACTCGCTGTGTTTCTTTTTTAAACAAAACTTTCATTTCTCTTATCAAATATATTTGAAAGTTGTTGTACTTTGAATTTTTCTTTATTGATACCCAACGAATTGATTAAATAATATCAAAATTACTTCGTCAGTGCCACATAAGCGGAATTCCATTTTGCTTTTTTTTTATTTTACTTTCCACGACTTTAAACAAAATTTTCAAATCTTTTACTAATTAATATATCTACAAGTTGTTGAATATTGAATTTTTCTTTGTTGATACCCAACGAATTGATTAAACAATATCGAAATTACTTCGTCAGTGCCACATAAGCGGAATTCCATTTTGCTTTTTTTTATTTTACTTTCCACGACTTTAAACAAAATTTTCAAATCTTTTACTAATTAATATATCTACAAGTTGTTGAACATTGAATTTTTCATTGTTGATACCCAACGAATTGATTAAATAATATCAAAATTACTTCGTCAGTGCCACATAAACGGAATTCCATTTTGCTTTTTTTTTCTATTTTACTCTTCACGACTTTTCACCGTGGCATCGTGTGGATTCTATTAATTAAAAGCCGTAAATATCTCGCGCGTATCGATCGACGAATCTCTAATACAAATTGTAATTAACGTATTCCATTCGATGACCCAGAAATTTCGCCGCGAGATTTTCGCTAAACGGCGATTAATCAATTTCGCCCCGGCGGATCGACTCGTGGCAAACGAAAGCATAAACGACGGGGATTGTTTGGGGATGTCGATTATCTCATTAGCGGGACGGCAATTTTTTTTTTTCGTCGGAAATTGGAAACGCTAATCGCGGGCGAACTATGCAAATTCGAGTGTTATCGCGTGACACTCGAAAAATTGAATGGTTAACGCGAGTGTTTAATCGCGTGTCGATAGCTGTTGCTTGAAACGAGTCAATTTTCACTCATTAGTTCTTTTTTCGATAAAGTAAAAATCCCTAGAAATAGAATAATAAAATCTGTCGCAAAATTGTCATCGAATCCCTCATTAATAATTAACTAAGATTTTATCGATCGTATTATAATGTAAGAAATTAATAACCTTTATCTGGCTTTAATCGATCAATGTAACTAAGAATTTATATATTGATAAATTGACAAAATTAACAAAATATTTGATATAAAATAGAATAAAAATTATAAAATTTTTTTACTCACAAAACCATCAAACAATAAGGTAAATAACCTTATATGTAATTAATTTCCAACGTTTCGGCCTTTTTTTATTAGGCCCTCTTCAGGGATAAATCACGGTCTAATACCTTTAATTAAAACAAAGGAAAATTATAATTTTAATTAGTGTTAATCATTCAATTAGTGAGAATTAAACTGAAACACTTTTAGAAAACTGAAACTAATTATTTGGATTTATCAAATCATACAGTATTTTAATCGTTAAATCTACTCACTTATTATGGATGGTTTCTTAAATTAATTCCTTAAAATCCCTAATTATTCGAGTTTTATTCGAAGTAAGAGATTAAAAATGTATTTAACGAGACAATTTGATTCATATAATACGAACTAAGAAGTGGGGAGGGAAAATAATTAGTGTTTGGATACTAGGGTGGGTGAAAAAAATCGACTTTTTTTTTACTAGTTACACAGAAAAATTGGTTCATAGACACCTCTAGAAAAGTCTCACCAAATCTGAAAACTCTACCAATCTTAGCAGTTTTTGATAAATAATTCGAAAAATTTCAATTTAATTCATGAGTTGTGAAAATATTTTAGGAAGTTTAAGTTTTTGCCAACAGAAAAATGCTTCAACTGATATTTCAAGTTTTATTTTCAGATGTAAGTATGTTTGGCTATCAAAAACTGGTAAGATTGGTAATCATTAAAATTTGATGACGAATATCTCTTAAACGCTTAATTTTATCGACTAAGCATATCAGAACTTTTTTATAGAGCATTAAATTTCCTACAAAATTATGTATCGCACATTTCATAATTCATATTGGTTCGCGAGTTAAAAAATTCGTAAGCAAAAAATAAATTTGTCTAAAAATAATTAAACTTCAATCGTAAATATCTTCTAAATGGTGAGATTGACGGTAAAAATATAAGAGACCTTTTTTGTAGAGCGTTCAATTTCCTACAAAATTATATACTTTTGCAAAATGATAAAGTTATCAACAAGATATGATTTTTTTCGAATGGACTGAGTAAAATATATAAAACTATAATGCGGAGGACCTTCCCATTAAATTTAAGGGCTCAGCTTTGGTGGGAGTTTTCTAGAGGTGTCTACGAACCAATTTTTCTGTGTAACTAGTAAAAAAAAAAAGTCTATTTTTTTTACCCACCCTATTGTATACGGTTCATAATTAAATGAACGTATATTTAAAAAAATAAAATGCTTAAATTTTTCCATTTATATTTTAATTTAAATTCTTTTTCTATTCGAATGATGACGAGATGTAATTCGTGATATATATATAGCAATCAAATGGTAAAAGAGTAAAATTGACTCACTCCGGCGATCTAGTGTTAATTAAAAGTTCGATGAAACTGTTTCGCTCGTTGTGTGGGAAATAAAAGCGGCGAGAGATACAACGATGCACTTTTTATTCGACGTTTCAACGTTTGTTATTGTATCGGAAATTTCGCGCAGTTTCATTTCGTCCGCGGTTTCATCCGTATTAGATACATTCGCATGATTTCGACAGCATTAAAAAGATATCTCCGTTGAAAACGGGGAATTAAATTGGCATCAATTGGTCGATGTGTGTGTAGTAAATTTTATTTGTACATGAACGATACACTGGGAATGAAAATTGTGTCACTTTTTTTTATCCATATTTCTTTTTATTACAAGTCATTCAATTTGAAATTATTATTTAAAATTTTTTTTTAAATTTTAAATTTAACAAAAGCTAGAAAAGATTATTACTGTAGAAACAATCGATTGATAGCAGCGTTATATCTTTCAGGGAAAGAAGTGTCCCATTTTTCTTTTATTTTTTAAACGAAAGTTTTCGAATTTCTCCAGCAAAAAATTGCACATTTTTGCAAACTTTTCGTGGCCCACATTTTAAACTAAAATCAATCGTGATTCTGTAAATATCATCGCATGTCGGGGTCAGTTTTTATTTATATTTCCTACGAGTTTTCGAAAAAAATGGGTAATTTTTTTTTCGATCCCAGATTCCCAGATCACGAGCAGAATATTCGACTGCCATTTTCGGTTTCTATTTTCTCGTTATCTCTTTCGTCTCGTTTATTATCAAATTCGCGGCTTTACGCGACTCACAATGCAACGATTGCTATCACAACCGTTTTCACAACGAGAATTCATAATTCGCGATTCCATTCGAGGGAGAACCGGGAAAGTGGTAATTGCAGATCCCTGCAATCGCCGGATTTCCTCGCGAGAGACCGCGAGCGAAAATTTCCCGGGCGCGGGAAATTTCCGTGGAAAGTTGTATCGCGACCTCGCACTCGATTAGGAGTGCAATTAGAAGTCCGTCGTTAAACAAGGTCCGCAATTAAGCGCGGAAGTAAACCGAAATAATTGTAACTTTTTCTCCATTTTTTCTCTCTCTCTTTTTTTTTTTATTCGATGCAAAGGGAATTTTTAAAGCGACCGCGTTTCCTTCTAATTGAGAAACTCCGTCAGTACGAAATCAACGAAGCGTGGATCGTTGACACATTTCGTCGTCCGTTATTTGATACAAAAGCGAGTAATGCTCGAAGAGGGAAACTGGAATAAAAAAAAAGAAAATGACGCGATTATAGTTCTCGCCGAATTTTTCCGCCGATTTTCTAGCTTGATTCCCCGAAGAATTTTCCGCGGTGTTTCTTGCGACGATGAAAAGCAACGTCGAATGAAAAATCTTGAAGCCGCGATACATATTAACAACTATATGACCCTGCAAAAGAAATCGATTAACAAATTTATTCTTAAAAATTATAGCTATCAAAAAAATAATTATTATTGCTAAGTCTTGAAATATATACAAATAATCAGAATTTGGGGAATTTGAATCTTGTAAAAGTAATATTTGTCAAGTAAACAATTTTAATAAAAGTAAACTAATCTGCCATATTAAAATTTTATTTGTACAACTACAGGAATCTAATCAAATCCATGAAATAAAGGTGGATAATTTTGTAATCATTCTAAAGATCTATTCAAATAAAATTTAATTAAAACTTTACGTTGTCTAATCGAAGCTCGTTAGTTTTTTTTTCGTCGTCGATTCTCCGTTGGGCGTCGTCGCGAATACGGAAAAATAAAAGAAAACAATTTCGTTGGGAGCACGTTTTTATTTACCGTGGAAAACCGTGGTGAAAATATTTCACCGGCCGGAGAAAACAGGGGAAAACTGTTACATATGTCGGACAGGGAAAAAAAAAAAATCCGTTTGACGGCCGATACGATCGGAGGTTCTTTATTCGGTGACCAACGAGAGTGTCGCGATAATTTGTATATTTTTTCACGTATTTTCAGATTTAAAGCCGAAGCTTCCTGGGTATCGCGAGCTTTTGAAAAAAAAATATTTTTTTTGTATGTCATGATGAAAATTATATCTTTCACTGCGATGCGAGACAAAGCCGAACGGATTATATTTCGCATAAAAAATTCGTTTCTCTGATGTTGCATAATGGGTTTCGTTAATGATTAACAAAATTTTTGTGTCGAATTTGGGGAAGAGGATTTTTTTTTCTAAATGTTGAAGTAATTCATTTCCACCGATTTGTTACAACGCGTAAAAGTCTGCGAAACTGGTCAGATTCGTTCGACATTGTTAAACTGGACGGTGAAAAAATAAATTGCACGTCGCAGTAGTGAAACTCGATAAAAGTCAGACGTTTCAAAACTGTTTTACGTCGATTTCGGTTCTCGGAATTTTCTGTGGTAATTAAGAAATGATTCATGGAAATATCCATTTAAGGTTTTGTATTGTTTTTACATATATAGTTCATATTTAAATTCTACATAGTAACAGGGGATGGAAACAGGATTAATTTGACAATAATATTCATTTATAATAATTTAAGATATTGTGTACGTGTATTAAATAGGAGTATATTTTAGTTTCATATTTGGAACACGGTAACAAGAATCGTATGATAATCATAGCAACAACAACAACAACAACAATACTAATAACGAACATTAAATAGTAGATCACTTATAATCAATTTCGTACTGATCATAATTATCAATTATCAAATTTCTTTATTTATTAATTCTTTTTCATTAAACCTATGGAATTCCTTACAATTAGTTAATAATTGAATGATAAGTGCCAACGACAATATAAAAGTAGACAAAATATTTAGTGGACAATTTTAAAAGCGCTACCGAAATGGAATCGATATCAGGACAGTAGTTAAATCGATGTTAAGTCGGACCTTTTATTCCAATAGCAGCTACAACATTATTTCGCTTCTCGGTTCGAAACAATTATTTTCAGAACCCGTTGAATTCCTGATATCTTTATTTATTTCGTCTTCACAGCCCTGAAATGGACTCTGTTCACACTGAATTCATTGACTATTCATGCATTCATTCGTACATGTCTATATCTCTCCCATTATACCTTCTATAACTGTATAACAGACACACTCTCACACTAATACACTCTACTATAGCATTTCCTCATTTAATATTCCCCAGCGAATGGTGATAATAATAAAAATAATAATAATAATAATAATAATAACGGATTCTACTCTCCAATTTTCATAAAATAAAAATAATAATAAAAACGAATCTTACGCTACAATTTTCGCGTAAAACAATACGTATCCCCTGTATATATTACAATTAAATAATAATTAACAAGCTAACGTTTGTGTCAAGCATTCGTGAAACTTTCGTTTACTTTCCGTAACGTTATCATCGAAAACTCGGTGTTTTTATCGCAGAAATTCTCGAAAAAAAAAATTTTCTCTGTAGAACATCGTGTTGTTTTCTCTTTTTAATTTTTTTTCTCAAATTGTTCTTCTCCAATCAATGTCGCCAGTGGCGTAAAAGCTTTCGGGAGAGATGGAATCCTTCCCGTTTATCTAGTTAACCGTAAAATACACCGGGCGTTTGTGTTATCGACGTGAAGTCACGATTCATTGACCGTTCGCTGTAATCGGCTCCCATTTTTCTTTTTTTTTCTTTTTTATTTTTGCCGAGGTCGCCCATGTTTTTGGGAAACTGCCTCGTGTTCGCGATACATTTCCGCGGGAAAAAATATGACGACCGTCACGATCAGGGTGATACATCGTTCACGTATGGAGATCCGCCCTTCTTACAATTTTTTTTTAGTACGAGGTTTAAAAAATTTTTATTTTCCCTTTTTTGGGGAGGCTTGTCAAATTGACTGGTGAATAGGGATGAAGAATTTAGTTGAAAAATGATTTATTTTATTTGGAAAGATTTTAATTGTGATATTAAGTTGAATTACATTGTGTAATATATGTATAGTATACAACTGAAAATATAATAATTTTATTAAATTACATAAACAGAACTAAAAATAATTCAACTATTTAAAATAAAGATTATAAATCTAATTTTTTAAATTTCTTTAATTGGAATAATTTGTATACATGTATTACCTTGTATAGTGTTAACAGTATAGGACGTTCATTATATCAGATTTCTCATTCGTTTATATTTGATTGGGGTAATTACTTTTTGAATGATACAAATTGCTTAGGATTAAATTGTTGATATTTTCTGAGGTAATTTACCATACTTCTGTGAGACTCATAATTTTAATGATAGTAGTAATAAGAACTTTTTACAGTCCATGTGGATCATTATTTTAACATTTACTAAAAATTTTGAAACTACGTATTTACGTGTTTCATGAAAAATAATTGAAACCCTGTACTAATTAAAAAATTACTTAAAAGTTCTTAATAATTTTGCATTAAATAATTACTTTACTGATATTCAACCGCGATGATTTATATTATTTCACCATCATTCGCAATCGACATTTATTTTCAATTGTTCCATTACCTATCTATCAATTTCTCGATGACAAACTTAAACTGTCTAAATATTTAAAAAACCCTTTCTTAATATTTGTGAGAAACGTAAGACAAAAACGGGATTGGATTTTGCAGATTGGACGTGGAAACTGATACGGCGAGTTTATCGTGTAAAAATAAATCGCGTGCTTTTAAAGAAATGAAAGGTTTCGAGTTCTCGTGGAAATTCACGTCCTTCGGAACAGATATTGCGTTTATTGTCGGGCTGACGTTGAATATTTTCAAGGAGTATCGAACGCGTACTCAATACTCTCATGATCCGTCTGTGAGAAATTGACAATGCTACAGGGATTTCGAGAGCAGTTTTTCTTTTTCTTTTTCTTTCTTTTTTTTTTATTTCAATTTCTACGGCGAGGAACGTGAATCGGTGAACGTATCGATGTGTATGTAATCCGAGAATTTTCTGGGATATTTATCGATGAATAGAGACACAAAAGGGATTGAATTGAAGCTGAAAATTGTGCAAATAATAATTTAAACCCGTTCAATAGTTGTTTTGTATGCTTACTGGAAGAAACTTTGCGATTTAATGCGTTTTGAACTGTGGCTCGTCTATTATTTACACGATAAATAATTGAGTCTAGTTAATTGTTGTTAATCAAGTTTGTATTGTATAACTAAATCGTTGAATCTCATTCAAATGTTTATAAGAGTTTGGGTAATTGATTTTTTTCTATGTACATTTGGGACATTTTTTACACGATTCATTTGCATAATTTTTTTTTGAATGTGTGTTAACTTTTACACGATTTGTTTACCACGTTTTGGTTACCATTATAAGATTTATTTAATACGTTTTATTTGACAAATATATTTTTTTCTTAATTTTTCTTAATACATTTCTTTTCGTCGGTTTATTGAATAAAGTGTTATTAAATACACTTCTATTTCTGAAACTCCTTTTTCTATTAAAAAGTTTTATTTGAAAACATTTTTTTCATTGTCCTTATAAGATTACATTTGGTGAAATAAAATTCGGTTATCAAATTCAATTCTATATTTTAAATCGCTTTTTCTGTTAAAATATTTTTATTAAATTGAATGCGGTAAACAAATACAGTTTTATACTTAAAATTGCTTTTTCGATTAACACGCTTTATTTGAAAAACATTTTTTCTTTCATTGTTCTTATCACACTACCTTTTATCCAACAGAGTCCTGTTACCCAATGTCGTTTCACATTTCAACTCACTGTTTCATTATTATCTTTTTTTTATATTCCTTATCTGACCACTTACCTGTCACTAAATAATATGTTATTATCTCTACTGTAAAAAACAGTCTCAGGTGTTACATTATTTTCATTTTCCGAACGATCCGAAAGCATTGCATCGCATTTTCAAAAATGCACCCCGTAATTTCTACGTATTTTCAAAAACTCATCGCCTAATTTCCACGGATTTCTAAAACTCGTCGCCTAATTTCCACAGATTTTCCAAAACTCGTCGCCTAATTTCCACGGATTTTCAAAAACTCGCCTAATTTTCGCGGATTTTCCAAAACTCGTCGCCTAATTTCCACGGATTTTCAAAAACTCGTCGCCTAATTTCCACGGATTTTCAAAAACTCGTCGCCTAATTTCCACGAATTTTCAAAAACTTGTAGCCTAATTCCCACATAATTTCAAAAATTCGTCGCCTAATTTCCACGGATTTTCAAAAACTCGCCTAATTTTCGCGGATTTTCCAAAACTCGTCGCCTAATTTCCACGGATTTTCAAAAACTCGTCGCCTAATTTCCACGGATTTTCAAAAACTCGTCGCCTAATTTCCACGAATTTTCAAAAACTTGTAGCCTAATTCCCACATAATTTCAAAAATTCGTCGCCTAATTTCCACGGATTTTCCAAAACTCGTGGCCTAATTTCCACGGATTTTCAAAAACTCATATAACGCGTAAAATTTTAACGCGTACAAATATTTCAAGCGCAGAAATTTAGAAACATTCAAATTTCCAATACAAACTTGTGGCCTAATTTCCATGAATTTTCAAAAACTCGTCGCCTAATTTCCACCGATTTTCAAAAACTCGTCGCCTAATTTCCACGCATTTTAAAAAACTTATCGCATAATTTCCACGCATTTTTAAAAATTGTCCAGATAATTCCCGCCGTATTTTTCAAAACTCGACTAATAGAGAACCCACGTGTTTCTGTTCGCAGGCGATATACGACATGCTCGGGGCCTGCTCGAACAACAGGCCCGCGGACAGTGCGGAGGAGAGGGCGAAAAATATATTCGCGAAAATGGATGAGAACAACGACGGACAGCTCACCCAGGACGAGTTCCTCAAGGGTTGTCTCCAGGACGAGGAACTCTCGAAGATGCTCGCCCCTTAATTCTAATATCTCACCTATGAACCAGTCACTCTAAAAAAAAAACGAAAAAACGAACGGAAAAAAACCAAAAACCGAACACTCGAACTATCAACATCGACGCAGAAAAAAAAAATACAACCTCGAAGAAAGGACGAAACCAAAAAAATAATAATACCTATCACGAGAATACACACTTGATGACGTCATCGTCACTGTTCGATAAATGGGCCTGATGGGGCCCGATCGATGATCGAACAATGATCAAGAAATCGAGCCAGCGAATCACGCACAGCGATGATCAATATGAATAAACGACGAGGATCTAGTCGTGACGTCATCGCGATGATCTCCATGTGATCTAGGAGGAGGATCTATGATCAATCCCACGTCACAGAGTGAGAAGAGATCAACGTTAATCATCCCGAGAAGCCTTTTCGACAAAGTTGCGAGCGGGCTGATTAATCGAGCCCGTAGGACACTGCGTTGGAAACATTAATTAACCGGTGTTTAATTACTCCAAGGAGAGTCACCGTAAAGTTTGTTAATACCGGCGGTGTGTGTGTCATCGATGGGATAATTGTTGTCAAATCATTGGATCCCTCGGGAATCGGACGCGCGAAATTTCTCGATAGCTGTATTTCCGGGATTCACATTTTTTTTAATTTAAAAAATTTTTTTAATAACATTCTTTCCAGTGTTGAGAATGCTAACACAACGAATGTACGGCACTGTCGATCACAGGTGGTGGACAGGTGTTAACTCTTTAATGGAAAATTTTTTCCATTAACGATTTTTGAAAATTATCATTTTATTCGCCCCCGTTTCGATCGAAATTCGCGCGTGCGATTTTACGCGTGAAATCTCGCAGCTTCTAACGCGGATTTTTTTTTTTTTTTTTTTTTTTTTAAAGGTGGAAGCGACGAGCGATCGTCCGACGGCGTCGCGACGCTCGGAAATTCGAAGGGACACACGAATTTCGCGATCGTTGCGTCACATTGGGGACCGGGGGCCCCCGGGGACGAGGGTACGGGGGTGGCCGCGGGACTTCCGGATCGATAAGGAAGTCTTTGGATTTTCATGACGCTTAACGTCGGGGCGACGCGACCCGTCGACGGAGCGCACCGTCGCACAGTGAGGTGTTTCGACGGAAAATCCGGAAAACGAAAAAAAAAAATCAATTTGAATGTTCGCGCGAATTTGTAAACTTGTTGCTGTTCGAAGTCGTTGAATATGTGCGAAACACGATGCGTTAGTATTTTTTTTTTCTTTGTTGTCGGTTAAGTTCATCGAAAATCGAAGGATTTTGAGATTTTGATCGTGATCGATAGATCGTGCATTTATTAGTGATTTTTATGTATTTGTTGCATTTATGGAGATGTTTTTCGAAAGTATGTGATATACTTTCATACAGTTGTTAGATTTTTTCATAGATTTATTTAGGTAGTTATTAAGATTTTTTGATGATCTATAGTTTAGTTTTTTTTTACCATATTACGTTACGTTCAGCGAAGATTTGTGATCACGAGTCAATAAAAAATAAGTTTGCTCGCGTATGTTGTCTGTTGCGTTGATTAAATGAAAAGAAAAATACGATCCGAGACACTAACGTCGGAAAGTACGAAAAAAAAAATTTCTTTGTCACAAAACACGAAGGTCAGTTTGATTTTTTAATTGTTAAAATCTACTTTCGATTTCACAATATCACAATTGACGTAAAGACCTATTCAACGACCCGTTATTTTATAACACTTAGACTGTAAATAATACTTAATTCACTTTTTTCCGGTATTTTGGATAAAAAACAAATATCTCACCCCACTGTGCGGTCGAAAGTCAAACGCCGCCCCATCGCTCGCTAACTTTCCTCCGCGAGGAAACGCTCGCGGACAATGGACTCCTCTTGTAAAAAGAAACGGGAAAATATTTAAAATGACAAAAACGAAGAAGCAGAAGAGTTATATATATAATATATATATATATAGTATATATGTACGGTCGAGTCGATAAAACGACCCCCGCGAATCTCTGCTTTACCGACGCGCTTGCGAAATCCGACTTCAACGCTCTTTGAATAATCATAGAAATCGTGTCTAGCGATTATCGTCGTCCGTAGTGTTGTCAGTTGACGTGTGTCCACGTGTTCTCGTCGTCGTAGCTTGAATTTAAACGTAGCGCACACTCGACGAGCGACGGAACGGGTTTTACGGGCTGGGGGAGGGGGTTGGGAATGATGGGAGGGGGGGAAACTAAAAACATCGACTAATTTCGTCGTGATTATATATCGTGTTTTTTTTTCTTTTTTCTTTTCTGTAATTCCGGTATACACCTGGGACCATCGCGGAAAACGTGGGAAATAATTGACTCATAAAAAAATGGAACTGTTAATTTCCAAAAAAATGGAAAAAGGAAAATAAGATACGCGAACGAGAAGGAAGAACGTCCCGCGAGTAACGAAAACCTCGCGTCGAAAGGAAAACAGAGATGTAATGTGTTGGAATTGATAACCCGCGTTTAAAAATGATAGAATTGGAAGAAGAAAAAAATGAAAAGTGTCCCGGGTGTAATTACTATTACCACGGCTTCCCGTTAACACTTGCGATGTGGACAATGAACTTTTCTATCCGCGTTTTTTATTCCGCTCGAATCGTCGCCTGGAATTTGATCGCTAACAAAAGTATATGTATATGTATATATATGTATATAAATATATATATGCAATATACAATATATAATATATATATATATGTATTATACAAACATATACATATATATATAAAATAGAATATATGTGTATGTATATACAATATTTAATATACATATATAATATATTCTATATATATATATATATATATACATAATTCCGCATATACATAGAATAGAACACGCGTTTCCCTCGTTCGAAGAAAACAAATTCTTTGCGATTCTCAACGCTCGGAGATCGTTACCGTTGTACGATATTTGCAAACGATTTCCGGCTGCGAATTATTCGCCCGTTTTCTTCCCGCGGTCGGGTGACGAGTCGACGATTATCGTCGATTCGCTGATTACCGACAGTAATTGGCGACGTGTGTCCGCCACCAGTTTCCTCGATCGATAATGACACGTGTCGATCTTAACTCGTAGCGATCGCGATCGATCGTCCGATCCGGCGGGACAATCATTCGTTGGGACGAAGATCAACGGTTCTAGCCCTTTGTGGCCCTTTGCGGGTCGAATGTCGAGTGTGACTCGACATACTTTTACACACTTCGTACATAACGTTCGAGTACACTTGTTCCTGCTTGCTGCAACCTCGCGAGAACTCCGAGGGAAACTTGTTAGGTGAATTGACGAACGTGAACAGGAAAAAAAAAAATCATTCCGGATTTCACCGAACCGTCGGCAACGGGGAACGTTACCTTATCGATCGCAAAGGGTTCTAACGAATCGACAACGGACCCAGAGAGCAGCGTTAGAAGTAACACTTATTCATTTTTTTTTCTCCTTTTTTTTTTACCGCAACTATAGGATCGTCGCTAATAAATTTAAACAAATGAAATAAAATAAAACTAAACAATTGATAAGCGAATCGCTCGGAATTACGTGATAAAATCGACGCATCGAACCGTGGGAGAAGACTTTTCCCGCTCGTCATCGAGAATTTCGCTAATTACCGATGAAACGAGGGTGGAGGGGGGGGAGGGGGGGAGTGTGTGTTGATAGGAACAACAAAGGTAGACAAGCTTGAATTCTAATTAGGCTAGTCACATATCATCGCCTCGTTCCGAGAATCTAGGGAAGCGATTGTATTATTCTCACTCTCTCTCTTTCTCTATCTGTCTGTCCCTCTCTCTCTCTCTTTCTCTCTTTCTCTACGTGCTTCAATCATAATAATTAACCACGATTTAAGTCAATTTTCAACGGAGACGGAGCTCTATCCATTGACACGATATTTCGAACTATATATATATATACATACATACATACACACACACGTATACATATATACATATATATATATGAACAAAAAAAAAGTATATTATATATTATTGTATGTGTAGAGAAATCTATAGAGACGAGTCGCTGAAGTTTTGTACGTCGGCGACGGCGACCGCGGACGTGTAAAAAAACAAACAAACACGAAAAAAATAAGAAAAATAAAAATGTCGCGATTATTGTGTCGTTTTTCTTTGTTTATCATCGCTTCGTTTTCGTTGTGCTTGTGGTAAAACGACTACGACCGACGTACAAAACAACAATTGCGATGCTAGACGCATACTCGCACTGTCATTGGTTTATATATACATATATAAATATATATAAATATATTTATAAATAAGTATGTATATATATATACACACACATATATATATATAAATATAAATATACATATACATATACATATGTATTATATACGTATATGTATACAAATTTATAAATATGCATACACATATATATATGAATTATATACGCATATGTATATAAATATATAAATATACATATATATATACATATGTATTATATACGTATATGTATATAAATTTATAAATATGTATACACATATACATATGAATTATATACGCATATGTATATAAATATATAAATATTATATACATATGTATTATATACCTATATGTATATAAATATATAAATATACATATACATATACATATGTATTATATACGTATATATATAAATATATAAATATATAAATAATATATTGCATATATATAAATATATATATATATATATATATATATATAA
Source organism: Mimumesa dahlbomi (assembly GCA_917499265.3). Classification (NCBI taxonomy): domain Eukaryota; kingdom Metazoa; phylum Arthropoda; class Insecta; order Hymenoptera; family Crabronidae; genus Mimumesa; species Mimumesa dahlbomi. The sequence continues at coordinate 6,638,730 of OU824120.1, read as the reverse complement.
TATCGATGATACTTTCCACGTTCTACGTTATTCGCCAACCAATACTCGGTTCGTAATCTTTCGCACGACTTCCGGTTAGACTGAAGGATAATGCGGAACGGAACATTTTGCAACTATTCTCGAACAGAAAGTGCAGCATTGACAATCGAAGTAACACGTTTCTTTATCGAACGAGTCGTCGCGCATAGAGACGAGATGAATTTTATAAAGCTTAAGAACGGACCTAAAGTGCATTATACAAATAGAAACCAAACGCCGTCGTCGTTCCGTCTCGGTTGTTTCGTCACCTAAATATTTCATTGCGACGATCGTCGGGACAGAGCAGAAGGAAAAACCGGGGGGAAAAATATATATATATGTATGTATATTGTGTATATATATACATATAATAGGGGGGAGGGGTGCGGAGTCGCAACGAAATTATGTCAACGATCGGTGTATTTTTTTTGTTTGTTTTTTTCTTTTTTTCGTTTGTTTCGTTCGTTCGCGCGATCTTGTGATATTTCGTGGATCCAACGGGACGAGATCATTGATCATTATCATGATAGGATTAAATATAGAGAATTGTTGGGAAAAGGTTGAATAGTGTGAAATTTGAAATGTTAATGAAATTACTGCATAACATGAAAAATGGAAATTAATAATTCTTACGTTGGAGTCTTGATGAAAAATACTAACGTAATTGTAAAAAAAAGGAAAAACATGGACCGGGAATTTAATTCGAGGAAATGTGAGTTGTTAGATTGGGGTAGAAATTATTGCGGTTTTTACTGAAATTCAAGCTCCCTGGAAATATTCTGTCTTTCTCGAAATAACTTTTATTAATGAATTAGTTAAAATTAATTAATCCCTTTCCACCAGTTATTATCCGGGAAATAATACGGTTGGCGTGGAAGAAGTTTCGGTTTTTCTCTATCCAATTTTTAAAAACTCTTGTATCTGACGCAAGATTATATTAATTAATTAAAATGAAGCAAATATCTAAATATTCTATTAATTAAGATCCAGATATGAATTTTTATTTGATTCGCGATTTACTTACACAATTTTGTTTGTTTCTACAAGCATAGATATTTCAAAGCGTAAAAATTTCAAAGCGTGGAAATTTTGAAACGCGTAAAATTTTAACGCGTACAAATATTTCGAGCGCAGAAATTTAGAAACATTCAAATTTCCAAAATTAGTAACTTCAACGCGTAAAAATTTCAACACTTACATATTCCAAAGCGTGGAAATTTTAAAACATAGATATTTCAAAGCGTAAAAATTTCAAAACTTAGAAATTACCAAGCATAGAAATTTCAAAGCGTAGAAATTTCAAAACGTAGAAAGTGCCAGGCGTTAGAAATTTCAAAGCGTAGACATTTCCAACTGTCAAAATTTTCAAGCGCAGTAATTTTAAAGCAAAGAAATTTCACGGCGTGAAAATATCAAAGCATAGAAATTTCCAGGCGCCAAAAATTTCCAATCGTCAAAATTTTAAAGCAAAGAAATTTCAAGGCGTGAAAATATCAAAGCATAGAAATTTCCAGGCGCCAAAAATTTCCAATCGTCTAAATTTCAAAGCATGGATATTTCCAAATGTAAGAAAATTTCAAAGCATAGAAATTTCCAACCGTAGGAATTTTAAAGCGTACAAATTTCAAAAATTTTTAATTTTTTTTGTTTACACGAAAAGCAAAAGTAACTAAAATCAATTCGCAGTTATTTTAACAACAACCTAACGATCCATAGATCATCGTCGATCCACTTCTAGATCAAACCTCACGTTTACCGAACAAATAAATAGTCAAAATTAATTTATTATTAATCCTAAACACACACCATTAAAATTCACCATTAAATTATTTATTTTAATAACTCAATTAAAAAATCTCGCATTTAAAAATTATTTGTTTCATTATTATTCTTATTATGTCCACGTGGATCGCGAAAATGTCACGGTGTGCGTTTCGAGTGAACTTTGACCAGGTGTTTTCCTCGAAAAGAGGGAAATTCACGGATTATTTTTTTCCATTCGCTCGGTTTTCTACGGAAAGCGCAATCTGTTTTGAACGTTTTCCGAAATCCACGGGCGGATCGGTGAAATTCTCTGTTTGAATTCCGCCGGCAGTTGTTTGGCAAATAAAGTTCGCAGATTCCGCGGTACACAATTAGTAACCTTAGAACTGGTGTGTGTTGGGGGGAGGGGGGGTGGAAAGATGTCGAGAGGAGTTCTTAGTTCGCCGTGAAGGAAATTCCGGGTAAACAGAAGCCTTTAATTATCTCTCCACTTTTCGAAAGTAAATTGCCAACGTCTTCACCGACGGGCGACGTATATTTACGTCGTCGTTATTATTTTCGAAATATTTGCGCGAAGTAACCGGCTGGTCGAAATTTCAAATTTCAACAAAGAAAGGACGAGGAGTAGAAATTAGATTTTTTGCGAATTTTTTGGGCGAATTTGTTATTTTAATTAGAAGGAGAGTCAATGATTGAAATATTTATCATTTTTTTAGTAATATCGTCAGTTGTTTGTTAGTGGGTTAAAAAGAATACTCTACGTTTAATTTTATCAGATATATAATTATCTTTTTTTTTTTGATATTTTATAATTATCTTTTTTTGCCGTCAATTTCTAATTAATTGTCTTCGTGGATTAAACGGAAAGCAGTTCGAATGGTCATATAATCACTCTATTTTTTCTTTATCTTTTGTGTAACCCGCGTAACGAAGCATCGCTAATGACATTGAAAAAAAATGTATAATAATTCGAACGACCAATTATTTAACCGGCTTTGTAAACAATCCATTAAGTCTAAGAACTTTGAATAATTTTCACAAAAACCTACGATATCCGCGATAAAGAACCTAGAAATGATTATGATAAATATTTCAAGCTAAATCTCTTTAAAAAAAAAAACGAAAAATCAATTACAGACAAATCGATCGAACCAAAGACTTTTCAATTTCCACGTATCAATAAACGTATACCGACGAAAAGTTTCAACAGCGATTCCGCGAGAGAAACGAATGATAAAAAAAGAAACAAACAAATTAAAAAAAAAACATATAAAAATGACAAAAAGCACCCGGTATTTTCTCGATCGAAATCTCGATCTTTTCCGCGTGAGAACTACGTGGAAAACTGTCTGCCCGGAAAAATAAAAAAAAATAAAATCTCTTTCTGCGAGACGCGAAAATGATCCGGCGGGATCGAGCTAGATCGAAATCGATCCCGATGGATCGAATGGCGAACGGCGTGCCGCCACTTTGAAAACCGACGCTGCTAAACGATTATCACACACACACACTCACGTATACGTATACATATATATACACAAAGGGTGAGGAGAAACACGAATACACACCAATACACATTAACACTATTCCTACCAAGAGGTGTCAAAAAACACCTTTCAAATTTTCACTTAAAATCATTCGTTAAATTAAATCATTTCTCCACAATTAATTTGTTGACTTTTTATACAATAGTTGTTAAATTATCTACATTTAACTGGTAATTTGAAATCCCAATAGTTTTGGCAAATATTTGCATTCGAACGAAAAGGTTTCAGAAAACACCTTTTGGTCGAAATAGGTATACCCACAATAGTGTTAATACACATTAATACACGTTAATACACATTAATACACATTAATACACATTAATACACATTAATACACGCTAATACACACACATACGTATACGTACACATGCATAAAACACGTGGAGAATGTACTGCCGTTAATTATCCTTGATCTTAAGCGCTTCGAGATCGCAATCGCGTTGACTACGCGGCTGATCAACCGCGGACACTTTGATCTTATTTAGTTTATAGGGTTATTAGGACCAGAATTGTTCGTCGTAATTGGATGGCACAATTGTACTTGCAGAAATTTTAGATTCATAGGACGTACGTAGTCGGTGTAATAAAATGAAAAATAATAATATTAATGATAATCATAACGCTGATTCAGTAACAGGTCTCTCTATTTCTCTCTCTCTCTCTCTCTCTCTCTCTGTTTCTCTCTCTCTCTCTCTACTTTATATAAGATGTAATTTACCGCAGTTGTAAATCGACGTTAAAAAAACGACACTTCGGAGCTTGCTTTTGTAATAATTGTCTAAGTGATCTCTATCTGTCTCTCTCTCTCTTTCTCTTTCTCTCTTTCTCTTTCTCTCTCTCTCTCTCTCTCTCTCTCTCTCGCGCGCACAGTTTGGAATTGTTTTGGAAAAACTAAGTGTATGATTTAATTGAGCCGTTCATTGGTCAAAACGATTGCAATAGAATTGCTGAGAATTTTTTGGTGGCAAAATATATTTGTCTATTTTAAATAATTTTGTTTTAATTACTTGTCGATTGTACTGGACGACTAAGATTTTTTTCATGATCACTTATTGATAATGGAATGTCGATAATACGGTTGACAAAGTAAAAATTTAAGGCTGGAAATAGATTATAATGAGTTTTTTTTGAAATTTAACAGTGTAACAATGAAAATAATGTAGTTGATATTTTTTTTTACTATTTCGATGACATTTTATCGACTTTCCGAATTTTCTCTTTGTCTCAGGGGTTATCGGGTTGGCAAATGAACGGCGCAAGTGTGTCTTTGAAACCGGAACATTTATTTTCCTTTTTTTTTTGACCGTCAGCTCGACCGGGTGTGTCGAAGTTTTTCATTGGTGTTTGTGTTTGTCGTTGTCCTCGCAACTCGGGGGAAGTTTTTTGAGGATCGTGTCACTTTGACTTAAAGGGCAGTGCGAGAACAGAGGCGGATCTGCGTGTGTGTGTAAGAGAGTTAATTAGGCTATGGACCAGAAGAATTGTGAGGGAATAGAATTTTTCGGTTGTAATTTTATTTGTAATTGTGTTCGACAGTGTGTGAGAAATGGTAGAAATTTTGAAGGATAAAACTTTCGAAATACCAAGAAATTTTGAAGGATAACATTCTCGAAACGTTAAGAAATTTTGAAGAATAACATTTTTGAAACGTGAAGAAATTTTGAAGGGTAGGAACTTGAAAGGGTCAGAATATTTGAGGGAGAGAAATGTATAGGAATGGAAATGTTAGAACGTTGAAATTTTTGCGTGGGAAAATTATAGAAGCACAGTAAGTTTTGAGGGCAGAAATTTTTAAACGTTGGAATTATCGATCGGCAGAAATTGTTGAGTGAGGAAATTTTAAAGCAGAGGGACTTCAAAGCATAGAAATTTCAAAACGTTGGAATTATCAAGGGCCAGAAAAGTTTAAGTGTAGAAATTTCAACGCGTAAGAAATATTTAAACGTTAAAAATTCAAAGCATAGGCGCAGAAAGTTCACAGTATAAAAATTTCAAAGTTCAGAAATTTTACAATATAGAAATTTCAAAGCGCAGAAATTTCAAAACGTAGAAATTACCAAGCACTAGAAACTTTTAAATGTGGTAATTTCAAAGCACAGAAATTCTTCAGTATAGAAATTTCACAGCGCAGAAATTTCAAAACGTAGAAATTACCAAGCACTAGAAACTTTTAAACGTGGAAATTTCAAAGCACTAAAAACTTTTAAATGTGGAAATTTCAAAGCGCAGAAATTTCACAATATAGAAGTTTCATAGCATAGAAATTTCACAACGTAGAAATTACCAAGCACTAGAAACTTTTAAACGTGGAAATTTCAAAGCACAGAAATTTTACAGTATAGAAATTTTAAAGCGCAGAAATTTCAAAACGTAGAAATTTTAAAGCGCAGAAATTTCAAAACGTAAAAATTACCAAGCACCAGAAACTTTTAATCATGGATATTTCAACGTGCCTGAAATTTTCGACCATAAAAATTTCACAGCACAGAAATTTCAAAACGCCAATAATTTTTCCACGCAGAAATTTTCAACCACAGAAGTGTCAAAGCGTTAGAAAAGTCCAAAACTCCTGCACCGTGTTCTACATTCCAATTTTTTCCGTTCCTAGAAATACGTCAGCTTCACATTAATTTAAACAATTAAATAATATTCTTATTCACTCATTTTCTAATTAAAAATTCAACGTGAAACGATCAACGTCTTCGAAACCAATTAATCGGACCGAAGTCGGTGGAAATTCTCGTAAATTTCCACGGGAAAATAGCCGGAAACTTTAAAAACTTTGCAATCCGCCTCTGCGAACTGTTCGCGAGTAGTAATTCTTTTTTCAAACTGTGAACTACGTCTTGACAGCCGCAATTTTACTCGATATTCTATTATGGTACTCGATCGTTTATAAAAAAGCAACACAAAAAAAACAACCCAAAAAAAAATGATATCACAAAACACTCTTCTCAACGTGCAAGGAAACTTTGCCGAAATTTCGCTCGACTTAATTAGCGGGCAGGTGTCTCAAGTAGAAGTTTTTTGGATAACTTTATCTTCCTATTAGAACAAAAAACCGTAAGCAATCAAGACCAAATCGTAGGGAGCTATAGTTGTGTCACGTTGAATAAAATAATATCTCTGATCGATCGATCGATCGATCGATCGAACTAACATTTCGCTTGTCGAAGTTCGAAACGATGAACTATAAAATACATTACACGGAGGAGCATAAGAAAGTGGTGGTAATTTCACCGTTACGATAAATTTCATTTTTTTCTCTCCTTTTTTTTTTTAAATCCACCGTCTGCGAAAAATCACGCGGCGATTTTAACGATTAAAAAATTTTTGTCCCTGTGTTTCTCGCATCCGTTCCGCGGGGAGGGGGGGGGGAATAAAAAAGAAAAGACAATTTTTAAAAAAAATCACCGCGTCACGCGTGTGTCGAAAATCGCGTCGATTATTTATTCAATTTCCAAACAGACTTTCAACGTCAATTTGAAAAAACGCTTGAACCGACAGAACAGTCGCGCAAAAATAAACACAAAAAGGAACAAAAAAAAATGAAAGAAATCGACAAATAGAAACGAATCTCGCGTAATTAAAGCGCCCGAATTTTCCCGGAAAATTACGGCCCTGTAAATGGAACATCCCTACACACATGTTCGAACATTTTGTACATGGAATGAGAATAATTAAAAAAAAAAAAGAAAAAAAAATGTGCATGCGTTCGCCTCGTCAAACATTCTTAGTCGAGGGGTGGGGGTGGGGGAGGGGGGAGGGGGGCAGATGCAAATTTACAAAGAGGTTCGTGACCGGCAATAAGATACGCATGGAAATATAAAGCGGAGCGCGTCACGATACTGCACGAATTTTCCATTACGCTGGAAGAATGATCGTACGATGAAATTGCGAGATTAGGCGAACATACAAGTTACATTGTTACAACAAAGGGTGAACCGTATGTACAACGGACGTGCAGCGGTCACGAGACACGTAGAGATTGGAGATTGGATGATAAGAGTGAATTTTTTTTATTTATTTATTTTTCTTTTTGTTTTTTTATTTGTGCTGGTTGAGTGATAATATGTAAATGGAGTGAGTTTTTTTGTTAACGGGGTTCGATTTGGGGAAGTTTTGGGAAGGAGGAATTTTTAAGGTGGAAATTTGTGGCGCGGGAAATTTTTGTACGAGTGAAATGTTTATGTTGGAATTTAGGTGCGGAAATTTTGGAAGGAGACTAATTTTCAAGCGTAAAAATTTCGAAGCACAAATTTGTCAAGACGTATAGAAAATTCTGAAATTAGTGATTTTCGCGCGTAGAAATTTTAAAGCATAGATATTTCACAGTGTAGTAATTTAATAGTGTGGAAATTTCCAAGTGTATAAAATTTTAAAGCATACAAATATTTCAAGCACAGAAATTTGAGTACATACAAATTTCCAGAATTAGTAATTTCCACGCGTAGAAATTTCAACACGTACATATTCCAAAGCGTTGTAATTTTAAAGCGTGGAAATTTCCAAGTGTATAAAATTTTAAAGCATACAAATATCTCACGCGCAGAAATTTGAGTACATACAAATTTCCAGAGTTAGTAATTTCCACGCGTAGAAATTTCAACACGTACATATTCCAAAGCTTCGAAATTTGCAAAAACAAGTATTTCAGAGCGTAGAAATTTCAAAGCGTAAAAATTTCAAAGCGTAGAATTTTCAAAGCGTAAAAATTCCAAGTGTAGAAATTTCAAAGCGTAAAAATTCCAAGTGTAGAAATTTCAAAACGTAGAAATTTCAAAGCGTAGAAATTTCAAAGCGTAAAAATTTCAAAGCGCCAGAAATTCCCAAACGCAGAAATTTCGAATTATCAATATTTCCCAGCGTAACATTTTAAAGTGTCAGAAATTCTGAAACGCAGTAATTTCAAAGCGTAAAAATTTCCAAGCATAAAAATTTCCAAGCGTAAAAATTTCCAAGTGTAAAAATTTCCAAGTGCCAGAAATTCTCCAACGCAGAAATTTCGAGTCATCGATATTTCCCACCGTCAAACTTCCAAGGCACAGAAATTTCCTCCCCTTCGAAACTTCTCCCCCAAGATTCAATCTCTATCAAACTCGGATCAAAATTAAACTGATTAAAGTGTCTCGCGACTTCTGGACGGACGTGTAATATCGATCGTTCTTGGCTCTCTATATCCCAGATTAATTTACAAAATCTATTCTAAAATGTTGGTTACAGACACTATTGGGTCATCCGAAAACATAGCGAAACATTTCCGAATGAAACTCAATTTCAACTTACCTTACCTCCATCTTTAATTTCAATCTCTTTTAAATAAACTCACCAGTCTGTGTTCAACAATAATTCTTTTCCATCCGAAAACCATCTGAATTTCATAAAAAATAAAATTGATTTTCCAATTAAAAAAAACTTTACGCTACGAACTTTTCGGATAACCTAATAAATCTACTCTTAATTACATTAAAGATATTCAATGAAATACTCTGATAACTAATACCGTACAAAATTTCCTAAAATATCTTTAATTTCTTCTAATCGATACTGTAAATTCACGGTGGGATATACAGGGTAATTAAATATCTATTTAAATCGATGCCGCTGAAAGTACTGTATTTACAAAGCGAATTTCCTGCGACCAGTTTTTTACGCGAACTTAATTGAACATATATATTATATAATATTATATTCGCAATCCTGTTAACCGACAAAGTATAATTACGTTATTCTAACTGACTCTCTAAATATTAAGACAGCGATACTCTCGATCGCGACGGTTTCTTTTCGAAGAGCACAATGCGATTTATTATTTAATTGGCTCTCCGTTGCGCCTTGATTATAATACTTTTTTTACACACACACACACAACGAGAGTGCGTTTGTTCTCAACGACCGTCGAACGTTCGTTATCGTTTAATCCTTGAACCGTGAAAACCCGAAACAAGTGTTTATTCTCGAATTCACGTTAATTACCAGTGAAATGATTTTACAGTCATTCGTCGACCCATCGATTCCTCTCCCGTCATTTCGAACGAGGGTTCCCTTGATTCCCTTAACACTAGGTTTACCAAAGGGTCCGTTCCACCCTTCTTTGAAAATTTTTCGTTGAATTGTCTTGAGAAAAATTTTTACCCAATTCTATTCGAGCATTTTAATGAATTTTTAAAATCTAATTGTTTCTATTTTCTGTTTGATAGAATTAGAAATATGCCAACTCTCGTGGTAAACCTAGTTTTAAAATCCACCCTCCGTTACCCGAACATCCGAAATAAAATAAAATAAAAAAAAAACACTGACGCCTCTACGTTTAACGAGGGTTAATTAAATCCCACAGAGATTCGATTGGTGGGGGAAAAAAGAGAAAAAATAAATAAATAAATAAATAAAGTATATTTCTCGCCACGCGAGGGCCGGGTGACGCGAACAATATTATTTCGGGGGATGAATGTGACCCAGTTCCAAGGGTGAAAGTGTTTCCACGGTCGAAAGATTAATCGAGTCTACGATTAAAAATCGATAAGAACACCTCGCGGGATCCGGACCGGCGAGGTGTACCATCGGAATTAGTAATTAGTGATTACCAATTAAGGGACGCGGGACAAAAGCGGCGACGAGTGGTGGGGACGTAATAGTACGTCAAGGCAAAGGTGACGTTCTATCGTCGATCATATCGATCGATCGATTTTTATGTTAATCTCTGGAATGTATGTCGTGACGCGCGCGCGCGCACACACACACATGTTATGTATCTATGTATTATATATTATATATACACACACAGACACACGGACAAGTATCACGTCGCTCCTTCACATTGCTACGCGAGATGGGCACCAATGCATAAGAGTCGAACGTCACCGCTGCTGGCCGAGCATAAAATTACATTGGAAATTAATATGCAGACAAAGATGCACCTTACGAGCGTTATCTGTTGTATCGGTGTACGTGATCAATGATTGTGAAATGGGGTCGGTGTATGTGTGTGTGTTTGGTGCGTGTGGAAACACGGGGAATTGGATAGCGGTAATTTTTTAATTTTTTTTTTTAATGGCGTTGGGTGAGGGGGTGAATATATGTTGTCGGGTGGTGTTTGAATTTTAAAAGTGGCGGGAATTTAAGGGCGTCAGAATTTGATTGGTGTTGAAATATGCAGTTGTCACAATTTTTGGGCGCTGAGATTTCAAAGCGAAGACGGTTCCAAGCGTCAGAATTATGAAGCGCAAATATTTCAAAGCGTAGACATTTCCATGTGGCAGAATTTTCAAGCGCAGATATTTTAAAGCAAAGAAATTTCAAGGCTCAGAAATTTCAAAGCGTAGAAATTCCAAAGTGTAGAAATTCCAAAGCGTAGAAATTCCTAAGCGTAGAAATTTCAAGGCGTGGAAATTTCCAAGCGCAAATATTTCAAAGCATAACAATTTCAACGCGTAAAATTTCAGAGCGTAGCAATGTCCAGACGTCAAAAATTTCAAAGCGTGGAAATTTCCAAGCGCAAATATTTCAAAGCGTAGACATTTCTGACTGTCCAAATTTTCAAGCGCAGTAATTTCAAAGCGTAGAAATTTCGATGCGTAGAAATTTCAAAGCGTAGAAATTTCCAGGCGTCAGAAATTTCAAAGCGTGGAAATTTCCAAGCACAAATATTTCAAAGCGTAGACATGTCCAACTGTCCAAATTTTCAAGCGCAGTAATTTCAAAGCGTAAGAATTTCAAAGCGTAGAAATATCAAAGCGTAGAAATTTCCAGCCGTCAGAATTTTCCAGGCGCTAGAAATTTCAAAGCGTAAACATTTCCAACTGTCAGATTTTTCAAGCGCAGTAATTTTAAAGCAAAGAAATTTCAAGGCGTGAAAATATCAAAGCGTAGAAATTTCCAGGCGCCAGAAATTTCCAATCGTCAAAATTTCAAAGTATGGAAATTTCCGAATGCCAAAAAATTTCACAGCATGGCAATTTCCAAATGCCAGAAAATTTCAAAATTTAGCAATTTCCAAATGCCAGAAAATTTCAAAGCATGGCAATTTCCAAATGCCAAAAAATTTCAAAGTATAGAAATTTCCAAATTGCCAGAAAATTTCACAGCATGGCAATTTCCAAATGCCAGAAAATTTCAAAGCATATAAATTTCCAAATGCCAGAAAATTTCAAAGCATATAAATTTCCAAATTGCCAGAAAATTTCAAAACACAAACCTCTCCAGTCGTCAGACTCTTCGAACGACAAACATTTCGAAGCGCAGACTTTTTTCCAGGCGTCAGAAATTTCCAAACGCAGAAATTTCCAACACCACTCGCCACACGTTCGGCGACATTTTTTCTTCAATGTGTGCGTCGAAACACGATGCTTCGATCAGGTCAATCGGCAATCAATTTCAACCCGCCAATTTCAAAGTTATCGTGTTTATTTTAAAAGGGAAGGCTTATGTAAATAATTCCATGTTTCTTCCCGATGAACCAATTAATTAATTCGATTATTCGAAAATTGATTACGGTATCAACACACATCTCACCGATCGTGATAATTTCCAAGACACTTTTCTCTTTCTATTTTTTTTAAAAATTATCTTCGATCGAGAGGATCGTGGGTAATTCGATGGAATTTTTTCATTCTTTCGTTTTTTATTCTCGTACTCGATCGGATAACGCTCGTAATGCGCGTGCGTTAATTAATAATTATATATACATATATATATTATATATATAATTATTATGTATATATAATATATATATATAATTTATGTTACATTATATATATGATATATATATATAGAGAACGTGTTACATTGTCGCGGTATTTATGGATATTCCGTTTAAGCAATCAAAATGAACTCATATAATTCTGTTCGTGGGTTTAGCACGGCAAAGAAAAAGCAGAGGAACCCGCAATTTATCATCATTACGAATATTATTATAATAAACCACAGTATGCTCTAAACGCATTATACTTATTACTGTCGTCGCAACGACATCGTTATTATCGATGGAATCTTTTACTTTTACCATTTTGTTTCACCATCACCCGCAACTGATTAACATTTAACCATGTTTTCTTCTGTTGCAGCTGTGTGAGAATGATCGTGTGTGAATGCGTGTATGAGAGAAAAAAACTATCCTCGTTTCCCATCCACGCGATTATATCGATCTCCGCAAAAAAAAAAAAAAAAAAAATACCGCGGAAAATTGAAAAGTGAAAAAAACCGAGAAATAAATTTACAAAATTTTTAAACTCGAATATTATCCAAACTATAAATTTCTCCTGGGTTTCTCGGTGAAAATTTCCCGTCGCGAGAAATTTTTTTGGAAATTTCGAAATTTTCTTCGTGATTAAATATTCAAATTTCCCGCGATAAAAAATCACGAAACGCGAGAGTGCCGGTTTCCTGCGCGGAGACACATTGCGCAACGCTTTCGTGTGAACGTGTGTCATTTTTTTAATTGTTTTTGTTTTTGCAGGCGTGTCTGGTGCAGAATACCAGCCACGAGGCCGTGCTGTGCTTAACGGCACCGTTAGAATAGTAGACTAGTTAACGCTTAATTAACTGCTAATTGGGTTCCGGGACTAGCCAAAAGGCCGGGATTCTGAAAGGGACTCGAAACAACCATGGGGAAACAGAACAGTAAATTAAAGCCGGAAGTGCTGGAGGACCTCAAACAGAATACGGAATTTTCAGGTGGGTCTCCCGGGCGTTCGGGGATGTGGTAAAAATTTCATCGGGAACCGTGAAATGTTATTTCAAACCCGCAGCCATTGTATGCGATGGGAATATACTTGTTTCATTATTTAACGAGCCGTTTAACCGTTCGGGGCACCCTGGTATTAATAATGTGTCACCCTCTGTGCGTACGGCACTGAACGGTGGACGATTTTGTTTTTATTGTGTTTATACAGGGTATAAATGTGCCCATGATTGTGAAAGTGGTCTAAGTCAATTTTAAAAAATTTTGGATATTACGTTTTTTAAAGGTTTTGAAATATTTATTAACAAATTATCAAGACTTTCATTTTTTTTTAAATCTGTTAGACCACTTTGCATTTGAATAAATTAAAATATATTTTTCCATTATGCGACGTTTTAGTTTAGAATTTTATTAGTTTTGATTAATGGAAATTTGTTATGAATATGAAAGTTTGAACTGACTTAGACCATTTTCAAAATTAACCGAGTGTTCTATAAATGACTTACCTACCTACAGCAATAAAGAACTATGAGTTTTATTTGAAATATTAACTTTAATGAAATAATTTATGAACATTTATTAATTATTTTTTAAAAGTAATCGATTTTTATCATTTCGAGTTTTTAAGATTCGTAAATTTCGCTGAAAAACTGGAGGGATGTATGGTAGTAAACACATAATATCTTTATGTTTTTCTTTATCTTTTGATTGTCATTTATTGTCTTATTGTGTTTATATAATTTCTTCGAATTTTTGACTTAGACTACTTTCCTAATTAACACTAAATGAATTCCATATAATGTTGAAATTACAATCACTATCTAACGGTTCATTTTTGACAATATCGTAAAAATTATATTGAATAAATTTAGTTTAAAATAATGTGGTGTGAAAAAACATTTTTTAAAAATTTTGGCTTAGACCACTTTCATAAATATGGGCACATAATGCACCGTACTTACGGGAACATACATTTTTTTTTAAGAAAACAAAGTGTCGAAATTTTTAGCTACCCCCATTCCCTCTATCGAGATACAGCCCTGTTTGAAAATAATTTTGTTTAAAAATCATATCTTCGAAATGGTAAAGCGTAGAGGAGTGATTTTGATTTTAATGTAATCAGGAAAAATGAGGGTTTATAGAAAAGATATAATTGCTGCGAATATTTTTTTTGTGAATTTTGATCTTTTCTGGAAATATTAAAATGAAAATTGGTCCTCCGTGACTTACAATTTCGGAGATATGATTTTTTTTTATTTTTCACGAAAAATGTTGTATTTCAATTGGGGTGGTTTTCGGACGTAACTTTTTCGTTTTTTTTTTGTTAATTTATCAATTGTGAAAGTAAGATTATTTTCGTAGAAATTAGTTCAATACGAGTGAGCGATAAGTTTTCGAAGTAGGATCGAAGCTCAAGTTTCCTTGTAAATGACGAAAGTAAACGTAAACTCGCGTCTGTAAACGTTAAAGTGCAACAAAATGTCTGTGCAACGTGGGTCTATTTATTCTCGGAAATCCTGTGCCTCAAAGGGTTAACGGTTTAGCATTTCCTGTAATTCTTAACGACGTTGAAGTTTTAACGACTTCGCCAGGGTGCTGTGGGAATAATGATCCCGGTTCACTTTGAGTCCAGAACTCCAAGGGAATAATATTTAAGAGAGAGCCCGCAGTGTCGAGTAAAGAAAATTCGAATTTTTTTTCCCTGTAAATTATTAGGACGATGTCTTCAAAATGTACCATGGAAGTGAGGAGTAAAAATTCAAAATGTAATATTTTGGGATAATTTTTCGCTGGGGTGTTTTTTCTGTTTCTTGTTTAGAAAGGGTTGTGATAATAAAGTTTTTTTATAGTTTTTTTTTATAAAATGATAATTCGGTCGTTTGAAGAAATCTAAAATTTGGAAAGAATTGCTTGTTAAATTTAAAATCCTGGAATTAAATTCAATTATTTTTGTACAGTGTTGTGGGAAAGTTTTTTTGTAAAATTTTAAATCTGTTTTTCTCGAAAAAGGTGGGAGATGTTATTTAAAAATTCTGAAGTAACAATACCATTTTCCATTGTGGATGAAACGAAAATACTAAATTTCTATACTTAAATTATTAATTTCAGCGAAAAAAAGAGAAAAGCGAATGATACAAAATTAACATTTGACTTCAATGCTATCATTTTTACAATTTTGAATTTTCTTTCCTCCTTTTACTTTCTCTTAAATTAATTTTAAAAAAACACTTCGAATTTCTCATTTCAAACCAGGCTTACTCATTTAAAAAAAATGTCAATTTATATAATTGGGAGGATTTTAAAATTACACATTGTCGACCGTCAATTTCATGCACACGTTATCTTTTTCAAAATTGTCTATCAGCTTTCTCAAATTTAAATAACAAATACAACAGCGAACGCAACAAAAATTTCTACAAAAAAATTGGTAAGAATTCGAAAAATTTAAATAAATAATTTATGATTAATTTTAATGTTAATTCGCAACCGGTCGACAAAGTGTTAACGAAGCCGAATCCTCCAACCAGGGGCGGACTCTCGATATCTTTCCCCCGTCGTGGAAGGACCAATTTCACTTAAATATTTTCTTCCAACCCCTTTTGATTTAAATTTCACGTGAAAGCAAACTATCTAACACACGCCCCTCTTGTTTCCGCTTACAGACGCGGAGATCCAGGAATGGTACAAGGGATTCCTGAAGGACTGTCCCAGCGGTCACCTCAGCGTCGAGGAGTTCAAGAAGATTTACGGAAACTTTTTCCCCTACGGCGACGCGTCCAAAGTAAATTCCGAAATCCAGCCGGGCGGACATTTGTTTGTTATAAATTTGCATCGCCCCCCGTTGTCCTTATAGAGAGCGTTTCATAAGTCGTGGATCAATTGAAAAAGACTATTCTCATCTTTGGAGATCTATTTTTTACGGTGGATCTATCGTTACCGGTGAAAAGAGCATTTTCGAATTTTTTCATTTTAATTCCGCGACCGATGTTACGATTTTTCAACGTGATTCTTTGAATTATTTTGAAAGTGTTCATTTTATTGCAATACTGTACAAAAGTTATTTTGTTTATTGTTAATCGTATTCAATTGAACGAATTGGGAGAGTTTTAGTAAAAAGTTCGTTTCATCTATTAATTTGAAATTTATGTATATTTATATTTACAGATATTTCTATTTATATATATTCATATTTATAGATATTTATATTTATATATATTCATATATATAGATATTTATATTTATATATATTCATATTTATATATATTTATATCTTTATATATATTTATGTATATATAGGATGTCGCAGAAATGGTGGTACAATCTTGTGGTTCGATATATTTTTTCCTTTAGCACAATTTCCAGGACAACCTGTACAAAATTTAAGTTTCTCGTGAATTTCAAATAGATCGATCATTCATTACCGAATCCGTGCTCGAATCAGTCTTTATTAATTATCTCGATAATGAACGAGATAGACGCAATCTATTTTTTATCCCACGTTTTCTTCTGTTTTTTATTCCACCACCCGGAAATCTTTGTCTGGATAATTTATTTGCGACTTATGAAACGACCAGTAGGTGGAAATTACCCTCCCCATTTAAAACTCGATCTCTCCGCTCGCGGAATAGAAAAATATTTTGATGCAAAGAATTGCTGGTTAAATTCAAAATGAGAGATTTCTCGCGAGTAAACCCGTTCGATTTCGATCCTATGATCCATCGATCACTATTATTGCATTGATTAACACGTTCCGTGCCGAGCCCTGTTTTAAATTATTACTATTGTAAACATAACACTTAAACAAACTTATCTGCTTTGTTCTATACTGCATTTTATATAGTGCCTCAATCTTTTAGTAGAAATATTTTTTTACAGAATTAAATTTGCCATAAATATATATTTTCAGGGCATTAAATAAATATGTCTGCGTGTGCCACCGGTGGTACACGTGCCCTCAAGTTCAAATTTAACGTGTACCACTGGTGGTACACGCAGACATATTTATTTAATGCCCTGAAAATATATATTTACGACAAATTTAATTCTGTATGTGTTTCTGTGTTTAATTCTGTTATGTGGTACACGTGCCCTAAAGTTCAAATTTAACGTGTACCACCGGTGGTACACGTGGCACGCAATGTGTTAAGGATCGACGAAAATAAACGTCGAAATAATTAAAAATTTTACGATCACCTTCGAATATTATTCTCGATTAACACGGAGAGATCGATTGATACTAATTAATCCTAGATACCTAACCTAACCTAATCTAATCTTAGACGTAGCGAATGTTGATCCCTTATATGTAGAACTAACGTACGTTTTTCGTTCCTGCGAGCTAGTTTGCCGTACGTAAGTCGTAGTTAACGCGGGTGTGTCGTCGTGCTTTTCTTTTTTTCATTTTTTTTATCATCGTCCTGTTTATCACAGTTCGCAGAGCACGTGTTCAGGACGTTCGACGTGAACGGCGACGGCACGATCGACTTTCGGGAATTCCTCTGCGCCCTCAGCGTGACATCCCGCGGCAAATTGGAACAGAAATTGAAGTGGGCCTTCAGCATGTACGACCTTGACGGTAACGGCTACATCTCGCGGCAAGAAATGCTGGAAATCGTGACGGTACGTGTTGACGAAAGAGAATTCGGAAGATTGATTTTTTTTTTTAAGATTGAAGGTGCAAGTGTGCCCATAATTATGAAAATGGTCTAAGTCAATTTTTAAAAAATGTTGGGTATTACGTTTTTTAAAGATTTTGAAACATTTATTAAAATATTATCAAGACGTACATTTTTTTTAAATAATGACTTAAACCACTTTCATAATTATGGGAAAAATTATTGGTTTGAATTTTTTTTACCCGCCGAGACACGGTGGTGTTAGAAGTGTCAGAGTTTTTTAATTTGTTGAAAAATAACGAAATGTCGTGGTAGATTTGTTTTTAGAGTGAAAATATATTGTGTAAAGTAAGGGATAATACAAAGAATAAATGTTGTAAGTGTGTTCACTTGGGTTAGTTAGGTTTTGAAATATTGGGACAGGTCCTTTAATTGTTGACAGTGGAAGTTTTTACTGTGAGAATGTTTTTTTGGTGGAAAAATTTGTGTGCAATGTGGGACTTTTTATTTTCTGAAAATCTGTGCCTCAAAGGATTTGATTGATTTAATTATTTATACATATGTATATGAAAACGCAATGTTAGTAAGTTTGAATGGTTTTTAGAATTCGTTTCTAAGTCAATCATTTTGACTGCCTTCTCGTAGTTTTAATGTTAAAAATAATAAAAAATCATATAAAAAGTATCTTTTTTCGATTGAAAGACGAATTGAAGTACGATAACTGCTAGTTTATTAAATAATTCCTCGTGGCGGTTAAATAAAAATATTCATAAAATATATTCAAGGTAATAGTAATTCAATTTTTTAATAATTCTTTAGTGTGACATCGAAAAACCGATTAATAGGCTAACGGTCAATAAAGTGTTAGCTGGTTAATGTTCCACAAAAAAAAATCCTCCACCGCAAAAAGGAGTTTTGCCGATCGATAGGACCACTAGGGTGGTCGTTAAAAATTAAATTTTTTGCGACGCCTCCTAAAAAGCTTCCTTTTGATGAAAAATCACTGGGAAAATTATTTTTTTTTAAATTAAAAACAACACGTGCCTGAAGACGATCTAAGTTAATACGAAAGAAGTTTAGTTTTAAAATAAAAATATCAATTTGAATATCTTTAATTTTTTTATTTAATAGACCAAATCAACTGGGAAAAATTTTGAATTTAAATTTTTGTTTATTGTTATTTTGATTAACTGTTTTTTTTTATTGATTTGAGTTCTATAATTGTTTATATTTCGAATAAAATTGTATTTTTCATAAAAATTTCCCAAAAAACATGATTATACCAAAAAATTAACATAGATCCTCTTGAGGCACGTGTTGTCTTTAATTAAAAAAAAATCCCAATGTCTTCTTCATCAACAGGAAGCTTTTTAGAGGGCGTCGCAACAAATTTAATTTTTAACGACCATCCCTAAGGATCACGGTTGCATCAGTTTCCACCTGCTTGCAGGCAATCTACAAGATGGTCGGGTCCGTGATGAAGATGCCCGAGGACGAGTCCACGCCGGAGAAACGGACCGACAAGATATTCCGGCAGATGGACAAGAACAAAGACGGCAAGCTATCGCTCGACGAGTTTATCGAGGGTGCCAGAAGCGACCCGTCGATCGTGCGACTGTTGCAGTGCGATCCTAGTGCACAAGCTCAGTGAGGCCCTGGGCCAGTACACAAGTATCGCTATGACATCTGCATACCTGACTCGGGACCCGGCCCAATAATGCCCAGCCGCGTAACAGCGACGCGAACGTAGAGGAAACGCCGAAAAATTCCGTGTGCACTTTCATGAGAACCTGTCAAAACGAATCGTTATACATATATATATATATATATATAATTATATATAATTATATATATATATGTATATATCTAGTATTTTATTATTTTTACTACCAACCCTCTTTTTATTCCCCTAGAGATTCTCTATCTTCTTCGTCACCACTATCCAACCATTTTGCTCCTTCGTACTTTTCCTGTGAGTCCCCGTTTATAGTCGAGGTAGATTAATTAATTAATTAATTATTCTTCGATCCATTACGTGATAAGGTTTTACCGGTAAGCTCGTCGGTTCGTTTTGATAGATTTTCACCTGGTAGTTTTCCTCTGCGAGCGCTGATGCCCGACGTAGGGTGTGACTCGAGAGTATGAGAGAATATGAGAGAAAGAGAGAGAGAGAATGTGAGGAACAAAGGGCATCTGTGAATTGGGCCGGTACCCGAATAGGTCCCAGGGTCACTGGGCCCATGGCGCTTGCGCATACCGCAAGCTAGTCTTCAAGACTAGTCCAGTCGCTCCGTCTCGTAAACGGATCGGTTTTTAACGAAAGATAAACGGGGGAAAGAATGACGAGAGAAATTTTGTGAGAAAAGTTTTTTTCAAAAAAAAAAAAAACAACAACAATGATGATGATAAGCTTATTCAGTTTCTTTTTTGTTTTTTTTCGAAAGTACTGATCCTCGTGTGCTGCGTACGACGAGTGACACACCCCGCGGAGCCGTTCCGACGTTGCGAATAGTTTGGAGAATAATTTTGAAATAAAAAAAAATTACGAAAAAACGTGTTTACATATGTTCACACACACACACACACACGTGTACGTGTACGTATGTAAATACACGAAGTGCGAGCTGTTCGTTGTTGGAATTTCGAGGCTCCGCGTTTTCCAGCGACGTTACCTCGACGCTGTCGATGAAATTTTTTTTTTTTTTACGTCCGGGGCCCCCCGCCGTCGAGCCACCCACGTGCTCCGGTTTCGTTCGATTAACCCATTTGCATCACACGGAATAGTAGAAAATAGGCTCTTATCACCGAAACTTTTTTTTTATTGTAATTAAATGAAAATGTTTCAAAATATGAAAAATAAACATAATATTATATAAATAAACAATTTTAAAGAATTTTTATTTTAGTACAAAGCGCACGCATATATGCGTTTATCTGATGCAAATGGGTTAATCGCGATCGCCAGCGAGATTCTAAAAAGAGAAAAAATAGAAAACAAAGATAAAGAAACAAACAAAATACTCTGTGTTCTTGTACGAGACGCGCGACTCCCGTGGAAACGCCACGTTTTTTGTCCCTGCGAGAGGAGAGAATGAGGGGAAGGTGTGACGGAGTGGGGATAGGGTAGCGAATAAATGATGAAAAAATGATAAAAAAAACAAACAAAAACAAAAATATGAATAAAAACGACGTTGTTCAGTCTCAGGGAGACGGTAACCGTTTCCACTTGGCACAAGTGTTTGTGCACCAGGCGTGTCCGGTCGTCGTATTCGAGGCCGACAATCGAAGTATATTTGTAAATAACGACTTCATACATCGACACATTCTCGAGCTGCCGTCTTAGCACAAGTCTCCGCCTTACGCAGCTCAAAGGTGATTTTTTCATACTCCTTTCCCCGACGGTCAACCCCCGTTTGCGAAATTGTCCGTTTCATCCTGTTCACTGTCAGCTGTGAAACGAATCGTAGTAGACCAGTGTATCGCAATTATTAGCTGCGGGACACCTAGTTGTTTGCGTTTCAATTTTCGTTTCCTCGTTGTTCAGCGAGGGCAGGTTGTCTTTTTTTTTTTTAATTGCTGTGAATGTCAGTTTGACGTTAGGTCTGTTAACTTGAGGTTATTGTGTTTTGTAAAATTTCACGGTTTATTTAGGATAGAAGGGTTTTAATTGGCTGATGGTGAATGGGTGTCAGCCCTTTGCGGTCCCCTGTCGAGTCTCGATCGACATAGGGTTTTATTTCGGTGGGCCCCAGTGGTGAGTGAGACTCGACATAGTTTGTTTGTTCGAGATTTTGCGAGCTGTCGTTCACTTTTTTCTGGTTGTCATTTTAAAAACACTTGGACGAAGTTATTAGGCTTACATTGAGAGTCGGCAGTGGGAAAAAAAATGAATTTGGGACCGCGAAGGGTGAAACGCGACGACGACCTCGCGATACTAGCGCCATTGCTGGTTCGGATTTTTAACACGTTCGACGCTAGAAGTGTGTCGAGGATTTAATTCGCACGGTGTATCGATTTAATTATTTCTACAGAGAAACGTAAACACGAAACATGTCATTAACCGCAGTATATTATAAATTTACCCAGTTTTTAAAAATCATTTCTATTTCGAGCGTTGAAATAAAAAATCCCCAGCAACCGGCAAAGTTTCCACAATTTATAATATCAAAGTCAACTGAATCAGATTAAATGCAAGTATTTTATTTCTACAGAAAAATAAATGAATAAATTAAGTTTATCGCGAGATCGCTGTCGTCGTTTCCATGTCCGTCGTGTCGGGTGTCTTAGTTTCTCCTATTTTTTTTGTTTTTTTACTTTTTTCCCTCCATTCTCGAGCCACACGCCCGGCGTCGCGACGGCGACCCGTTTCCTCTTTCGTTTCACCTCGGTTTCACTTTCCCGTTACCACGGACTGATCCACCTTTCGGAAAAGACTCATCTGCGCGGCGTCTCACCTGCGTTAGCAACGAATACCTAGGTATCAACGATCGCCCGAGTAGCAAAGGTCACGGGGTTCTAGAGCGTAGGGAGAGGGAGAGTTGTCCGGCGACTGGCCATCGTGTTCGGGAGCAGAGGGTGTCCGGAAACTCACCGGGTGTCCCCGTTGAACGTGAAACATTTACCAAAAAAATCTAAATCAACATTATTGTCACGCGAATTCCCAAATCTTTACATATTGTATTTTTTATAATTTTAATATACACTTTCTTTTTTTTAAATTATTAAAAAAATGATAGACTCGAATTGTTAACACTAGAACTACCGAGGATTAATTCGGTATATTTAAAAGTGTTGGATAAATATGTTTGATACTATGAAATAAAGGAGGATAGTAAATTGATCGATTTAATTATTTGCATAGAGAAACATGGTTTTAAAGAATTTTGGAAATCGCAGTGTTATAAACTGAAGCGATTCTTAGAAGAAATTCGGAACTAGTCATTTTGACTCCCTTGGTAGTTCTAGTGTTAAAAAAGAATTAGAGTTAACGACGCGTTTGCGTTCTGCAAAAAAACGAATAAGTTAGCGATTCAGTGATTTTACGGTTTTTTTTTAACCGAGACACCCGGTGAATGTTTTTTTTGGGACACCGTGTATACAATCAAAATGTTCCGCGCTTCGTTAAATGGACATGGTGCGAGTTACTCTAATTTGCGGCGGGCTGAGTGTTTACAGGCCGCACGCGACTATATTCTGATGTTTTTTTTTCTGATAAACCCTGGGATATACCAGTGATTTAGCGTAATAACGTGAAGCATAGGCTAATGGATTAGTATTGATATTTATCTTAACAGAGGAGACTTAACTAGCTTATTTATTAAATTATCGTTATATTTACTACGAGTGTACCTTCGTTAGACTTCGTCTAGGAAACATCGGGCGCGGCGAGCAGGTTCCGACAAAAAAATCGGGCAAATTTTATTCGCGACGATTCGCAGCGCTCGTTGAAATTATTTTTCGAAAATTGCATGATTTACGATATGGTGAATTAATTAATCCACCCCCGCTCGATTGAAATTGTATTTTTTCACTGACTTATCATTTACAAATATTTTGCTTCGCGAAAACGCTGTATCGATTAAATAAAAAATCGATTCAATTAAAATATATCAGAACGTGACAACTCTGGAGACTTTTTACGATTTTTTGCCGCGTCGGATCATTGCAATTTTGAAAAATGAATTTCAACGCCAAGCGTGAAAAAACTTCGTCGATCGTCAGCGACTGAAAAAAAAAAAGATTTTCAATTTCTCGTGATAAAAATCTGTCGATCCCAATGACCGTGCCCGCGTTCATTCTTCTCACTATCATCAAACAGATAAAAAAAAATACAAAAACACAAAATAAAAAAAGCAAACAAACGACAAACAACCAGTCAGTGACAGCAGCCACGCCTGTCGGACGTAGAAATTTCGATTTGTTCGTTTCACCACGAGTTTCTTCCCCCCCCCCGTTGACTTTTGTGCGTAGACGCAATTAGGGTCGTCGGCACGCTTTGATGACGACAGCTGTACCGCGAAAGTCGTCTTCCCGCGAGAGGTGAGCGAAAACGAGCGACTGGCTTTCCGGACAGAAAAAGAGAGAAAAAAAAATACAACAAACGAGGAACGGACCGCGAAAGAGTGAAAGAGAGAGAAAGAGAGAGAGAGAGAAATTCAGACGCACGCATACTGTTCTTAGAGATTTATTTTTGCGAATGCGTGTGTCGTGCGAAATTGCGGGTGTAATTGCGTTGTGTGTGTGCGTCGAGCGGACGAAAGTGTGAGAGAGTGGGAGAGAGAGTCTGAGAGAGAGAGAGGGAGAGAGAGATGATATTTAAAGAGATAAAAAATACGGATGAGCGAATCGCACGAAATCTCCCGTCGTTCCGGTTTGTCGATCCGCGTAAGCACACAAATACACTCACACACAGATACATACACATATACTAATTACTAATTAACTATTCCCTCATTGGTTTGTCGTAAGAGTGCGAATAGCGAAAGGAAAACGCACGCAGCAGCGGAGTTAGCGCAGAAATTTAGCGACGGCTCGCGAAATCGACTCGTAATTAATTAATTAATTATCTACGTTCGCATAGACGTTGATTGACACCTATACAGACACACGCGGTGACGTATGTACGGACACACACGCATGTATGTATATGTATAATACATTTTCTCTGAGGGAGATTCACTGATTCCGAATTTCATCTTCATTTTTTTTTCTTGTTTTCTTTTTCTTGTTCTTCTTGGTCGCGGGACATCGTATGAGGAAACGAAATATAAACGAGAAATATGTATAAATATGTATGTATATATATTAGGGTGGTCGTTAATAATTAAATCTTTTACGACGCCCCCCAAAAAGCTTCTTTATGATGCAAAAACACTGGGGAAATTTTTTTTTTAAATTAAAAACATCACGTGCCTCAAAATGATCTAAGTTAATTTTTGGGGAATTTTTATGAAAAATGCAATTTTATTCGAAATATAAACAATTATCGAATCCATATCAATAAAAAAAACAGTTAAGTAATCAAAATAACAATAAACAAAAATTTAATTCTAAATTTGTCCCAGTTGATTTGGTCTATTAAATAAAAAAATGAAAGATATTCAAATTAATATTTTTATTTTAAAACTAAATTAGTACAAACGTAATTTTAATATCTAGATTTCTTCACTCCAATTTTTAAGTAAACTTTCTTTTGAATTAAATTAGATCGTCTTGAGGCACGTGTTGTTTTTAATTTAAAAAAAAGAATTTTCCCAGTGTTCTTTCATCAATAGGAATCTTTTTAGGGGGCGTCGCAAAAAATTTAATTTTTAATGACCACCCTAATATACATATATATCTAGATATATACACCTATATAATTATATAATAGGCATATATTTATATACATATTTATATGAATGTATATAGGTGTATATACATACATGTGTATGTGTGTGTGTGAAAACGAAGGGAAAACGAGACGTAACGATGACGAAAGCGACGAAACGACGTGACGATCTTGCGCTCGGTCGTTACGCCGGCAGTATTGTCTTTTACAAGCGAACAGTAATGAAAATTAACTAACGAAGAGCAAACGTGTTAAACGTCAGACGCGAGTGTGACACCTTTGCACTCGTGCACACTCGCGTCTGTATATGTATGTATAGAACTACTCTAGCGTATACATATATATATATATATATACCTCTAATTACACTTTCTAAGATGTACATCTATTCATCTTGTGCTCATTAACGATTAAGGATAAAGACTACATAGTAATATCTCTAATCCGTATAGTCATTGTATAAATTAAATAAATAACCTCATTAAAGTTAATATATATATATATCTATATATACATACATATATTTATATATATATATTATATATAAGATTCTAAAAGGTGAACACGAAGCGTCTCTCTGACTCGTTGAGACGAACGGTAACTTAGCGAGAGATTAAAAGGAGAGTAATTTAGCGACGATCAAGGAGAAATGAGGAAAATGAATATATAGAATAAAAAAGAAATATATATTCGTATACATATATATATATGTGTGTATATATATGTATGTGTATAATGATCGAGGGCTTCGTATTTTCGAAGAATTGCGAGAACAACGGGGGGGGGGGGGGGGAGAAAAGATGGAAAGGGCGAGAGAAAGATTCTATTTAGATAGAATAGAGATAACCCGTTACTTTCAATTCGATGGTAGTCGAGTCGAGATGCAATTACCGTACCTTAAAACAAACCGAGAAGCAATAAAGTTAAAAAAGAAGAGAGAAAAAGTATCGCGACTAAAATCACAACACGAACGTGTGTTTTCAAAACGATTAAAAATAGAAAAAAATGAGGAAAAGGAAATAAAAAATATTAATGGTGATGGTTCGACGCGATCGTCGAGATATTCCGAGGTTTTCCACTAGTTTTTTTTTATAGGCTACCGCTTAATTAAAAATCGAGTCGCGTTAATTCAACGACACACGAGGCAGTGTTGATTTTTTGGGAAAAAAAGAAAGTGGGAGAAAAAGATGCTGTGCTTGAAACGAAGCTTAATCGAGGCATTAATTAAAGTTGCGAATTATTTTTGAAAAAACATTTCCAACGTTTCGCTCGAGTTTTTTTTGGACCCGATAATAATTTATTTTTTAAATATTTTATAAAGTTTTCTAAAAAAATTCGAATCTTTGACATAGATACGACAATTTCGATTACTTTCCATCTTTACGCAGAACGTTTTTGCACAAAATAAAAATAACGAAAATAATCGCGTTTACTTTCCACTAATAATAACCACCGTTAAAAAATGATTTTTTTACTTTTCCACGAAATTTTAATTATCCAAATTCAAATGCGATTCGCAGCTACTCTTCCTCCGCCACGTGACACCTTTTAAACGACGATTTTTTTCTAACGAGATCGATACGTTTGACAAGCTCGCATGACGTAATAATTCGCAGTGGAAACTGGGTGACGATTTCGCGAACGAAATTTCCAGCTCAGATTGTTTCGGATTTTCAATTCCCCTTTTTTCTGCTCGTTAGCAATTATTATAGAAACAATTTCTATTATCAGGGTTACACGTACATACATACATAAAAAAAAATTACTATCGCGTCTCGTTGAAACAGTCGGTGCCTGAAAATCGTGAACATAAAAAAGAAAAAAAAACAATCTGTCTCAGCGGTATGAACGAAAGAAAAAATGGCGAATAGTGGTGAACAAGTGTTTTTTCATCCCTTATACAAAAGAAATCGAAGGTCAGAGAGGATAGCCGCGCTATCGAAGCAAAGTGCTTTCGGAAACTCGCATTTCCACGTTGGAAAATGTCGCGTTCGACATGCGTAATTTTTTGCCGCGTTCTAATTGCGTACCGACGCGTATAAACGTATACTATAACGAAAAAAAACAACTGGTTGTGATAGCTTTCACGGCGTTAGTTCGTTTCTGTCTGTCTGTCTTCAACGATTCCATCCTCCGAGATTCGTTTTCCTGCGGAATTTTTTTTGAAAATTATTTTCAAACGAGGACGATTTTTTATCGGTTAAAGATTTTCGTTGTTTGAAATTATATTATTGTCGTTAGATCGTTAAAATTTTTTGTGATCGTTGTGTTAAAAATGCATTGAAACCCTCGACGGTCCAACGAATTTTGAAAATTTTGAACGATGTTCGATTAGAACTTTTTTTTTTTTATTTATTGGTGTAGATCGATATTTGTTTATACTGTAGGGGAGACGAACGGGTTTAATTGACAGCGGAAATTCGACGAGGGGACAAAAAACTATTATTTCTCTGATTGGATGATTCTTAGGCACCAGAAATGTCAAGGCGTTGATTTTTGAAATTACTGAAATTTTTACGCCTTGAAATTTTCAATCGTCATACGTTTCCAGGCGTCGGAATTTTTTTAATGACAGAAATTTTCACGCGTAAAAATATTTCGGCAGCAGAAAGTTCGTGGCTTCAGAATTTTTTAATGCCAGGAACGAATTTTTGATTTTTAAATGCCAGAAATTTGCGCCCACGGAGTTTTTCACGCATCGAAACAATTGCGCGCCAGAAATTCTTACGCATTGAAATTCCTGGACATGGAAATTTTAAATATCAGAAACAAACTTTTAATTTTTCAAGCGAAAAATTTGCGCCGGCCGGGATTTTTACGCGTCGAAATATTTTTACGCATTGAAATTCGCGGCCGCAGAATTTGTCACGCATTCACATTTTCTAATGCCAGAAATTTTAACGCATTGAAATTCGTAGGCGCAGAAATTCTTACGCATTAAAATTTGCAAACACAGAATTTTTCTAACGTCAGAAATTTTAACGCATTGAAATTTGTAGACGCAGAAATTTTTACGCATTAAAATTTGCAAACACAGAATTTTTCTAATGCTAGAAATTTTAACGCATTGAAATTTCTGGACGTAAAATTTGTCACGCATTGACATTTTTAAATGCCAGAAATTTTGACGCATTGAAATTTATGGGCGCAGAAATTTTTACGCATTGAAATTTTTAAATGCCAGAAATTTTAACGCATTGAAATTCATGGGCACAGAAATTTTTATGCATTGAAATTCGTGAGCACAGAATTTTGTCACGCATTTAAATTTTCAAAAACCAAAAATTAGCGCACAGAAATTCCAACGCGTAAAAATCCCAAAACGCAGAAAACTCGGCGACGAAACGATTGAAATTAAAATTCATTCGATTCCATTCTATCATTTCCGTGTCCCCCAATTTACGAATAAAAATCTAATTAAATCCAATCAATGAAACGTTCCCACGTCTGCGAATCAATTAAAACTATCCCCCTGTATATATATTTATTAAATCAGGACCGTTCGGGGTTTAATCAATCCCAAAAAAACCCATATTTTTAATCGTGGCATTTCATTTTTTTAAATTTCCAAAATAACACAAATAATAGAACAGTTTGCTTCGCAAAGACAACAATAGTTCGTTCGCAGCTGCTGCGTGGCAGTGAAAGGTTCATTGTGTCGCGAGTTCATTAGCGTTGTAACAAAAGAGAAAAAAAAAGATAAATAAATAAAAACATACATAAAGACACCGAAGTAAATCGTAGATTGCTCGGGGCAAGGACGGCACTCGTACAAATCGCTATTACCGGAATATTAATTCTAAGGACACCAGCGAAAATGAGACAAAAAAATAACGTAACACCCTCGTTTACTACTCGTGTTTGTCGTGATATTTCTTCCTAAATTAGGATACATACGATTAGGAGTTCGCCAGACTATAATGATTTCTCTCGTAACCATTCTACTCGAACAGTTAACACACTTGCAACCGTCGACGTAATATTACGTCTTTACAAAGCTGGCTGCCGGCTCATCATTAATTTGATTTAATTAATTAATTTGTATTTCAGTGAATAATAAAAAAATAGCTTGAATCCGTGGAATTTATTCTCTAATTAGTTGTTAATTATGAAATATAACATTTTTAACATATTTTTCGACGCTTTATTCTTTTTTTAATAATGATAATTAAATAAATAACGTGGCGACCAGCTTTAAATTGCGCGACAGGTGTGTCGACGGTCGCGGAGGTGTTAAGATTAAAGAGGAAAAAATAAATAAATTAACATTTTAAGTCCAACACTAACAAACGCCAGTAACTTTAAAACGGTTAGCGTGAAATGAGCAAGTGTTTCTCTCTAAGGCAGTGATTTTTAGCGGAAATCCGACTCTTGTTGCATATTGAAATCTATCTATATTCTAATATGATTTCTCGCCTAAGATCCTAAAT
Organism: Mimumesa dahlbomi; assembly: GCA_917499265.3. Taxonomy (NCBI): domain Eukaryota; kingdom Metazoa; phylum Arthropoda; class Insecta; order Hymenoptera; family Crabronidae; genus Mimumesa; species Mimumesa dahlbomi. Next base: position 6,609,346 of record OU824120.1, on the reverse strand, counting down.
ATTCCTAAACTAATTAGAGACTCTTCTCTAGCGTATAACGATATCACGGATTACTAAATATTTCTTGTATCACGAACAAATTTATCACAGAGATTCCTAGCGGTATTCCTAACGAATATTTCTGATATTAAAAAATGACCTATGCCTTAATAACATTTTTCTGCACCTTCTTGCCAAAATCTAGTGTATCTACTTTTAAATGACGGCCAGCGAAGTCGTATAGCGTCGAAACAGTCCGATTATACTATATAATACGTTTGTTTTTCCCAGAAATATAAAATTATTGCTCCAACCAAAAAAAAAAACAAAAAATACTCCCTCTGTCCCATAATACTTGATAGTTTCTGTTTCATGGCCGCAACTTATCAATAAAATATGGCCCAATTTCTTTTTTTTCTTATAAGTGTAATGTTTAATAAATAAAAATATGCTAACTTTTATGTCAAAAAATTAATTTTAAAGAAACATATTCAGTAATATGGGACAAGCAAAAAGGAGAAAACTATCAAGTATTATAAAACAGAGGGAGTAATAAATAAATAAAGTCGAAGAATAATCGTGTAAATGATATCAACGTGTATTCAACCGCGAGATTTCGCTTTAATTTTCGATGATTCTCGGGTCGTTGATTTAATCCGACCGTAGAGATCATCGTTGTAACGAATTTTCGTTGTTCCCGCCCTCCACGATGATTGCAAATCGTTGTTTCGCGAGAGGAGACAGATTACCGGAGATAAAAATAAATAAAAATAATAATCTAAGAGTTAACTATCGCACGTAACGAACAGAATTTCGCATGAATACTATACTTAACGAGATAACAAAAATATACGTAGGTAGTTTCAACTCGCCTCCGCACAAATTTCTTGCTACTCTCTTCTATTACGAAAATCGAGGAACGACATTTTTTGCACACGGAAAAAAAAGAGCAAAAAAAAATCGCGAAAAGGAACTGATTACCGAACTATACGACTCGAGAAGTGCTTGATCGGCGAACCACAGAAATTTCGATCCCGTACCGGTGTTTTTCTCATAGACGTATATAAATCGAATGATAATTAGGTGTTCTCTGATAAAATGACAGAAAAAAAAATGAACGTAAGAAACGAAAAATAAGAGGAGAAAATCGTCTCTTTCCTTTCGTGTCGATCTACCTTTTATCCGTGGTAATTCTTTACGATCTTCTTGTGTAATACTTCTTGGTGTGTGTCTCCGCAAACAGAAAGAAAGAAAGAAATGACAAAAAAAAAATACGTTAATTATATCAGGTGTTAATCGCCTTCCTTTGGTCTGTTAAATCTCGTGTAAAAAAAAACACACAAATTTCCAGCTATCGATCGTTGCTGACGCCTGAATGTTTTTTCGCCACTTGATACTCCACCCAACGACGAGACCCCCCTCTTCTATAATTGTATTCGTAGCGTAAATTTCTATCGTTAATTTTACATGTGTTTTATCGGTGCTAAGTGTGTAAACGCGGTACAGCGTGTGTACCGTCGTGTTTGTATGTAATTGCGTTTCTCCTAAAACGACGAGATCATTTTTGTCAAGCTTTCGCATAACTACTTCCGTAAAGAGAGAGAAAAAAAAAGAAAAAAAAAAACTACGAACGCGGATCGTTCTGTCGCGAGAAAACCGTCGTACTTAACGCGTGACCGTTGTTATGTAAAATCTACCGAGAATCAATATTAAATGTTAATTAAAGAGATGATGATAACGAAAACGAGGAAAAAAAACGAAAAAAAAAGACGAAAAAAATAGGCATTATCGTTGAAGTAATACGTAAATTCGTGTGTCCTGTAAAAGACACCCGAAGTGGTTCATGCGAAAGTAGAGTGTCAGAGTTTTATATTGTAGTATTGTTAATCGTAGCTTACGATTAATTAGTTCACTCAGGATACGATTTAATTTCTATATGTATTTCTCCGAGGAAAGCAACGCGGTGTAACGTGATATATATAAAAAAAAATGCTAACGTCGTACAAAAAGAAGGAATACGAAAATCAAAGCGCAACCCGTTTCTTTAGTTTTCGAACGATTATCGTTCCGTTCAGTTGTATATTGTATCGAGAGTGGAACACCGGTAAGATATTAATGTTTGTGTACGTGACGGTCGTGAGACATTATAAAATATTAATTTGCTTTGCGCCTTATACATATTTACGATAAGTAATAGTTATTAATAGTTGTTTATTATAAATAAGAACGAATCACTTGTGTATCAGTTAATTGCTACATTAAAGTGTTGATATTATACTCGTTCAACGTGTGTTTCGCTCTATCAGTTTCTATCACGAAAAAAAGGTTTACTCGCGACGAAATAATTGTGCGCCAGAAATTCTTACGCATTGAAATTCGTGGACGCCGAAATTTTTACGCATTGAAATTTGCGGACAGAGAATTTGTCACGCATTGACATTTTCTAATGCCAGAAATTTTAACGCATTGAAATTCGTAGGCGCCGAAATTTTTACGCATTGAAATTTGCGGACAGAGAATTTGTCACGCATTGACATTTTCTAATGCCAGAAATTTTAACGCATTGAAATTCGTAGGCGCAGAAATTTTTACGCATTAAAATTTGCAAACACAGAATTTTTCTAATGCCAGAAATTTTAACGCTTTGAAATTCGTAGGCGCAGAAATTTTACGCATTAAAATTTGCAAACACAGAATTTTTCTAATGCCAGAAATTTTAACACATTGAAATTCATAGACGCAGAAATTTTTACGCATGGAAATTCATGGGCGCAGAAATTTTTACGCATTGAAATTTGCGAACGCAGAATTTGTCACGCATTGACATTTTCAAGCAGAGTAAATTGCCTCGTCGACGAACAAAAGGATTCCAATGGTCCAGGGAAATTAAAAAAACACCATTATTTAAACTACAAAACGGTGTATTTTGTTCACTTGATACAGAGGTATATCATTAAACGTGGTGCTGCACCCTAGAAAAAGAACGTTCCAGAGTTCGACGTGACGGCATCGTAAACAAAGGTATTGTGAACCGGTTTATATTGATTCGTAACGAATTTTATGGCTTCCTGAGCCACCAGACCACCTAAAAATGCTGACACGGAGTGCAACTCCGAGCCACCGAACCGGCAGAATTCGTGTACGTAGTCGTCCTTCGCCAATGGTCCACATCCCCATTCGTTCAATAATTTCGAGATGCATGCCTAGAAATTCATTTGAATAATTAACACTAAACGTACCGACAGTTTATGTACATATTCTCATCGAATCCGTAAAAATGGTAACTTTTACAATTAATTTCACGTAATAGTTAATTTGGCATAAAGAACTGCATTTTCCCTATGTTCGTTAACACTAGAACTACCAAAGCAGTCAATATGACTTACTTCCAGTATAAAATCCACTAGAATTTATAAGGGTCGATTTTCTAAAATTCGTCGTAACAATGTTTCACTATATGCAAAATAATTAAATCGATCAATTTACTGTCCGCCCTTATCTCTTGTTATCAAACATATTAATCTAACGTTTTTAAAGAAACCGAATTAAATAATCCTCGGTAGTTCTAGTCTTCAAGAAATTAAGGTTGAAAGCTATAACGTTGCAAGCAGGCATTTTAATAAAAAGTTTGAAACCGGTCATTTGACCGGTCTCGATAGCTTTAGTATTAAAACACCATTTTACAATCCGACATGTCTTCGAATTATCAAATGTGCCCATAATTATAAAAGTGGTATAAGTCAATTTTTAAAAAATTTTGGATATTAAGTTTTTCAAAGGTTTTGAAATATTTATTAACAAATTATCAAGACTTTAATTTTTTTGATATATTGACTTAGACCACTTTTATAATTATGGGCACAAATATCAACGTGGTCGATAGAAATTTACTTTGAGTTTCACGATATCCGGTTCCACTTGATCGTCGAATTCTCCGGGGTAGGAATTATACTCTGCTTGGAATTTCTCGACTCCCCTGAGAACGACGTAATAAACCATCATACTCTCGGGGTTCTCCAAACTTTGTACTGTAAAGAAAGCGGTGTGAAAGTGAACAGGTTCGTTATGTTGGAATAATTAAATTTTCGAAAGTATTTTCTGAAGCAATTTTGCCGAATGTTACCTAAATTATTGTTGGAATAACTAAAAAATTTTCTAAAGTATTTTCTGAAGTAATTTTGCCGAATGTTACCTAAATTATTACTGTCGAAAACTTTCGGGTCGTATTCATCCGCGATGCACGTTCCCCTTTCAACATGTATGTTCGCCGCGTGTCTGCAAAATAGTTTCACATCCCTTTCGGATATAGAGTCCGACGGTTTTCCTAATTGTTGCAGTAACAACAGCGTACGTCGCCAAACTGCTTCCACGTCTGCTGCCGCTTGTTTATGATAGCTGAAATATAAATATGTTTAATGATAACGATCGATTAAAGATGAATTATACGAAATTGAAGGATATTCTTACATCTGTTGAAGCGCTATGTACTTTTCGGTGTCCGCAGTCATGTCCGGCAAGGTACCCTTCAATGGCAATAATCTAGATCCCTCGTTTTCGATAAAATCTCTCACAGCCTTTGCGATAATCCAAAACGAACTGCTCTAAACATACGTTAAATCAGTCTAACGTTAGACAATCTGTGTAAATATCGTTATATGCATCGGCAAACATTTCTTGCATACCTTAGCGGTTATATTAATACATTGATTATCATTTAAAATATTCATAACAGTTTCTGGTACTTCTGATCGCCCTATACATGTATTCACAGCTCTTATTGCTTCCTCGAAATTTTCCTCGGAGTTCTTTGTATCATTTTCGTCCCTTCTGATACCTTCTTTGATCATATCTTTTAACTGTTGCTTTTCTTTATACGTCTTAGGTAATTCTCCCTTGTCTAGAATCCACTTCTCCAGATATTTATATAGTATGACCAAATATGGTACATGAGAGTGGTCTTTGAAGCTCATGTTGTCGAGGTTTATCGAGTCCAAATGTTTCTTTAGTGTTTCGAATGGTTTGTCCAAACGCAAGTCTGGTGTTTCATTGTCTGGATGTGTTTCTACGATCGTATGCTCTTTTACCTGAATCCTCATATAAGCAATAAATCCTATACTCCTGCAGGCTATTAAAGGTATACTTAGATCCCACAGTTTTCGTGATAGAAGAATCAAAGATCTGGAAGTATTTTCTCCTTAAAACATGTTCTATAAAACCACAGTGTTACAGTGTCAAACTAACGCGTCGATCTTTACAGTGACACTTTCTAAGTTTCTAACGCTTACTTTTCTGTAAGGGCAGTGGCTATAACGACAGTAAAGTTATTGAAGAAATCTGGACTGTTGTATAATATTTGTTCTGGTTCTTCATCGATGTAATCACCCCTAACATCTGGGTTCAATTCCAAAAGCATTTGCGTTGCCACTTGAGCTCTTGACTTTCCAACACTATCTGCTTCTAAAAAGAAACTATTCGAATTGGTTTAGTTGGTGGGTCTAGTAGTAAAATACACCATTTTGCTATTATAGTAGCTTGTTTTCGTATACATACTTTGCTCCAATATCCTCGTTAGTAATTTTTTTACCATCGACAATAGTAAATGCACCAATACCAGGAAGCACTAACGACTTCAAAATTTCCGTACCAAGGCCTGTGGCATTTATAACACAGATATGTGCAGCTTCCAAAGATGCTTGCCCATGATCGCCCCACAATCTATACGTATAAATATCATTTCTTATTAAAATGATTTTGATATTACATATAACAAACGTACGCCCTAATCTCTCGATGTCAATCTGATGAAATGAATAGCTTTCATCAAGTATTTCTTTCTGCGTAAAAGTGACATACTTGGTAACAACGTAAAACAGAAACTTCTAACCTCAAACTGTCTTTGACGTAAAATGACATACCTCAATTGCCTGTCATATTTTCTGTTTCTTTCGGACTGTTCAGGTGATTTTGGCGCCGGAGATGCCATAATGGTAGACTAGTACGACGAATTCAGTTACAACAACTTATATCAAGGTATACTGTACAAAATACACTTTAGATCACAGTAAATCATACATCAACGAACGGGTTTAATACTGATCAAGGGGTCTAAGGTTCAATATCAAAATGATCATCGAGTTTTTCCCCCTGCGTTGACAGAGTGCAGCACAGTCGCATCGATCGCGGCGCAACATGGCAAATTCTTCAATTTTCAGTACTCCATTAAATGTTTCAAAACTAAATAACTATGCAAGCAAAATCCCACGTTTTAAAATGTGCTTCTTATTGATCTTTAAATAATTTCAAATATTGATTGTTTAGATTGGGACTTTGCAAAGTGAACTACGAGATCGAAATATCTGCTGTAAGTATTCTTTTGTTCGTACGCGTTTGGATATTCATTGTTTAATTTTTATTGCGCAACTTTACTGTCGCGAACATTCCTCCAACGTCAATGTAAATTATTTTAGAGAAACTAAGTTCAAATTCCTAATTCCATGTGATTATTCTGCTTCTTTTCATATGTTTCTTTAAATAAGTTTTCTTTATAATATGAAGATATTACGTCTACGTAGTTACAATCACTCGACATTGTTAATACGCACAGACTATAGCTTCTCTACCCTCAGTCATCCTAGACTCGAACCCATAATGGTAACGTTGCTACCCTTCACAATGGTAACATTATTAATACGCACAGACTATAGCTTCTCTACCCTCAGTCATCCTAGACTCGAACCCATAATGGTAACGTTGCTACCCTTCACAATGGTAACATTATTAATACGCACAGACTATAGCTTCTCTACCCTCAGTCATCCTAGACTCGAACCCATAATGGTAACGTTGCTACCCTTCACAAAGGTAACATTATTAATACGCACAGACTATAGCTTCTGTACCCTGTCATCCTAGATTCGAACCGATAATGGTAACGTTGATACCCTTCACAAATAAACTTTAAAGGAAATACTTAAAAAAAATTTTACATAATATATGAAATTCAATGTTGCTACGTAGGGTGTCTTAAGGTTTCCATATATGACGAGTTAGTGTCCCTTGGAAAAAGGCAGGTATATCGACTACCTGCTATTACGGGTCCCATCCTCCACCTCTCAAACGAAAGGTAAATCAATTAGGTAGTAATAATCCCCACTAATAATCCCCACTGGGAGACGTGAGCATTATTAGTAGATACTACCGGTGGATCGGACATCTGCTCAGTTGCTTTCGAGTCATTGTTTAAGAACGTTGTCGGGTAAGTTTCCGCGGACGGGTTGTTTGATTACGATACAGACGCGAATTCTTCGGTCGAGTGATTGTAAGTAACAGTAGAGTTTTCATTCTACGGGAGGTTCGAGAAATAATTATGCAACAACTTTAACGTGTACTTTTCAACGGCATTCGTTTATTCAATTTATCCATAACTAGATACGTACGTTACACAAGTAAGTAAAATACATTTGCATTTATTTAACAATGCAAACTCAGAGTGCGGCACGTGTTGGTACATACCTCCTTCCCACTGGGAGGAGTGGGGATTATTAGTAGATACTACCGGTGGATCGGACATCTGCTCAGTTGCTCTCGAGTCATTGTTTAAGAACGTTGTCGGGTGAGTTTCCGCGGACGGGTTGTTTGATTACGATACAGACGCGAATTCTTCGGTCGAGTGATTGTAAGTAACAGTAGAGTTTTCATTCTACGGGAGGTTCGAGAAATAATTATGCAACAACTTTAACGTGTACTTTTCAACGGCATTCGTTTATTCAATTTATCCATAACTAGATACGTACGTTACACAAGTAAGTAAAATACATTTGCATTTATTTAACAATGCAAACTCAGAGTGGGGCACATGGTGGTACCTCCTCGCGGTGTGCCCTGGGTGGACCTTGACGTCTCGCCCCCCTTTAACCGGGGGGGTCGTCGATCGCAGACACGGTATAAGAGTAGACATGGCATTGAATAGAGTATAGTGTGCCACAATTATAAAAAGAAATATAAATAAAAAGAATTATTTTAGAATTAATTATTTATTTTAGTAATTTCAAAATTTATTAATAGTTAATTTGTATGTTTAACAGATCTTTTCCACGCAGTTTCCTGGGGGACGGCGACGACGTGGACTGACTACTTAATTTCGAGAAAATTGTTAAGCTGTACTACTAGCTTGTGGAAATACTTTTAATATATACAGTATCTTGTGTTGTATATTATACGTGTTGCAAAATGAATTAACAGTCTATTTTTGGATAAAATAAACTGAATTCTTTATTTATAATAATTATTCCTATCTTTTCCATTAAATGACGTTCACGGAAGCGAAATCTTGCCACATCTTGTGATTTATTCGTTTGGTAGAGAAGTCTAACATTTCGAAGTTTGTTGATATAAAAATTGAGGAATAGGTTTTAATATAAGAAACTCGTGATTTATCATAAATGAAATTTATTGAAAGACTTCATTTTACAAGAGTATAACTTACAAATTAAACATCTTAAATAATTAATCACATAAATAGAATCACTGCGTTTGCTGGCCGTTGATCCAAATGGTTTCCGGAATGATTTTTCCGCCTAGAAACATACAAACAAATTGATTTGTAACCTAATAAATAATTCACACCCTATCCACCCCTCCCAAATAATTAACCACCCTTAAAATTCCCCAGGTCATCGATCAAAATTCAATAAAAACATCCTTTTCCGGGTATAAACTCAATTGTCATTTATAACAATTTTTGCCGACCCGTCCAAAAATTCTCCCCACCACTGCGCATGCCCCACCATTTGGCATCCCCACCACGCCCACCCTGCGCTCACCCTATATAAGGACGAGCACCGCAACATTTCCTCGGTTGCGAAGACCGCTCCGACGCAGTCGGGTCGGTCTTCCGGCTCACCCGTCCGCGGGGACCCTCTGGGGACCTCACCCTTCCTCCCTCGGGGGATGGTGGGCCGCGGTGAGGGGTCACCAACCTCTCACTGCTGGTCTTCCCCGAGGAGAAGGTGGAGGGACCTGGGGAGCCGGACGAGGGCGGCTGGGGCCCTCCTTTGCTCCAGCCGAACTTGGACGGTTCCCGCGAGCCCCCGCCACCCTTCCCCGAAGGGATGGACCTCTTCGGGGACGGGTGGTGGGTGCTCGAGGGGTGACCGAGCGCGGGGGGACGTGGGGGGCGCCTTCTGGCATCCCGGGGCCCCAGGGATGCACGGGTGGGTCCAACAGAAGGCGAACCCCATGGCCTCCCGTGCTTGGGCACCTCCAGGTTCCCTTCCCCTTCCCTTCGGGGGATGATCCGGCGGTGAGGGGGGTGGCTCGCTTGCCCGGTCAGCCACCCTCGACGTGGAGGTTAGGGGGAGCCCTGGAGACCCCAAGGGTGGGGAGCCGGAGCTGGCTCGGTTGCCCGGTTCGGTTTTCGCAATCCACGGGGGGTGGGGGGACTCGGGGGTGGTGAGAGCCACAGCCGGAGTCCTTTGGGGCCGGGGGCCCGGGGGCTCCCGGAGGACCGAGGTCCTCTGGGAGCACCGGGGTCCCCGTCTCCGGAGGTGGTTCTCTCCACTCCCCGGGTCGGGGGGCGGATAGGCCCCCCGGCCCGGGGTTGGGACTCACTCGAAATGGGGAGAGGGTCCCAACCCACGTCGGTTGTTTTCATGATCTGAACGGACGTAGTGCCCCCCTGCTCTGAACTTCCTCTCTTCAGGGACGGCTACCCCTGGTGTGAGTGCCCCTGTCCCCCCACCAGTGGTGGTCATCCCTAAAGAGCGGGAGGAATCAGCCCGGGGAGTGAGGCCCCCCAGGCCTCTTCCTCCCGCTCTTCTAAGATGACCACCACCGATGAGGGGACTGGCACTCTCACCAGGGATAGCCATCCCCGAAGAGAGGAAGGAGGCGGCTCGGAAGATGTCCAAGTCAAGTAGGAGGCAAGCCCCCTACCGTGCTTGGGCATCTCCCAAGCCTCTCCTTCCACTCTTCAAAGATGACTACCCAAGGTGAGGGACCGGGTGCCCCCGCACCGTGGTCGTCATCCTCGAAGAGAGGACGAAGACTGTCCGCCCCAGCAGAGCCGGGGTAAGGCACGATCACAACGAGAGGACGCCACTCCTCCCGAAGGGCCGTATTCCGCACAGTGTCACAAAAGGGACACTGCCGAAATTCATTCCAGCGCACGGCGCCACGCGCTGGAACGAACTGGCTATTGCAGGAAATTGATTTCCTGGGCGATGGGCACGCCAACTTCCCTACGCCTTGGTGGTGTTAGCAGGACCCCGTCGTCCAACCCCCCCGGTTAAAGGGGGGAAAGACGTCAAGGTCCTCCCAGGGCACACCGCGAGGAGGTACCACCACGTGCCCCATGTACGAGGCGAAGACATTTCCCGCTCTTCGAGAATGACTATCATCGGTGACGAACACCGGGATTGCCATCCCCGAAGAGAAGACAAAGTCTCCAGGCTTGATGCGACGAGAGAGCGCCCAATTCTCCCGAAGAGGCCGTAAACCGCGCAGTGTCACAAAAGGGACACTGCCTAAATTCATTCCAGTGTACGGCGCTCACACCCTGGAACGAATTGGCTATTGCAAGGAATGAATTCCTTGGGCGATGGGCACGCCAACTTCCCTACGCCTTGGTGGTGTTAGCAGGACCCCGTCGTCCAACCCCCCCGGTTAAAGGGGGGCGAGACGTCAAGGTCCTCCCAGGGCACACCGCGAGGAGGTACCACCATGTGCCCCACTCTGTGTTTACATTGTTAAATAAATGCAAATGTATTTTAGTTACCTGTGTAATGTACGTATGTAGTTATGGATAAATTGAATAAACGAATGCGGTTGAAAAGTACACGTTAATGTTGTTGCATATTTATTTGTTGACCCTCCCGTATAATGAAAACTCTACTGTTACTTACAATCACTCGACCGAAGAATTCGCGTCTGTATCGTAATCAAACAACCCGTCCGCGGAAACTCACCCGACAACGTTCTTAAACAATGACTCGAGAGCAACTGAGCAGATGTCCGATCCACCGGTAGTATCTACTAATAATCCCCACTCCTCCCAGTGGGAAGGAGGTATGTACCAACACGTGCCGCACTCTGAGTTTGCATTGTTAAATAAATGCAAATGTATTTTACTTACTTGTGTAACGTACGTATCTAGTTATGGATAAATTGAATAAACGAATGCCGTTGAAAAGTACACGTTAAAGTTGTTGCATAATTATTTCTCGAACCTCCCGTAGAATGAAAACTCTACTGTTACTTACAATCACTCGACCGAAGAATTCGCGTCTGTATCGTAATCAAACAACCCGTCCGCGGAAACTTACCCGACAACGTTCTTAAACAATGACTCGAAAGCAACTGAGCAGATGTCCGATCCACCGGTAGTATCTACTAATAATGCTCACGTCTCCCAGTGGGGATTATTACTACCTAATTGATTTACCTTTCGTTTGAGAGGTGGAGGATGGGACCCGTAATAGCAGGTAGTCGATATACTTGCCTTTTTCCAAGGGACACTAACTTGTCATATATGGAAACCTTAAGACACCCTACATAGCAACATTCAATTTCATATATTATGTAAAATTTTGTTCTAAAATCTGTAGAATGAAAACTCTACTGTTACTTACAATCACTCGACCGAAGAATTCGCGTCTGTATCGTAATCAAACAACCCGTCCGCGGAAACTTACCCGACAACGTTCTTAAACAATGACTCGAAAGCAACTGAGCAGATGTCCGATCCACCGGTAGTATCTACTAATAATGCTCACGTCTCCCAGTGGGGATTATTAGTAGGGATTATTACTACCTAATTGATTTACCTTTCGTTTGAGAGGTGGAGGATGGGACCCGTAATAGCAGGTAGTCGATATACCTGCCTTTTTCCAAGGGACACTAACTCGTCATATATGGAAACCTTAAGACACCCTACATAGCAACATTCAATTTCATATATTATGTAAAATTTTGTTCTAAAATCTGTAGAATGAAAACTCTACTGTTACTTACAATCACTCGACCGAAGAATTCGCGTCTGTATCGTAATCAAACAACCCGTCCGCGGAAACTTACCCGACAACGTTCTTAAACAATTACTCGAAAGCAACTGAGCAGATGTCCGATCCACCGGTAGTATCTACTAATAATGCTCACGTCTCCCAGTGGGGATTATTAGTAGGGATTATTACTACCTAATTGATTTACCTTTCGTTTGAGAGGTGGAGGATGGGACCCGTAATAGCAGGTAGTCGATATACCTGCCTTTTTCCAAGGGACACTAACTCGTCATATATGGAAACCTTAAGACACCCTACATAGCAACATTCAATTTCATATATTATGTAAAATTTTTTTTAAGTATTTCCTTTAAAGTTTATTTGTGAAGGGTATCAACGTTACCATTATCGGTTCGAATCTAGGATGACAGGGTACAGAAGCTATAGTCTGTGCGTATTAATAATGTTACCATTGTGAAGGGTAGCAACGTTACCATTTTGGGTGCGAGTCTAGGATGACCGAGGGTATAGAAGCTATAGTTTGTGCGTATTAATAATATTACTTAATTTTAAAGAATTACTTAAATTATACCACAGACCACCCATAAGAGTAGACAGGACATGCTGTGCAAATTTTACAGATAGCGAGCTGAAACTTGTGCCATTGATTTAGTTAGGAAATTCTACGCCAGAACAATGTATAATAGTTGTACTTTTCAAAAATTTCATTTTCCACGAAAATCTGAAGGCTATAGTTCAGGATTTTTCGCGGTCAGATTTTGGCGAAACGTGAATATTGCGAAAAGTACAACTATTGTACATTGTTGTGGCGTAGAATTTTCTAACTAAATCAATGGCACAAGTTTCAGCTCTCTATCTGTAAAATTTGCACAGCATGTCCTGTCTACTCTTATGGGTGGTCTGTGGTATAATTTAAGTAATTCCTTAAAATTAAGTAACATTGTTAATACGCACAGACTATAGCTTCTATACCCCTGGTCATCCTAGATTCGAACCTAAAATGGTAACGTGGCGAGTGACACTAAAATGGTAAGAGGGCTTTCCAATACCTCATCTGTGACCATGCGAAAATAAAAGTCTGGTCGATAAGAGTTCGATGGAGCACACAACGTTTCCTTACTTACCGACAGTGGTATCAGGTGTCATTGCTCGAAATGCCCTGAGGCAACGACACTTTTATAATTTTTATAGATAATATGTACTACCAGAGGAACAATGTAAAAAATAATTCCGCATAAATTCTGAGTGATCAAGCAAATGTACAATTATTATATATTTGGAAATAGCTAATAATTTGTAAGTTTACGGAAATATCTATTGAAACTCCCGACTACGATTTGTCTTGACGCAAAGTATCCCCAAAACTGTAATTGACGCGCGAGTTACACTTGTCAGTGTGTATATATTCATTAGGAAGTTATACATATGTATATGTATGAATAAAATTAAATACACAAAATTAATAATAAAGTTCAATCATTAAAAATATCAAATATTAAATTAATACCTTATTTTCTAATTGTACTACATACCTGCGTTGAAGATGAGCAAAGTATTGGACTCTCGAAAATAACTTTAAATATTTACTTAGATTTTTTTTACATTGTGTGGACCAAGGGCTGACCATTTGAATAGTAAAATATTTTTTCCAATTCATAGAAATCCTTCTATTATTTAAAGGGCACTCGCATAATTTTTCTCTTCGGTACTTTCGCATGCAAATTAGCCAAATTTAATTCAAGTATTTATTTTTCAAAGTGGCACTCCATTGGAAAAATGTAGGGTGCATATTATCTGTTCTTTTAAACAACAAATAGTCTGCTAGACTGTTAATTTTATTTTTATTTGTTTTGCAGAATATAACTCTTAAAATTTTTTATTGATACAGAGCCCTGATTTTCCAAAATAACCGAAAATTGCGATTTTGAGGTTTACTTATTATTTTACTTTTCTCACTTGATCACACAATTAATTACACACTTTTATTATCGTCGTCGAAATTAATGGAAAGGTAATTAATAAGTCGGGGAAAGCAAAGATTCGGAGACTTTTTTTATACAATGTATTGTAATTTCACTAAATGCCTAATAAATGCTTTGTCGGATCTAGCCGGGCTATTACGTCTCGTAACTCAGATTAATTAATCCTACGATTTCCTTTCAAGTTTAACAACAACCCGAAATGCCAGACGTAAAACAAATTTTCGCAATATGCGTGTACCTTATATTCCTATTTTTTTTTTTCACTTTCATTTGGATAAGACAATCATATTCTAATGTTGCGGAAATTAAAAGTGATATATAAAATTTATACTGATTTTTCTTTTAAATTGTCAACGAAAAATACTAATTTAATATATTTTTCGCAAACATGTTCGTATTTTATTTATTACGCAGTTTTTAATGTAATTATGTAACAGTTAATGAATCCGAAATTGATTGATAATTTTATTTCTAAAAAACAAAATAATGACCCGCGCATTTGCGAAAAATTGGTTTACGTGACAAGGCTGCATCAACCCTTTTTGAATCGATTTCGTCAAAACCGTAAAGTGAACATCTTTAATACCATTGTTTTGTTTTAAGAATAGATTTCTAAAATTAAGATTTATATAATTTCTTTGATGTACATACATTTAATTGTTACTCAAAACATTATGGTACAAATTCTAAGTGTAGAACTATTTAGTACAAGAATTCTTTGGCATAACAAAAAAAAACAATAAAAATTATAATTACGGCAATTAAGAAACAATAACTACCCGCGGTAATTTCTAATTAAATTTAGTTCGATAGCCGTGGTTCAAAAAGGGTTAAATAACTTATCCTTAAAAATAGCGAAATCTGTTAACACCTAATAACTTCGATTAAATTCGCAATTAACAATTCTCCGGGGCAAATTAATCAAATATCGGCGTTCAAGTACATCGTTTCGTGCGCTGAAACCGAAGATTCCAATCATCAATCGTAAATGCGATATTCTTTGGCTCCAATTAATCGACACTCTACAAATAATAATTAAACAATAGCATCAATACTACTACTAATAATAATACAGACAAAAATCACAGAATATATCGCCGTACATTATTTACCATTTCTACAAATTATTTCCGACCGTTTACAGTCGTTTCCACGAAAACGTTTAATTACAACCATAATTACGTAATAATTACACAATTTCACGATAGAATTCATCAAAAGCGAACGGTCAGAAATAATAAATAAAAATCGTTCGTATCGATGATGTTCGATTATTTAAAAAAAAAAATCGTTCCACCACAAACGAACGAATAATAAACAAACGAGAACTATACACATTCGCGAGAGACGTCGCATACAATTTTAATGTACAATTCGATAATAATAATTCGCCACTCTGTACACGGAAAGCAAGAACGATTACGTTCGCGTCATTCGAATCCATCGCGGATTAAATGATCGTCCCAGTAATAAATGATTCCGAATATATATATATATATATTAATCTTTCGCGGTATTTTCACTGCGGTCGACCCGCGGAATTTAAAACGCACACAACGAACCCGCGCGTGGAAAACGAACAAAGTGTAAGTTTGCAATCCGCCCGTCCGTATTTCACTCGGCGGACCAATATTGTTAATGAACCGCGGTTAACGAAGTGCAAATCTCGCATAATTACTCGGGAAATCCCGGCAGCGACCGCAAAACCGTGCCCGTGTGATCATTAATCGAGTGAAATATAATTAACGAACGCCGCCGCAAATGAAACGTGGTAAACGACACTTGAAAAAATTTTTAAATTAAAGAAAAGCAGGAAAATTTTGCGAAGTTAGATTCAACGGAGTTGATTTCTGCTGGTTGAAAATAAAATTTGAGTTTATTGTAATTTGTTAACAGTAAACCTACGAAGATTGATAAAATGACCGTTTTTAATGGTTTTATAAAAATTTCTGCAAGTAAGGAGTTATTTTCTTTAATTAAGGTAAGAAAAATTAATTTCTTTCAGGGAAATTTAATATTACCTGAATTCTATTGAATTTTGCAATTGTGATAGTTATTATTTTTAAGGGTTTCATAAGAATATGTATATAAATTGTTGGTAGGTTTAGTGTTAAATTAATTACTAAACACCCGAGTCTGCGTAATTTATTAAATATACTACACCTATTCCCCGATTTGCACTGAAAATAGGTTTCTTAGAAACCCGTGTAAATCGAAATCATAAAGAAAACAAAATAAAATGTGCATAATTCAATTATTTATTTCAACGTAAGAATAAAAATAAATATATCTTAAAAAACATAAAAATAACGGGGTATTCATAAAATAATAAAAATATAATGGTATATGTATGTATGTAATTCATCTTACATATAGAAACAAGAAGTATAAATTAAAAAATTTAACAAAAAATTTAATTACTCTTATCACTTTCGTAGACAATTAATTTTTAATCTCTGGTTGCTATGATGCCACTTTTATCACTCGATAGTACTTACGTGATACCATTTAAGTTCGATGTTCGATGAATTAGATATTAAATACAATTTGTTAGTAATAAAATCGTCTAAAAGTGAAATGGTGTAAATAAATTACCGTGAATAAATCAAGAGACAGGTGTACCAAACACCCGAGTTCTCATAATCAATTAAATATAATTCAACAAATCACCCTTCCGTGATTAATCAAACAAATAAACCAATTAAATAACCTTAAAAGATTTGAATTTCATTGTCATAAACCACCCGGTGATTTACATTTACTAATTTCTCTCGATCGACGGACCCTTAAAAACAAAATTAACAAAAATTTTAAAAATAAACAAAAAAACCAATGTCAGATAAATTAGAAACAGTTTCGAATCGGCGAGCCTTGGTATTGAAATCGTATAAATAAATTACTGTGTATAAATCGGGGAATAGGTGTATTAAATAACCAACTCCACATAATTAATTAAAAAATTCATAAATCACCCTTCCGTGATCCATCAAATAAATTAAATAATCTTAAAAACTTTGAATTTCCTTATCTTAAACCACCCTATATTTTTCATTCGCTTATTTCTCTCGATTGATGGCCAGATAAAAAAAATTTTAAAAAACAAACGAACCAATGCCAGGTGAATTAGAAACAATTTCAGATCGGCGAGCCTTGGTATTAAAATCGTGTAAAAGTGAAATCGTGTAAATAAGCAACCCTGTATAAATCGGGGAATAGGTGTATTAAGGGGTTATACATATACAGTTAAGAGGCGCAAAAAAAAGCGATTTTTCAAGAATTTTTTCTGAAAAGACAGTTAAATTGATTAATGTAAAAATTTGTACACATATTGAGATAACTTTTAACTGTATTTTAACATTTTTTATTTGTAAAAATAATAATTTTGAGAGCTGTTATAGCTGATCTCCAGGAGCTCCTCTAAAAAAAAAGCGTTTTACGGTGACCACGATATCTCGGGACTGAATCTTTTAAAATGAAAAAACCAAACGGATTTCGTTAAAGTAACGTATAATCTAGTAATTAATCGAAGGAATAAACAAAATAAAAGTTTTTGACAAAATGGCAGCTTCTAAAAACAAAAAATCGATTTTTCACAAAAATTTTTGCCTTAAATTGTTCATAAAACAAAAAATATTAATCGGTGAAAAGAAATCTTCGATTAATTACTAAAAAATATAGTCAACAAGCTTGTGTTAAAATTTGAGACTGATCGGTCCAGTCGTTTTCGAGAAATCGTGGTCACCGCCTTTGAAAACACAGTTTGGAGAAAAACGCACTCAAAGTTTGAGAAGCCGGTAATAGAAACTGTAGTAAAGCCAACTTCAAATTATTTAGTAACAACAACCAAAGTCGGAAAAATTAAATTTGAATGTAATTGAGCCAACACCAATTTCAGTTATCCAAATATCAACAACTGTATCTAGTTGCCGGAACTAATTAAGGGGAACTAATAATTTTTTCGGTGTAGACCAACTACTTTCAAACGCTCTGACACGTCTTTACGAATATGCGTGTAACTTGGACAATAATCGCCGAATTGACTTGAAATTTTCTCTGTGTGTACTTAAATGTATGTACATTACGAAAATGAAATAAAAAAAAATCGATTTTTTGAAAATTATAACTGTATATAACCCCTTAAACAACCAACTCCACATAATTAATTAAAAAATTTATAAATCACCCTTCCATGATCCATCAAATAAATTAAATAATCTTAAAAACATTGAATTTCCTTATTTTAAACCATCCAATAATTCTCATTCGCTATTTTCCCTCGATCAATCTCCACTTAAAAAAAAAAAAACAATAAAACAAACATCACGGCGATCTCGTTTTCCAACGCGACAACGAGAAAAACGGTTAGAAGAGAGGGGGGAGGGGGTAGGTGACATCGAGATGCGATCTACGCCTGTGCGAGGGGGGCGGGGGTGGGACCACGTGGAGGGGGGGGTGGGGGGGGTGGGGGGTATTACAATTACACATGGGTCTCCGGATTACGCGTGATCACCACTGAAGTAACTACTTTGCATCATGAACAGTTTGTCGATGGGGTTGTGGATCGCCGCGTGGAGGCTCTGCGACAGCGAGGGGGCGTCGTGGGACGTCGCGGCGTGGTGGGAATGGCCGCCGGCGTCGGCGCCGCCGCCACCCTCGCCCTCCCCTATGTCGAACCCGGCCTCCGTGCCGTCCAGCGACAGGTCGCTGCTGCAAAAGCTCTCCCCCGAGTGGCCCGGGTATGCGTCTGGAAAGAAAAAAGACGAAAATAGGGGAGTTAGTGGTGGGGGTAGTTTGAAGAAAGGGGGTGGGGGTGGAATGAATTTTATTATTGACACAGTCGGGACTGTTGACGTGAATTCACGTCTTTTGAGATTTTATAAATCAGAGACCTTAACTGGGTAAAAAAGGATCAGTGTTTCCTTATAAGGGAATTATAAAAGTTTCTTTTCATCCATAATAAGTAAGGTTGACATTTTTATTTTGGTTAAATTGTTAGAAATAATGAAATAATGGTTTTTCAGTTTAATATCGTTACCCTATCATTTTTACACAAAATATAAGTGTATAATTTTTGTTTTGTTTTCTTTTATCATTGAATAATCATTGATTTTGTTTTTATAAAGGGTAAATAATTGTTAATTTTTCCCTGAGGAGGGTCACAAAATTGACCGAAACGTTGGAAAGTATTACAATAAAAATATTATTGCTTTATTATGGATAAGTAAGTACCGAAATTCTATTAATTCATATTAGTCTCTTTGTCTATTTTGATCGCTTTTTAGCCAGTTAAGGTTTCTGATTTATGATTATATTCACGATCGTTAAAATTGATATTATTTTGAGCTTTTAATTTATTATCTACTTATTTATAAAGCAAGTACGGAAATGATAAAAATCTTTTTATTTTAAACAACACATAATTGCAACGTTGATAATTAAAAATAAATTTTGTAATTTTTATGCATCCTGTAACGATGTAAGTTTACAGCAACCAGATTTAGAATTTTACTATTTTCGTTGGTACTTAGTATTTCAAACGGAAAAAATTTGCCGGTCGTGAATATTTTAACACATTCGTGACTGTTGACGTAAATTCACGTCCTGCGTTTTTTGTTTCTGAATGGGGTAACATTAGATGGTTTCGATAACACAATGTAAACTGTTTTTTAATCAGCTCTAATTTTTGAGAAAATCAGTTTGGAAAAATCATACTTTTGTTGAACTTGAGATAGTATTTGTAGCACAACAATTGACGATAAAAAATTATGTAGAGTTCCTTTATGCAAAAGTGAGTGTTTTTTGATTTATTTCAAACCAGAAATATTAAAATTTGTTTTTATCTTCCTATGAAACAAATCGATATTATATGAAGAACAAGTTGGAGGGTTTCATAGTTTTTTTCATTGGGGGCAAAATGCTTTTCTCTGGAGTGGTATATTGAAGTTCTGTAATTTTGAAATTTGACTTCGATTTTGGTAAATTACAATACCAGGGTGTATTGTAAGTAGTGCGAGACATTTTAAGGGTGGACAGTCCAATAATGAAAAATAAACAAAAAAGTTGGGTACGAACATCACCCCCTATCAAGATACAAAAAGTGTAAAAAAATTTTATTCCCAAAATGGTAAGTAGTAAAGGACTGACTTTGATTGCAATATAAAATATATATATGCTGCGATTATTACTGTTAAGTAGCATTCATTTGTGTTTATTATAAACAATTACGATTTCTTCTATGATAGCAGATGTTTCAAACTTTCTCAAAACTCGTGACGTGTCTGCGAAGACGTCCACCTAATTCAATTTTTTTTTTTATAAAATTACAAAGTTTTCTTAATCAAACAGTTCGTTCTTTATTTCTGTATTTCTGTATTTATTTACAAGATTGATAAATTTGCAAAAAAAACAGGCATTACACTTTCACTACCCGCAACTAAAAAACTTGAAAACTAAACTAATTGAGAACTAAAGGAATTAAGCGTTTTGAAAACTCCTTCGAGCGGATTTTTCTCTTTTTTCAAAACTTTCTCAAAAACCGCGACACGTTTGCAAAAACCCTGATCGCTACACGTGGAACGCACCTCATTCATTTTTTTTAATGAAATTATGAAGTTTTCTGAATTAAACTGTTCTCTCCTTATTTTTTTACTTCTGAATCTATCTACAAGAGTTGTAAATGTGCAAAAAAAACATGCACTGCGTGTGACTATAAAATGAGCCGTTTATTTTGAAAGTAAATTGTTTTGTAATAAATTTATGTTTGTAATTTTGTACGTTATATAGTTAAAAAATGTTTTGAATCGCATAAATATTGTTTCCGAAGTGTTTTAAAGATATGTAAAGTAAATTCAGTATTGCTTTTTTCAATTTGAAGCATCTTAAATTATATTGAATGGCCTTGGGCACCTTCAAATTTTATAATGAATCTGGTTGTTAATTTTGAAAGTGGCCTAACTCCATTCTTGATAAGAAAACGCATATTATTCACTTAATAATTGCCACTATTTTAATAGGAACTATAAATTTAACACCCTGAGATACACTTAAGCAGTGTGACTCATTAGTATCCTATACGTATATTTTTAAATTCATTGAAACGCAAACCCTTAATTATCTCGATTTGAAGATAAATGGAGTTAGGCCACTTTCAAAATAAACGGCTCAAATATTGAACACTGAAAACTCCTTCAAACAGATTTTTCTTTTTTCTCAAAACTTTCTAAAAAATTTCTCAAAATCCGCGACACGTTTGCAAAAACCCTGATGACTATACGTGAAACGCACCTAATTCAGACACCGATTGGCGCGGCAAAAATTGTCTCGCGGAACACGTGATTACCGTAAGTAATTTAATGAATTTCTACGGTGAGTAAAGACTTACCGTCGGGCGAGTACGGGTTATTGGGGTTGAGCGGTTGGGTGGCCGAGGGGAAGCTAGAAGATTCCCCGTCGCGCATGTTCAGGGCGTTCAAGTAATGACCTGCGAACGAGATTAGACGATTGGCAATGTACCCACACGTTTACAAAGCCCCATTAACCAGTATTCGCAAAAACCTGTCGTTCGCGACAATTAATTCGAAATTAGTCCGCGGACAATTTTTTATTCGCGGTCGCAAAACAAAGTATAAAAGATAATATTTATTATCGTCGTTTTGATTCGAGTTAAATTTGTAATTTGGTGTTCAGATTGCAAATTTAATTTCAAAGCACAGTTTTTTATTTTTTTTTTTTTAAATAATTAACAGAATCTTCGTGCTTTTCATTGATCGAAATTAAATTTCGAATTATAAAAAAAGGTAGCTATGAATATTTCCAAAGAAAATTTGGACCTGGAAAATCTGATACTAAAAAAAAATTTTAATAAAAAGATTCTTGTTATGATGAGACTAAATAGTGCGAGTGTAGCTGCGTAGAAAATATGCAAATCATCCGGGGATTTTGATGAAATGAAGAATGACTGATACTAAAATAATTAGATCTAAAATAAAATACAAAAATTGAAATCGATTTGTGACAGATGCGTTTAGAAAATTGCAGATCGAAGAGATTTGCGCGCCAAGTTTGAAAAAAGGATTCAAAAATTTTATATATTTGAGGTGGAAAATATTAAATTTGATCAGGTTGAATTTGTACAGAATTATTAAAGCGAATGCAACATTATGTATTTTATGATAATTTTATATTGATGGCTTAAGAAATCAGAAGCACAATTAAATTTTATAAAATAATGAAAAAATAGGTTTTGACATAAAAAATTGTAGGCAATTTGTAAAAAATGTTTGAAAAGTGAAACTTTATTTCGAACGATCAAAAATACGATCATTTTGTTAATTAATTTTTTTCACAGTCTCAACTAAATGGATTTCACGACAAAATTGAATTTGGATAAAAAAATTATTCAACACCTCGTACTTTCAGATATTCCAATTAATCGAAATAGATTAATTATCACAAAAAAAAATAAAAAAAAAATCGTCTCTACCGCAATTTTCAGGTATTCGCCCTAATTTCACGATAAGAACAATAATTAAAAACTGTGTTCCGTTATTTTAACCTAACTACGTTACACTTTAGTCATTTAAAAAACAATATTCACTCCTCTTATGGCGTTTCAACATAAAATTTATGAAAACTATCAGGAAATTCTTAAATGACGTGTAATGTTTAATAATTTTTGTCATTTCGTTTTAATTTACAAAAACGCTTTTGAAATATGGAAAACTCCTCGAAATCCGGAAAATGATTCATACGTTTTCGGAAACGAAACAACACGAATTCATTTAACTTGCCAAAGTTACGATGGCTGTTGTTTAAAACACATTACCGCAGTTTGCTGTTCGAAATATACATTATGCAAATAGTTCGCGGTACGGTTAAAATTCGTTGCTTCATACCGCCTCAAAACACAGTCACAATTTACATCCGGCGAACGGGGCGCAAAATTCCGCTATAAAACAACAAGTTAACGCCCGACTGTTTTGCACCCCATAAATACATCTCGCAACTTTAATTATTACGAGATTAAAGTTCCCACCGTCGAAAACGAGAAGATTTTGCAACGTTCGAATTTATTCTAACGAAATTTGTATATTTCCAAATTGAGACTTTCAATATTTCTAAAATATTTCCATTTTGTATATTACCAAATTAAGAATTTGAATATTTCCAAAATATTTCCACTTTGTATATTACCAAATTAAGAATTTGAATATTTCCAAAATATTTCCATTTTGTATATTACCAAATTAAGAATTTGAATATTTCGAAAATATTTTCATTTTGTATATTTCCAAATTGAGAGTTTGAGAATTACGATGAGGGTACAATTGAGAGAAATAGTAAATTATTTGATGGTAGTTAAAATACCTGAATTTTAATATTAGTATCATAACGCTGTCATTTTCTGAGAGTCATTTGCATCAATTAATTACTTAGTGGATGTGTACAATTTATGAAATAATGTATTTTTTTTTGCGTAGGGTAAAATAAAACATTCAAATTTTGCGAAACAGAGTTATTTGTTTATTTATTTATTATTATTATATATTAGTAAATTCGATCTCCTGCTTGTTGTTAGCATGTTTCATTTTATTTGTAATGATAATGATTATTATTTTTTAACGACGTTGTGTTTGGGCCAAAATAATTATGGCTGGATTAAAAAAAAAAAACAGTATAATATAGATACTTTTGAAACGCAGAAATTTCATTCGCCAGAAATTCGAAGAACCAAAAAACCTTAGCGCACAGAAAATACAAAACATTCAACAATACAGTGATAAAAAATTCCGAAACGCAAAAACATCAACGCGTCACAATTTCATCCCAAAAAATCAAATAAAAGTTTCCTCAGTAAATCTTACTTTTCCTCAGATCTTATCTTCTCCCTTCTTAACACATTTTAAGCGAGAAATTTGTAAAATCGTTTCGAGTATAATATTATTAAAGTGCAAAAGTCAAAAGATCTCCTGTTCTACGAATTATCGGTAGTGTGCGAGAAATAAATAAATAGAAGTAAATAAATTGATTTATAATTTTACGTCCAAAAGTTATAGCTATAGCGAATTGGACAATTCACCCTGTATGTATAGGGTGTCTCTGAATAACTAGCCAAAAATTTAAAGTCATATTTTACTGATTTAAAATATAGAAAAATATTTAACAAACAATTTCCGAGGATATTTATTTCTAGAAATATAATAATTCAATTGGCATTTTCTTTTTTATTTGATAGGTCACATTTGCATACTTTTACCGACGTATAGAAGGTTTCTGCAGACACGCGTGGGTGGTTGCCTGTCGCCAGGCGCCAATATTCGAGTAAATTAAAATTATTATATCTCGCGAATGTATTACCTTCGTAAATTGTTTAAACCGCATTTTTTATTAGTTTCAATGAGTAAAATATGACCTTTAATTTTCGGATGGTTATTCTGTGATACCTCGTTCGCTGAGAATTTGACGAAGAAAACCCATTTAACAAGTGTTAATTAAGCTAACATCATTAAAAAATTCCATATCCACTAATAAAATAATTTAGTCCATTGATCAACGATCAATGATCTATAAAAATTCTTAATTTGAAAACTTTGGATACTTATTCTGACACTCCCCATTTGGTGAGAATTTTTCGAAAACAAACACCTGCTTAACAAGTGATAATTAAAGTACCACCAATAAAACAAAATACCACATCTACTAATAAAAAAATATTTATAAAACATTGATCAATAGCGTGTCAACGGTAAATAAAACTCCTAACTTGAAAACTTCGGACACTTATTGTGACACACCATGTTTGGTAAGACTTTAGTAAAAAAAATATCCTCTTAACAAGTGTCAATTAAAACACCACCAATAAAAAATCCCATATCTATTGACTAATGAAAAATATAAAACATTGATCAACAGTAACTAAAAATTCAAAACTTGAAAACTTCTGACAATCATTCTGACACACCCCGTTTGGTGAGAATTTAAATTTAAAAAAACACTCGCTTAACAAGTGTTAATTAAACCATCACCAATAAAAAAATGCCATATTTCCTAATCAAAAACCAGAAAATATTGATCAACGATAAATAAAAATTCCTAACTTCAAAACTTACAAAATTTCGAAACACACCCCGTTAGATAAGATTTAAAAAAAAACACCCTATTAACAAAAATTCTTTAGAATCCAATAATAAAATATTTAATTAGATAAATATAATAAAATTCTTTAGAATTCAATAATAAAATATTTAATTAGATAAATATTATAAAGTTCTTTAGAATCCAATAATAAAATATTTAATATAATAACAAATGTTAATTAAACCATGACGAATAAAAAAAATGGCATATCAACTCACTGTGATCGCTGTGTGGGCTCTCAGCTCGTCGTTCCTCTTTCGGCTCCTTGTCGGACCCCAATTCGGTTTTCGCCTTGCGCTGCAGTTTCTTCATCTTCGCCCGTTGATTTTGAAACCAAACTTGAACAACGCGCACGCTGAGCCCTGTGTCCTTCGCAAGGGCCTCGCGGACCTTTCTGCAGGGTTTCGGCGAAACCTCGAAAGAGGCTTTGAACTGCCGCCTCTGGGCCGACGTGAGAATCGTCCGGGGCCTTTTCGGGCCCCGTCGGCCATCGCGGGGTCGATTCTCGTCCAGCAAATCATCGTCTGCGAAATCATTCGTTTTTTTCGTTAAAATTTACCGCGTTGCGAACGTGCGTCGGATTTGCGAGAAATATTTTGCATTTCCGCTGCGACAATGTACTGCGAATTTCTGGAATAAAAAGGGCGACCTGTGGAGATTTAATTGTGTTTCACGACGGACTTCTTTTGTGTGGTACGATGAAAATTAATTTATTTGGAACGAGTCCAGAGTTTGATTATTTTTTAATTGGAGGTTGGATTAAAATAGTTTATTGAAATGATTTTTTCTGGAGTGGAATTTTGAAGTTGCAGAGAAGTGTATCTGTAATTATGAAATTTGACTTTGGTTTTTTATGTGTTGTTTTTTCAGAGTTGATAGTACGCAGCAAAAGATGAAAAAAAAATCAAAAAGTTTGGTCGAATCGAGATGCAACCTTTTTTGTCAAAGTTTTAAAAAATTATAAAAAAGTGATTTTCATTGCAATATAACCGGAAAAGATCAAAGTTCATAAAAAAGTATAACTGCTGCGATTACTACCCTTAAGTAGCACTTATTTTTTTATAAAAAAACTTTTTTATTAGAAAAACGATAATATTGCAAACGCAGGTTTGTTTAAAACAAACTTGTTGCTTATTGTTTTACTTTTTTGAAGTCCAGGTAAGTTGTTTTATATAACCGAATTTTTGTAAAAACGAAATTTAATTGAAAAATAATTTATTCTCCACGATGAATGTTTGTCACTTTCTCGTTATATTTATTTTTTGATAATTTTTTTAAATCAAATTTCTTTACCAATCACAACAGAAGGTACGTCATGAAACACAATTGGATATCGGATCAATGGAAATGACCTTAGTTATTTACTAAATATTAAATATATATATTTAAAAAAGTCTATTAACATTGTAAAGGAATTAATTAAGAAATAACCATTACCAATTTATGAATAATTCTCAATAAATGCTAATATAACAATATAACATAAATTTCCAAGTAAGTAAATATGTCTTACAATTATAACGTCCTCTCACCCTTTTAATTAAAATCCGATTTTTAACTTTTTAAATTATCATGGCGTTTTAATTAACCCAACAAATCCTTGGAAATTTATTAACTCGAGCTGAAAATTTGTTTATCTAGAAATCTTTTCTTAACGGAACGAAAGCTGCACAATAAATTATTATCCACACGGAGAAAAAGCTTGCAGGAACGGGAGGGGAAAATTACCAAACGAATACTGAGAAGTTTTCCACGAACCCAAAGTATTCAAACCAAAGGCAAATAACTTAGTTTAACATTCTCAATGTCATTGTTACGAGACAAAAGCAAATAAAATAATATCTACGTTAAATATTCAAGCCTATCACTACTAAATCGAGGAAAGATAATTAATCATTATTATTATATACTCCTAAGTGGTTTAATTTATAAACAATGCCACATCTAATGATTGTTTCGAACCATTGCTGGAATTAATTTGCCATGGAGTTTCGTTCGTGAAATTTGAAAATATATTTCACGATAAATTACACGTTAGTACAAAAACATTGTACTGACATTGTACAGTGTACAAAAATGTAATTTTTTTATTGTACCTAGTTTTCTATCTCGAATTTAACCATTTTAGTACCCGACAAATATCACTATATCAAATATAAAGATTGACACCATAAAAAATGATATTTTTGAATTGAAAATCGAAAAAGGGCTCTCATAGTTTAATCTGCGAAATTTAACTGCAACAAAATATTTATTTTTCAATCCTTTCGCACTTCATGCAATTTGCGTCATCCATCTGTCAAACGTTTGAAAAATAACTTACATTAGAAAAACATTATAACGAATCTGAAAAAACAACGAAATTTCCATGCTGTAAAAGTGTATAAACGAAAAATGAATCAATTTTTGGTTTTCTTATTTTCACTTGATCCATGGCCTTTAAAATACATATACTTAGAATATAATATAAGACGTAACATGCTCACACCAATGCAAACGAAAATATTTCCAAATTTCTAAAGCCACGAGGGATTTTTTTTATTACTCTACAACAATTCACCGGGTATTTTTGGATCCACCTATAAATTTGAAAGGGTATTAAAAGGGTGAAAAAAGGTAAATTCCCATGCAAGCGAATTTGTTCCCAGTTCATCGAACTAATCTTTGAAAAAAAAATATCAAAATTTCAGTCACGACTACCAAGCTGCTCTCCTATCATTTTCGCGATTAATTTTTCAGATTTCGGAAATAAAATTATGCGTATTTTCATAATTTTCTTCAACGAAAATTATAACATTTTTAAACATCATCGCACATAATTCCTGCCTGACTATTCTCGATGTCGATCAAACGATTATTATCGATTAATTAAAACCGATCGCAAAATGTTCATTTTCACGGTCAGTTTCTCTGTTGCATAATAGATTGGCGTATCTTTTTTGTGTTTATTGTGAGAACGTCGGAATTTCACGTTTCCTCGTCGAACCGATCGTTATAAAATCGTTTCTAATTACGCTTGGTTTAAGTGTAGTTACCTTGAAAAGAGACAGCCTTGATTCGAAATTCCTGTAGGTTTTTACTTTGGATGTCTTTAGATTGTAGTAGTACAACCTGCGAACAATGCAACAAGGTATGTACAATACGTTCTCGAACTTCTGTCGATTATTTCGTCATTAATACGCGATTCGCATTATTTTTTTTCTCTCTCTCTCTCTTTTTAACGAACATCGAGATTTATTTTGCAAATTTTTGGCAAACGATTCGACGAACGAAAAATCGCATTCAGAATTAAAACGTTTGACAATTTTTCGTCGTTCGCGACAGTTCGTACGTTTCAAAAGAGACCGCCAATCTTATTTTTAATCTTATTTCGTTCTTTTTTTAATTATTTGAATTTTCATGGGAATTCGGACGCTTGGATGATAGAGATAGTCGAGCAGTTTGTTGTCGGAACAATTAGTTTTCTGTGTAATTCTTAATTACACCTATTGGGTTTATTTGTTTATTTTGGTAAACTTCTATTGGCAACAGAATTAGAAAAGTTTGCTTGGAATTTTGAAAGCTATAAATAAGAATACTTTTACTCGAGCAGGATAGGCGTGCAAGTTTGGGATAATTTTTGTTTGAAACCCTGATAAAGTGATATTGATAAATGTTTTAATAAAATCACTTTATAGATTTCGGGAGTACCGAGGGGAGAAGTCTACTGATATTAACATTGAAATTAAATTGTATTCACTTTTTGGCATGCATTTGTAATAAATAGTTAATTGTTGATTCGATTTAACTGTATGTGTTAATACTTGGTTTATCGATCAAGTAATTTATTATAATATTCATGAAAATATTCGATATATTATATAATTTGATTCGTTTTCACCTTTTCTTGATTAATACAAATGATTTTTGTTAGAATGATACCAAGTTAAAATTTCAATGCAAAATACACATTAAGACTTAGAAAACGTATTCAATCTTATTGTAAACACGGATCGACAATTAGAGTGCTCCGAATAATTAAAAATAAAATCCTAAGAAAATTCTAATTCTGTACTGATAAACCGTCATTAAACGTCATTAAAACAAGTCACTAAGTGTATCTCAATTTAATCAATATACAAGTTGTGAAACAAAGGCCAGGGAATCATAACAAGCAATCACACACATCGATAAAAATAACAGACAGAGCTAACTATTAAAATTCATTTATACCTTCAGATCTGTTGCAACAAAACACCGCAAAAATATCAAAACACTCAAATAAATCACTACAACACCACATTCACTGTCAAATATTCATCTACAAATTACCGACCTTTCACAGCACTCAAAAAAATTCAGCTCTTCCAAAGCAAATCATTAAAAACCCCACAGAAGCCAATCAAAAACAAAGCAAATTATCTGAGTCTCAATAAAATCATCAAAAGACACTCGTGATACCAATTGGTAACTAAAGAATTTCCAGGCATGAAGAATATATCACTCGTGATAATCATTAATAACTAGATAATCACCAACCATCAACGAAAGACACTTGTGATGGTAATTAGCAACTAAGAAATCTCCAGGAATCAATAAAGACACTTCTGATAACAATTAGCAACTAGGAAATCTTTAGGCACAAATAAAGACACTTCTAATATCAATTAGCAACTAAAAACCCTCCCAGTGCTAACAAAATACAATTACTGGTTCTGAATTTTTTCTAAGAATCGCTTAAGTTTATAACACTACGATTTCCAAAATTCTTCGTAACCATGTTTCTCTATGGAAATAATTAAATCGATCAATTTATTATCCTCCTTTATCTATTTGTTTCAAATATATTTACCCACTGTTTTTTAATACACCGAATTAATCCTCGGTAGTTCTAGTGTTAATATTAATTAGCAACTAAAAACCCTCGAAGTACTAACAAAATACAATTGCAATCCAAATACGCAGCTAAAATATCTGCAGGAGTCAATAAAGACACTTCTGATAGCAATAAGCAACTAAGAAATCTTTAGGCATAAATAAAGACACTTCTAATAACAATCAGCACCCAAAAACCCTACAAGTACTAACAAAATACAATTGCCATCAAAAAGAACAGCTAAAATATGGAGATATCCAGGAATCAATAAAGACACTCCACATATCAATTCCCATCTACAAAATCTTTAACCATCAACAAAAAACTCTCTCTATAACAATTAGTAACTACAGAATCTATAGGAAACAATAGACACTCCTGATACCAATTAGTAACTAGGAAATTTCCAAGTACTAACAAAAGGCCCTTGCGATAAAAATTAGCAGTTAAAAATCTCCAGGAGTCAATAAAGACACTTCCGATAGTAATAAGCAACTAAGAAATCTTTACGCACAGATAAAGACACTTCTAATAACAATCAGCACCCAAAAACCCTACAAGTACTAACAAAACACAATTGCCATAAAAAAGAACAGCTAAAAAATCTCCAGGAGTCAATAAAGACACTCCACATATCAATTCCCATCCCCAAAATCCCTAGCCATCAACAAAAGACACTATCTCAACGACAATTAGCAGCCGCCACACCAGCCCCCTCCGATCTAATCACGAACAGGGATGCAACAGGGTGGCTGATCTCGCTTGACAAAAGGACCGACCTTGGGGGCTGTTGAGGTACATCTCGTGCTCGAAGTCCCGTCTGCAGATCGGCTGGCCCTGGCGCAGTATGAAGTGCGCCCCCCTCGGCAACGGTTGCCCGCACATGCAGCAGGCGAAACACTCCACGTGGAAGACCAACCCGGACACCCTCATCACGAAGTCCGAGCAGCTGATCTTCTCCATGCAGCGGGCGCACTTCACGCCGAAGATCCGCTCGTAGTCGGACCGGCAGTAGAGCTTCAGGTCGCGGATGAAGCACGAGTGGGACAGTGAGGCCCCGCAGGCCGCGCAGGAGAGGCACTCCTCGTGGTAGTTCCTCTCGGCGACCTG
This sequence comes from Mimumesa dahlbomi, assembly GCA_917499265.3. Taxonomy (NCBI): domain Eukaryota; kingdom Metazoa; phylum Arthropoda; class Insecta; order Hymenoptera; family Crabronidae; genus Mimumesa; species Mimumesa dahlbomi. The sequence goes on along the minus strand of OU824120.1, from coordinate 6,578,267 downwards.
CATCACGTACTTGTCGGAGATCGTGCGACCGCAGCCGGCACAGATCGTCTCCAGGAGGCCGGACTCCGTCTTCACCGAGACGGACGGTTCTGAAATATGTACAGAGGGCGGTTGGTAAGTGTACTCGGTGACGTTACCGACGGACACGGGGCCGGATGGGACTGATTATTGTGGGAGTCATTTTTAGGGGAAAGTTTAGGTGGGAGATAGGGTGGTCCTGGGAGCCCTGTGATTCTAGGTGTTTTTACTATTTTAGTATTTTAGTGTCATTTCCAACGTTACCATTTTTGGTTTCAATCTGGGGTGATCATGAGCATTTGGATTCGAATCTAGGATGATCATAGGTTAATAGTAAGAATATGATATAGAAACTATAGCTATATAGAGAAATAGGATAGACCTTAGAAGCCTTAAGCTTTTCAGTGTTAATGGTTTTAGGAACTCTAGAGCGTATTTAGTTTTTTTGTGTTATTCTCAACGTTACCATTTTTGGTTGGAATCTGGGGTGATCATGGGTAAATACTAAGAATATGATATAGAGATTATAGCATAAATGAGAGATAGTATGGACCTAGAAGCCTTATGCTTTTCACTGTTGACGGTTTTAGGAACTCTAGAGCGTTGTTACTATTTTAGTGTCACTCTCAACGTTACCATTTTGGTTTCGAATCTAGGGTGATCATAGGTTAATAGTAAAAATATGATATAGAAACTATAGCTATATAGAGAAAAAGGATAGACCTAGAAGCCTTATGGTTTTCAGTCTTGATGGTGTTAGGAACTCTAGAGCGTTTTTAGGTTTTTAGTGTTATTCTCAACGTTACTATTTCGAGATCGAATCTAGGGTGATCATAGGTTAATAGTAAGAATATGATATAGATGTTATAGCATAAATGAGAGATACTATGGACCTAGAAGCCTTACGCTTTTCACTGTTAACGGTTTTAGGAACTCTAGGGCGTTTTTACTATTTTAGTGCCACTCCCAAAGTTACTATTTTGGTTTCGGATCTAGGGTGATTATGGATTAATAGTGAAAATATGATATAGAAATTACTGCACAGACGAGAATAGGGTGGACCTTGCAGCACTATGCTTTTAGGTATTTAGGTACATACATACTATGCTAAGTTATTGTTGGTTTTGGGGGCTCTAAAGCCTTTTTACTGTTTTAGTGTCACTTCCAACGCTACCATTTTGGGTTCGAATCTAGGATAATTAGGTATGGGTTAATAGTAAAAATATGATATAGACATTATGGCACAAGTGCCAAATCGACAATATGCTTCGTGGTGTTGTCGATTTTCAGAGTTCTAGGGCTTTGAAAAAATAAAAACTAAGCAATATACATGAACGTTAATTATGAAACCGCATATTGCTTTCAATTTTCCCTCAGAGTTTCAATGACACCGCGTCGTTCGTATAATCGGAGTCCACACTACAGAACCACGTTATTCTAATGCATAGAATTTATATAAATAAATGTAACTACTGCAGCAATAGACCTCATACTGATATTTCTACTTAATAAAAGCTATAACGTGATACTTGTCTATTTAGGATAATAATAAGCATTTTTGATCAAATATTTCAACGAACCTGAATAAATCATTAGAATCCAATGATTAGACCACGATTTTCAAAGTATGGTATTGAAAGACCCATAAGTAGTTTTAATAAGCATAAAAAAGTGAAACTAATTTACCATTATTATTGAAATCTCAAGATTGCGTCATAATATATCAATAAATAATTGAATGTAATTAATAGATCGTTAGCAAGAATAATATGAATAAATTGTTTATTGGCACATTTAGTGGTAGTAATAAAAAACAAAATTGTCTATTCAGCTCGACGATTTACGAAAGAAACTCTATGGGCCCCATATGATGCCCACCGACCGCAAAAAATTTAATTTCTGAAGTATTCACTGTGAAACTTTGAATCTTTGTCAGTTCTTTCTTTTCGCATTCATTATTCCTGTTCGCAGTTAGTCTTAATGGGAAACAGATGCAATTCGCTTCAAATTATGTATACAGTGACCTTCGTGATAAAAAATAGATACCCCATAGCTACAAGGGACTAATTGAAATTGTAAAAAGCTGTTCTAATAGAAATTGAATCAATTTTGGTGTTGCATGCAGAAGAGTCGATCTAATGATGAAATCAGTATTGATATTTTAAGGATCAAGTGTATAAAAATTGGATAAACAAAGATACCCTCATTATTGCATGTTGAAACTAATTAAGACTGTAGTTTACAATTAAGTTACAATTGTTAGATAATTGAGATGTCCCAGGAGTTTACAAGTTATTTGTACTTTTCGATTGAATTGAGAATTTTTAAATAAATAGTTTTGCATCGATGCTTTTTCTTAATGAGACAAAATATTTATATTCTTTTTTCTATGAGAAGGTAAACATTGAACTTTTTAATACAATAACCCAAAGAATTTAATCATATGACAATGAACAAGAATAATGAATTTTGTCATAGAATTTTACAAAAAAAATGGAACTACCTTTCAAAGGAAATTTCAAAATATCGTTTGAAATTTGCACAAATTGTTAAATTATTCCAGGCAAAAGTTCGGTGATTACATGACATTTTACATAATTATGAAACTGTTCAGAGATATTACATGATAACTCTGATAATTGATCAAATAATTCTAGATGGATTTAAAGAAAACTTAAAAATTATCCAGCTGTCAAAATGTGATGTAATCTGTGGACTATGTAATTTCTTAAAAAAATCAAAATTTACGAAAAAGCGTGTCATCCAATCCACTAATAAATTCTTCATAAATTGAATCCTCGCTGATCCATTAAAACGATTATTTTAATTAGAAAAAGTAGATCTTTTAATAAGCGCTAATTAGAATTCTAATTAAACATTCAATTTCCCCAAAATTTACAAATTACAATTTAAGTCAAGAGCGATCAAGGTTTGAAATTGGCTTAAACATCATTAAACAAATATTTCAAACAATCAAAGGTGAATGAAACAATTGAAAATTATTTCGACAACTTTCCACCAATGCGAGCTACTTGTTAATTAATTAAAAAACTTCTGACAATGATTATCTCTCAAATTGATAACATCTATCGAACTTGTACAAAGATTTTCGTCGAATAGAACAGAATTCAATTAACAAATTATAATTTCTTGATAATTTTATTAAATTCTCCAAGTTCAAACAGTGCGAGTTAACTTGATAGAAATAATCAAAGTCAAACTATCTGTTTGAGGCATGTTGCACGCGGGGAAAAAATGAAAGTAGAGGAAATATTATGAACGATATGGACGTCAAACTGAGAAATGAGATAGCGTTCTAGCGAAAAAGCAATAATACGAGCTGTGCGAGATTTATTCCATAGCTTATCGATTGCCGATAGTGATAAAGTTATGTTACGATGGGATATAATCTGATAAGTTTTTATTTGCATGATATATGTCCCTTATTGTTCGTTAAAATTTCAAGGGAAATTTATTGTATACGCAAACTTGTATATTTCATGAAATACTTTCACGATTTTCAATGCAAATTCAGAAATACAAATTAATTGTAAATAGCGGTCGTATAAATTTTAATTGTCCCAAAATTTGTAAACAAGTTTATGGAACGTGAAACTAAGAAGTATTAGTGTTTAAGTGAATTTAGAATTGTCAATGATTTTCATAAAACATGTGCTTTGTAACTCGGGAATCGCACGGTGCTATTGAGGGTTACTAATATAAAGATTTGTTGTTACTTTAAATAATGTGTAATATAGAATCAATTATTATACAAATTTCATTGACAATTCGGAAAAAATAAAGTTCCTACACCTCCCAGAGCTCCAATTCCCTAAGAAAAATGAATTCAATATTCAATTGCTACCCAAAACCAAAATTATACCATTTAATACAAAATTAATTAACCATTTAACCTCTCTATAAATTTCGAAAAAAACAAGTTCCTTCACCCCCGTCAACTCAAATTCTTCAAAGAAAAGAATTCCATCACTTCCAAACCCAAAATCGTACCATTTAACATAAAATTAATCAACCATTTAACCTTCATTATCAGTTTCGAAAAACACATGATTTTTCACCCCCCTAAGATCTAATTCCCCTACAAAAAATAATTCCACCACCCTCAAACCCAAAATCATACCATTTAACTCAAAATTAATCAACCATTGAAAGTTCTTTAACAATTTCGGACAAATCAAATTCTTTCACCCCCTTGGACTCAAATTCCCAAGAAAAAACAATTCAATCACCCCCAAAAACCAAAATCACCCAATCCAAAGTCAATGATATCCCCAAATCTCCTTAAAAATCGAAAGAAACCTAGACTCATCACCCGTTGATCCTGTACAAAAAGTAAATCATAATAGTATTTAATACAAAATCAATTATTCTATAAATATCATTAACAATTCCGAAAATAACAAGTTCTTTTATCCCCATAAGCTCCAATTCTTCAACAAAACCGAATTCAATCACTCTGCAAAACGAAAATCATAACATCCAATAGAAAATCAATTATTATACAAATTTCATTGACAATTCGGAAAAAATAAAGTTCCTACACCTTCCAGAGCTCCAATTCCTCAACAAAAAACAATTCAATCACCCCCAAAAACCAAAATCACCTAATCCAAAATCAATGATATCCCCAAATGTCCTTACAAACCAAAAGAGACCTAGACTCATCACCCGTTGATCCCCATGAAAGCCCCTAACCACCCAAACCATCCTCCACAGATATAAACAAACGTCCACCTCCCCCCCCACACACATACACACACACCCACACATCTTACCCGCATTATTATTATCAGCCGCCGGTCGAAATGGCATCGGTGGTCCCGCGGGTAGCGGTTGTCCCGGTTCCTGTCTGTTCAGGGTGCCCGGTACCGGGGGGTAGAATTCCAACATGGTGCCCTATCCCTGGAGCGTACACACACACACAAAACACACACACGCACACTTTCTCAGTCCCACTGGTCGCACACCCGGAACTCGCGATCGTCCTAGCACCCACCGGTCGAATACTAGGCGTAGCTCTGAACCTCTGCCCTCTTAGCACCAGGTGTAGACCGTTGTTCCCCGTGGACGACGTTTCCCCCGTCAGCGTCCGATCACCCGCGGCCGTGTCCCGCTGGCAACAGCCCTTACGGCGTGGCGGCGTCTAGGTACGATTTAACCCTCGCCCGTTCTGTGACAGTGCCGCGCATCCTCCGGGTCTCAAGAGAGGATCCCGTGTCGGTTGTGACGCGTCCTGGTGGACGTCCAGGTCTGTCTACGCGACGACTTCCGTCCCATCGGCATCCTATCGCTTTGGTTTTCCTTTTTTTTCCTTGTTTTTCCCCTTTATTCCCTTGATCACTTCTTTAGTGTCCCTGGTTCTTTCACCCCCAGGAGTCGACGGGTTCCCCCAGGTGGTGGTACTTGGTGTCCCCCTGGTTAGGTTGACGTCCCGACGGTGCGACGTGTCGGCGGCGCGAGCTACGGAGCTTTTTTGACGTCGCCGTCGCATCGACGGCGAACGTCATCCGCCACCCCCTCGCCGTCATCCCTTCCAGGGTTGTCTCCCCCGGATGGACGTGTGCCATCGACGAGGGTGCACGGGGCGGGTTCAACCCCCCCCGGTTACCAGGGCGACGGTGATCCTGCAGGTGGTGCCCATTGGTCGACCGGGAACCGCCCTTGGAGTGGCACCTGGGGGGGGATGACAGCGTCGTGACGGTGCTCAACCGCGTCGCGACGCCTGGGGATCAATATCTCGCCATTGCCGATACGCCAGTGACGTAGCTAGGCTCGGGGGTGGAGGGAGGGATTTTTTTTCTCGTCTTTTTTTTCGGTGGGGCACGTTGCTGCCCACCGCCACCCACCCCCGCTCCCCTCTGAAAAGGGGGCAGTCGAGTAGTCAGGGAGATGAATATTGAAAATGTGCGGTCATTCATGATTCTTGGCTGCTTAGGCCCGACGCCGGGCAAATATCATTTTCATGCTTTAAACCGGGGGTGGAATGGTGCAGGTTCGATCGGAGATTAACGATGGGTGACTTGTATTGTTTAGTTGGGGGTTGAGTTGGTTTTTTGGGGGTAAATAATTGTTTGGTTTCATGTGACTGATGTTGTTGTTTATTGTACAGTTTGGGTTAAGTGTGAAGTTACTGAATTTCTATTTCTTTTAATTACAAGAATGCATCTAAGTGTTGAGTTAATTAGTGTCTATTTTTTTCATTCATTGTTATTTGGTATTAATTTTATTAAGTTCATTGTACAGATTGGGTTAAGTGTGAAGTTACTGAATTTCTATTTCTTTTAATTACAAGAATGCATCTAAGTGTTAAGTAACTGTTGAGTTAGTTAGTGTCTATTTTTTTCATTCATTGTTCATTTGATATTAATTATTTATTGATACGGTTACTGTCCGTTTTGTTTATCGTTTACTTTAATTTTTACCGGGGGTGTAATAGTGTAGGTTCGATCGGAGATTAACGATGGGTGACTTGTATTGTTTAGTTGGGGGTTGAGTTGGTTTTTTGGGGGTAAATAATTGTTTGGTTTCATGTGACTGATGTTGTTGTTTATTGTACAGTTTGGGTTAAGTGTGAAGTTACTGAATTTCTATTTCTTTTAATTACAAGAATGCATCTAAGTGTTGAGTTAATTAGTGTCTATTTTTTTCATTCATTGTTATTTGGTATTAATTTTATTAAGTTCATTGTACAGATTGGGTTAAGTGTGAAGTTACTGAATTTCTATTTCTTTTAATTACAAGAATGCATCTAAGTGTTAAGTAACTGTTGAGTTAGTTAGTGTCTATTTTTTTCATTCATTGTTCATTTGATATTAATTATTTATTGATACGGTTACTGTCCGTTTTGTTTATCGTTTACTTTAATTTTTACCGGGGGTGTAATAGTGTAGGTTCGATCGGAGATTAACGATGGGTGACTTGTATTGTTTAGTTGGGGGTTGAGTTGGTTTTTTGGGGGTAAATAATTGTTTGGTTTCATGTGACTGATGTTGTTGTTTATTGTACAGTTTGGGTTAAGTGTGAAGTTACTGAATTTCTATTTCTTTTAATTACAAGAATGCATCTAACTGCTAAGTAACTATAGATTTAATTAGTTTCTATTGTTTTCATTCGTTGTTTATTTGGTATTAATTTTATTAAGTTTACTGTACAATTTGGGTTAAGTGTGAAGTTACTGAATTTCTATTTATTTTAATTACAAGAATGCATTTAAGTGCTAAGTAACTATTGATTTAATTAGTTTATATTTTTTTCATTCATTGTTTATGTGGTATTAAATATTTATTTATTGAGTTACTGTCCGTTTTGTTTATCGTTTTCTTTGATTTGATTATTGAGTTAATGTTGAGTCATTGGGTTCTTGTTCGACTATTGGACCCTTTTATCAGTTTTTTCTATTCCGGTTGAGATAACACAACGTGGAAAAAATAATTAACCCGGCACGTGAAGCAATCGAAATTATTTACGCAAGGATGATTAAAGGAATTGCGTATTAATGCAATACACTGTGCTCCGCGGGACTTAATAAATTATAATTATTAGCTCTGTTTGATCTTTCACTGCACATTTTCTATTGCATACTCGACGAAAGTGACGGGCGAACTTTTGAATCGCGAACGGAAATACGTTTGAAAATTAATTACTCGATTCGATCGCTGGGTCCACCGTGTTGCGCGAGCATATCGATCATTTATGGTAATTTTAAACGCAAAATTATTTCCGTTTTTTCTCACGGTCAACAACGAAATGGACGAATGATATTTAAAAGGCTGATTAAAAAACAGTAATAATCAAACATCCCAGTGTTTTACAGTGTCCATATCGAAAACGTGCAATTATTTTGTGTAGCTAACAATTGTTGTTATTAAAATGTAATTTCGTGGAATCTTTAATAACTTCCGATTTGCAGTGAAATGTTGTTAAAAAGAAATATAGAAAGTTTTTAAAGATTTCAACAACTCGATTTTGCAGAACATCGCTGTCCTTTAAATTTAATTGAAAATACTGATTTTAAAACAGGAATTTAAGAAAAATTGTTAATTTGACGACAATAAAAATTTTGAAAGTAATATGTTGTTACACTACTTCATTTTATTCTTACAAAAATCATATATTTGGCAGAATTTATATTTATTGATATTGAATGTCTACTGGACGAGTGTTTATATCGTGTAAAAGTTGCATTTTTCATGCAACGGAATCCTACAAAACATTTTCATCGGCGAAACAGAAAAACATTTTTATATTTGCCGTTGGATATGAAACTTTTTTCGACGTTTCTTCGCAAAAAAATATCGAATCAAATTGAATTTCCTGAGTTTTGTACCCTTTTCGGTACCGATGATTCAATAAATACTTCCGCAAACATTATTGTAAACTATGTTTGATCGAAAACAAAAAAACAGCAAAATACCGCGACGACATTGTTACAGAATATTTTCCAAAGTTTAAACAAACAATGTAAGCAAAACTGAATAACTTTCATTCAACTTATCTACTATATAAACAAAATAATTGAGGTAAAAAAAAGAAACGACAATAAACTCATAAAAATTTGAAAAATCCTGCGTCAATAAAAATTAAATTTAAAAATGATCATTAGAAAGAAAGTATGAAGAATAAAAATTAGAAAAAAATTAACCCAACGGAAAAGCACTTGAGGGAAACTTACCGGGAGATTAATGAGTGTTAATCAAGCAAACAATCAACTTGCGGAAGTTGGTGACGAGACTTTCGATGTGTGTGGGAAGTTTAATTAGCCTAATTACTATATCCGAACTGGCGGAAGGTCACCTCAGTTTTAATGAAGAGTGTTCTGCCATCGAAAGGAAGAAAAACTCTTCTCAAGTTAATATTCGTCGTCCCGTCGACAAAATCCATATTGCATTAATTACTTTTGATTGCTTTAATTCGAGAATTTTCAGAAATTCATCCCCAGATTGTATTTATTAACAAATTAAATTATTCCCGTCCAAAGCGGAATTTTAATGAGCAAAGCGTTTTGAATGACACAAAAAAATATGTGAGAAATAATTCGATTGTCATTAGTTAATTAAAAAATAAAAATAGATTTTTTTTTTCTGATGATTCAAACTAAAAGTTGTTTGAGGGAACAATTGCAGGCTTATTTTTTTAAACAATAAAGTTCATTAGAATCTCTGAAAATACACTAAATAAATATTAGTTTAAAGTACAATCAACTAATTAAAAATACAATTAATTCTATTCTCAACTTTCCTTCAAAACGATTTTCAGTGTCACTCTCTAATAAAGTATACTGTCACTTAATTACCACGTCTTAATTAGCCAAAAGTACTTTAACACTAAACCTACCGACAGTTTACGTACATATTCCTTATCAAATCCGTAAAAATGATAACTTTTCACGAAATCACAAATTGATTTCACGTAATACCTAATTCGACATTAAAAACAATATTTTCTTTATGTTAATTAAAGAAACTAATGTTGAAAGCTATAACGTTATATGTAATAATTTTAATAAAAAGTTTGAAAAATCTCGGTAGCTTTAGTTTTAAGAAATTTTCGAGCAAACCATCGAAACTGAATTCTATGGGGCCAATCAGGGTTCGAAAATCATTTAATGACAGACGGACGCGGATCTTGAAAAATTGACATATTGAGAGCATCGATGTTTACGGGTTTCATTGTCCGCATAGAAATCATATTTGGCAAATAAAAGTGGAGAGCTTCTTTGTCTATGTTCTTCAGTCTGGACGCGCAATCCCCGATATGGGGTGCTCTTCCAGATCAATATGAAACCTGGTCCTGACTTGGAAAGTTTGCTTTCCGAAGTATGGAATATTAAACAAATGATTTATGGAATATCTGTTTCCCGTAGCGAAATTTTATTATGACCGAATAATTCTCGGGGTAAACGTGGCACCTTTTTGAGTATTTTAACTGCGAAAGAAAATCTGGCTAATTAGTGGAAATTCATTGGCGAATTAAAAACCAATTGAATTGTATTTCGATTAATTAATTTCTGAAAATTAGTTTTAAATATGTCGGGGATTTATTAGGCTTTAATTGAATGAGTGAAAGAGACATCATTTAATGACGGTATCGAATATTTGATGGCAAATAAAACGATATGCTGATTAGGTATTGTAATAGCGTTTAATTCAAAAAAATAAAATCAAGGATTTATAGTCACTGTTGCTTAGAACAAGTGAAGAGCTTGATTCGATATTAGAAAGTGGTGAGGAGATCATTTTGTAAAATACTAACACTATGTATATACAAATTTGTATCTATAAAATGAAACGGAAAATTACATTTAGTACCTCAAATTTGATTGCAATTATTTACAGTTTTAATTATCATTTATTTTCAACAAGATTTGTTAAAGTTTGAAGTAAAAAGATTTCAAGTAAAAACATGATTGTTAGTTATTTCGGATAAACAAATGAATGATAATATTTTTAATTAATTAAGAATATGACTTCAAACTCATCTAATGACATTTTTTATGCAGTCTTATGCAGTTATTTGCAATTATTTATTATCGCATCAATTGCAATCAAGGTTACAAATTAGACGAATGGACAAAGATTATCGTTCTCAATGAAAAAAAGGAGAAGTGATAATTTTGGCAGATCAAAACAAAATGTAATATAAAACTGTATATTAAAGCAAATGGATACTGATAAATCCTTACTGTTAAACCCCGCATGATACTGGATATAAAATTAACATAGAAACCTCATATCGTCTACATAAAAAAAAGACTAGCATGATCGACTAAATATCATCAACTGAAATTTCGTCCTCAGGCGACATTTCTGAAATTTCCAGTCGTAAAAAATTCTAAGTCGTGAAATTTTATTTGCCATAAATTCCAACGCGTGAGATTTTATTTGTAAAAAATTCCAAGACGTAGAAATTTTATTCATAAAAAATTCCTGGCGTTGAAATTTTATTTATAAAAAATTCTAGGCGTTGAAATTTTATTCATAAATAATTCCAAAGCGTGAAATATCATTTGTCACAAATACCAAGGCGTTGAAATTGTAATCGTCACAAATTCCAAAACGCCAAAATTTCAACGAATGAAAATTTTATTCGTCACAAATTCCACCGCAGCAAAATTTCAATGAATCAAAATTCAATTCGCCACGAATTGCAAAGCGTTAAAATTTCAACGACTCAAAGTTGCCTTCGCCACAAATTCAAAGACACTCAAATTTTCTCTCGTCAAACCCTCCAACCAGTCGAAATTTCACTCACCACAATTTCCACATCCTTAAAATTACACTCACCATAATTTTACCCGTCTCAAAATTACATTCGCCATAATTTCTAAGGCGTACAATTTCAGAAACTGACTTCTCCCAGAATTCCCCCGTAACGTCTCAGGCTTTGAAATAGTATTCGCCTGAAATTTTAAACAGCCGGAATTTTAATGTATCGCAATTTTCCGGTGTAAAAAATTGTACACCTAAAAAATTCCGAGGCACCGAAATTTTATTCGGCAGAAATTTTAAACCCCGCAATTTCAACGCAATGAAATTTCCTTCGCGAAAAATTTCAAACCCACAATTTCAACGCGATGAAATTTCATTCGTCAAAAATTTCAGAACCCGCAATTTTAACACGTCGAAATTTTCGGGAGTAAAAAATTGTAACGCGTCAAAATGATTACACCTAAAAAATTCCAAAGCATCAAAATTTTATGCGCGAAAAATTTCAATGCAATGAAATTTCCTTCACGAAAAATTTCAAAACCCGGAATTCCAACGCGACAAATTTCATCCACCAAAAATTTCAAAATCAGCAATTTTAATGCATCGCAATTTTTAGGCGTAAAAAATTGATCGCCTAAAAAATTCCAAAGCACCAAAATTTTATTCGCGAAAAATTTCAATGCAATGAAATTTTCTTCGCGAAAAATTTCAAAACCCGCAATTTCAATGCAATGAAATTTCCTTCGCGAAAAATTTCAAAACCCGCAATTTCAATACAATGAAATTTCCTTCGCGAAAAATTTCAGAACCCGCAATTCCAACGCGACAAAATTTCCTTCGCCAGGAACTGACTTCTCCCACAATTCCCGCGCGACGTCTCACTTTTTCGCGAACGTACATACATACATACGTCGCCTGTTTGTCCGTTTGTCGGTCCGCGTAAATACGCAACAATGCCGTCCTTTGTACGCGTCGTCTATCAGCGATGTTTGCCAAATAAAAGCCTATATGGGCTCTTTGTCTCTGTTCTTCACGGCGGGCCGACGAGTCCCCCAATGATACGCCTAGTTGGCTATGAAACTCTGGTATGCCCCTTCGGTGCCCGTACAAAGCGGCATCAAGTTGGCGGTAATGGTGATGCAAAGCATTCGGTGGAAACACGTGCGGAAAAGGGGGCCCGTGCCCCCCTTAAATCGGGAGACTCGTTAAATCGGGGCCGACAGACAGCATACGTTACAAAACTGTCCGTGAAAGATCGACGCCCACGTGATTCTTACGTCACCTCTCGTTAGATACGGTGAAATGGATCGTTTTCACCCTTTGCGAAAGAATTTGTCAAATTTTTGGGGAATTTCTGGGGGTAGATATTCTAAACGAAAGGAATTTTTGATGTTGAAAATTCTGGGGCAGAGAATTTCAGAGTTTTTATTCTTTGTGAGTCAATTTTGGATTTTTTTTAGTTCGGCAAGTAGAAATTTTTGGCTGCAGGAAATTCCAGGGCGTGGAATTTCAGAGATTTTTATTTTTTGGGAGTCAAATTTGAAACTTTTTTTGGATCGGCAGGTAGGAGTTTTTGGTGTTGAAAATTCAGGCACAGGAAATTCCGTGGCAGAGAGTTAGAGAATTTTTTATTCGTTGTGAGTCAATTTTGGAATTTTGCTGGTTCTGCAGGTAGAAATTGTTGGGGTCGAAAATTCTGTGGCGTGGAATTTCTACGCGAGGAATATGCGAGTGCACAATTTCACAATTTTTTACGCTTTGTGAGCCAACTTTGGGGTTTTTTAGTTAAATAATGCAAAAATTGTTGGCGTCAGAAATTGCGAAGCTCAGAATTTCTGAATTTTTTACACTGTGTGAGCCAATTTTGGGTCTATTAGTTTCGTCATGCAGAAATTTTTGGCGTCAAAAATTGCTAAGTGCAGAATTTCAGAAGTTTTTTCCCTTTGCGATCCAATTTGGTAATTTTTTAGTTTCGGCAGGTAGAAATTTTCGACCGCCGGAAATTCCGAGCAGTAGAATTTCCACGCAACGATTCTTCGGCGCAAGAAATTCCAAGGTATAACATTTCAAAATTTTTTACCCTCTGTGATCCACTTTCAAAATTGTAGTTTCAACAGGTAGAAACGTACAACCACGCCTCCCTCAATTAACAATTGAAACGAATCACTTCTGAAACCGAATTCTAATCAATGCAATAATATTTTTAATAAACCTAACCAATTATACGCCGAAACTAATACTTCAGTCACCGTAAATTAATTTAAGAAACCATTTCCTAGTACCCAAAAATTAAATAAAACTACATTTAAAATTTCCGATTACCCTCAAAAACAAAATAAATAAAAAACACTTTTATTTCCCCAAACACATAAAACAAATTTAACACGTTTGCAGACGTGAATGCTATAGCATTCGAATTTTAAAGACAATTAATTTGAATTTAATTTTATATAACCTAAAGTTTTTGTAATTATTATACCTGTCAAAGTAATGACTAACTGATTCTTTAGGTATTTTCGTATTATCTTATCTTTTCTCTGTGTATTTACAAATTGCTATAACATGCATTGTATATAACGAATAAAATATGATAATCTGACTACCCTTATAAAATGTGTTTAATCAAATTTCCCATATCACAACCAATTTAAAAATAAAATGACTGTCAATTTTTGCACCTCGCTGAAACTTTTACTGTCCCCGAACGCGTTCACAAATTTCACTTATTACACTTCTCGTCAACAACAAAATCTTCCAAATCCCCGTTCAAGTGTCCCAATCGATATCTAACGCGTTCTTATCTCTGCATAATAGAAATTACAGAAAGCCGGTGACCCCCGGGCGATTTCATGGCGTATAAAGGCACAAAAGTCGCCGGATGAAATATGGTTTCTTGCAGGTGCATCAACCCCACCCTGTCATCCCTGTCGGGCATATTGTTCGAGATGTGACACTAACGCCGTCCGTGTAATTATGCCGATACGGTTCCAGCATTATTCCTGGAGGGGGGGCATCCCCTGCATGTGGGCCTCTAAACACCCTTTGGTCACGCATCGAGGGGGTGTCGCTGCATCGTAATATGCGATGGGTGTCTCGTTGGAAAATTTATCGATTGTCAATTAATAAATGAACTTTTCCACCTTTGTGTATGACCACAGATTTTTTTAGTACCTTTTTTTTTAGGGGGAGAGGGTGGTTTTGTATGTGTTTTGTTGTGCAGGTGCTGGTAGAGATTAATTGTAATTCACAATTTTTTTTATTGTAATTGCTAGGAATTCGATAGTTAGTAATAAATTGAATTTTATGACAATCGAAGGAAAATTTTATTAATTTTTTAAATTTTGTAAGTGTATTAAATGAGAAGAGATAAATTGACTGGGTTAATATTAGATATAAGATAAATTGACTAGGGATTAATTGTAATTCATCAATTATGTAATCCCTAAGCAATTTTTTTATTGTAATTGCTAGCAATTCGATAGTTAGTAATAAATTGAATTTTATGACAATCGAAGGTGGATTTTATTAATTTTTTAAATTTTGTAAGTGTATTAAATGAGAAGAGATAAATTGTAATTCAGCAATTAATCCCTAGGCAATTTTTTTATTGTAATTGCTGGAATTCGATAGTTAGTAATAAATAGAATTTTTTTAACAATCGAATGTGAATTTCATTAATATTTTAAATTTTATAAGTATTTTAAACAAGAAGAAATAAATTGACTGGGTAAATACTATAAAAAATTGTAAAAATCTGTTTAACCACAGCATGTACATTATTTATATATAAAAATATAATATATAATAAATAATAATAAATTATTACTATTCATAAACCCTGAAGATTTGCAACAACGAGGGATAACAAATATTTTACGCGAATAGATTAATAGAATTGGATCGGTAAAAGAAAGGCCATTGAAGGGACAAGTTTTTGCTAGTTTCCTGCACGTGGCCCTATGGACGCCCTTTGGTCACGCATCGAAGGGGTGTCTCTGCATCATAATACGGTTCGGAGATTCTTGGGCCCGGTTGTGGCATAGAGGTCCACGAAAGGGTGGTCCGTATTAAAATTACCCTCATTGATTATAAATTATTTCGTGCAACTCGTACAACTTGATCAGGATGAATGCACGATGATTCAATGCTCGTGTTTTTTAAATGCTTTCGCATTGATTTGGGAGATCCTTTTTTTATACGTATGTATGTGTATATGTACATATGTATACGTATGTACATATATAGATATATAGGGTGCGTTTCATGTTTGGCGGTAAAGATATTTGCAGTTATGTAAACGAATTTTTATAAATTTTTTATATACAGATATTGTGGGAAGTATAGAAACGTGTTTCGATGGAATTTTTTCATTGCTTTTTTTTGAAAATTATAAGTCTGAAACTACTACGAATTTGATTCGGAAACCACTAATTTTATAAAAACTTCATAATTTTGGCGCAACTTGTTTTGAAATTGTTAGACTTGGAGATAGGTAGTAAGTGTTCCCCTAATTATTGATGAAATTAGATATAACACTTATAAAATTTAATATGAGACGTCTATTATACAATTAAAATGAGGATTTTCAACAATTTAAAACCAACTTGCTCTAAACTTTTACAATCTATAATTCGATAAATACTGAATATTTCGATCATTCCTTCAAAGTTTTTCCTGACATTATCTACAACATATAATATTAAAAGTTCAAAACAACGAAATTTTTGGGCGCCGAAATTTCCAAGACGTGGAATTTTAACGCGTAGCAATTTTATTTGCCAGAATCTTCAAAAAACCAAAATTTTAACTCGTTGAAATTATGTTTGCCAGAAATTTCAAACAGCTTGAATTATATAACGCGTCGAAATTTTCGGGCGTAAAAATTGCAAGGCACCGAAATCCGTTCGCCAGAAATTTCAAAGAACCATAATTTTAACGCGTCAAAATGTTTACACCTAAACAATTCCAAGGCACCGAAATTTTAATCGCCAGAAAATCCAAAAGCTGTAATTTCAACAGAACGAAATTTCCTTCGCCCGAAATTCCAAAAACTGCAATTTCAACGCAACGAAATTTCCTTCGCCAGAAATTCCAAAAGCTACAATTTCAACGCAACGAAATTTCATTCGCCAGAAATTCAAAACCCGCAATTTCAACGCGACGAAATTTTACTCGCCAGGAATTTCAAAACTCACAATTTCAACGCAACGAATTTTCATTCCCCAAAAATCTCTAAATCCGTAATTTCAACACGACAAAATTTCATTCGCCAGAATTTGCAAAACCCGTAATTTCAACGCGACGAAATTTTATCGCCAGAAATTTCAAAACTGTAATTTCAACTGCGACGAAATTTTATCGCCAGAAATTTCAAAACTGTAATTTCAACGCGACGAAATTTCTTTCGCCAGGAATTTCAACTCGACGAAAATTTCATCCACCAAAAATTCCTAAGCCCAGACTTCCCATATTTCCAAACAATAACATAAGACTTATCCCAAAAATTTCCAAAAGCCCAAATATCCCCCTAACAACTTCCCAATAAAACTAAAATATAATAAACATTTTCAAATAATTATTTCAAAGAAAGATACTTTCATCTTTAAAAAAAAAGAAATCTATTAAATGAAACTTTTGATTGCCACTCTAAATTTCAATTCCCCTTAATCCAAATTTCGCTTTACGAACGTAGGCGTAGGTTCGATCACTCGAAACGACCTACTCCAGTGGCACGCGTCTCAGGACCTTCGACCCTTCGAGAAGGTTGCCGGCATTCCTGCAACAACTGGCGAAGGTAAAATGTAATAACGCGTCCTCCAGCCTGCCGCGCACGAATCCATCTTTCGTTAACGAGGGTGGAGGCTCGCGATTGCGTCCCAGGAATGCGTGATGACTACTTTGTCAGGAATGCGCCGCGGCGCCCATACACGCGGCGGGAGCGCCGGGACGCCGGCGTCTCCTGTTGCGAGCAGCTGCGTCTGTCGCGTTCGCACTATGAGAGGCGCGGTTCCTGTTATTTCGGGGCGCCATTGTTCGCGAAAAAAAATCAAATCTTTTTTCTTTCACACAATTACTTGTGCTTTTTAATTGAAAAATCGAATATACTTTGCAATAATAATAATCACTACCGTTTTTATCGAAAGTATAGTAAGAATAAAGAATTTAGTTTGAAAAATTATAATTGTAATTGTTTGGAATTCGGTTAGGTTACATTAGGATAGGATAGGTTAGGTAAATATTATACAGTGAGTAACAAAACATGAGGGTATAATTTTGGGTATTGATAGAACGCACCAAAATAAGAAAAAAAGTCTTTACAGTTTTGTAAAAAAGTTTGAACAAATTATATTTCTTAGATTTAGATAAAAGATATATTTCTTAGATAAAAGATTATATTTTTTAGATCAAAGTCGAAGAATGAATTTAAGCATAAATGCTACTTAACGGTACCAATCGCAGCTGTTATATTTTTTTCATAAACTTTCATCTCTTCCGATTAATATTGCAATCAAAATCAGCCTTCTACGACTTACCATTTCGGAGATATAATTTTTAAAACTTTTTTACAAAAGGGGTAGTATCTTGATAGAGGGCGGGTAAAGCCCTAAACTGTAAAGATTGTTTTTCTTATTTTGCTGCGTTCTATCAATTCCCAAAATCATGCCTACATATTTTGTTACTCCCTGTATAATATTATATGTGTTAATATTCTGTCAGAGACACTGGAATAGATTTGTAAATAAAAAATTACGAAAATCTGTTTAAATACTGGATTAACATTATTTGTATATAAAAATATGAATATCAAGTAAAACGAAGTCACTCAATAAATATTATATTTACCATCTATAAATCTTGAAGATTTGCAACGAGGAATAAAATCTTTATATTTAACACAATTACTTGCGTTTCTTAATTCAAAAGTCGAACAAACTTCGCAATAATAATAAACACTAACGATATCATCGAAAGTACAGTAACAATAACAAATTTAATTTGAAAAATTCTGTGATGAGTGTCTGAATTATAATCGAAACATGTGATTTTTTTCTAATCATTTCTACATTTCTTTTTGTAGATGACACAAGTGTTATTTAAATTATTTTGAATTTAAGAGTTGATAGATCGTTTACATAGCTGCTGAAAAAATTTGTTTGTGTAGAACTTTAGTCAATTTTTTCATTCGTGTTCTAAAATGCGTGATAATTCTTAATCGTATAATGAAGAAAAAAATTATTGTCAGCTTTATTGGTATAAATTTAGTCCAATTAATTATATCCGATTATTCATAAAATAATGTGTCCTATAAAAAATAACTATCGGTTCATTATAACTATTTTATGTTAAATTTATTTAATATGTACATACTTGGCATATATCTAAAGACTTGCAGGACCTTATTAAATTCCTTTGCTTGGAAGGTAAAAGCATATTTTATTTTCGAGTCTTTGGTTTATTACATCGCATTCTCTTCGAGCTCTAATCGCGATGTATTTTATCGAGGGAAACCGATGTTTACGAAAAAAAAATAGCCTGGAAAAGCGTTCGCTGAATAAGTGAAAAAATATTTAAATATTCATTCTTTCTTTGCCGTGAATTCATTTCTCCGCGACTCTTTGTCGATTCCGTATTCAAATCGTGGTCGGCTGAAAATCGTTCGCAATTTATGTTCTCGCTTTTGTTTCTTCAAGGCGTGAATAAAAAAAAATGCAAATCCCTACAGTGCGATATACATACTCGCGTGTGATATTTAATCGAGTGCAATTAATTGCAACGACTTTAAAGATCAGTGGCATGATTTATAACATTAAATTTGAGATGGTTAGGTATTTAATAATGAGTTTTATTATGTAATCTTTGTATTATGTAACTTGTAAGAGCGAATTAAAAAAAATGTTTAAATTCAGGTTCATTTGATTTCTCATTTTTTAAAAAATTGTTTTATTAAATAAAGGTTGCATTAACGACTTAATAATAATTAGCGATCACTATATGCATTATTAATTAGGTTTCTACATCAATTTCCTCTATCTGTTTATAAGTTGTACCTTCGAGAGTATCGAAAATAGGGAATTGTTCTAATAACAAAACATTTCACCAGAAAATTGGGAAACGATTTTTCAATCGAAAATTACCATTTACTTAAACGAATATTGAAAAAAGCAATCGTACAGTACATCGTTGTATAATGTTAAACAAATTTGATTTTCAAGATAACAAAAAAACTTCTCTACAACGCGAAGAGATAATTTAATTTTAATTTTCAAATTAAATTTGTAATTAATTATCTAGATTGTATTTATAGTTGTACGTTAAAACGAATCTAAAAGAAATCTATAACTCATTTCAGAAAAACGTAATACTACGTCAACCAATGTATATTTTATATTTTTTTTAAAACTTACTCACTACATCATGCACTAACATGTTAAGTAATTCCTATTTAAAATTTCTAATTATTCAAATTGTATTTACACAAAGAGTCTATACAGGATTTCAAAAGGACGTACTACTACGTCAAGTAGCCAGTATTCGGCTCAATTAAAATTTTTAATATTCAAATACCCACTAACTAATGCTATCAAATAAATATTTCATTTCGAAATCACATATATCACACAAAACCTAATACTTTCCAACGCTATTTATACAGGGTGTAACAAAAATACTGGGACACTTTTTCAGTATCGATAGTACGCACCAAAAGATGAAAAAAAAGTCTATAAAGTTTTGTCTAAATACCACCCCCTATGGAGATACAAGCCCTTTTGCAAACAAATTTTTAAAAAATCATATCTCCGAAATGGTATGTCGTAGAAAACCCGTCTTGATGGCAATATAACCGGAGAAGATCAAAGATAATAGAAAAAATATGTAATTGCTGTGATTATTGCTGTTAAGTAGCATTTATTCTTGTTTAATCCAAACAACGTCGACTATCTATATCGTAGCAGGTTTGTAACAACTTGGAAAAAATTGAGAGCATTCACTATATCTTCCTTTGCGTAGACATTGATATTTTTTTCGTAAACTTTAGTCTCTTCCGGTTATATTGCAATCAAAATCGGCCCTCTATGACGTACCATTTCGGAGATATGATTTTTAAAAAATTTGTTTCAAAAGGGGTTGTATCTCGATAGGGGGTGGGTTGCGCCCACAACTTATAACACTTTTTTTTCTTATTTTTATGCGTTCTATTCATAATCCTAAAGTGTCCCAGAATTTTTGTTACGCCCTGTATTCACACAAAAAAATCTCCTATATCTCTCATAAATTTCTATTTCTCACCTCAACTTACCAATACACGCCACAAATTAGTAACTAATTACTCAAATTCTATTTATATACAAAACATTCACCCCTATCGCTCCCACAAATTTCAATATCACAATTCCGCCGGAAAATCAATACAACAAATTATTCCCCCGTCGAATTCCAAGATTAACAAGAAATTGTTCGAGCGTCGCATTGATCACCACGTCCTTGTCCCGATACCAGTCGAACCTTCGATATAGCCACTCTGCAAACAACCCCGTCCCTTCGTCCCTTCACCCCCCCCCCCCCCACCCCGCTGTTTCTCCGGCCGTTCATCCCTTTTATATCTCCGCGAGGAGATTTTGATTCGCGCGCGATTGGGATTCACCCTCGGTCGACTTCCGCTGAAAAATATATCGCTCGAGTGGAGCGCGAAGGTGAGCGTTAGATCGCGATTAACAGCGAATTCGGGACATCAAAGGGCGATTTTCCGCGCGCTTGAACACAGCGACACGTGCCGGCACGTGGGCCGTCCGTGTGACGTTACACGATCGCACAGCTACCGGCCGTGGAAACAACTTGTCGCCCGACCCCGGGACACCGATCCCAGATCGCCGATCGATAAGCGTTATCCGATCGTTTCCGATACTTGCGCGAGCTAAACGGATCGCCGACAGGTTCCTACCGGCCGTTTTGTCGCGTCGATTATCGAGAGATTCGACGGGGACTGATTACAACTGTGCGATATAATTTTTTTTTTTTTTTGTGATATTCACTGGATGATTCTTAGAGACATTCTGGTTTTAAACAGGAACCTGGTAGAAGAAATGATCCTAAACTCTTTAATTTTAACGATCGTTTTTAAATATAATTATTAATTAATTTACTCTGGCCTCTGTAACGATCTAAAACCTTTAAAATTAAAAATTGAAGTTACATATAACTAAAATAGATATAAAATAAAAAAGTCACCCATCCACAGTGGGGAACAGATTTATTGTTACTGAAAAATTGGTACAACGTTTCGGTCCTGTTTAGGACCCTTTTCAGGGACACTTTTCGTAAAACTATGCTCCCTTTTTCAAAAAACATAAAATAAAATATCATACCGGAAACATAGTATAAGTGAAAAATAAACTTAAAAAAAGAAGAAATGATCTATAGCCCTCGGGTTTTTGAGACATTTGAGAATTCGGCGCAGTTTTGTAAAAATGGAGTATTAGGCGAAAACTGGAAATGATGCGAACTATAATTTAGTTTTAAAAGATAGAGGAGACCTTGAGAAATATGGTACTGTGTACTTTTATTAAGTTCTGTGGTTCTGAATGGTTGTAAATAGCTTGATAGCTCAAAAAAGGGCTCAAAGTTCAAAAGAGGGCCCATTATACATATATGTATAATTATGATGAGTTGTGGCGAATGATTTTTAATTGATCGATGATCACAGATTACTGAGAGTCACGTGATTTTCGGGTGATCTAGAAATTTGTATAGTTGAATTATTAAATGCATGGATTTTTTTTTGTTAAAATTAATTATTATTACATCTGTTACATGCATATTGAAGTAACAAGAATATTTTGAATATTTTGAATATTTTTTAACTTTTTACTCTTAAAATTGTACCTGAATTCCGTTGCATATACTAAACAACCAAATAATATAAAAAATAAAGACAATCCTAAATTTATTCATTATGTATGTAACAATGAAATTGAATGATACAACGAATAAAAACTGATGTTTTTTAGTCTTCGCTGGGTAAATTAATTAGTCTTCTAATTAGAATTTCTTAGTTAGAGATTTAGAAATATTGCTAATTTAATAAACACAAAATATAGACAAATAATAGAAGCGTGGAATGAAAACAAGTCTGCAAATTCAATCGGTGAAACATCGTGCGGAAACAAATTTTTTGATAACCTCCCTATATTCTAATCAGTAAAAGATTCCACGATTTTCTGATTAAATTACGAATCCAAGAAGTCGAAAATTCTTCCGATAATTCTGAAATTACAACTTCGGAGACGATAAATACAAAAGTTTTAATAATTGAAAAGAAACAAACAAAAATATGTAAATTATAATGCATATGGTGATAATTAATAACAAAGTCGTTGATGCAACCTTTATAAATAATGGGGTTTAAACAAAATATAGAAAATCAAAAGATTACATCTAAATTTCAACTCTGGTTTCATGATATTTTGATAAAAATTTCGTAAATAATCAGAAATCCAAATTTAATGCTACAATAAAAATACAAAATGCAATATTAAATCATTAAATCAAGGAAATCACTAAAATTGCTGTATCATAATTACGGATACTAAATTGGACTTAATTTATATTCGTTAACCTGTTACCAGCTTTCAGAAATGAAACAAAAAATAAATTGCAAACGATTTGAATACAGAAGCAGCAAAAGGTCGCGGAAAAACGAATTCATGGCAAAGAAAGAATGAATAATTAAATAATTAGTTTCTTACATATTCAGTGAATGTACTCTGCCACGCTTTATTCGTAAACGTCTGTTTCTTCCAACAAAATGTCTCTCGATTAAAGCGGAAAGAAATAATGTAATCAAATAAAGACTTCAAAATGAAATATTCTCATACAAAAGAAATTAACCTGGAAAATTATAATTTTTTAATAAAAAACTAATTTAAACTTTGACTATAATTAGTGTTGTATGTTTCAATACAAATCTGATTGTTTGTGTGTAAATAAAGTTTATTTCTTTTTAATTACACGCCATTTGCAAATATAGATTTTTGGGTATTCAAAAATATTTATTTAGCAAATTTTACACATAAGAAAAGCGACTTTTCCCTATTTTCCACTATTCCATTTCTACTTTCAGAAAGACGTATTACTACGTCAAATTACCTCAATTCGTATTTTTTCAGAAAAATATTTATTTACCAAACTTTATATACAAGAAAAACGAGTTTTCCTTATTTTCTACTATTCCACTTCTCCTTTCAGAAAGAAGTATTACTACGTCAAATCAGCTCAATTCGTATTTAAATAAACACACACACATATTTCTACATCATTCATTAAAACACTTGTCATAATTTAAATATCCACTACCATATCTAATAATTACTAATCAAAAACTTTTTTCCAAACCACATTCATCACCAAAAATTTTGCACTTTTTTGTTTATCCTATAGCTACTTGATTTCCTTCAGAAAAACAACAATTATTACCCAAATTTTCCCACGTTTTTCATTAACTTCCCAGCTATTTTCATTTCAACAAACGCGAACGAGAATTGTATCCCAGACTTACGAGAAGCAAATTGAACGTATCCGTGGAAATTTTCGGGAAGTTAGACCAACACACGTATCGATATGTTTACCCGGGGCACAGTTTCCCAGGTTCCGGCGAATTCGACCCTTGTTTTGCCGCTAAAATTTTGGAAACCCGATGTCACTTTTGCAAATAGTTGCTCTCGTTTGCGACAGAACGCCGAGGCTATGAAGATTTCATGGCGATTGCCGGTTCTATTCAACAAGGGGGCCCGTCGGTGTATCGTATTGACAGAGGTCACGTGTCCCAGTGCCCATCACGTGCTCCTCTGTGCCCATGGGAAACTAAATGGGGGAGGAAAGTACCCAGATCGGTCCAGCAAAAGTCAAACGTGTTGACCGATTGCTTGGATATTCGAATTCTTTCAAATTTGCAAGAATTTGAATTTCCATATGTGAAAATGTCGAGGATTCGAATATTTGTGGGTATAGAAAATTTGAGTGGTTTAAGAAAATAAAATGTAGGTTAAAATTGGAATAGTGAAATTTGGCTGATCTGAAATTGCTATGCCTTGAATTTTTTACGCTATAGAATTTCGATGGATAGAAGTGTGTATATGTAAAGGTTTGTGAGTTTGAGATTTGTGTGGTTGCGAATTCTGAGATTGGAAAATTTGGAATTATAGACATTTGGAATTATAGACATTTGAAATTATAGAAATTTGAAATTATAGAAATTTGGAATTTTAGAAATTTGGAATTATAGAAATTTGGAATTATAGAAATTTGTAACTATAGAAATTTGGAGTTATAGAAATTTGGAATTATAGAAATTTGAAATTATAGAAATTTGGAATTTTAGAAATTTGGAATTATAGAAATCTGTAATCATAGAAATATGTAATTATAGAAATCTGTAATTATAGAAATTTGTAACTATAGAAATTTGTAACTATAGAAATCTGTAATTATAGAAATTTGGAACTATAGAAATTTGAAATTATAGAAATTAGTAATTAAAGAAATCTGTAATTATAGAAATTTGGAAGATATTACAAATTCACGCCTTTAAATTTCAGTAGTAAAAATCGATGGCTCTAAAGTTTGTATCCTCTATATTTTTACGTTCTAAAATTTTCACGTATTCAAATTTATATGCTCTAAAATTTCCACGCTACAAAATATGCACGTCCTAAATTTTTACACCATCAAATTTCAGTGGTGAATATCCGTGACTAAAATTAATATATTTCAAAGTCTTGAAACTCCAAAATTTTCACACAAATTTGATATGCTCTGAAATATCCACAGCACAAATATCAATGCTATAAAATTCCCATACTTTGAATCATCTACACTCTAAAACTTCTACATATAATAAAAACTAGTGAACTCTAAAATATCTGCGATTCAAAACTACTGAGCTACTAAACTTTTCTCTCCCCAAAAATGTGTACGCTCTAAAATTTAAACTAATTTATAAATAACCAAATAATATTGAGCGTTCCTCACCAAACTATATATGTAATACCCCGTTTAATTAAAAGTCTTAAAAGTCTTAATAATAAATAAAATAAAAATGATGTAATTATTAGAAAAATCTGTCAATAAAATAATAGGACAAAAATCACAGATAAAAAGAAAGATTAATAATTATTCGCGCTACTTGGCAAAGATGTCGAACGAGAAATTAAATCTGAAGCAGTAACAATTCGTAATACACGTACTCTGTGTTCCCGAATGAAATAGAAACGACAATCGACATTTTCAAAGGCAGCCCTCAAACACGGGGTAGCAGCGAATAAATATTATTCTTTGCCAAAATCACATGAGCACACTCCCGATTCATATCCGGCCTGACTGGTGCGATACAAACTATGAAGATACAACACAGTTTTATTTTCATTGCTTTCATTTATGGCGACAAAGATTTATTTTACAGCAGACTTATTGTTTACTTACTCTGCATCAAACGATATAATAATTATAAACTCCTTTCGAGATTCTCTCTCAATTGTTTTGCTTAATAACATTTATTTAATAATGTTTGATAAAATTTATTTTATCAATTCAATTGTCGAAGCGACTTTTATAAATGAAATACCAAAAAAAGTATTTTTTTAATTTCTATTGCACCGATGAAATGATCTGACTTTAGAGAAAAATTGTTTAATAGGATCTATTGATAAAAAATGACTTTTAAATCAAACAAAATACTTGTCGAGAAATATAAAAAATAAAAAGAAATTGAAATGATTAAACTAATTTTCTACAAAAGCAGGTTATACATATACTTGTCATCCCCTATCATTTAACCTTTCTACCATAAAAATTCACGCCCCTCCCTTTTATACACTTAAATCTACAATTTTGCCTAAAGATAGAATCTTCGAAGTGATAAGATAAATCAAGATACATGTACATCACAGTTTTATTTATGGTAAAAAATTCACATTTTGTTTGCGTCAGGGCAGACCAATTATTTACCTATTTCACTATCTCTGACATTTTCTTTTGCTTCTATTCAATAAATATCGCCAAAGAAATTTATTTCATAATATTGTTACAGTGGGCACTCATCAATATCAGATTTCTTGAAAAACATACGGAGCACGGGATTCTCTGTTTAAAAATACATCAATTCTCCTAAATTTTATTTCCCAAACGCAGAATCCCTAAACAGCAGAAAAAATCCAAACGGAAATTCCTAGTCTAATTTCCATTAACCCAAAACTTTCAAATTCATCACGAAATAATAAAATACACAATTTTAGCGCAAATAAAATATTAGGTGCCACAAGTATTAAAACACCAAATACAAAGACATAAATTTTTGGGCACCAAAAACACCGAATCTCAGAATTTCAACATATATAAATTTTCCGTCGTCCAAATCATCAAAGTGTATAAATTTTCAAGTACCAAAATTAACAAAGCTCACAATTTTATCCCTCAAAATATTCTACTCGTCAAAAACACCAAGTTGTAGAATATAAAAATAGCTCAATTCCCCCAAACTTTGAGCTCCAGACATCAAAAAAAATCCAAACGGAAATCCCTAGTCTAATTTCCATTACCTACCTCAAAACTTCCAAATTCATCATGGAATAATAAAATACACAATTTTAGCGTAAATAAAATATTAGGTGCCACAAGTATCAAAACAGCGAATACCAAAACATATAAATTTTTCGGCGCCAAAAACACCAAAGTAAGAATTTCAACATATATAAATTTTCCGTCGTCCAAATCATCAAAGCATATAAATCTTCAAGTACCAAAATTAACAAAGCTCACAATTTTATCCCTCCACATATTCTACTCGTCAAAAACACCAAGTGGTAGAATATAAAAATAGCTCAATTCCCCCAAACTTTGAGCTCCAAACATCAGAAAAATTCCAAACGGAAATCCCTAGTCTAATTCCCATTACCCTTGGACTTGGAAATTCATCGTAAAACTCTTCTCCCTGCCAACACCCCGGTGAACAGCCGACGAAGAGGTTCCCCGGAAGACGGGGGCGATCCGTATGTGTGAAAATCAAATATCGACGGGAACTTTATTCATAAATCGCAGTCGCGAACGTCGGCGATGTTTGCCGTGCCAGATATTAACTGTATCTATGCAGTGGCCACTGTGCTCCAGGATATTATGATCGTTCTCGGGGCATAATTAGTAATCCCAGGCACGTGACGGGCACGTGACTGCGGCTCGCACGACGTACACCTTCACCCGAAGGGCGAAGGGTGCCCGATCCTTCGACCGGGGGGATGATCACCGAATAGCAGACTACTAGTGGGCGTGCACGTATTTAAATAGCCTACTTCATAAATATCGACGACTCTATTCGCCCGTGTCCGATATTACTATTGTGCCAAAATGATGCGTCTTTTTTCCGTTTTTCACTCCAGCGGGGAATAGGAGTATTAAACAACCAACTCCACATAATTAATTAAAAAATTCATAAATCACCCTTCCGTGATCCATTAAATAAATTAAATAATCTTAAAAACTTTGAATTTCCTTATTTTAAACCACCCGATGATTTTCATTCGCTTATTTCTCTCGATGGACGGCCACATAAAAAAAAAATGTTAAAAAACAAACGAACCAATGCCAGGTGAATTAGAAACAATTTCAGATCGGCAAGCCTTGGTATTAAAATCGTGTAAATAAGCAACCCTGTATAAATCGGGGAATAGGTGTATTAAGGGGTTATATACAGTTAAGAGGCGCAAAAAAAGCGATTTTTCAAGAATTTTTTCTGAAAAGACAGTTAAATTGATTAATGTAAAAATTTGTACACATATTGAGATAACTTTTAACTGTATTTTAACATTTTTTATTTGTAAAAACAATAATTTTGAGAGCTGTTATAGCTGATCTCCAGGAGCTCCTTTAAAAAATAGCGCTTTGCGGTGACCACGATATCTCGGGACTGAATCTTTTAAAATGAAAAAACCAAACGGATTTCGTTAAAGTAACGTATAATCTAGTAATTAATCGAAGGAATAAACAAAATAAAAGCTTTTGACAAAATGGCAGCTTCTAAAAAAAAAATCGATTTTTCACCAAAATTTTTGCCTTAAATTGTTCATAAAAAAAGAAATATTCATCGGTGAAAAGAAACCTTCGGTTAATTACTAAAAAATATAGTCAATAAGCTTGTGTTAAAATTTGAGACTGATCGGTCCAGCCGTTTTCGAGAAATCGTGGTCACCGCCTTTGAAAACACTGTTTGGAGAAAAACGCACTCAAAGTTTGAGAAGCCGGTAATAGAAACTGTAGTAAAGGCAACTTCAAATTATTTAGTAACAACAACCAAAGTCAGAAAAATAGTATTTGAATGTAATTAAGCCAACACCAATTTCAGTTATCCAAATATCAACAACTGTATCTAGTTGCCGGAACTAATTAAGAGGAACTAATAATTTTTTCGGTGTAGACCAACTACTTTCAAACGCTCTGACACGTCTTTACGAATATGCGTGTAACTTGGACAATAATCGCCGAATTGACTTGAAATTTTCTGTGTGTGTACTTAAATGTATGTACATTACGAAAATGAAATAAAAAAAAAAATAGATTTTTTGAAAATTATAATTGTATATAACCCCTTAAGTCAGATTAATAAAAGCCTACTTGATTTTAAATATTTTCTTTTATTGAAAATGAAACCAAAGGTAATCTGCATGTGTAGAAAATATATTGCTATAACCATTAAAATATGTCTACTTGAATAAAATATTGTACCTATAGAATGTATATGTAAAACGCACGAATACTATGATATAAAATAGAATATAAATGAATTAAACAAAGATAAATGTTCTAAAGGAATGTAACATACCTTACGGAGCGTTGTGAGGACGTCTTAACACTACCAAGGTTTAACGAAAACTGATGCGTATTGTTGTACTTGGCAAAGTCAGCTCAAGTACACTCGGGAATTTAGCGGTCACTGCAGGTAACACCGCGTGCACATTAGGGTGGTCGTTAAAAATTAAATCTTTTACGACGCCCCTCAAAGAGCTTCCTTATGATGCAAAAACACTGGGGAAATTTTTTTTTAAATTAAAAACAACACGTGCCTTAAGACGATTTAAGTTAATTTTTGGTATAATCATGTTTTTGGGAATTTTTATGAGAATGCGATTTTATTCGAAATATAAATGTGTGTACTTAAATGTATGTACATTACGAAAATGAAATAAAAAAAAAAACAATTTTTTGAAAATTATAACTGTATACATATAACCCCTTAACACTAGATTTACGCACCGAGCCAATTTGACTCATTCAAAATTTGATTACTATACATGTAACGTATATATGTATTGTATGTATAGTATAAAATACATATGTATAGTAATCAAATTTATATATATACATATATAAAAGTTTAATATTACTTTCGAAATACATACGTTGGTTTTTAGTTAAGTAATGAAACATATGTAAATGTTAATTTACACTTAGTAAATTATATTAGTATATTAATAAATTACACTTCAGTAAAAGTAGGTATATAATCAACATCTGTAAATCTAGTGTTAAATATTATTTAATTTGAAATGATACTGATATTGCGAAAGATCGATATCTGGCAAACGTGAGCATTCGCATTGTAAATAGTAAATGTTACTAGTTCTCAGTCGACAGCGAATGTCGACATTATTAATGTTGATATGCATTGCTAAATGTTGGCTAAAAGGAGCTCTTTAAATTATACTTTATTATTAAAATGTATTCTAATTTGGTGTATTATAATTATAATGTATTCTGACGAACTCCACTTTGTTAATAATTTTAATTTCATTTTAAATTTAAGTGTCGAAGCACTTGATTAAGCCATACATTTTTATAATCACAATTAATTTATTTAATAATTAGGGTAGCAGTATTTCTAACTGCTGAATAATAAAGATTTTCTTCAGAAGTTGACTAAAATTAATTCCACTGCCTAAAATAAATGGTGTAAATAAAGCTAATCGACCAACTATAAGAATTGAGGTAATTAATATTTTCATTCAACAATATAAATTAGATAACTGATAACACCGAAAGGCCTCACGCACACTTTATCAACTTCCCCTACTTTATATTTTACAAAATTAATTCATCACACCAACTTCCAATAACATTCCCAAATAATTCTCCAATCATTAATAAAACTCTCATAAATTATTACAACAACAATAAATCACACCAAACACTCTCACACATGCACAACAGGTGTTTTCAAAACAATAACATAAAACCTAACAGATCCTCATTTCCACTATAACAGCAGCAAAAAAAAATAAAATTGCAGTCTTACGCGAAATCGAGTGTGTTGGCCGCACCCCAAGTGCTCGGATCAACAGGCTTCGAAAAAAAAAATCGCCAACAAATGACAACAGTGCTACATACATACATATATACATATATATGTATCCGTATATCTCGGATTCCGAAATAGAACGAAATAGTGCGAGATATTTTTTTTACGACCTCTTCCGACATGAATTTTCGTCCCACAGGAAATATTCCCACAAACCACCCCGCTATGGGGTGACCCCGTTTATAACCGCTGGTAAACGGTCATTAATTATTTATGTGCGGCAAGACGTAACGAGCGAGGCGCGTGTCGCAGCTTTTAGCGGGCTGCGCAAATGGACTCGGTTTTGCACCTTTTCAAACTTCCCAAGGAAAATACGGATGACTTCATTTCAATACGGAGGCATTCGTTGCTTTCACGCTAAACCCACCGAGCCCGATAAAATGATCGATTTTAGTTCCTAACAAAAACGTAACAATTATATATAATTATAATTAATAATTAATATATTATATATAATTTTTACAATTGAATTTAAGTGACAATTAATTTGGCATAAAGAAATGTGTTTTTGTTATGTTAATTGTGAAAATAATGATAAAAGTTATAACGTTGCATGCAGAGAGTTTAATAAAAATGTGTAAAAATATTTTATCATTTGATCATTTGACTGATTTTGATAGGTTTAGTGTAAAAATTTTTATTAAAATGACTGCAAGCAATATTATAGCCTTCAACGTTATTTTCGTTAATTATCATAAGAAAAATTCATTTCTTCCAGGAAAATTAAATATTACCTGAATTCTATTGAATTTTGTAATTGTAAAAGTTATCATTTATATGGGTTTGATAGAAATAATTTTCTCTTATTACGTAATCTATTGTACTAATTAGTGCTAATGATTTTGCGTTTATTTAATTCTAAACAAAACGTTAAAAATTATCCGTCTCATCATTAAATATTCAACCGATATTCGATAGTACAAATATGAATTAATAATTCCTCTAACGTTAACTAATGTTGTTCTTTGCTGCAACCATATGAGAAATTTGGGAAACGATGCGTATTAACGTTAGTGATATTGATTTTAATATACTGCTAATTGTAGACATTAATAATAATCAATCCTGCGTTGATTAGAGTTATGTACATTTTGGTCAATTAATATTATATGTAATATAATATTGATCATGTGAATTTACTGTTCTACTTGTGATAACAGCGCTCCTATTTGACTACATGCATATCAATTTTGTAAGATAAAAATAATTCTAAGCGATTGAAAAAAATTTAATTAATCCTTCAGACAGTAGTTATTCAATAATAATTCACGAATATTGAAAAATTAATTGTAAAGCACTGTAATATCACAAAGTGGATTGTGCACTTGACAATTAATACAAAAAAATATAAATAAATCATCTCCTGGAAACATGTCCAAATATTGTTCAAAAAAAGGCATTTGTGTGTAAATCGTTTTTATCAAATTATAAATTTATTAATTAAAATAGCTTTTTTAAGAATCAGAAGAATAACAAATGATTCTATTATCAGCTACTGTGAACAATTGATATTTAAAAAAAGAAACATAGTATTATATAGCAATTAACGATCACACTTTCTCTTCGTTATAATTATTTATTAAATAAACGAGCAAGACACAGACGTGAAATTCCAACAACCACACAGTCAATACATCTATGGTTTATTTGTCCGTAGTAAAATCCAAATAAAATAAAGCAAGTGGCAAACCAGCAACACGTAATGAAAACAATTCGTCATTAATAATTCGATTAAAATATTAATTAACGACGTATCAACGCGTCCCAAAATCCATAACAAACCCATTTGTTAATCGCTAATAAAATTAAAACAATCAATAGCACATGAGCAACGTATACCACAAATGATTCGTCATTAAAAACGAAATAGAAATATTAAATAACTACGTATCAATGGTCCCAATAATCCCTAATAAAATTAAAATAGAATCAATGACAAATCAGTAACACATACCAACAACGATTAATCGTTAAGAATAAAATTGAATAAATAAATTCATAATAAAGTACACTCACTAAAAATATTCAAATATTAACTAGGTAAATAACTTATTTTCTAATCAATTGAATTAAATAATTTCAAAATAATAAATAATATTTATTTCTTTAATCTCCAAAATCAATATTTTCAATAAACTGTATCTTAAAGAGTTTAAAATAACAATATTCAACTTTACGTACAAAATATGCGACAATACAGACGAGCAACGTAGCGAAATAAATAGAACGAGAATTTCCATAATTTTCACCGCCGAGTGACAACCGAATTCCGTTTAACATTTCGAGCAATGCGTGCGATTCCGCGTTTCCATTTCTGAGGCGCACCGCGATATTTTGTCCGCCGGTGTCAAGGTATAGTTTAATTAACGGCGCTACATTCTGATATCGTGGATTCACAGGTACCGGGCAATGATAACGATGTATGGACAGCTTTTGTGTTCTCAGGAGACGGAAAACATTGTCGATTGTCTGTTATCAGTTTCGAAACACCAGCATATGTTGGAGTTCCTTGCCGTAGATTAATCAAATATTAATAGAAATCATTTGATGATTCCCCCGTTTTTTCTGAACATTGCTGAACTGTCAGATTTGCGTTGACGAAAGTCGTCGAAGAGACTTTTATATAGAAATTAGAAAAAAATATATTTTTTCAAAATTTCTACTGCACCGGTGAAGTGATCTGACTTTAAAGAAAAGTTGTATTTGTTTATAACTGAATGCAAGTAATGGTTTAATAGGATCTATTGATAAGAAAGAATGACTTTTAGATAAAATAAAATATTTTTTGAGAAATATAAGAAATCAAAAGAAACTGGAAGGTGTAAACTAATTAATGTGCAAAATTAGCTTATATACGTGCCATCCTCTATCATTTAACCTTTCTCAAAAAGTCAATGTATGTATGTGTGTATGTGCTTACTAAAATAGATAATTACGGCTTCATTACATATAGTTTTGTTCAAAAGTGATGCTAATGTGAATAAAATTGTAATTAACAAATTTGCCGAAATTTTGGATTTAATTAATTTCCCTCACTCTGACATTGCTATGCTTTGAAATTGATGACGAATGGAAATTTCTACGTTTTGAAAAATCACGTTATTTCCTGCTGAGGGAAATCTAATTAAAATGTTTCACTAGTAAATTGCAATTTTATCTATATAATAACCAACTGTCACTTTTATCATTTAAAAACTGTCACTACATTGTCTGACAAAAACTAATTGACGTATGAATCTCATTGTTGCAACGATGTACATCAAAATCTAATTTCCCAAGGAAAATCATCAACTCTCCACCCCCAACCCTACAAATTTACTCCGTCTAATGACATCGTGTTCAATTATTAAACGAATTAATCCCAAAACTAAAAACAGTTCCCCATTCCCGAAATTTCCAAGATTCTCAAAATTTGAGTTAATTTCACAAAACCTTTCCATAGTTAATTAATTTCCTCCTAATTCCAATTAACACTAGACGTACCGACAGTTTCTGTACATATTCTTATCGAATCCGTAAAAATAATAACTTTTACAAATAATTTCATGTAATACAATAGTTAATTTGGCATATGTAACTGTATTTTACTTATGTTGACTAAAAGAAATTAATGTTGAAATCGATAACGTTGCATCCAGGTATTTTAATAAAATTTTGAAATCGGTCTTGGTAGCTTTAGTATTAACTTAACCCAATCCAAATTTCACAATTCCATCAACATAAAAATCAAACTCCTTATTTTACCATCAATCAAACACCCAATTAAATCAATCAATCCCAAAATTAAAAACAGTTCCCAATTCTCCAAATTTCCAAGATTCTCAAAATTAGAGTTAATTCCACAAACCCTTTCCATAGTTAATTATTATAATTTCCTCCTAATTCCAGTTGACTTAACCCAGCCCAAATTTCACTATTCCATCAACATAAAAAATCAAACTCCTTATTTTACCGTCAACATAACATAAATTTTTCCCCACGACTAAATCGTTCAAATTTTCAAAAGTCTCTGAAAAATCGCTCTAGTTTTCGAAACTCGAGTTGACCGAGACTCATTTGATTATTTGACTGATTTTGATAGGATGAGTGTTAAACTTTTTAATAAAATGATTGCAAGCAATATTATAGCCTCCAACGTTATTTTCATTAGTTAACGTAAGAAAAATTCATTTCTTCCAGGAAAACTGAATATTACCTGAATTCTATTGAATTTTGCAATTGTAATAGTTATCATTTATTTTTGAATGATTGAATAATTTTCTCTCATTACGTAATCGACTAATTAATACTAATAACTTTGCCTTTATTTCACTGTAACCAGAACATAAAAAATAATCCGTCTCATCATTAAATATTACACCGATATTTGTGCCTATAATTATGAAAATGGTCCAAGTCAATATTTAAAAAAAAAATAAAAGTCTTGATAATTTCTTAATAAATGTTTCAAAACCTTTAAAAAACGTAATATCAAAAATTTTTTAAAAATTGACTTAGTCCACTTTCATAATTATGGGCACATTTGATAGTACCAATATGAATGAATAATTCCTCTAAAATCAACTAATCTTCTTCTTTTGCTACAACCATATTAGAATTTTCGGAAACGAGGCGTATTAACACTAGAACTACCGAGGATTAATTCGGTATATTTAGAAGCATTGGATAGATATGCTTGAAACAAAGCAATAAAGGAGGATAGTAAATTGATCGATTTAATTATTTGCATAGAGAAACATGGCTATGAAGAATTTTGCAAATCGCAGTGTTATAAACTTAAGCGATTCTTATAAGAATAATGTTTTTTAACGATCGTAAATATAATAATATAAACAATACAGACCTTAACCGGCTATATAACGATCATATATGAACAAAAATTAATTAAACTGAACTACTTACTTATCATCCATAACAAGGCAATATTTGAATTGTAATATATTCCAACGTTGAGTGCGTATCAGTCTCGCCATCGACGAACATGTAACCGTTCTTGCCAATAACTCCCTGTTTTGGGATTAACAATCTTTTCATCCATAACAAGGTAAATAATAGTTAATTTTTCCCTGAGGAGGGTCACCAATATGACCGAAAAGTTGGAATATATTACAATTCAAATATTGCCTTGTTATGGATGATAAGTAAGTAGTTCAGTTTAATTAATTTTTGTTCATTGATCGTTTTATAGCCGGTTAAGGTCTGTATTGTTTATATTAAGCGATTCTTAGAAGAAATTCGGAACAAGTCATTTTGACCCCCTTGGCAGTTCTAGTGTTAACGTTAGCGATATTGTGCCGGGCAGCCACAATGGCGTCGACGGAAAATACACGCGGTGCCGACGCATCCAGGGACTCCGTCGTGGTACAAGGGATCAACATGAGCTTAACGGCAGGCGCCAATATACCTAGCTACCCCCCACATACCGACCAAGCCGTCAAGCTGTGGTATTAAACGGGGCATGCGTGAGGTCCACGGTGGTTGGTCACGTGTACGTTTCCAACCACCCCCGGGGGTGCGTACATTCTTACGATTTCTAAGGAAGTGTTGCCTCGTGAAACGATACCGGGACAATTAAATTAAAGGGCGTGTAGATGTGGGCGTGCGTGGGAGGCTGGTAACGTAGAGAAGAGTTAAGAATGAATATCGCTGGTGGAAAATGGAAAAATGAGTGATGTAGATCGAGCGATTGTGCTGGGAGAGAAAGTTGATGGGAGAGAATGTAGAAATTTTAGAGGAAAGTCTTATGGAGAGGGGGAATTGTAGTTTGTTGCTTTGGTTTTGTTGTCATTGATTATTTAAGATTGTTAATTTTGGAAGGAATAATAATTTAATTTTAAAAGGGTGACAATTTATTTCCTAAGACAAAGGGACTGTTGGAAGAAAATATCGTCGAGATAAAAATGTTATCTGAAAATGGGGGATGATAATTTATGTCTTGGGTATTATTGTCACTGATTATCTGCGGTTATTGTTAACTTTGTGGACAATAATAATATGTTTTCGAAAAAGTGACAATTTCTTTCCTAACTGTTGGAACAGAATCTTGTCGAGATAAAAATATCATCTGAAAATGGGAAACTAGTAATTTGTTGTTTGGGTGTCATTGTCACTGATAGTCTAAGATAATTGTTAACTGCATCAGCAATACTAATCTGTTTTCAAAAGAATTACGTTTTATTTCCTAGGAGGAGACACTAGAGAACTATTGAAAAAAGTCTTGTGAAGATAAAATCGTAGAAATTTTCGGTCGCCAGAATTTACAAGGCGCAAAATTTCAAAGCTCAAAAATGGCAAGGCGCAAAATTTACAAGACGCAAAATTCCTAGGTGCAAAATTTCAAAGCTCAAAAATTCATAGGCGCAAAATTTCAAAGCTCAAACATTGCAAGGCGCAAAATTTCAAAGCGCAAAAATTCCAAGGTACAAAATTTACAAGACGCAAAATTCTTGGGCGCAAAAATTCCAAAGCGTAAAAATTTCAAAGCGCAAAATTTACAAGACGCGAAATTCCTGGGCGCAAAATTTCAAAGCGCAAAAATTCCAAGATGCAAAAATTCCAAAGCGCAAGGTACAGATACGTAAAAATTTTCGGACGCAGAAGTTATAAAACATAAAAAATCGCAGTTGCCAAAAATGCAGAAGCGCAATAGTTTAACAAATGCAAATTTTTGGACGTTAGAATTTATAAGTAGAGTTTCAACGCGTAGAAATTTCCAATGCGCAAAATTTGGTCGCAAGAAATTTCAAGGTGCAAAATTTATTAGCAAAAAATTTCAAGGTGCAAAATTTGTTAGCAAAAAATTTCAAAGTGCAAAATTTGCCAGCAAAAAATTTCAAGGCGCAAGATTTCAACATATACGAATTCTCGGGCGCCAGAAATTGCAAACCACAAAATTTCAAAGCAATGCAAAAATTGTCGAGAATCAGAAATTCTAAGGCATAAGAATCCATGGCACAGACATTTTATAAAATCGGATAAAAACCGATGTATTAATGTAATTATTTTAAGAAGTTAATTTTCAATTTTTACCCCTTTCTTCATCGTGAAGCTTGATTTAAATTAACAAATCTGCAAAAACAAGTGAAATAGTATTCGTGACATTAAATACAGCATTACAAACAAAATATTAAGTACTATTTTCAATTATCCTAATCAAAGCCAAGAAAATTAAATATTGTCCTTGCAACAGTGTTACATTTTCTTAATATTTTAATGTAATGAAATTAAATAAAAATAATTATTACTATCATTTACTTCATAAGTTTAATTACGTCGGACTTCCCCCGTGACTTAATTAAATCGAACGAGATTACTTCATCAAAGGGTGGAATATTTCAAATTAATTCGAATCAACATATTTGAAGAAATATTTCAATTAATATATTTTGTTTTTTTGAAATACTTCTACCCGGTTCGTGAGATTTACAAGACTTTATTCCGACGAAGTCATGAATATTCCAAAACGATGCCGAAGTAATATCGAAGTGCAGATAATAAAAAATTCCTTCGCATTATCGCCTATCTGCAAATTGAATATCTAAAAATCTAGTTCAATCTACCTCTCAACTTCTCCTGCTTATTTCTTCATTTACCTATTCATACAGTTGGTACCGGAAATACCTGCATTTCTTTTTCGCATTTTAATGTAGAATTATTAATTTTCTCATATAATTTAAATTTCTACTCCCATATCGTCGTGATAGTTGGAACTAATTAATTGAATATCTTCGAATTGTCAATATGTAATACTCTTTGATATCGAAAAAATTAATTTAAAAAAAGGGCCCAAAGATAATACGAATTTAATTATGTGGAAATAAAAATTAATTAATAATAACGTAAATATAAGAAGAAAATTATCTAATTACCTACTGCATGTGTATATAATGAAAAATTGAATGTTTTTTAAAAAAAAGTTTACAATTTGATTTTCAAAATACTTGTTACATTAGATCATCAAAAGTTCACATTATCACGATTTCAATTTAACTTAAATCAAACTCGATCAATCTTAATCTAACGAAAACAACGGAAATAAGTACCATTTCTCAATCTAAAATTAAACAAAATTCCAACAGAAAATTACCAAAATATTTTCAATATTATTTCTCAAAACCTGTTCTATGAAACATTATTTTTATACATTCACCAATACATACGTCTAAATGCATATATTATTCGACACTAGAATTGATTGCAATTCAGAGAAATTTTTTTCGCCCCGCTAAAAACGGAATAAAAGTGTGTATTTCATTTTTTTTCGCGAATCTCTTTTTAATTTTGCAGCCAGCGTGTTATTTGTAGAGCGCTAAACACGTCGAATAAACTGCGAGACATATCTTAGTTATTTGGGACGCGGCGTCGACCGATGTTTAAGGGGAAAAGCGACTGAGCTTTCATCCCTTCGAGTGTCCTATAAAGTTTAATTAAAAATCGGGGGAACCGGCGCACAAAGGATACGGTGTAATCACATTTCACAAAGTATTTCGAGGTAATACATTGCAATGTTCGAAATATCTCAGCCCTGGAAGACGTTTATTTATTTTTTCCCTGTGGAAAATGGGAAACACGTTTTCTATTATTTTTTTTTCAACATGTGTATTTTTTGTGATGATGTGCCAATTTATGAGTTTTGTGAATTTTCTTGAGAATTGTGAATAAAAAGTATAAAATTTCATCTTTGTATTCACTTGAACGTGAATTTAAATTGCGATTGTAGTTACGTGGTTGAGAATCTTTGTAAAATAATTTTTATTCAAAAAAACTTGACAATAAGTTACTGCAAACTTGTTGCTTAAGTTTTATTGATATTAATTTTTAACTTTCGTTGTTTTAATACTGATAACGATATTAGTAGAATTAAATTTCTCGACTTCACTTACACACACCTCCACTTTCTATCTTTCGCAAAATAAAATCTGACTTTTTTAAAACCAAATTACCATGGCTCATAAACTGAATAACAAATCCTAAATTCAAAACTATTTAATTTTATCGATCGTTTTATTCATATAATTATTGATAAATTTATGCTGGCCTTTTTTTACAATCTAAAACTTTGAATAAAATTGAAGCTACACATGGATGGGTAAGTTGTTTATTTTATATATAATTTAAACATATTATGTAGCTTCAATTTTATTCAAAGTTTTAGATCGTAAAAAAAGGCCAGCATAAATTTATCCTTAATTCCTAAATTCCTTCGCATTGTCGTCCATTTGCAAATTGAATATCTAAAAATCTATTGTAGTTCAATCTTCCTCCCAACTTCAACTTATTTCTTCATTTACATATTCATACAGTTATAATTGGAAACACATACAATGTTTTTTCATTTTAATGCAGAATTATTCACTTTCCCATATTAACACTCCCCTTAGCTAGTTATTTACTTCAATATTGATGACACTATTAACACTAACCTAACCTAACCACCGCTGACGTCTTGCAATTTTTGTTTATGATATGCAATAACATTTGGTGCTTTCGAAAATACAGCGTAACAAAAATGCAAACCATTTTTTTCTATCAGCTCTAGTTTTTCAGAAAACTAGCTTTGACAATTTACTCTTTTTTGAACTTTGGAGCACATTTGCAACGAAACAATTATCGATAAACAATTATGTAGAGTCCTTTTAAGCAAAAGTCATTATTTTTCGATGTATCATACTAACTAGAAATATTAAATTTTGTTTTTACTCGAGTTTTCCAAAACACCTGTAATATAATGCTAAATAAATTCAGCACAATAATAACAATAATAAAGTGATCTATTATCTATCTATAAAGCACCTATACAAATTATAAAAATCTTTTTATTTTAAACAACACATAATAGAAGCATTGAAATTTCAAAACAAATTTTAAAAATTTTATCCTTCATGATGAGAATTTCATTATTTTTGCGGGTACTCAGTATTAGAAACAGAAAAAATATGCCAGTCGCGAATGTGTTAACAAACTAAACTCTCTCAACTTCATTCACACACATCTCTTTGCATCTTCCACAAAAAAATCCAACTTATATAAAAGCAAACAATCATCCCTCCTAACCAAATCAACAACAATTTTTTTTTTCAAAATAATCCTCATCTAATAATCCATTCCAAACTGTGCCCAGTCCATTTCTCCACTATTTTTTACAATTCATCCCTATTCCATCCGCCATACTTTAAATTATTTTCAAAAAGACATGTTTTTGATAAGCAGGCAGAAAAAATGATACCATGCTAACATAGTCACAATTAAAATCTGTTTACGCGTAGAGCGTCTCTGCAAACTCACATTGGCTGCTGAAAAACGTTTGCCAAATACAAATTTTTGTGTTAATTTTGCATATTTATCACGACTGATGCTAACCAAGGTGAGATATATAATTTTTTTTATATTTTACTATTTAATTTTGTGTCACGGGTTTAAATTCTACATTGCGAAAATTTTATCAATTTCTTAAAACATTTTAAAAGATTTAAAAAAGTGCAGGTAAGTGCAGGTCTCAAAACTTATTTTTTTCATTCGCTATGAGTGTCAGCTTTAACGCAAGACAAAAATTAAGTGCTCCTCTTAGTTTTATTTCATTCTTTTCAGGGCCCGTATCTTCCATCGTGCGGATGGAGTTACTTAATGAATGATTAAAATTGAAAAAAAAATTGAAGAATGTGTCTAATTTCGAAATATAATCACAAAATATGGATGGATATTGTAAATAAATGTTGAATGTGTTTAATTTTAAGATATAATTACAAATTATGGATAGATGATGCAAATAATTATTGAATTTTATTTTGTTATTAGCAGAATTATTTGTTATTATAATTTAAAAACAATTATAATGGATTATTATAGTTTTTTAAATGTTTGGAATTAATTCACGCTACGATCGCGGTCTAGACCACGACGAGCAAATTTTTCCCAGCGAATCTCGCAAACATCGTCCGTCGTTGGTCGATGGTCGGTTTTTTTTTCATCGAGTCTCTTTCGCTCCCTGGCCTCTAGCCGGTGCTGTAGCATTGTATAAAGCGCAAGCCTCGTCCTGTAGTAGGAGTCTCCCTGCTCCTCCTCACCGCACTATTGACGGGAGTTTTAATAAAAGTACCCCCACCAGGAAGCCTAAACGTCGCAGTGGAAGGACCCGGTGAGCGTGGAGCCAAGAAGATATTGGGTAAAGCAAAGATCGTAAGGACACTTACAGACATCAGGCCCGGCGAAATTTCGGAGGAGATTGAGACCGCCGACACCGCCGGGGTAATCGTAATTTTCACCGTAAAGATAATACCGATAAGGGAATTTCACGGATGAGAATATATTATGCGAATAATAACAGCGGGGAGGCCCGCTGTTATTGGTCGGATTGGAATAGAGATTGGATAGAGCGACTGAGAAAGTCATCGATGGTTGGTCAGGTTTTTTTTTTTAAATAGAAGAACCGAGGATTAATTGGATAAATTGAAAAACATTGGATAAATATGTTGGAAAGAAAGAAATAAAGAGGGATAGTAAATTGAGAAGTTTAATTATTTATATATAGATATATGGTTGTGAAGAATTTTGGATAAATTGAAGAACATTGGATAAATACATATGTTTGAAAGAAAGAAATAAAGAGGGATATTAAATTGATCGGTTTAATTATTTACATATAGAAATATGGTTGTGAAGAATTTTGGAAATCGCATTGTTTTAAATTTAAGCGATTCTTATAAGAATTTCGGAACCAGTCATTTTGACTGCCTTGGTCGTTCTGGTGTTAAGTAATTTTTATGTGTAATAATAAAATATATTTCCGAACGTATATATGGTTTAATAGATTGCGAAACTTATCTGGCTATAGAACGATGGGAAAATCCTTGATTTTTTGCAAGACGATAAAAGTAATTTCTGATTCTTAACGACCGCGAGTTTAACTAATACGTTTGAATAATTTTTAGGCAACAATTAACAATGTTGTCCATGAGCAAGTGCGATGTTACTATAGAAACCAATTCGGTTATGGTTTAAAGCCATTATTTAGATTAATAATAATAAAATATATTTCCGATTGTATATATGATTTAATAGATTGCGAAACTTATCTGACTATAGAACGATTTTTATGTGTGTGTGTTTTTTAATTTATTTTGAGTAGGGTGTGTGGTGCTTAGGATTAGGGGTGAAGTTTGTTCGGTTTGAGTATTTTGGGTGTTGGAGTCATTTATGGAAATTTTGCGATGACTTGGATAGATATGAAGGTTTTTTTGTGTAGATTTTAGACAGGGGCTGAACAGGTGTTTTATTATATTCGATTTAAAAAATGTTTTATGTATCTTGTAACGGATTATAGTTATACTTTTTTTATTAGGTGGCCTATCTGAATTTCATAAATTAATTTTGCAGGTGTTTTGATAGAAATGTAGACATTTCCAATTTTCAGGTTGATAGCATGGAAGGTTTTTTTAATAAAAAATAGAGTGTAAGTTAGTATTATGTCCGATCAATTTCTGTCATTCTCTACATTTATTTGTTGCTAGACAATAACTCACTGATTCGTATTTATTTACCATATTTGCAAATCTTTTTGAAATACAATTTTTTTTTACCGAATAATCCGAAACAATTTATTTCTATTTCTAATAAATGTTCCCCGGAATTAATATCAAGCCTCTCGACAATTTATGCATCAATATATCAATATATACCACTTAAATATATAATTATGTCTATATTAATTTCTACCAAACCTATCAAATTACTACTCTTTAATTAAAATCACAGTTTTTATATTTAAATTCATGTAGTAGTTAATTAAATAGGGACAATAAGAAACAAAACTAACTTTGACAAAGCAATGAAATGAAATGCATGTCTTTTATTCTAAATAACCAAAATGACATTAAAAAGT
The DNA here is from genome assembly GCA_917499265.3 of Mimumesa dahlbomi. Classification (NCBI taxonomy): domain Eukaryota; kingdom Metazoa; phylum Arthropoda; class Insecta; order Hymenoptera; family Crabronidae; genus Mimumesa; species Mimumesa dahlbomi. Next base: position 6,534,748 of record OU824120.1, on the reverse strand, counting down.
AAACGATTGATTGCTAAATTTTCAACCTAAAATAAAGAGTCGGTCCAGAATTGACTTCTATAAAGATGATAAATCAATCTCAATCAAAAAGAAATCCACAATAAATTCCTATAAATTCGATCAATTAATTTGAATCCACAATAAATTCCTATAAATTCGATCAATTAATTTGAATCCACAATAAATTTCTATAATTCGATAAATTAATTTGAATCCACAATGAATTTTTATAAATTCGATAAATCAATTGCTATCCAAACTCAATTTTTCTAAATCCGATAAATCAATTTCCAACCAACATCAATTTTAATCAATTCACTAAAACGATTTCCATCCAAAATTTTTACAAATTCAATAAACCATTATCAATCCAAAACAAATTTTCCCAGCTTCCTTAGAACACACGATCATTCGTCTGTCAAAATCCCGTCAACAGTCCCACCCTGACCACAGGCGGCCGCAATGAAATCGAAAAAAAAAAAGGATCTGCCAAGCCACTCGTCCGTCGACAGTGTTTCTTACACGCGAAACGGAACGCTCGAAGATTAATTCGTCCGTCCATAAATGCGGATAAAGTGGCCCAACGTTGAATCACGGCCGGGCGGATATTGCTCAACGATTTGAAAACGCAAATAGGAGTAACAGAGGGATTAAAACAGTTTGTGGTCAAACACAGAAGGTTCCTCGGTGAATGGTAGAAATGGTGGATCACTCGTGCGAGGAAGTGCACCATACGTATTGTACGACTCGTCTTTCTATGGGATCGCCGATGCGTCATAATGGTGGTGTGTGTTGAAAGGGTGGATATGCCACCACCTTATATTTCGTGGCATCGGTGCGTGCTTCTGCGTGCGGGCCGCTCGTTAAGATCAACTATTCGGGGATTAGAGGTGTTATAAGAGGAACTTTTTCGAATTATGCCGATTGGGAGAACTCGGGGGAATTTATTATGACGCGATTTTGCGAGTGATTATGTTAGTTGTGCGAAAGACAATGTTAAATGTGAAATTTTTTCACGATCAATAAAAAAGTCTTTTGAACTTAATAAATTGATTAAATAAAAAATTCCTGCGGTAATAAAAATTGAAATTATTATAATAAAAATTAAAATTAAATGGAACACAGGGAATGATGATATTATAATGTTAATTGTTAATTGTTTTAGAATTTATGGAGATTTTGTTATTTTGGAAGATATCTACAACCTGGCGACAGAAATTAACTTTTTAATAATTTTGTTGTTTTAAATTTGAAATGTTGGTACGATTAGAAATATAGCAAAAGAGACTTAGAAGATATATGAATATGTAACTGTGAAAATAATTTTATTTTACAGTGTAACTGTCGTTCATAGATCATTAATGATATAAAGGGTTAATTATGTTAGAAAGTAATGATGGTAAATAGAATATAAGAGAACCTGATTGACTCCTAATTGTTTTCATGATAGTTACTATTTCCATCGGTTTTTTTACTTAAAATTTTATCACTTAACGACATTAAGTCCAGTTATTGAAGAAATTTACTTTAAATAAAAACAATGAAGTATCAATCAAGTGTTTCTGCGCTAAAATTGCAAAAACTCTGAAAATGAAGTTAATTATTAATTCTGGCAACAATAATTACTACTATTCCTCCCATTACTTTATTCTCGACCAAAAAATATATTCGCCTGAAAATCCGAAATGTAATTAAGAAATATTACAAAAAAACATACAATAAAATAACAATTAAACAATTATTTTAATGCTTTTAACTTAACCAGTTAACCGATTCCTTTTCCAAATATCCAAAAATGAAAATCATTGCAGTCTTCCTCAATCATAATTAATCTACTAAAACAAAATATCTTCATCATATTATTGATACAATCAAAAATACCAATTAAACAATTATTTCAACGCTTTTAAAATTAACCAGTTATCCAATTCCTTTTTCAAATATCCCAAAATAAAAATCATTGCGGTCTCCTTCAATTTTAATTAAACTACTAAAACAAAATACCTTCACCAAACTATTGATACAATCAAAAATAGCAATTAAACAATTATTTCAACGCTTTTAAAATTAACCAGTTATCCAATTCCTCTTCCGAATATCACCAAATAAAAATCATTCCAATCTCCCTCAATTTTAATTAACCAACTAAAACAAAATACCTTCACCAAACTATTGATACAATCAAAAGTAGCAATTAAACAATTATTTTAATACTTCAAATAGTGTCGATGAAATCTTCAGCAGGTGACCGGGATTCCAATTAACCTGTTCGAGCCGAAAGGTCGTGGCACGTGCGATTAGACCCAGATTTAGCGGAATGGTAGAACTAATCGATAGTTGGGTAAATATGAAAACTACGGCTAACAGCGTGTCAAATCTACGAGGGTAGTTGGCGCGGTTTGTCAGCTGTGTCCACAATGATACTTTTCAGGACTCGTTTAAAGACCCGAAGGCAATTGATTTATTGGCTCCGCGGTATCGCCGAATCATTTCCCGAGGAATTCTTACGTCGTGCAACGAGAACAAATGGGAAGAAATCATTGTACAGCTATGGAATCATTATTTTCCTTATTTGAAAAATTTATTTTTCGTTGAAATTTTTAAATGAAATAAACTTAGCTTGATCTTAAATTGTTGAATGAAGGTTTTTAATTTTTTAAACTCTAATTTCGCCCAATGTGTATCGTTTAAAAAATTATTTTTTCATGACAATGTCAGACTGTCATCTGAACAAATTATAAATTTTTCTTTTTGTATTCGTTGTTCAACGAGAAAAAATAGATAGAAAATGTTCTGTTTGTATTGCAATGGAAATAATTGAGAAACTGGATTTCTTCAATTGTTTTATGCAATTATGAATCATTAGTGATCATTAAAAATTCTCGTTTCATTATAATTTTCCATAGTTATGAAATATCGTATGAAAATTTAATCAAAATATATGTGATTCCATTGTAATAATTACATTTATTTCAAAAATTAATAAATAACATTAGTAGTTTTTTGAAATTCACTTTCGTTTCATGATTTTGTCACACAAAGTCATTATTTTTGGGCTTCTGACATATGCAAAAGTTAATACAAGATTGTTTCTCCACATTATTGGAGAAAATTGATAGAAATTAAAAAATCGGTGTACATTTTCCAAAAAAAGACCTTATTTCACGACTGCGTAACTCTATGCTCAGTTTACTTTCCAAAAACACTGCAATTTTTTATTTTCCCGTGACTGTATAAATATTATTTCGCATAATCAAGCTTCTATCGTATTTAAGCCACGTTTTCAAGCCACGGGTTTATTCTTCCCGACAACTTGATAAAAAGTTTTGATCTTCGCCCCAGAATAAATTTCAAACTTCTTCATTCCATTTCTCACCACTACTAAACAACACTCTTCGCAGCATAATCAAGTTCCTTACAAACCAATTCTCCCAAACATTTCCAAATCCCAATAAAAAAAAAACCAAACATGGAAATCAAATTAAACTTGCAATAAATTGAATTTAGAACACTATCACCAAATTTTTTTCAATCAAAAATAATCAAATTACCCAAGTTTTCCCTAATTATCAATTATCATTAAATTCGAGCGAAAAAACAAAATTCTACGAATTAAAATAAAAAAATTAAGTCAAAATCAGCCAGAAAACTCGTGCAATAGTTCTGGATTGTTCAATGAGAATAAAGTGGTGTTTCTTAGGGTCAGTTTGAGAACCTTCGTGAAATATTTTCAGGGCGCATGTCAGTCGATCGGGGGTGGAATATCAGCCGACCGGGGGGCGGAGCCGACAAAGACTCGCATGGCTTCACCCTCGTATAACCTCTTTCACCGTTCCCCGAACAATAACCTTTAACCTTATCTTACTTAGGCGTTCACTTCGAGCCAAGTTCCAAATACAGGTAAAGTTCATTCGACATTAATGTTTCGCACGAATTAACAACTCCTTAGGAGTGTGTCGCAATTATTCGCAGAATCTCTTGTTGGGATTTGTTATTGTACCGGGAAAGTGATGAACGAATTAAATTATGGGTGGTTGAAGGATGGCAAATATTTTGTATCTCTGAAGAAGGTCGAAAATTAGGACCGAAACGTAAGACTATTAATTTTTCAATTTTTTACTGTTTTCCTCCTCGTGGATGGTGAGTAAAATTATAATTTAGTTCAATTACAATTTAGTTTTTGTGGTTTTCGATCGTTAAAAAAGGCCAAGTATACTTAATTTGTATTGAAATATTTTGTATAACGTAAATAAATTTTTGATTGGATCGAGAAGTGAATGATAAATTTAAAAAAAAAAACTTGGAACAAAACAATTTGAAGAAAATATCAATTATTTGTGATGATCGAATTAAATTGTGGGTGATCGAAGGATGGCAGATTTTTTGCATAACGTAAAAAAATTTTTTTATTGCATCAAGAAGTGAACGATAATTTTGTAAAAAGGAACTTTGAACTCAAAGATTTGGAGAAAGAAATTAATTATTTGTGATGATCGAATTAACTTGTGGGTGGTTTAAAGATAGGAGATTTTTTGAATAACGGAAATAGATTTTTTTTACAGCATCAAAAAGTGATCGATAAATTTGTAAAAAGAAACTTTGAACAACCATTTGGAGGCAAAAATTTATAATTTATAATGACCGAATTAAATTGTTGGTGCTTTAAGTTGCGAGATTTTATTGTTAGATGCAAATAGATTTGTATCCTACTTTAATTTATTTTTATTAAAAAGTAATTTAGAACTTAAAGGGCTGAAAAAAAACAAATATCTGTGTTGAATGAATAAAATTATGCGTGACTTAATGATTGGACGGATTTTTTGTTTGATCTAAAAAGAGTTTGTATCATTGTATCGAGAAGCGAGTCGTAAATTTGTAAGAAATAATGTAGAACTTAAAAGTATACAAAAATTCATTATTTATAATGGACGAATAATGTTGATAATTTACAGAAGGTATAGATTATTTTGTTGGCGTAATTAATTATTTATCGAAGCTGTTTTAAGTTTTTTATATTATATTACCAAGTGATGGACGAATAAAATTGAAGAATTAAATTGTTCAAGATATTTAAAAATTTAAATATCGAGATGTTTGATTGATATAAAAGTGAAATACAAATTATTCTTTACAATTATAGTTTTTAGCATGTGTTTTTGACTTTGATTGGGGTGTTTTAACGACACAATTCTAACGAAAATATGTTGAGTGTTACAGAAACAATGACACATTTTTATAATAATGTAAAGATAGCCTGATAGTCATGATATGTAACCTAATATTCGGACTACCCTTAAATAAGGGTGCGCGATATCGTTAGGGTGACGTTTAAATCGTGTTACAGGAATTGATCGGGTGTTAAATCGTTTTCTGCAGTTGATTTCTGACTTAACGCCTTGTTTACTCGCAGACACGGCCTCACTCTTACTTATGTAAGTGTGAGATATCAATTATGCACTTCCAATACGTGTCTCATAACGCTGCCTCGTTTTTTTTTAATTAAAAAGGGCACAAATCACATCATAACAATTAAACAACAGATTTTCAGTTCTTGAAATCGATTGGTGCCACTAATTAATGAAGTGACGTAATTAAAAAATCCATAATAATTGTCTTTACTTTGAAAATGTGTGAATTTTTAATGAGTTTTTAAATGAGTCAAATCTATATGAATATAAAAATTTAATTAATTTAGAATTTAAGGGACGATCAAGATTTAATAAGTAAGGAAAAAGTAATGGGGAATATCACAAGATGAATATTTATAAATATTTAGAAAGAAGATAAAACAGCAAAATAAATCCAATTAAATCGAAAGTAAGGCAACTTTTTGCGATTTTGTTAGAAAATAACATTAAACACAAACGAACTACTATTTCAAACCAATAATATGTCGCTCTTTTTAATTAAATTAATATTCAATTTATATTACTCTGATTTATATGTTGCCACAATTAAAAGTAACAAATAGAGCCTAATTTCCAAACCAAAAAAAGCAATATACAATATTGTAAATTGCTAAGATAATCCTGTATAAATACACCTGCTTTTAAAAATCAAAATCAAATGTATGTATATCAAAATCAAAATCGATAATAAATTTCCCTATAATTCTTCATTCTTTTGTCGAATCACAATCATTATTCATTTATCCTCGCAACTATTACTTGCAAATCAATCGTTTGTTTATAACCTTAGGAGAGCCGTCTGGTAAATGACTTCTCAGGAAAAATGAGAAAAATTGTCTCAAATAAATAACAATTCTAATCTATTAGTAAATCTATTGGTAACACATTTACGATCAACAAATTCTTTCCGTTTGTAATACTGAGTATCAGCGAAAATAATAAAATTCCCAATCTGGTTGCCGCAAACTCGTATTGTTAAAGCCAGATACAAATTTAGGCCATACAAATTTAATTTGAAAAATGCGTTCTATCCATAAACCTAAAGTGTCCCAGAATTTTTGTTACACCCTGTATAAACACATTGCATATTCATTTCTCAGCCCTAGACTTCAAAAAGTCTATTTTTTTTCGCACTGTAACCCTTATCCCCCCCTTAAACAAAACGCAATCATCCAAATTTCCAACCAAAACTCCGTCTTCCGCCGATCGACGTCTAATCGCGTTAAATCCGATCGGTCCGAGTAATGCGATTTAAACGTCACCCTAACGAGATCGCGACGCCCGGCGTCGTTCCGGGGGCAGTCCGGAGGGTGCAAACGATTAATCTGTGACTTTTCGTTCCCGATGGATGGCCGATCCGGCGAGCGAAAGGAACACCAAGGAGAGGAGAGGAGAGGAGAGGAGAGAGACCAGCGTTCCAGCTGTCGACGGACAGCGGCTGCACGTACAATATCACCGCGGCTTTTGGGGATCCAAGATGACGGTTCTTCCGTCGCGTTATACACCGGGGGTTGCCGCCCCCTGGCGTCAGCTTGCGAGGGAAGAAACAAACGGCTGATCCCGCGAGCGGAAAAACTACCCCTTACGAGACTTTCCGTGTATCAGCGATACGTGCGACACACTTCCCGGGAGAGGATTTCCCGGGGAAACGGGGAACCTCTTTGGGCGCCTCGTTTGCTGAGGAATCGGGCAATTTTTTGTGTGGACGTCTGGGATTTTTTTTGGGGGGGGAAAACGTGTGGGGTGTATTGTAGAGTTATTTATGAACGAGCGTTGATGGTGTGTATGTATATGTAGAATTGTTTTAGTGGATTTCTAAATGGAGAATGAATTTCAGATATTATAATTGAAATGATTACTTAAACATTCGACAATGAGGAAGGTATCTAATGTATTTGTATATTATATTGTGTATTATATATATCTTTATATACATTCTGAATATTTTAATATTAATGATCATTGCACTTTTGGGTCACTTTAATGAAATTATTAAAAAAATGCAACTACACGTTCCCCCAAAAATTGTTTTCTTTAAATATATGAAATATGAAATATAAAAATGATCATAAAATACGAGTGAATCCACATAAAATTTCTATATCACTCTGCCTAATAAATAAATCCAACGTTTTTTATTAACCCTTATAAAGAGACCAGTACCCAATTATATCTGCGATACCGTTTCAAAAGCGCACAATTAAGGAAAACGTATGTATATACGTTTTGATTTTCCAAAAATGCAAAGTTCGTTCTGTGTTATTACTGCTTTTAATAAAATAATGAGCAATACCGAGAAAAAAACATTTAATGAAAACTTCGAAATATTCATCACATTTTTCTTTAGAGATTAATGAATGTTTGTATATGGTTTTCCTTAAACTTCGAAACTCTTTACGAAAACATCGCTCTGAACGTTGGTTGTCCATAACCAAAAAAAATATTTAATATTTCTAAAAATTCCTTCTAACGTCATTTTTACAACCTACTATAATTTTCATAAAACTCTTGATATGGCTGTAAAATAGTCATAACTTGAGGCGAGTAAAACAGAAACAAAAATCTATATCCTAATCTAATCGATACAATTTGCATGTGAATGGTAAATTTTAAAACGAAAACGTTACAGCTATCGGTCATTAGAATTTTGAAAAATATTATTGGATCGCATTATCGATCCATGTCAATGAATATCTATCTCGATCTCACCACGTGGAAATTGCTACAAATCGAAACCCGCCCTATCCACGACGTCCGTCCTCCCTTTTTTTAAACGACACAAATTTAATCATTAATTTAGGATGGAAAATGAAGGGTATGAAGGGTATTGAAACATGTTTTAATGTAACTAACCTAACCATCAGAATCACATACCAATTCCTTATCAATTCTACTTAAGAAACATTAAAAATTGAAACTGAAAGTGCATGTGAAAAAAAGAAGCTAAACATTAAAATAAAAGTTTGAAACTAAAAATAATAGTTGAAATTCAAATGTAAGAACTGAACCTGAAAATGAATCTAATAATGCGAATCAAGCAAAAATATCGTATTCCTTTTATGGTAAACAGAAATCGAAATTAAATTAGCACCTGATGTCTTCTTTTGTTACGAGAGTGATCGAAGGGGGATTGTATTTTACATTTTCTAATTATTAAGACTACTGCAATCGGGAAGTTAATTAGAGAGTTGGGATAGAATCGAGATTAATGAAACCACGACGCGAAAATAATTTGAATATTTCTCTCCATTTCACGCGTTATTAAAAGTGTCTAAATTGCGAAATGTCTAAATCAACGCAACGCTAAAAACAAACCTGGAAGAAAAATAATTAGCTTATTCTACTTAATATACAATAGTTTTACCCTTCGACCGTAAGGGACCTTGACGAATTTGTGAAAAGATAACAAGTGAAAGAATAAAATTTTGCCCGATTTGAAATAATTGTTCATACACTAAATTTTATCGCAACTTCTGTCCCGGTGTGTCTCCAGACACTGGCTCGAAAAACATTCACACCTTAAGTCAGATTAATAAAAGCCTACTCGATTTTAACTATTTTCTTTTATTGAAAATGAAACGAAAGATAATCTGCATGTGTAGAAAATATATTGCTATAACCATTAAAATGTCTACTTGAATAAAATATTGTACCTATAGAATGTATATGTAAAGCGCATGAAGACTATGATATAAAATAGAATGTAAATGAATTAAACAAAGATAAATGTTCTAAAGGAATGTAACATACCTTACGGAGCGTTGTGAGGACGTCTTAACACTACCAAGGTTTAACGAAAACTGATGCGTATTGTTGTACTTGGCAAAGTCAGCTCAAATACACTCGGGAATTTAGCGGTCACGGCAGGTAACACCACGTGCACATTAGGGTGGTCGTTAAAAATTAAATCTTTTACGACGCCCCTCAAAGAGCTTCCTTATGATGCAAAAACACTGGGGAAATTTTTTTTTAAATTAAAAACAACACGTGCCTCAAGACGATTTAAGTTAATTTTTGGTATAATCATGTTTTTGGGAATTTTTATGAGAATACGATTTTATTCGAAATATAAATAATTATAGAACCCAAATCAATAAAAAAACGTTAGTTAATTAAAATAACAATAAAGATAAATTTTAATTCAATATTTTTCCCAGTTGATTTGATCTATTAAATAAAAAAATTAAAGTTATTCAAATTGATATTTTTATTTTAAAACTAAATTAGTACAAATGTGATTTTAATATCTAGATTTCTTTACTCCAAGGTTTAAGTAAACTTTCTTTCGTATTCTTAATACCTTTATTTCTACAATCAATTATTGATAAAAAAAATTTTGAATTCAAATTTTTATTTGAATTAACTAATGTTTTTTTATTAATTTAGGTTCTATAATTGTTTATGGTTATAATTATGGTTATAATTTCGAACGAATTCGAACTAAAATTTTACAAACGAATATTAACAATCGATTTGCAAATTATGCTTGGAAATTGATAAAAATAGATAAAATGTTTCAGAAATTTAATTATTTTAAATGTTTATACTATTTATATTAATCAGTTAGAACGAGTCAGAAACTGTACGAATGTTAATGTTACAAATTTGATAGCAACTAATTGTAATCGGATGATATAGTGTCGAGTATTAATAATGTATGAGCAGTAAATGAATTGTAATGTAAATGGTAGGTATATAATAGGAAAGATTGAAAATAAATTAAATTTACCTCGGAAAATTGACCGGAGCACCTTACGAACACGTGTTGACTCTAGGACGTCTTATCGCAAAATAATGCTTTCCTTTGTACTTGACAATATCAGCTCGAGTGTATATGAGTTCTATCGTACTTGATCCGCTAAACCACAATAGTTAAAATAAAAGTAAAAGCTACGGTCAAACTGGACAGCTACAGACGATAGATATAACCTCGAAAAAGAGTGACAAGGCAACTTACGGATATTTTCGCGATGTTTCTCTCTCGCACGATTGTACACCATCACCCTGATTTATTTTGCATAATTATTAAAAATATGTTAACCAAGTTTGTAATTTAACTGCACAATTTTATGAAATGTCATTCGCAAATAAGACGGTGAAAATTTCATTCCTGATCCCCAAAATCTGAGACGCGTGCAATAATGGGTTAATATTTTTCAAATTGTGACGAGTAAGAGATCACACACTTTATATAGATCGTTGAATCTTGATTTAAATAGTTTTAGAACGATTATTTTGGATATTTATCAATGCGTCGTGCTCGTAATTCTGGATCAACGTATATTGAATTAATTTGGTACGATTTTGAAATTCTTACTCTTCTGAAGGAAGGGCTGGAAAACCGTTGAAATATCACTGCGTCGATAAAACAGTTTCCGGGCGCGAACCGACATTCGTTGTCTATGGTAAAACCACAGACGAGGTATTGGATAGACCAATCATCCCCATGCTTTTCGATGTCACTGGTTTGGAGGGCTCTAGAGCCCTCTTACCATTTTAGTGTCACTCACTACGTTACCATTTTCGGTTCGAATCTAGGATGTCCGTCGATTATTAGTAAGAATACGATATAGAAGTTATAGTTTATGCGTATTAATGCGTATTAAAAAAACTGTTTGAATTTGACGATTTTTCGCGATTTTCGTAATTCCTTTGTCATTTCCGCAAATCTTTAGATATCGAGCTGAATCTTTCACTGTCTTATTTGGCATCGGATTCCGCTTCCAAAACGTCCCGGGTCATTTTGATATCTCAAAAATTGCGGATATGACGAAAGAATTACGAATATCGCGAAAAATCATCAAATTTAGGCAGTTTTTCGTGCGGCATTCGCACAATTTTTGAGATAGCGACCTGAAACTGGTACCATTGTTTTAGTTAGGAAATTCTACGGCAGATCAACATATAATAGTTGTACTTTTCGAAAATTTAATTTTTCGCAAAAATCTGAAGGGGGTAGGTCAGGATTTTTTGCGATTTTCGTAATTTGCTCGCCATTTCCACAATGACTGAGATATTAAAACGATCCGGGACGTGTTGGTAGTGGATTTCGAAGCCCAATAAGACAGTGAAAGATTCAGGTCGATATCTAAAAATTTGCGGAAATGACGAAAGAATTACGAAAATCGCGAAAAATCGTAGAATTCCACCAGTTTTTTGGTCGGCATTCGCTTAATTTTTGAGATAGCGATTTGAAACTGGTACCATTGTTTTAGTTCAGTCCAATACCTCGTCTGTGCTACGGATCAGGTAGGGAATGCCGTAGGTGTATTCTTTCCCCGACCCACAGGGGAATGTATTTTTCATTTTCTAGGTATTAAGATTACTTCAATCGGAAAGTTAATTTGAAACTTGAAATAGAATGGAAGGCAATGAAATCGCGACGCGAAAGCATTTTTAATATCTGTCTCCATTTATCACGCTATTAAACGTGGCTAAATGACGACATCGTTAAGTTAACGCAACACTAAAATCAAAATTGGATGAAGAATGACTTACTTATTCTACTTAATCTAAGTTTGAGTGAAAAACTACTTGTTACGCTTGATCTATATTACTTAACATAGAAGATATAAATGAGTATATAGATATAAATTTCATTACAAAAAATGCGTGTTAAGCATGCCGAAATAATTATCTTTTTACGCGATCGCGAATATTTCTGCAAAACTGATGAACTAAAATGAGAAAATTCTCTGGAAAACCCGGCACGTAAAAATAATGTTTTATGAGTTCACGACCGCTTTGACTGATCATACTTTAATACATTAAACTGAAAAATGATCGTTAACGCGAAACGATCTTAAAAAAGATCAAGTTTATTTTTGGCTGAAAAGAAAATCGTGTATAAGATTGCAAGCTATTATACAAATTAATACATTCTAGAATGAAATGCAATTTATAAATGACATGATGGCAATATTCCTTTTAATAAATATTTGGGACATGGTTGTTTTAAAAAGCATCGTACCAAGTCGACGGCGTACGACGCAATTCGCGAGTCACTTAGCTGCTTTAAAGTTTATGATATTTTTATATTAGAAAAATCGAATCGCGTCTATTTGATGATAACAATTTCGAAAATTTCATTGAAATATTTATATTGAGAATAAAAACTATGTATAACTCTTTGAGAAAGTCTCGTATATTAAATTTAAAAAATAGAAGTTTATATTTGTTAGTATAATATATGTATATACGTTAAATTAAACAAGTAAGCTCATAACTTATCAATAGAATTTGATCTTTTATAAATATTATATCACAGAATGATTCGATACGAAATTAGATAATATTGAAATTAATAAATGAATTCTTAAAAAAAGTCACAATTCTCTATGAATGTTTAAAGAATCATGCGTCAACAAATTATCAATAAATTCGCGAAGTCAGAAGTGCAGCCAGTGGTGACAAAAAATAACGACCCGGCGCGGATGGCAGTGTGCAAATTTTTTTCTATCTGTACACTGTTTCATACTCTACCCCTCTGCTTTTTCCAAAAATTCAATTTATCAAATTTACCGTAATAAAACACTGAATTTTAGCAATGACAAGAAACTCTTGAAAATTATTAAATAATTTTTTAAAACTGGACTCTTACGAAAAATGTTAAGAATATTTTAGTAATTACTTAAATAACTTTTAAAACTCTGTTTAATTATAAAAATATAAATAATGACGCTATCAGAACAAAATGTAATATGAAATGTAACAAATATTTTATTAAAAAATCTTTTTAAAGATATTGAATAAGAAAAATGATTCGAAAAACTTTAATGCAGATCGGGGCAGAGTCTTCGCGGGGAGCTCACCTCAACCCGCGGAAACTTATCAAATAAATAGTAGCAAGTAATAGCGAGCATAGTGACTTAATAGTAACGGAATGACCATCCATTCCGGAATTATCAAAATTCGACATTCCAAAATGGACAGCCATTAGGTATCCTCTTCGGCACGTAGCCTCTTCGGCGTAAAGCCTCTTCGTTCTTCGGGACACAGCCCAATCTAATTCCGCAAGAACATTCGGAACCACATTGTAATAAAACCCTACCCGAGCCTAACATCGACACTAATGAGGCTAACACGTGTAGACAAGCACAACTGCAGTCAGTGCAAACGGTTAGCCAGCTGGACGAATGTTCAAGCAGAATTTGCTTAAACTTAAAAAAGACAAGATTATTATCCTCACATCCAGGTGCATGATATCACTGCCCTAATAAAGTCTAAACAGTGATTCAGCTCTGGCCCTTCCTGCTTAAAATTAGAGCACACATACCAGCAAGTGACCTACCTACCTATGCTATATCTAAAAAAAATGGCAAACTCATGCACACCAACACACATCACTCCACGGTTCTCACACAAAGTCGGTGCTTTCCTCTACGAGAGACGTCCCGGGACATCTCCGACACCGACTCAAACCCCACACATACATTCAGTTACGTACCTTTTTGCTGAAATCGACTCACAAGGCCAGCGATCATTGCGATTTATTTAGACTCTATTAGAATTTAAGTTTTATTGGAATTAATTTAATGAAAAATTATCTACGTGAAATGTACAAGTAGAAAACTAGAATTAATTATTGGATACAACAATTACTATAGTTACCGATAATGCTTCTGCATTTTGACTCGAATTGAAAATTAATTTAATTTAATAATCTAACATTCGGAAAAAAGGACTCGAGTAGAATAATGTAAAATTGCAAAACAAACAATTTCTAAAAAAAAGATAGCTCTCAACCGACGCACGATCCACTAAAAATATTTATATTATACACAGTCACACTCACACACGTGTGGAACGTACGTCGTGCACAATCGCTAACGCTTAAGAGTCGCCAAAATATTCAGATTAATTAAATAATGAGCCACGTTCACCGCCATCACCCATTCGTACAGCACCTGGGCCCACGAATGAGTTCAAGCCAAATAGGGACATGAACGTGGCAATTATAAACTAGTCTTGATGTGTGCTGAAAATCCTGAGCTACAAAATGATTATTAAACTAGATCATCTAACGGACTAATCATTCATTTAATTCATTTTATGTAAATTACTTGAAAATATATTGATTAAAATGACTCGAATATAACTGCATTTGATAATTGAAAAAAAAATGAACAGAATAAAACTTTATTTCAGAAAAATGTGAAAATCTTTAATGTATATACTTAAAACTTTAGAATATTAATATATAGAAAAAGATTTTATGTATGGATGTATAAAAGTTGAAATGATGAATTGAAACCCTTGGTTGATTCCTTATTCAAAGGGGGTATTCTAAATTGTGGAGAACGTGTTCAAAATAAAATCCTTCGAAACCAGAATCAACCCATCGCGAATTGGTCTTCTTGTGTATTTAAAATATGGAATGAAAACATCTTTTCAGAAAAACACGATTATAAAAAATATGGAAACTAACTGAAGTTAAATCAGTACGAACATCGTACGTTAAAATGTAAAAGTCAAATATATGAAACATTTTACACACGTGCTTTTATTGATATTTAATTTACGCTACTGCGAATGTAGAGAAATGAAGCTCGAGGTTATTAATCATTAATTTGTATTCGAAAAAAATCACCCGTGAAGCTAAACTACAAGAAGACGCCTGCCTGAGCTAATTAAATATTCACAATTGACAAAAATGTGGTGTTACTATCCACAAGTATAAAGTATCAAATACTTTATACTCGCGGTCACTATGCTCGCTATAATTTATAATTACAACCAATCACACGTGTCGCTTCGGACCTTTGCGTCCTACGACATGATTGAGTGATCAGAGGAACCGTAAATTTCTCCACTCACCGGTCGTTGAGTTCTTCTGCACCTTTGTAGAGTTGTTCTCCATTTTTGATTGTCCAGATCCTGTCCACCTTTGGTTGTCCAGGTCCTTTCCACCTTTGGTTGACGAGTTCCTCTTCTCCATTAATGGTAGGGATGATACTGCGACTGGTATGTCTGCTGATGATGTCTGCTGATGATGTCTGCTGATGATGTCTGTAACGTAAAAAGAAGAGATTCTTTATAGTTTAACTGTATTTCATATCCAATTCTTTCATTTTACATTTTTACTCGACTTGGATTTCAATATTGAAACTTTCACTCGATCTTTAATTTGAAAAATTGAAAGAATAATTCTAATTTAATGATATTTACCTGCTGCCTGATGCGACGACTCCCGATGGAGGTCCTCTCCGCAGCTGCTGCGTACCTCTAATATATCGCGACGAATAATTTAAAAAAAAATAAAAATGAAGAAAGACTACACTCCCGACCGTAATTATTTCCGGCGAACTAACTGACTCTACTTTCCCGATTGAAAAAGATGTGAGAATTTCGCGACCGATTTTTACGTTGTAGCAGTCCATTTTCACAACATCCGGCGGTTTTAAGCACGCGTGTATCGAACAAGAATAATTTATTAAATTCGCAAGAGCACTGATTCTATTTCGCGAAATAGTTTTCCGCGGAGCAAGTGACTCTAAAACCGCATTGCGCGCGGTCACAAAAGCTGAAAATAATCTTCTTTTTAAGTCCCAAGTATCGTGATTAGGAATATTGCCTTTGTCCTATATTTATATAAATTTAAATTATTACAATGAATATTGTTGTTCTTCAGTGAAATATTTCTCACTGCAATAGTTTCGATTATTATTTAAAAGTGCACAAATGATCAGTCATTGCGATAGTCGACGAATCAAACAATTAAATATTTATAATGTCCGTTTTATGATAAATTAGCGAAACGATGATTGCATTCAATCTTACAATACCCTTCGGAAAATATAAATTCCAGTTATAGTTAAAACGTGAACAATGGTAGCTTCGATCAATGTCAAGTACGTAACAAGTAGTTTTCAACCGCTGGGATGCCCGGTATCTTTGTTTATGTTTACGTTACCGAACGTGGTGGCCTTCAGCTACCCCCCGAAAATTCCCGATGTGTGCTGCACTTATCTTCATATAGTTGCCTCTGAAATTAAAAACAAAAATAAAATTAGAATTACACTTCAAATGTTACAAGGTAAAGAAAGGATAATGTCAACTATAAAAATATAAAAATTCCAAGTATATACAATGAATTTAATGAAAAAAGGAATCAAATACCAATTGTTATTAAAAATTATTAAAAATAAAGAAGATATTTTCCAAAAGTTATGTAATTATTTGTTTAAATCATATCGGCAACAGCTGACATAAAATAATGTAGATTTGTAATATTCCTTTTGATTACGGTATGTATTACTTATAATATCGAATCGAAATGAATTGGACAAAGAAAAATGGTTTAAAGTAATGTGATATACCTTGTAGAGCAGTAGAGAGCGTCCTTTGATTATGTCTTAACACCACCACAGCTTATCGAAGAATGATGCGTGTCCGTGTACTTGACAAGGGCAAATCAAATAAACTTTGGGTAGACTGGCCACAGCAGGTAACACGGCTTGAATTTTATTCGACCTATTAAAATAAAGTAGATTATGCATAAAAATGGTAAAAATAATAAAAATGTTAAAACCATAAAGTTTTTTCATATTTTATCGCTACCAATTAAACATTTGTACAGATTTTGCATGCAGATAGAAAAAGTTCTAATGGACATTTCACAAATTCAAAATAGAATTGATAGAATGAATATGAATTGCAAATTGCAAGTGGAAATTGATAAAAATAAATAATACTTTTCCAAAATTAAATATTTTAAATAATTATACTATTTCCATTAATTAAACTGAAGTAAATCAAAAAGTATTCGAATATTATTTTAAAAGTTTAAAAAGTTTTATAGAAATTAATTATAATACAACAACATATTATCCACAATTAATAATGCCCGAGCAACAAATAAAATGTAATGTTACTGATCATGACGAATAAGATTGAAATTAAATGAAATGTACCTCGAAAAATTCACCGGAGCGCGTTAGTAGGACGTGTTGACTCTAGGACGTCCTATCGTAGACAAATGGTTACGCTTGCACTTGAGAATGTCAGGTCGAGTGTATCAGAGGTCGGTTGTACTTGATCCGCTAAATCACAACAATAAAGATAGGAATAAAGGTACAGGCAAGCCGGACGAGTATAGACAGGTACAAGCGACCTTAAAAAAGTTTAAAAAAGCCACTTACGACTAGTTTCACGAAGTTTCTGCATAACTATCGAAAGTATTTTCTTATTTTTGTCAAATTTAAATCGTAAATACGATATTAAAAGATGATATTCCGATATCTGGAACATTAAAGACGATTACAAAAATGAGCTATACAATTATATATTCACGAGAAATACAACTGCGTCATATCGTTATATTTAAAATTTTGTTATAACAAATAAACATTCTTTAAATAAAAAAGTTAATTAATCAATTATCCCAACTATCAATCGAAAAATTCAAAACCTTAAAATAATTAAAGTAATGGCGAATAAAAGTACAAAAATTTTACCTGTCACTTTGAATTCTGATTTCAATAGTTCGAGAATCGCCAATTTTGAATTGTCAATTTTTTCAACCAGCCAATTTTTCAGTGCCGCGTAAGAATCTGAACGTAAAATATTACGAATAAATAATATTTGAAAACGCAGAGCATCGTATTTGTCTCGAAGGATACAGAAAAATAGTATTTTTGTAAATACGAAGATTAAGGACCTCGAATAGCCGATTGCCGCAACAAATAAATTCGGAGAAAAAGAATCGAGCTCGATTCCAGGAATTTGCTTACCCCTAACGTTCTATTGTCCCACCTCCCACCGTTTGTGTTTATCTTGCAAGCAATGTACCAGCTCGTAGAAAAGAGACGCACGGAATAATAAAAGATACGGATGGTTCGGTGGACAGTCGTCTTCTGAGACTTTGCAATAGAAAAAGTTCAAACTGCAGTTTGCAAGATTTTCGTGGCCTCTGATTGGTCCGTCGTCGAAACCGTTTCTGTCACGTGACACTCTATGTAAAAAAATTTGAACATACGTTACTCCTACAATTTCGATGTAATATATTCGTAATTGAATATTTGTCTTATTCGACATTTTCGAACGATTCTAATTATTATTTCATAGAATCCCATACTTTCATAAAATTTTAATTTGAATAGTTATAAGTTTGCTAAGTCTGTGAATCGTAAAAATATGACCAACAAGAATATGTACTGTTCTCCATTTCGTATGGATTATTCGACATCCAATGTTAAATTATGCACGGAATTAGAACTGTCAGGCAGCTAATAATAAAAGTTTCTTATGCGAAACATTATTCGTAAAATGAGACGTCGCACCGCAACATTCTAATTATTTCAAATTTGCTAATTTTGTACGTACCTTCAGTCTAAAACGTTTAAACTTCAAATGTGATCGCATTTACGAAATTGTGACGTTACGCGAGCGTTCGGGTTTCTTCGGAAATCGTCGGATTTCTTCGTTTATTCAATTTTCAAACACTTATAACATTGTTGCTTCTGCGAATTGTACAAACTAAAAATAATTTTATATATAGACATGGATCTGAACAATTTACGTGCATATGGAAAGCAAATTATCAAAATATCGAATTAACTATAATTGACTATTCGGTTAGAATTTTATACCACAGACGAGGTATTGGATAGACCAATCATCCCCACGCTTTTCGATGTCACTGGTTTGGAGGGCTCTAGAGCCCTCTTACCATTTTAGTGTCACTCACTACGTTACCATTTTCGGTTCGAATCTAGGATGTCCGTCGATTATTAGTAAGAATACGGCGCTGCAAATCCTCTGAAATTTGAACGCGTCGGTAATTCAGTTTCGTGAACATAGAACCCCGTAAGGTGATAGGTCTATCCAATACCTCGTCTGAGGTAAAACAGACTGAATATACCGAAATGATTAATAAATAAAAAAAAAATAATCAATCTTAAATACATAACATGTATATATACATTTATATGTATATATGGTGTAACAAAACATTGGGGACCGTAAAATATCTTTGAAAACTATATTCCGACCAATGCCCTAATTTTGAATAAACAATGCAGTTATTTATAATAATAAAAAAGATATTTTTTTATAAACTTTGATCTCCCGGATAATATTAAAATAAAAATCGTACCTCTATCACCTACCATTTCCCAGATCCAATTTGTCAAAAAGTTTTTTATAAACATAACGTTCGAAATTTTGAAAAAAAGGTCCCCGGTGTTTTGTTACGCCCTGTATACGTGTGTCTTTCATTGAAAAAAAATGAAAGTAGGGTCTCCGGACAGCCATTGGATCACATCGTTTTATTTTAACTTACGAATCTTATCCTAGATTTTACATAAAATACAATTAATCGATACAACTGCGTATAGTTAATGCCAAGAAAAATATATTGCACGTATGCTACATCTTCGGCACTTGGCGTACAAAGTGCCCAAACATCTCGGTGACTGCGGAATCTAGAATTATCGTAGACATCCCGCGGGAAAAATCTGTCGCGTGTTAAGCGTTGTTTCTTCCTATGGGACAACATTTTGTTAAAACCGTCGGAAGCGGGCGGCGATCCGCGGTTTGAAAGACATTTCCAACGTTGCGGTCTTTTTACCTCTTTGATCGCGTTCCCCTGATTATCTGACGTCGAGATTGAGATCATTTTTCGGAAATGAAAGAAAAAAGAATGTGAATGAATAGGAAAACACGAGGCGAGAAATATCATACTGAATCAATAAACTTCGCGTCAAACTTTTGTTTTAAGTGTAATATTAATCTGAGTTATTTTTTTTCAGAGTCCTGTTATTATATTCTTACAGATGTTTGCCTAACTTTGGTGGAAAAATAATTTTTAATGCACCTTTCGGTACCTAATGTGTAGTTGTATTTAATTAAATAAATATCATAATGTAGATTTTCAAATACTAGATTTTTTTGTCAGTGCAATCAAAATCTAATACAATCTTTAATGTGCCACGCAAGCATAATTTTTATTAAAATAAAATCAAAGAGTTCGTTAATTATGATCGTTGATTATGAATTTCTAAAAAATATTTGAAAGTATAAAGCATATCGTCCACGATCTAAGAGGTAAAATGATTGTTTAGAAAGATTACTAACTTTAAAAAACTATATTCTTTCGTCGTTACCGAAGAAACCGCCGACACTTCTTCAGGGTTCCTTAAATCTCTATAAATAAATGCATAAAATATCGCACGTTGTTCTTCAAAGCGGCAGAAACTTGTTAGAGTTCGTTTGGTGGCGATTAAAAACATTTTAAATTCAATCATTTTATAAGTTTGATTTCTCGAAATTTGTTGGTTTCCACAATAGAAATCAACAAAATTTTATACTTATTCTAAAAAACAATGAACTCGTATACCTTAAAAAATGATAAGAAAAACTCAAATTCTGAGATTTTTCATTATTTCTAATTCTACATAGACGAACAGTAAAAAAAGTAGTTGCATTCCTTGCTCTTAAAATAATAAACTTTTTTTTTATAAATCTTGAGTAGAAGCATGTTTTAATAATGAAATACCTGAAATATTGTAGAAATATGTAATGCAACTTATTAAAACAAATTTATATCTCTGTATTCTACATGAAATACGTTTATTTATCGCAATAATAATCGCAAATACTATTTTTTTCTGCTGACTAATCAGATTTTCCAAGTTTTTCATTCAGATTTACGTATTTAGATATAAAATTGATTGAATTTAACGTTACTCTATCATTTCAAAACAATTTTCGCGATACCCGAAAGTTTTCAATTTCCACAAAAAACAAAACCATTCACAGGGATGACGTCCCCAAATTTCGCTATCTAACGTAACCAAGTTGCAACTAAATACAGACATAAATAAATTAAAAACTGCTGTGTCCCGACCGACTTCACACAGAATACTTTACAATAAAAAAATATTAAAAAAACATCAAACCACTTAAAGAACCATATACATGTATATAAATACATTGCATATTCATTTCTCTGCCCTAGACTTTAAAAAAGTCTCTCCTAATCCTAAAATTAATTTCTGCGAACAACGATAGAGTCTTTTTCAAATTTCAATTCAATTTTCCTAGGCGAGTACGCGAGTTCAAGTGGAAAAATACGACGAGACCCTAACGAGATTCTGCCGTTTCAACTTGACGACGTAGAAACCGACCCCCCACAGCCCTCGATGTTAATATTTGCAACGCTCGACAACCACAAAGGACAATTTCGCCGTGCAGCCTTTCGAGGGCGTCCTCTTCAAACACGCAATGTTTGTTTCTTGGAAAATTCTTACTCGGTGCGGCAACGAGGACGATAAAAGGATCGACGTACATCGTAAAACGTGCAATACACGTTCTAATTGAAAAAGGAAAAAAAACACACACACACACACATACATCTCAGCGCTAGAAAGACGGAGACAAATTTCCGGTAATTCGCTTTACGTCCTGCGACAGGTGACATTATAGGAAATTATACGGGGTCTCCCAAGTTTCCTCTCGAAGAACTGTAACAGAAATTACATCCCACAGATTTAAATAAAAGAAAACAGAGATTTTAGAAATGATTTAATAATTGGATAATCGTGATAAAAAAAGAATTCGTAGATTCATTATTAAAAAATGTTTTAACAATGATCCGTGAATGTTGTAATTTTCAAACTGATTCAATTGTAATGATTAAATAATCGTAATCAAACAAAAATTCGTGGATACGTGATTAAAAGTTTTTTAATTAATGATCTGTGAAATTTGTTGACGTAAAGTTAATGTGAATACGCTTAAATGTTGATTATAAATAATAATAAGTTATAACACAATGTGAAACATGGTCAAAAAAATAATTAATAATGAAAATTCAAGGTTGACGTTGATTTAGTGTTAAATTCATCGTCGTACCATTTTTTGAGATGATTTTCTTCATACTTTTGTCATAACTTTTTGCTAAAGCCTTTATCGACGACATTCGGGTAACATTTTCCGAATTTCGATGGGAAAAAATTGGGACACCCTGTATATGGACGTTTCCAATGATAATATCTTCTTTGCGGCAGAACGAAATAACATTCTAAATAAACTACGTGCAGAACCTGAAGAAACCGAGAAATCGATCTCGTTATTGATTTAAATAAATCATTTACTCGGATTTACCGTTTCTCTGTCGGTATTTTTTACGTTATATGCTAAAAAAATATGGTTTTATTTGACAAGTACCTTATTATATAGTCAGAGATTGCTAGAAGTCCGTTGTGTAATGAAACGCTGAAACTTCCAAGTTGTTTTTAGCGCCAGAATCGCAATGAAAATGTAAGAAACTCACGATTAATTTCAAATAAATAACAAAAAACTTCAAAACAACTTTGAAAAGTGAACGAAGAAAATTAAAAAAAATAAATTGTAGTAATTTGCGATAGTACAATAGACTCTCGGTAACTTTCCGCTTCGACACCTTTCCCGCAGTACTGACGCTAATTCCAAGTAGACAACTTTCAATTTTCTGACATTCTTGTGGCCGGAAACTTATCGAATGTCCAGTGTACCGCATACCTAGTTGGCTGCACAGAACCATCACATCCAATAGTGTGTTATTTGTTAATTTATCATTGCACCACTGTTCTAATATCCTTAGGAACTTTCGTTAACTAGTCAATTCTTTTTCTCGAAAATATCATTTGATAAGACAATCCACTTACCCGCATACGTCCCACAGATTTCCCGCGAACAAACTAATCGTTAAAAAAAACCTTCTTACCACGTCGAAAGACTCTGATCACACCGACAACTGAATTTCCAGGAAAAATGATCGTCTACCCGTTAAACTCGTTACATCGTAACCACCCCCACGTCGTATCACCAATAGAAACGTCTCAGACATCGAACATGTACATACACAGCTATAAAATAAAACCATCCAAATACGTTTAACAACGAGCGTTTTAAAAAATCCCACAAAGTAAGTCTCGTGTTTACAAGAATCTCGTTTGAAATCACATTGATGAGTGTTAGCTAGGGTGGTCGTTAAAAATTCAATTTTTTGCGACGCCCCCTGAAAAGCTTCCTTTTGATGAAACACTGGGAAATTTTTTTTTAATTAAAAGCAACACGTGCCTCATGACGATCTAAGTTAATTTTTTGGTATAATCATATGTCTTTTCTGAAAATATCTGATTAAATATGGAATAATAATTTTTGTGAGATTTAAAAATGATTAACAATGAAATATCTTCAGTATTATTATTTTTAGTGATGAATTTTAACTCATAGCTTGATAAAACGATTAAAAATGCTTCGTCATACAAGCTCATGTCTTAATTTTTCTTATATTTTTGAGCTTTTTATTCGTCTATTGTTATTTTCATTAACTAGTCTTTTTATATTGATTTGAGTTCTATAATTGTTTAGATTTCGAATAAAATTGTATTTTTCATAACAAAAATTCCCAAAAACATGATTATACCAAACAATTAACTTAGATCGTCTTGAGGCAGGTGTTATTTTTAATTAAAAAAACAATTCCCAGTATTTTTCATCAAAAGGAAGCTTTTTAGGGGGCGTCGCAAAAAATTGAATTTTTAACGACCACCCCAGTGTTCACGACGGACGTGACATCGATTGACACAAAATTCTTAATCGGTTCGCTTTCGCGACGATGAGAACAGCGCGAACAAACGGCGGTTTCGCATATTCAAAGCGCGTGTGCTCGCACGTGAACCCGTAACAATCTATCGAATCGGCGGAAATAAATACAAAGACACGTTAGACGGAGCTAGTTTTTGGTAGAGGCTTAAGCTTAGATATTAATTCGCGACGCTGCTCGTGGTACTCTTGGAAACAGGGAACGATGCAGAGGTTGATCTGGCACTCCGGACAGTGGTACTTCGTTTTCCGCCGAAGTATCCTGGAGTGCGCGTCGATGGTGTTCCAGCAGTGATTGCAACCCAGCGCGGGTCCCGGGCGTAGCACCGGACAGTGTCCACGTCGATCACCTGTAGCTTCCCTGGGCTCCCTACTTGTACTCTGTAACGGAGAATAGGTTCGTTAACACTGATCGACACAGCTTTAAGGGGAGGTTCTCATTACGACCGATTAAAAATTCGAATTCTTTCTTTTTCATTTTTTGATAGTAAATTATGTTTAGAATATATTCCTAAAACCGTTTGGTCGGATATATTTTTTTTAAAAAGTTATGGAATAAAAACGAGAACTACTTTTTAACTGACAATATGAAATCGAGTGGTAGTTTGAGCGGAGGATATCTTATTGTTAGATGAATCTGCACGAACAGTATGAACTTGAGGAGGGGTTAATGTATGGCCTTGGAATCGCTGATTAGCCACAAGGGATAATATTTAGACGTTAACACAGATTCGTGGATCGAATCTTTAATCGTGTCTCCTGAAAAATCGTTTTTTCCAAACTGTTGCCCAAGATTACTTAAAAACTACTTGATGGATTGTCTTTCTGTTGGTTTTGTTTTGAAGTAGATTTGATTGATTGGAGCCCCTACTAGAATCAAGATGATATATGCATTATTTTGTTTTTATAGTACTTTAAAGAGCGAAAAAATGGTGAAAAAACGAAAAAGAAAATTCAAATGTTCGCCATTTTTTTAATTTTCGACTTTCATTGATGATTCTAGTAGGGGCTCCAACTACACTCATATATTTCATAAAAATTCTTCCATTAGTCATTTTTGATAACTTTTGTAGATGCTAGAGTGGACAACAACCGACTACCTTTTCTTGAGATCGTCATATTACAAAGCGTGTAAACAAATATTGTCACATTATTTTTCAATAAAAAAAATTTTTTTGTACCTTTTGATTCATTAAACAAGTGACGATAAGTTAAAGTTCTTTATTTATTTCCTTCAATGAGAAAAAAATTCGAGAAAATGACCTTCTTTTGGGGCTCTCAGATGAGAACCTCCCCTTAAAATTCTATAGAATAAAATGCTATAAATATTAACATAATTTCTACCAAGAGGTGTCAAAAGACACCTATCAAATTTTAACTTAAAATCATTCATTAAGTTGAATCATTTCTCCACAATTAATTTGTTGACTTTTTATACAATAGTTGTTAAATTATCTACGTTTAACTGGTAATTTGAAATCCCAACAATTACGTTATAATTAATTAATTTTTAATGAACATACTTTCACATCATCCACAAGGGAGAGACGCATTCCCTTTCTAGATCATGCAAACGGCATAGGTACTTCGAATAGCTTTTCGATTATTGTTCAGTAGTTGTACTTTTCTCTTAAATTCATTATTCTTGCATGTTTTATAAAACTAATCAAATTAGCTTTCTGGTAGATTAAGCCTACTGGGAAAACCAGTTATAAAAATACGCATCACGGATAGTATCTCATGAATAACGTGGAAACTGTTATCATTAAAATTTAATTAATTATGATGAAATTTTAAGAAGAATGTATATCGGTGGGGCAAAATGTGTGTATTTGTTCAAGTTACGCTCCTGAGCCATCCGGTCCCGAATCGTCTAGTTGCTCGCTCATTGGTCCCAAGTTAAAAGTGGTGGGGCAGTGGGCGAGCACTTCGAAAATCGCTTGAAATGTGTATACAGGGTGTCCCAGCTAACGTACAGGACCCAAAACCAGGTGAGAGCTAAGGTAATTCTAATATAGGGAAATAATATTCTCAATGTTCTATCTTAATCCGTGACCGAGTTATTCAAGAAAAACTACAGCCAATAGTTAACAGTTCCATCTGGTCCAGAACTTGTCTGTCGCGCGGCCGGGCCTAACGGAGCCCTCCGAGTGGCTGTCGTTTTTCTTTAATAACTCGGCCACAGATTAAGATACGACATTGTGACATTGAGATTACTTCCCTATATTTGAATTACCTCATCCATCATCTGGTTCTGGGTCCTGCACGATAGCTGTGACACCTTATACAGGGTGTAACAAAATTTATGGGACACTTTAGGTTTATGGATAGAACGCATAAAAATAAGAAAAAAAAAGTCTAATAAGTTGTGGGCGCAACCCACCCCCTATCGAGATACAACCCCTTTTGTAAAAAATTTTAAAAAAATCATATCTCCGATATGGCACGTCGTAGAATACCCGTTTTGATTGCAATATAACCAGAGAAGATCAAAGATAATAGAAAAAAATATAATTGCTGTTAAATAGCATTTATTCTTGTTTAATCCAAACAACGTCGTTTACCTATATCGCAGCAGATTTGTAACAACTTGGGAAGAATTAAGGGCATTCACTAAATCTTCCTTTTCGTATATAATGATATTTTTCCCGTAAACTTTAGTGTCTCCCGGTTATATTGCAATCAAAATCGGTCCTCTACGTCGTACCATTTCGGAGATATGATTTTTTTAAAATTTTTTACGAAAAGGGTTGTATCTCGATAGAGGGTACCTAAAGTGTCCCAGAATTTTTGTTACACCCTGTAGAACAAACACCCGTAAACCTAGTGTTAATAACAAAGAAACTTCCTTTACCCTTTATTCGTTACAAATCGTAGCTTACAATCAATGACAAACACGTGCGAGCAGTCCTACCAAGAAACACCTGTCTGGTAATCAATAATCTCACCTGCGGCGACGATGAACTCCGTCTAAGTTCGTTCGTCCTGACTCTGAGCCCCGTGGACGTTGATGTCCCGGTCTCCGTGGTGGCTGCGGGTGGGTCGTCGACGCTCTCCTCCTCCGTCTTGACGACGGGCGCCGGTTCCACGACGATGGACGGGCTGGTGGTCCTCCGTGGCACTTCCGGATTCGAGTGCTGCCTATGTATCCAGTAATTACCACTGGACGACTGCTGAGGACTCGTCAGCAGCGGGTGCGAGTGCTGTTTCACCAGGTACGACGGCTGCGGCACCGTCAGCAGGTTCGTCGACGCCGTCACCGTCAGAAGGTTTGGCTGCGGCGGCGGCGGGGACATCCGCGGCTCCTCCCAGCTCCTGGACGTCTGCGGCAGATTCAGCGTCGGCGTCGCGACGTGGATGGACGACAGGACGATGTGCGGCGACGACGAGGATGATGTCTCGCTGTCCGGTGACAGTTGGTTGGGCTCCTTTTTCACGCGCGGCTGCCGCGTAAGGAGTCGGCTCCTTTTCGTCACCGTCTGCTTCACTACTGGGCCTGCTAAATGAAATGTAGAGGGTTTAGTATATTCTCTGGGTGCCTGGATCGTTTAGGGGGTACAGAGTTTTTTAACACTTGGTGTTACTTTGACGAGTCTGACTCGTGATGGGAATTTTGGGGAAAACTGCAATATTACGAGTCCGATTCGTAATGAGAATTTACACTAAACTGAAATATTACGAGTTGGACTCGTGACGAGAATTATGGGCCAAACCGAAATATCGCGAGTCAGGCTCGTGATCAACATGTCGAACCAGAACATGAATTTAATTAATGAATTTAATCTGCTTCACTACTGGGCCTGCTAAATGAAATGTAGAGGGTTTAGTACATTTTCTGGATGCCTGGATCGTTTGGGGGTACACAGTTTTTTTAACGCTTGGCGTTACTTTGACGAGTCCGACTCGTGATGAGAATTTGCACTAAACCGAAATATCACGAGTTGGACTCGTGACGAGAATTTTGGATCAAACCGAAATATCACGAGCCGGACTCGTGATGAGAATTTTGGACTAAACTTGAATATGACGAGTCAGACTCGTGATGAGAATTTGCACTAAACAGAAATATAACGAGTTGGACTCGTGACGAGAATTTTGGATCAAACCGAAATATCACGAGCCGGACTCGTGATGAGAATTTTGGGAAAAACCTGAATATCACGAGTCAGGCTCGTGATCAACATTTCGAACCATACATGAATTTAACTAATGAATTTAATCTGCTTCACTATTTGGCCTGATAATTGAAATATAGAGATTTTAGTATATGTTCTGGTTGCCTGAATCATTTAGAGGGCACTTCATTTTTCACACTTTGCACTACTTTGATGAGTCTGACTCGTGATGAGCATTGGGGGAAAAATCGGAATATCACGAATCCAACTTGTGATGAGAACCTTGGACCAAAGCTGAATAAGACGAGTCAGGCCCGTGATCAATATTTTGAACCAGACATGAATTCAATTAATGAATTTAATGATTTGATTAGTCTCGGGTCCAATATAAATGTCTCGAGTGGGGCCTTGGTCCCAATGCAGACCATGTGCTACAAAGAAAAATTATCATGGTAGTGATAACTGCTTAAAATCAGTTAACAGTTCATCGTCGGGTGACGGAGAAGTACATTATTTCCATTGAAATGGAAAATTCTGGATGCAAATGGCACATCATCTGTTACAAACAGAATTTTTGGTGGACCTACAATTAACACTTCATTGTGATTTTTGGGACCCGCAATTTTCCATTTTAACGCAAATAACATGGAAGTATCCGTCACGCACAGATAAAGTGTTAATTAACAATGTGGACTTCCGTATCTTTGCTGAAACTTATGTGACCCAAAAAATAGAATTTTTTTTAAACTTATATTTTTATTATATTTTATATATTATTTAATAAAGGCCAAAGATATCATTTTTATGTTAATTTTATATATTATATTTTTCCATTTAACTAAGATTTAAATTAAGCTTATTCAATTTATGTATTATTAATTAAGTGAATGTTATATAACGTTGTAATATAATCAGAATAAATAAAAAGAAATGTAGAAAAAATGTTGAATTTTCATTAAAAACCTATTATTTATGCAGCACTCGTTTCCGTAGCGAATGAAGTGATTTATTTTAGTTTTCAGCGTATAATCGGTTTGATTATATCGTACAAACAATAATCATTGAGATCAGTAATAAATCATAGTAATAGAAAATTGTAGTAGAAAATTAAGTACACAGAAATATTAAAAAAACATGAAGTCATACAAATGTTAAACAATTCCAGATCGTTGTTGTTGTTAATCCGAAATTTGATTAGTTTACTAATTTATATATTCTTAATAACTTGAAAAACATTGTTAAAAAGTAATGAACGTAAAAAAATACAGTTCAGCACAGTGTGTTAACCCACTGTATAATTTTTCGTAGTATTGTTAGAATGCTTAAATCGCTTAATTATAAGTATTCTCATAATTATAAGAACCAGTGTAAAGCTGCTATGAAACATGAGAAGCATCGATGATAATTAAATCACATTTGAAATAAGATGGAATTTCGATCATGAAATTGAGATTTAACTACTAAATGATGTTATGCAACTTATGCACAATTCTAAAAGGTGGTTTCTGCATGCTGGCACAGATGATATCTTATTTTTAATACATTACAATATTCTCGGGTCAATAAATTTGTTTGAACGTAATACATTGGTAAAATAATTATTTAATCTAAAAATATCTCAAAATATGTTAAGATTAAATAATTATTTTATATTAGATTACGATTAGAAATAGTTTCTTTTTCTTGGAACATGTTGCAAGTGGTTTGCACGAGTAAAAAGAGGAGAAAATCAAAATAAAAAAATAAATATACGAAAATTTCTAATAGATTACACCTTGAATTATTTCTCTGTTCAAAAATGAATTTCTACTGAAATATTCTGCAATTTTATCAAGAAAAGATTATATATCAAATTTAATACAGTTTCGTAAATTTTTGATGTAAATAATAATACGACATATTTGTACAGAAATTAAAATCGTTTTTTTCACTACGTATTCCTTTTTAAAAGTATTTACAAGCGCCTACATTTTAACAGTACAAACGTTGAAATTTTATTTTTCAAATTAAGAACGTCTTTACAGAAGTTATAATAAAACAGTGTTAAATTCGCACAAATTGTTTTCACCATTGAAATTAATTAATTGATTATATAATGCATAGGAACATTTTGCAATGATGTAATAGTCTTCATTACCAGAAACGATAGAACCTAATTTCTCAAAATACATAATACTAAATACTTCCCTTTAACAAGTGTTATTTTCAATGAACTTGAAAATTTATGTACAAGAATCGTCGAAAACAAATTGTTTAATGTTTTTAAAAAATGTGAAGCAACCCCAACACATATATGTAAATAAAACAATCAAATAGTTCGTCCATTAACATTAATGGTTAATTTTATTTGGTAATCACTAGTCAATCGTATTTTTCAAAAGCTTTCTGCTTGTATTCACATTAAACATTTTGATTTTCTAATTTCTACCGGAACTAGTAGTTTATTTCTGCATTACACAAACAAATGCTTTACACAGATACAGTTTCCTACTAATCCATGGACTTTCCCCGATCAATACAAATGTTGTATAAGAATATTATAACTTTCATACAGCCTACATCTATTAAAATAAGATGTTCGACTTACCATAACATTTGAAACACTAAATACACTGACATAGCTGATAAGCATCGAACAAAAAATGGTTTTAATCATAGAACTCTGTTTGCTCGTCAATTATTATTAGATTTCGAACATTGCAATAAAATAATTGTAATAATTTCACTCTTCCATTAATTTCATTTCTTTTTTTAATTATGCAATTCATTACTTCTTTCCACATTCATTAATTGTTAGAACATTTGGATTAGAATTTTGATTATTAGTATTTATCGCGTGTAATTACTGATAAATGTGATATATAAATTAAAAATTATTCGAAACACGAAATATGCTGCTACTTAAAAAATATTTTTTCAAGCAAACCTTGTGATAACAATTTTACACGATGAATGTAAATTCTTTGCAACAACTTGCGGCATCATAAATCATAATTGATAATTTTTTGATTCTGTTCCGATTTACTGAAATTATTATACCTCAATTGTCGAAGAAAACGCCGTGGCAGACTCAAAATACAAGGGAGACACGAATATTGTTAAAACGAAAGGAAATTGGGTACCTCATTTAGTTAAACTTTTTGTCTTCCATATTTTCTAAAATAATTAATATTTAAATATCCAAAACAAGGCATAGTGAGCGACAATTTTTTAATACGAAACCAATCTCTCAGTAATAAAAAATATTTTAATTAAATGCAGGACCTACTTAAATTATTTGAAAGCTCGAAACATTCGAAAGATAATACAATTCTCGATTTAAAAAATCCAAAACGATAAAACACCGGAGTATTTCAAAATTTCTTTCCGCAACATTATTCGAGTCTCACCATTTAAACAAAACTTCTCGAAAACTGATGAAAGGTCGTCGTACCATATACCTATGCTCAATACATGCATTACTTTATTGTTTTTATAAGTTAGTAGTATATTACACACATAACAAATGAATAAGTGAATTAGAAAACAGTTGTTCCCACATATTGCACAGTACGAAACAAGCGGATGTTACTCCTTCATGCATAAATAGAAAAATATTTGTATACAAATTATATTTCATACTTATATCATATCGTATCAGAAAGAAAGTACAAATGTATGGTATCGACCATGGCGGGCCGGAAATTATAGAAACACGATTAACAACAAAGTTCCAATATTTTTCTTCATCGATATTTCGTCGAGTACATGAATACTATGTAAAAAATTTAAAAAAAAAAGAAAAAAGAGGGAAAGCATCGTATACGAAATAATCAGAACGTCGCAACTTCGGTGTCTTTGTTTTCATCGAAATCGAAACGAGGGATATGGAATCGTATAATTTGTACAAACGTGAACCATACGCATCGAGATTTGCGTTATTTATACCCTGTATAATGTGATACATTTACATTCATTTAATAGAATTTCAATTGGAACGGAAGCATCTTGTAAAATCCGAACGGAATCGACGCCGACAAACGATGTTACGATATTATATAAAATACATGACTATCATACTCGTATCGTTACATAAAACACGTATAAACTTAAATAAAAGGAAAAAAAAATTTTTTTTCACGTATTCCTACGAGGGGGGATTATCATATTATCTCAAAAGGGTTTACTAACGTAGCAACAATCGGCTGTAATACATGTATTGACGAGGGATCGTAATTTTTGCCCGTAAATAATGTTAGTTCCATAGGATGTATTAATTGTGTGCATATACACATGATATCCTTCTCTAACTAGAATTTTTATATCGCTACTTTATTTACTATGTACAAAAGTTATGCGGCGTGGTATACGCTAAAGTTCGCGGACGAAAATGGTCTCGCCAACTTTAGATTATATCAAAGACCCCGTAAAGATCAATCGTGTCAAAGGACAATAAAAACATTAAATTAAAAAAAAAAGAAAATGTCAATTGGATAGGCTATAAATATCTGAAATCACAAACAAGCAAATATATGGAAAACCGTCCGGCATAATTATCCCCAAGCTGCCCCCTATCACATCGCAGAATTCAGATATCAAACGATACGTCGAAATCAAAGGAACCTTCTTTACATTTGAATTTCCCTAGCGGAGCTCTGGTGTGGACGATGTGATCAACACAAGTATATTTGTCACGCTGGTGAAACTCTTCAACTTATAATTTCACGGTTTTCGCGTAGTCAGTGTCACAGATTTACTTTTTATAGTAAAGTAAACAAATTGTTC
Source organism: Mimumesa dahlbomi (assembly GCA_917499265.3). Classification (NCBI taxonomy): domain Eukaryota; kingdom Metazoa; phylum Arthropoda; class Insecta; order Hymenoptera; family Crabronidae; genus Mimumesa; species Mimumesa dahlbomi. Next base: position 6,501,870 of record OU824120.1, on the reverse strand, counting down.
GTTTTATTAACCATAAGTGTAAAAAGAGTATCGTGCGTTGGTAATCAACCGCAAATATTTCATTGGAAATTTGATTTAGAAATGATTATGAATTAAAAAATGTAAAATATTACATTTAATTCACTTTAAAGAGATTTGTAAACTAATGGAAAAAAGAGATAAGTTAATTTATTAACCATAAGTGTAAAAAGAGTATCGTGCAAAGGTAACCAACTGCAAATATTTTATTAGAAATTTAATTTAGAAATGATTCTGAATTAAAAAATGTAAAATATTACATTTAATTCACTTTAAAGAGATTTGTAAACTAATGGGAAAAAGAATTATGTTACGTAGTCTTTAGAAACTACAGTTAATACCTTTGCAGTTCATTTGCGTCCAATTGGTATTAAACAATATCTTAACACATGATAGTAATTTGATTATACACAGTACATTTGATACGAAGTAAAGTTTTAACGGAAAATACTTCATTGAACCAACTTGATTAGCTGCTCGCGGAAACAGTGTATAAAAATAATAAAAAAACAATTCTCAAACAATGATTCATCGATACCTACATACGTCTGTAAAATTAACTCGTAAATAAGCTCTTTTTCTTTTGTTCAACGATCTCTCAGAAAACTATAAGTTGATCAGCTTTGGCAGCGCAACGACGGTATCATCGACAACAGGAATTCTAATATAAAAAATCTTTGCGTATATAAAGTATGTATTAACGTCCATTTCACTCGAGATCCGTGTTATTCGAAGCTTATAGTACGTAAGAACTAGGCAAAAAGATATCTAAAAACATTTCTTTCTGCTTTTGACTTTTTAACACTTTGACGTCCGCGCGTGTTTCGATATAAAAAAAACTTACACCTGTCGCCAGCACATTTGGCGAAATCGCTCGTAGGAAAGGTAAACAGTCTATCAGCCTGGCCAAAGTGAAACGCGAAAGGCTTCTAGAAAATGAATGATGGAATAGAATGTCACCCGCAAGCTCAAATAAAGTGAAACAACTACGACGAATAGTGATTTAAGAGGCCGCTCGAATGAATTCACGTGTAAGTGACAACGACCGAGAAACACCTGGCTGCCAGTGTCACGCAAACGTTTCAACGTGCGTCAAAGTGTTAACAATAAATTTCATTCCGTTGCTAATGACTCATTAGTAATGAGTAGATCACGGATGTTTCTGCGAATACGTGTTTCTTAGGGTGGTCGTTAAAAATTAAATTTTTGACGACGCCTAAAAAGCTTCCTTTTGATGAAAAAACACTGGGAAATTTTTTTTTATTAAAAACAACACGTGCCTCAAGACGATCTAAGTTAATACGAAAGATAGTTTACTTAAAATTACGTTTGTACTAATTTAGTTTTAAAATAAACATATCAATTTGAATATCTTTCATTTTTTTATGAAACAGACCAAATCAACTGGGAAAAATTTTGAATTTAAATTTTTGTTTATTGTTATTTTGATTAACTGAGTTTTTTTATTGATTTGGGTTCGATAATTGTTTATATATCGAATAAAATTGTATTTTTCATAAAAATTCCCAAAAAACATGAGTATACCAACAAATTAACTTAGATCGTCTTGAGGCACGTGTTGTTTTTATTTTTAAAAAATCCCAGTGTTTTTTCATCAAAAGGAAGCTTTTTAGGGAGCGTCTCCAAAAATTTAATTTTTAACGACCACCCTAGTGCTTCTCAAAGGGAGCTAACGATAAGTTACATCTAGATACAACGTGTGTTCTCTAACTCTTTTCATGAAGTACATTTTCAGAACTTTCTAACGATGAAAAATAGTTCTCCACTTTCCCCGTTTGCCAAACATCCGTACTTGCGCAAACATCCGCGGTCCAGCAATGAGTGTCGCCGATAAGAGTTTAGTTTTACAACATAGAGATCTAATACTTCTCAAGCTCGTCTATACAAGGTGTCCTGTGGACGTCGTGCCCGGTTCACATGGCGTTATAGTTAACGCCATGCAAATTGATGGGCATCGTGGTGCTCGGTAACGCGTAGTCCGTGTGCCTACTGTCTATGTAGCCACTTAACATCGTGTGTGGTGTGTGAGTGGTCAGCATGGTGTGAGTGCTGTGAGTGTTATGGCTACTATGGGGCGTAGACGGCGGGCCCATCGGCGTAGGGCTTTGCGAGTTCACCGGCTGCGCCGACGGTGCCGGCGGCGGCGAGGAGTTCACTTCCTGTTTCACGCGGGACTTCAAGCTGGGTCGGTTGTTCGGATAGCCGCGCTTTTTGTACTCCAGCCAGAGCGTTCGATTGTTCACACCGAACATCCTGGCCGCCTTGCAGAACCCTATGCCACCGTACCGTACGGCGTCCAACGCCCTGATAAAGTTCTCGTCCGCTTGCGGATTCGTCGATCGTTTCCTCTTGATAGCGGTCTGCGGACTGGCGCAGGGACTCTGGCAGTTACTTGGACACTGCGTTGATGGCGACGGTCCGCTTGACGACGCGTGCTGCAACGTCCCGTGCGAGGAGTTCGGGTAATTCGTCAGGGCACAACTGGAACCAGTCGTGCTGGTACCAGAGTACTGATCGCTGATGGTCGAGGAAGCTGTTATTTCGGGCGTCGTGAAAGCTGATGACGCTTGGATCGACAGATTCGTTTGACACGAGGACAGAGCGAAACGTGGATATGTGTGCTCCATAATAGTCCATTGCAATCCTGTGGAACAGACCGGTTTATCTTTGGTCAGAGCACAGGAATTATTCACCCAAAACTATGTTTTGCATAACGCATGGATTAAGAAACAATAGGTGTATCATATTATGTATGAACTATGAACTATGAGCTATGAGATTGAAAGAAAGATCCTTTTCAGGGCCACGCGAAATGAGAGTTATACTTGAACGAACTGTGTTTCATTCTGAAAAAAGAATAGAAAGACATGTACATGAGAGAGCTAGGATTGCGGATCATAGAGTATGCCAAATGATTCATTCGAAATGACTACATTAATGCCAACCGAATAAATGAAACATACAAAGTAACTGCGAACCAATTCGATTATAATATATCAGACTTACGTATGCAATGGTAAATAATTACCTAGTGAAAAAGAAAAGGATATGACAATTTATGCTACTTTGTGTGGAAAACACAATGCTAAGCTGTAAGCAGAAAAAAATAAGAACATGTTTTGAAACGACTGTGAAATTAACGGTACATATGTATATATGTTTATGTATATGTATATGAAAGGTATTAAAAATGAATTTGTGGCATGGCACAGATACATTTGAAAGCACATTATAATTTATTTCAGAGATACTAGAAGAGTGTACGACTTTACTGCATTAAAGGACAGAGCGAGGCACACATACACACTCAACAATGTCACAGGCCCAATTTACTGTCCTCCAGAAAACATAATGCATTGTGTGCTATGTATCTGTGTACCATGGTGACTTTCATGAATGAAACTATTCTTGAAGATTTGCATTACTAATTTTTTTTTTTTATTTCCTGAACTTTCGCTCTATTTTCATGTCAAACGTCTGTTGATTTTCCTTGTGCAATACATTTAAACGCATCTGTGCCAGCATATAATGTGTGTAAGTTTAATTTATCGACATGCAGCTTAAATACCCACCACAATCGATATACATTGTATTTGATTAAAAGTTACCAAAAGTACTTGCCTAAGACAGACATCATGCAACTTTAAAATCGAGTTATTGCTGCCGCGAGAAATAAACTCATAATACCTAATTCATGATCTTATACTAGACCGGGACTAGGACATTCGTTTAACTTATACTAGAACTACGACTAAGACTTAGTAATATCATATGATAAATAATGATAACTAGTGATTTCCTGCTGGTCTAATTTTTTAATAAGTAGAATAAGATATAAACATTATGAAACAAAATTGTTCATGTTATGAAACTCAAGCGCTATATTAAACCTGTAACTTGTTTCCTGTAATAGCTTGTTACCATTGCTTCTTAGTAAATTGTGGTTTACAATGATTGCAGTTATATATCACTATCTATTACAATACTTGTACTGTTAATGTAAATAATGATATATACTTGTAAGAACATTGTAAACCAGATACGACGCATACAATGTGCACAAAATATATATTGTTTTGTAGTGTGATTGTATTCTACAAAATGATAAAACATCTACGCAAAATATATTCTCTATGATCACTCAATATATTTTTCACGTTTTGTTCTATTACAATATTATCATTTTCAAATAAGTTATTAATTCCTGTAAATGTAATTATACATCATATGATATAGATTTAATAGAACTTGATCTCATAATAAGTTTCTGATTGTTTAATAGAGTGTTTTAAAAATAATTTAGAACGTGCAACAAAAACAACACAGTGGTAAGAAATAGAAACGCTAAATCAGCACCGTTCTTTTGTTCCCCACAAGTTAATATCATTCAGCAATCAATTTGATTTTTTTAATTCCGACTTTTGATTATTACCCTCTATAAATTTAGGACAATACTGAAAATATTCATATTATAATTATCAGTTTGAGATAATAATTATCATACTTTTCACAGCATTTCTAAAGAAACATCCGAAAAAGCATTATCGTACTAATACGACTGTAATATTAAATAATACTAAAATTAACTCAGAAAAAACACGCATCTACACAATATGCTACTAAATATCAGGAAGCTTTTTCAGTATTGGTAGTACGCATCAAAAGATGAATAAAACCTAATAAACTTATGTCCGCAAACCATCCCCTATCTAGGTACACTCCTTTGTTGAAAAATAACAACAAAATTATATCTCCGGTGTCATAACAATTTTTTAGAAAGGGGGTGTATCTCAAGGGTGGTTTGCACACAAAATTTATTGTTTTTTTATTGATCTTTTGTTGCGTACTATCGATCCTGAAAAAAAGATCTCTGGTGTTTAGTTACACCTTAGTATATAAGTATGTTTTGTACTTTCATATATAATATATATCTTTCCCAATTTCCCGTGAACTATTTAGCTTTGCTTAAGTCACATATATTCCTCGTTAAAAACAATTTTTCATACCAATACATTTATCGATATGTTTTAAATCCACCGTTCACAACTTAACACTTTCGCAGCCAAACTTACTAAATATGTTGGATACAATAAACTTAAATCTATAGCTGGTTGTCGCACAATTCTGTCATTAAAATAAAAGAGAAGACAAAAGTTGTCACTAAAATATTATGTGATGAAACTACTTCTTGTTTGAAATTGAAACAAATTTGCCTGTAACAAATGCAAATAGACATAACGTTAAGTTATAAACATGGGGAATGTTAAAATTAAAAAGACTTTTAAAATTCATTACATATATTTTTTTTTAAATTAATTGAACACGTTTACATAAAAATAAAATTAGTTAAATACTTTCACATTCAAATAATATTTAATATATCTCTTTAGTATGATAATTTTGAAAACATGCGCCTTTACATAAAGGAATTCTGCAGGACTTGCAAATAAAAGACGTATCAGTACGCTTCCCTTTGACTTTACATACTCTACATCGTTTTTGCGGATATTTTTTGATTCCTGGACTTTGGATCTTTTCTAAATAATGGTTTTTTATATCGCCTGAGAGTCTTTGAGGAGGATCCTTGTGAGGTATTCGTTCCGTTGAACTACTTATTGGTAAATAATCATTGCCAGAATCATATGCCTTGTAATAGTATCCAATCCATTCTGTTGCCACAATCCGCATGTAATTGCAAAATTACATTTTAATTAATTTGAACTTAAAATATAACAAGACGTTCTACGACGTCAGCGGCAACCAACTATAGATATTTAAAAAACGTAGCAGTACGTCAACGGCACTTAGCTACAGTTTACAAAAAGACGTACTACTACGTCTGCGGCTGCGAATGTGTTAAGATATAAAATTTTACTAAAAGATATATGCTCAGTAATAATATTGTATATTCTAAATCGCGTCGTTTACTTTGCATTCGCTCAGCCACGTACCATATCACAATTCATGCAATGGGAGAATAAAGCGGAAACTTTAAATATGCCAATCCCATTTATGTACATTGTATTTGCTTGCTAATAAGGCAATAATTTTCTCTCAAGTTCCTATATTAAGTATAAGTTTCTATCGCTTTCTTATTATTGTTATTATACCAACCTGTATTGACTTCCATATCATGAAACATACAATTAATTCTGCACGTGTTATAAATGATTACTTACCCTGATGCGCTGGTGGTTGTGAAGAAACAGAACTTTGCGGTACATTCCCTCCGGACTGTTGACTCACGTCCTGTATTGAACCATCGCTCTGTGCTGGTGTTGCTGCAGAACTATTTTCCATGTTACTCATCTGAAACGTCATGTCCCATGGTCTATTTTCTGCCTGCATTGTTACTTGGATATTGTATAAAATGTTTTTCAATATTATATAATATCTTAGCAATAAATAAATTATATTATATGAATAATAATTTTTTTCACACAAAATGCATTTTATAGTTTACATATAAATAGTACGTAAACCACATTTAGCTAATAGAGGTATGCAATACACTAATACGTATTACAAATTTGATGGTGTCTGCTTACAATTGATATTTGATCTTCATCAATACTTCCTTGAGATTCCGTACTAGTATTCACTGGTCTCCTCAAGTTTTCACCACTTTCTTGCGAAACAATCAATGGTTCAGGTTTTACGATATTGGTTGCAACTAAAGTAATTTCATTAATTTCTTCCGGTTTATCTCCAGATCCAGATGTAGAACCCGTAGATGATTTTCTTAATCTCTTCCGGCGGAAAGATGGAGATAACGGTGATGGACTTGGTGAACAAGATTCACCACGATCCCCTCCCCCAGGTTCACTACTAACACTTGGCCATTTTGTTAATGACGCAGTATGCATTTCTGCAAGTCCTTTTATTTTTAAGCTCTCTGCAGTCTGCACAAAAGATGATTAGAAACATTATATATCTGTTATCTTGGTAAACACGCAAATTCTTGAGAAAGTGTTTGTACTGAGTTCTACATACCTTTATAATCGAAGGTAACTGATCTTGAGATATGTTCACTTCACCATAATACATGAAATCAACCATGATCTTCAGGTCAGAGAATTTGACATCCTTTAGAATAACAATAGGATGCTGACATGGATTTACTGTGAATAATGACTGAAAGTACGTACTGCATGCAGACAGTACGACTTTGTGTGCCTGAAGGTGTCTGCCTTCTGCAGCGAGAGTAACATCCACCAGTGTTTCATTGTTTAATAAATTTGAAAAGACTGAGATGAAGTTTGGCTGATGATTGTTCCACCGCAAACAAAATTGTTGCATTGACATCTCGATGACCCAGCCGAGTTATTATCAAACCTTTTTGCTACAAGTACAGAATTAATCAATTAATCGTGATTGTTTTAGCTTTCCTATTAAGTATACACAGTACGCACACTATGAAGCATAAGCGATACATGTATCATATTTTGTAAACAAAAAGAAAATGAATATTAAAAACCGTTTCAGACATTCGACAGATTTTAACGTACAATGAAATACAATAAACAACATTATTTAAATTATTTATACATATTCGATATGAGATGTAGCTACACAACAAGAAGACAGTGTAACAAATGGGCATAAATAAATGCACCAATCTGTACGGAGAAAGAATGCAAAAGCACTAATAAACATCACATCGTAAATAAACCTTTTATCCCTTCACAATACACTACCGACGATTGTAACTAATATTTAATACAATCCTTTCCCCTCATTATTCTAACGCCACAAACTTCAACGGATTATACTCATAAACGATAAAAGCTCGAAAATGCATTCGCGAGTGCATCTTGCTGGTCAAATAAGTTGTCATTCGCGTGAAAAGCATAAATTGTACACCGGATTGTCAAACTATATCGAACAGCGTCATGAAAACACACAAATAAGCGAAAAAACCTTCAACAATACGGTTACAATCGCTTCATAACAAATATAGATCCGCTCGGTGACGATCGCGAAAAAGAAAACAGATAAGTTGGGATCCTCACTTCGTTCGGGAATTGGTTTCTACCGAAGGAATTCGGCGAAAGAGCTTTCACCGGGTGGGACGAGACGTTTGCAGATTCACCGTTCCGGTTGTTAGTAAGAAAAACAGAGCTCCCTCGGCACTGCCATGGAATCGACGAAATTTTCCACAACAGACTGAGCGGTGACGCTTGTGTAATTCACAAATGACGTCATAGACAAAAAATTACGACGGTTCAATGGGTGCGCGACAGTCCTCTCGAAAATCGTCTGGCTTTCGACAGATGTTGATATCGCGACAAATTTCTCGTTCAATTGACAAATATGAAAGATCTTATCAACGTGCGTCCTTATAAAATCTAACTTGATCAATATAGCGGCCAACCGATACCGACATCTGGCGAGGATCCGTCAAGTAGAGGACTTTGGTAGACCTTTCGAAATATTTTTCTCCGAATTTCGAAGTACCTAAATTGTCACTCGGAGTCGTGTATCTCTTTTTTTTACGTTTCTATTGAATATGGTAATTTTGTATAATTTGATTTTCAAATTATCACGTATAACCTATACGGCGCAACGTACGAATGGGATGTTTGTATTCTTTCGATGAATCGAAAAGTAAAATTTCAATGTAATACGACTTAAGCTGTAAAGATAAGAAAGAAATAATTAATGACGATACAGATATATATTTACGCTAATCGTTCGCGCACTTATCTTTTTTAACGCGATAACTGAATGTTTATAAACAATAATTAGTCCGAAAATGATAGACTGTTACATTCTGTTACATTCAGTGTTATGCATTGCATTAATTTGCTTGCAAGCTGCATCGTTTTATACATTTTTAATGAAAGTATACGAGGAATGTAATGTTCCGTTTCAAAATAAATATAAATATGATCATTCGAGGAAATTTCTTAAATATTTCCATATTTTACGAACATGTAATTGAGTCGTTTATTTTGAAAGTGGTATAAGTTCAATGAAAAAAATACAGATGAATTCTTTCACCATCAAATCTGTGAAAATAATAAAATGAACTTGTACCACTTTGAAAATAAGCTACACAATTTTAGGTCATTGGTAATTTCCGTTTATTTCGTGAGATTGAAACGTCCATCGTAATTAAATACACGCATATATTGGTACTGAACAATAGATAGTGTGTAATTGAAATAATCCATTGTTTATTGAAATTATAAGTATTTAGTCCATCACAAAGATTAAGTATTAAGTATATTGCATTACACTATGTGGGCACATTTGATAATAGTATAATAGAGTTTCTCCATGATCAGGTGTCACAAAAGAGTATGGTACTATACTAAATGTAAATTAAACAAATAAGTAAAAATCGTCCACATTTACTTCATGCTAGATAGTAATACTGAAGACATTTTCTATCTAATAGTCACCAATTTGTTTTGTACATGCTATAAATGTATACAGTCCGGTTGAAAATTTACAGGTTTTTTAAGCAACTGTAAAGTGTGTTAATTGTTACGTTAAAAGGAAAATCGTTTCATTAAACACATTCACTATTGCAGAGAGTCTTGTTTGCCTCTTGTACAGGTCACGTTCGTTGTATACTTGAATTTAAAGAAACGAGATTTAACAATTACATATTTACGTATACCGAGATATCACATTGACAATATACCTGAAAATTGTATAAATAAAGTGCGTGCAGATCCATAGAATTTTCGGACAATGTTCGAAGATATAAGAAACTCAGAATGTCCACCCCGCCGAACTGTTCAAAGAGATTGCTGCCATTTCAGACCATACATTTTCAAATTTCCTAACTGCGAATGGACCCTTGATTTCGGGTTGTACTTACTGTCATGTAACATTATTAATTTGTCTTATCAAGGTTTCCATGTAACAATGTAATATCTTTAATTTAGATACAATATTATAACTATATTCATCCACGACTTAATACCCGATTAAATTTTTGATAATATACTCTCATCATGCGTTGCTTAATCTATAAAAAGAAAACTTCTCCTGTGAAGTATTAATATCTTGAGCTCCTTTGACTTCTTGCATTCGTTTAAGTCCCGAAAGAAAGACATAAATTACTTAAGTTTTTATAAATAAATTAATTGCAAATATCGAAAAAATATATATGTACTTAAAAAATAATCAGTGAATTATACGTAGTATATATCGATTATGCAATACAACAGCTGTACATTGTGCAAAGAATTGAACACTTACATTGAGTAAATCAGTAATTGCACCGATTCAGAATTGAGAGTCGTGAAAAGCAGAGAGTACGTTTGTTTTGTTATTATTTTTTTTCATTATCCGAGTTTCTGGTATTCCAGCAGAAAAGGAGTTTTACATTATTCAAACATCAATTTAATAGGCTTTCGCTGCTAGGCCGTGGTTTAGTGACCAAACTCTGTAAGGCTCTTATTCCGTCCTCTGTTAAATTCGGAGGTCCGAATAAGAATTCTCTGCGAGAACTCGGATTGAACAAGAGATCTCGCATATTCTCATTAGTTAGCACCAGAGAATGTAAAGAGGTTTGCGTTAAATTTACTTTCCTAGCTAATGTCCCAGTGATGTGAACATCGTCAATCCAGAAATACGGTTCTTTCTGAGCTTCGCGATACAAAAGAAATACGGTGTCGGGGGAATATAATATGGCCCATCCAGCGCAGTATGCGGGATAATATCTACCAGGATACTCTTGCGGAGAAACTCTCCATTTTGAACGCCACGACCTTTTTACGTTGCCTGATGAGAGAAGGTCGCAAAGTATCAAGCGTCTGGCACCCCAAGGGGAAAGGCCATGCGTTAAGAAATCCAGCATGGCGGGTATATGAACAAAAACGTCATCGTCTAATTTTAGTATATATTTGGCACCTGAAACAATAGAAAACATATTAGAACCTTTGGCTAATTGAATAGTGACTTAAACTTATACTTTTTTTAATGACACGTTACATATACTTTTTTTAACAAATTATTCTGCAGAATGCTTGTATAATAAATAGTTCTTCATGATCCGTATTCTTGGATACATCAGAAGAAAATAGATAACAGGAAATTTAATAAATTTCACCTTATAAGTGTATTATTATAAATAGAAATACCCACTCCGGGGTGGAAAGTAAAAGCTAAGAACTGTTCCAGAGAAACTTTACGGTAGGAATATTATTGCCTCAAAATTCCAAGTGAGATTTCAAGAATATACACAGCATTATAGATCATTGAACTTCAAGCGAATACAGACTCTTCCCAATCAGTTTATCACACCCATCACAGTCCAAAACAAAACACATCATCAGACCAACGTATACAAACAGATTCTCTTACTTGGACAATGATACGTAGCCCATTTCAATGCCATGACATGCTTATACGTCATGTTCCTATAGGCATCGAGAAAGTTGCCTTGTATCAAATCTTTGTATTTCCTATCCTCCTCCTCGAGCTTCGCTTGATGCTCCTCAGAATAGCCCACCAGGAACAGAAGTGCTACGTCCGGTGACTGTTGACCCCAGGTCTCCCTGACGACGTTCCTTTTGAGAAAGTTCTCCGGCGCCGAGTGAACTAGCATCAGCAACAACGGGTGCGTACGGTTGCACGGGTCGTGGTTAATCGTGAACTTAAAATCCTTGATATTGATCAACGTTGATTTGTCACCGGACGGAAGTTCGTTCAGCAAGTACGGCTGGGGGGAGGGTGTAACGTTTCCAGGGAGTATAAGAAGGTATCCTGGACCCGACGCGCCGCTGGTATACGGCGTAGGTGATCCTGAGCCATCGATGTGAAGCCAAAAGGAGAAGCATCCAGTTAGTGCCAAAGCGACCACAAAGATGAGGGTGCATGGCGGCGAACCGAAGGCATGGAGCCGCCGCTTATCCAGCATACTAACGAGCCCCTTTCATCATATACGTCTGAGTCTGGCTGAAAAAGAGGAGGAGGAGACGTTTTCTCGTTCCCATTATTCTATCTTCCTTAGAATTGTTACGTACGGACGACGAGAAATCGTTACAGTAAGACCCCGCTTAAAGGGGGAGTTAGGGTTTGTAGATCGTTTTTTTGTGCTTTTTTTTAAAGTCAAATATTTCGAGAGTACTGTCCGAAAATTTGAAGGTAATCGCAGCAAAACTTTCGAAGTTATTGACCAGATAGTCGTTATATTTTCGGTCGGGCGTTCGCCGCTCAGTGATTTTATAACAATGGTGAGGGATAGGAAAATCTGAATTACGCGATTAAAAAGTGTAAATGAAAAGTGTTTAGACTGAGCGTCGAGGTGACAGAAAAATCCAGGGAAAAAACGGAGAAACAAATTACTCAGCGGGAAAGGAAAACGCACCGGAAAAGTGATCGAGAATTTGTGTCGATACTACGGAACACGTCTACGACTGTCAGGTTTTCAAAGTCGGTGACCACTGCCATTTGAAAAATACTTCACCGATTCCAACAAAATTAAACAAATAAGAACTGATCAATTTTCTTATTCTTTGTTCAGTTTCACTTATCCCCATTATTTACGTGTTAAAGATAACCTCGTTTAACGCTGTTTCGTTTAGCACTGGAACTAATTGGAACGTATCCCCCGTGTTAAGAGGGGTCTTACTGTATTCATACGTGATCCCCGAGCGTCTGGAATTATCTGACGTACCTAATCTTAATCTTCCATTTTTCTGCATGCTTTTTTATACCTGCAACGCATATTACAACAATGAGAAACGTTATTTGGAATGATATGTACAACGGTGGATCGAAGGCCTCGCGGCAAAGAGGGATGATGAGATAGTTTAATAAAATGAGATCTGGAAGATGGGTATGTCGAAAAATTGTGTGCAAAGAATTGTTGCAAAATCCTGTGTCAAAGCGTGAAGGTTTCAATTCACCCTGGTACATATTATACAGGGTGTAACAAAAATTCTGGGACACTTTAGGTTTATGGATAGAACCCATAAAAATAAGACAAAAAAGTCTTACCCCCTTTTGTAAAAAATTAAAAAAAAATCATATCTCCGAAATGGTACGTCGTAGAGGACCGATTTTGATTACAATATAATGATTGCAATATAATATTTGAAAATACTAAATAAATAATTTATTACGGCATCGCGAAGACATTAGGAGTAAAGATTGTTCTGTCTGTTCTAACAGAGAAATCGGGCGGAAACGGCAAACAAATTATTTTTGTGAGACGTTTTCACGAAAACCAAAACTTCACGTGGCAGAATATTTCAAAAAATACAACACGATGGAGAACCATAAAATATCATTTTTGCATACAAACATTTCTTTAAAGCATATTATTGTGTAAATATAAGTATATGTAGTATATCAAGTTTAAAAGAGAATAGATATTGTTTTCTCTGCATCCTATGCACTACTGTCCGATGAATGAAAATTAATTCCGACCAGCACGACACATATGTATAAATTTAATACGACCGCAAAGAGTTAATTACAACGTTTGGTTTTTAAACTTGATACTCCCGGTCCCCAGGGACCGGCACAGTGCTCGATGTGTTAAAGCATCACCTGTTGCTCCACAGAGACAGAAATATTACTAATAAAGGAACGTCAATTTGTTTTACGCAGGCCGAGTGCTATCTATTTTTTTTTTTAATAATAAATGTCTGCGTGAGGACAGTGTAACTGAGATAATAAATATGTGCCGAGTGTATTCAAGAACAAGAAAATAAATATTGTCTCCAATGAGGCGTAACAAGTATTTGTGAATCAGATTTTTAATTAAATGGCACGACACACTAAGCAAATACAATAGTTTGCGACATATACGATTTCCAATCCTAATTTGGTCAATTATGCTATTATATTCGAGCTTTGTTGCGCGACACCTTGTATGTGCATATACAAGGTGACAAATCGTGTATTATTTTTGTTTTTGAGCGATCTATAATGCGAATTGAACGAGTGTTCGTGTTGATAAATGTTTTTGTAACATTTATCTTGGACGAATTAATAAAAAACGGTTTAAATGATTCAAGTGACGCAATGTAACAAATTGAAATTAATTTCTATCTATAAAAAATTATGGATTAGAGTATGTACTTGATCTTTACATGTGTAAGTTTACATATTAGTATATTATTTAATTTAAAAAAATTAAAAGTTCACAAACACATACTTGGATAAATTATGAAACATTTAACTTCTTCCTAAAATAAATTTATTTCCATGCATAATAGATATGAAAGGATGCAATTGTGCTATTTTCTGGTAATTTATGCAGATAATAAACATTCATTGTCGGAATATCTCTTTGGTTTAAAGCGAGTTTAATGTAAAATGTTCAACAAGCAAGTGCTTATCGGAATTCTTCGACTGCACTTTTATAGCAGATGTTGATACGCATAATGTATTGGTTTGAAAACGATAAAATCGATATTTATCGAGATATGTATTTAGAATCCTTACATGTGTTAGTAACTTATCAACGATTTTTCTCCGTAGCCTTATCAGCTAACCATTGCTAAGCGATGCGATTATAAGAAGGTAGTTTCCTCTGGCAACTCGGGGCGTCAAGATCAGAGCATTTTTTAAAATGTTTTCACACATAAAATCATACGTTACAGTTTAATACGATTTCTAGTTTTCCGTTATATGGATAAACATAGTGTACTTCGAAAGGAATTCATATCTTTGACGAAGAATATGTCGAAATTTCCTTCCACGAATTCAGGTAAAAAACTTTCAACCAACTGTTATAGAAAAATCGTCTAACATGGCACGTAATCAAAGATTTTTGTTTGACGCAATAATTTAATAAAGAACCATGTAATTCTACTCGATATAATGCATGTGAGAAACTAAAATGATGATTTATATTTTTAAGTAAATAAATAATGACGAAAAAAAATTAATACGTGAAAGAAATTATGTAACTTGATTAACATTACTACTAGTAATTTTCAAATGTAATCTAAAATAAATAAAAAGTAAACGAAATCGATCTTCTACTTCATCGAATTTTTGTTTAACCATTAGGAACGCGAATAAACTAATGAAAGCGGTTGATAAATGATTTAAAAAATATTAAAAATTCGAAATGAATGTTAAAAGTTGTGTTATACAAGATCATTGCATACCAGATTGATTACATAATTTTGTTAGCAAGTAGCAGTCAACATATAATAGTGATAATATATCAATGTCCTATTATTTTGTAAGGAGAAGAGTATTAAATAAACAGGCATATGATTAAAATAATGTTCAGTGTGCTGTGCATTATAGTTGATTTTGTTTTTACATTTAATATGGTAGTTTAATACTGTTATGCACATTATATTACACTTATAAACAAAACAGTCATTAAATAACAACATTAGATGCATAGTGATACTTCAAACATTAGATAGTATTCAAATTTATAATACATGAAAATATAAATTTCATAATTGCTGTTTCCAATTGCCAGTAATGTATTTGAAATTAACACAAATACGTTTGTTTTGTTTTTCACCTATGTAATGAGTTTAAGAAATTTGTTGTTTTGCCAAATAAAGAAAATAAACCATGCTTTCAATAAGCAAATGTTGATTTTTGTCATTATTTCAAGATGCACTGTAACACAATAAAAACAGTTTATAGATAGATGTACAAGTTTTAGTGGAAACCTTGTAAGATAACGTGACATTATAAGATAAGATTAGTGGAAGAGGCGAATACATTGCAGAAACAAAACAAGTGGCATCTACAATCGTCAATAATAAACAAAGAATATTGTAATCTAAAGTTTGATTATCATATTGTGATTACTAAGAAACAAGACATAGTGCGATTATAATAATTTGTTTCTTATGGTATATTACATGCACACTCATTCGACTTTGTAATACAACTATTTGCACCTTTAAATCTCTAACCACTTACTCATGAACTCTCACAATTAATAGTAATAGCCACGAAAGTGGGAAAAGTTCTTAAACATAGAAATAGAAATACACTCGGTTACAAAATCTTAAAGTGTTGACGACTTTTTCATAAAAAAATGTTTGTACACAAGACATTGTAATAGAAATGTATTATTATAACAGTTGTAATTTCATATACAATCAGATGCAGAATATTTTTACAAAGTTTGTTTATCTCCAGTACGCTTCATTTCTGTCATTAATTTAAAGTGAACGTAAATTCACAACCGTTATTAATTATTAAAGTAAATATTTCAATTTACAACTTCTTTGTTGATATGTGATTGTTTATCGAAGTTGTGAGTTCAGGTATTCATTTTTAAAACATTACTCCTACATTGCAAGATGGTTCAATACACGTAAATTATTCTATACAATCAAGTTAAACATTTGTACAAAATGTATTGTAATATTTGCACGTAAGTCTTTAAAACGTATACATAATACTAGGGAAAACAAAAAGACACGACATTCGGACAATCCTGAATCACAACAATGTCAGAAAAAGGAGTGCATCGTCAAACCACTGTGTCACGAATAACACGAAAACACAGCGTCGTGAAACAAACGTTCCTCTCCCGTCGCCTATGTAAAAAAAAAAGAGAAAAAAGAATCACAAAACTTACATGCGGTGAAAAACTCCAAGAATTTATAAACATTCGCTGCGACAGGAAATATCTTGTTAAGCACATTCGGCACAAGTGACATAAAGCTCGATGCCACTCACGCAAAGTATAACATTAAGATTTGAGGTTATATCAAACGGATGTATTGTTGATCATCAGCGACGTATTAAAGCTGCATTATATTACGAATTATTCATAATATATTTTCCGACAAGACCGACGCAAATATTAATGGAATGATCCGGCGATTTAACAGTCTGCTTTCTTTTTTTTCCGTACACCCCTCATTGTTCCTTTCTATTTGTTTATTTAATCATATGCGCCGTTTTATGCAATCAAGGCGGATCGAACCATGTGTAGAAAAATTTACTAGGAGGCGAAGCTACCGGAAAACCCGTGAGCAAAGGTGGGCGAAGGGCGAAAGTCCGCTTCGGTCGTGGATCGAGTGTTGTGTGATGCACAATGTTGTTCCTCCCTTGTATACTGAAACAATAAGCTATGGAGCACCCCCTTTGATCGGTATGCACTACAAAACCTGCTTACAAGGCGGGATATTCAAGTTCCGAATTTGCATCCATTCCTTACTGGATATCATGTAATTTAACGATCGTAAATAATAATAAAACGATCATTTTTGACTGTCTATAAATAAAACAATTATTAACACGTTCAACCCGGCGAATTTTTTCGAAGTCCGTATGGTCAGCGGGCTCGAGATTGTTTCACTATTTTTTCTGTTGTCAGTGGGTTGAGTCTGAAGTCTAGTTGCATGAAATTGTTATAAAGTACTTATAAAACTTTATTTACAAAGTTTGAAATATATATACAAACTAGGTGTGGACCACCGGTGGTTCACGCCGGGTTGAACGTGTTAATTAAGTATTGCCTCAACTTATTGAAAACCATAATATTACTGATTTAGATTTTTTCGGTCTCATTATTTAGATCCTTTTCATGGAAAAATTAAAAAAATTCATGTAAGGTAAATGTGACAATTTATGGATTATGCATTGAACTGAAGAAAACAAAAGAAACCGAAATCTTACCGTTGTGGCATTTAGAGTTAAACGTTTACAAAGATCCCGACTATATATACGTACGTGCTTTAGTTAGAATTAGTTTGACAAACTACGAATAAAAAAAATTAAACTTTTGTACACTGGTAATTGTTTTTATTTCATCGTATCTCACAATTGAAAGAAAAGTTAGTAAGAGTACTTAATTGCATGTAAAATTATATACTCTCCACTTATTCATCTAAACATATCCTGATTTTCACACATTTTAGCAATCGACGAAAATTACATGAACAATTTCTAATTTATTAACAAACTAATTGTATTGAAATATCACTAAACTCGTTCGAAAAGCAGTAAATAATCTCTCTTGAATCTTAAAATACTGTCGAAACAAAGTATATCAAGGTACAAATTCTCCTCCATCATTCATTAAAAAATTACATACTAACATATCTATATCTTTTAAACCCGAGATTATTAATGCACCACGACCGCTGAAACCACAGAGATCAAACAATTTTTTCCGCCCGAACAGTCATTCTACTTCCACAACAAACTGTGAGTGAATTGCAATTTAAGTAACAATTTGCGAAAAGTCAATCGCGGAAGCAAGTAGAATTGCATTTTTCGGATAGAGTACGGAATATAATATCAATTTTTAACGATCGTAAATATAATCATAAATCAGAAAACTTAACTGGCTATGAAACGATCAAAACAGACAAAAGCGATTAATGTGAATTAATAGAAACTTTATTAGGTACTTACGTAACATCCATAATAAAGTAATAATCTTTTTTTTGTAATACTTTCCAACGTTTCGGTCATAAATTGTGACCCTTTAAAAAGATTACTACTTTATTATGGATGATAAGTAAGTACCTAACAAATTTTCGATTAATTCACATTAGTCGCTTTTGTCTGTTTTGATCGTTTCGTAGCCAGTTAAGTTTTCTGATTTATGAGTACGGAATCTATTCGAATATTCCGCCGATGCGGGTTAGTCGTGTGGTCGGTCGGTTTGCGTGGGTGGCGCTCGGTGTTCGTGCATGAATTGAATGCACGCGAGAAACTCAAGCGTCTGCAGCGCTAAGCGCTAAAAGCTACCTCTCCCCACAAGTCGCTTAACGCGCATGCGCCGCAGGTTTATTATCTTCTTTCTGTTCAAGTGCCATTTCATTGCATGCAGTGCAGTCTATAAAACAGAATGCGTTCTCAGTGGATCTCGAGTTTCCTATCACTTATCGTCATTCGTAGCGTATAAACATAACAGCACGCGGTCATTAACTTACAAATTGTTTACGTACCGTCCGGCGCATGAGAATCCGCTAATACCGCGGCCGAAATGCTCGTTTTCTCATTGTAAAAAGACGAGATCAGGCCATTGTAGCGTCGTTCTCACTGTCGGTCCGAAATTTCGAACGTTCGCGTGAGCAAAATGTCATGCAGTTACGCGGACGGGCTGTCGCCGTACGAAAACAAAGGAGTGCTGGGTGTGGAGGAGGTAAAAAAAAAAATATTTTCTTTCTACTATCGGTCGCCCGCTCGTTTGGCGGGAGCCAGCCAACCGCGAGCCCCTGCGTTTATGTATTTAATGTACAATATTTTTTTTAGAGATACGACAGCATCGAGGCACTGCGACTGAAATCCGGCCTCCTCGCCGATTGGATACAAGGTGCACGACATGTCGTGGTTCACACTGGTGCCGGTATCAGCACTGCTGCGGGCATTCCGGATTTTCGGTGATTATCATTTGTAATTTTTCGCTCGAATCCCCACCCTACTTCTATGTATTCCCCTCCCCTTCCCCCTCCCGCGCCCCCCGCCGATAGTTTCCTCGGCGATCTGTTACGCGTTTCAAAGCGCCACCGGTCAATTCTTTTAAATTAATCAAGCGCGAAAGGGTAGCGTGAAAAAAAAATTGGAAAATTTCTTTGATCTTCGTTCTCGTTGCTGTCGTTATGTATAAGAAGCTTGGAATCAATTTCGTAACTTTGGCACGGTTTAATAACAATAGATTATAATGGAGGAATTTAAATGTTGTTGATAATTAATTATTAATAAATTCTGCAATTTTTGATAAAATTAGTAATTTTTTTTATATTTATAATATATCTAGGTATAATTTAAATAATGTCTTTGTCTGTGGTCTATTTGATATAAAATTTTTTTTCTATTCTTTTTGGACTTTAAAGGAATACTGTAGGACATTTGCGATAGTCAACAAGTACAGTATGTTTTAACTATATTCTGTGCCCTATGTTTGATTTATCAGAGGTACAAATGGCGTATGGACTTTGGAACAAAAGGGTTTAAAGCCCAACATGAATATCTCTTTCGACGAAGCAATACCTACCAAAACTCACATGGCACTGAAAAAATTAATAGACTCCAGTGAGTACCATTAAACCATAAGAAATATATTGTACAACGAGAGTGCATATTTTTTCATACTTAAATGATATATGAATTTACAGAGAAAATTAAATTCATTATAAGTCAGAACATTGATGGTCTCCATCTTCGTTCAGGAGTACAGAGACAAAATCTTGCAGAATTGCATGGAAACATGTTTACTGAGCAATGTGATAAATGTGGCAGGTTTGTGTGGTACAATTTAATGTTATAAAATTAGGTTGCACCATTATAAAAATAAAATAATATGTATCTTCTGAATATTCTATGCTCACGACCCAAGAAATTGAAGTTACTTTAATTTATAAACAAACAGATTATCTTACCGTTAATTTTTAAACTAACATATCCCTGCAAGAGCAATAATTCAACACAGCAGGAAATGATAATGCGTTCTTTCACTATTTAGTCATTTTACAATGATCATAGATCATAATTGGCACTCCAGCGTACTTTGTTAAAGTATAACTTTTTATTGCAAAAAAAAAGAAATGGGCCAGTTATATTCACCTAGCATTATAGAATATTTAACTACTCAAGGCATGCTTTTGAAATCATAAAAATCAAGCGAATTTTTATACATACATATTATCCGAATGAGATTTATAACATATATATTTCTTTCTATCTCGAATAGCAACTAATTAGGCGCATGCTATTTTAAAACATTTTCCGTTATTATTATTTTTCTTTTAATAATAAAATCTGTGGGAAATCAGATTTAGTTTTCGCGCCGTAATTCCCGGATATAATTGTGTTAATTATAAACTTTTGTTATATTGCTTTGTATACCTTCAATGCTATCTTATTTTTATCCGAAACATTTTTCAATATCTCATACAATTCGAGAGTTATGCGCAAACGTTTGTAAACGTTTGTTCGTTTCTGTACGTAGATTTCATTTATTCAACACGCGATTGAAACCAAATATTCCGTTTGTCATATTTTGAAATTCTACATGATTTTACACAAATTTTTTCTCTAATTTAATAAATAATTAATTTGCAAACATGCAAACATAAATTAAAAACATACCCTATCTTAGTTCATACTCAGAAGTTATCACTATATGAAACATATACCTTTTAGACAATTTATTCGGAACTTTGCAACAAAAAGTGTGGGCAAGAAATCACTTGACACTGTATGCAGATCTGAACAGATAGGTGGTCGCCCATGCCGTGGTCGAATGCATGATACCATTCTTGATTGGGAAAGCAATTTGCCAGACAGTGATCTCACACTGTCTGACTTACATTCAAGGTAACTAAACTGATTATTGTAGTACAACGGACCAGGAGTTTCAACCATTATAGATTTTTACACATATTATATCAGCGTAAATATTTTAAGAGCATGGTAGACGTTAAAAATGTTAATACACTTTGAAGAACCATTTTCTTTCAATTGATAAATATATCATATCATTCAAATGTATGAACTTTATAAATGAAAATTATTTGTGATGATTTTCTGAAAACAAATATATCTTCCAGTGTTGCAGATTTAAGCATATGTTTGGGAACAACGCTACAAATTATTCCCAGTGGTAATTTACCACTATACACAAAAAAATATGGCGGTCGTCTTGTTATATGTAATCTACAACCCACGAAACATGTAAGGCAAACACGCTTACAATCTTTATTTTATAATTATCATATAATGTATTGGCAAGTTTTCGGTTCTGTTAAATGCATAATTCATTAGAAAAGAACCATCCAAAAAATGTTTTTACTCTGCTCGAAATAAATACCTAATTTTATATCCACTGGTTTTAAGTGGTTGCACAAGATAAGTATAGTATCTCACTAGATTAACGAAATTAGTATTAACACTCGAACTACCTAGGATTAATTCGGTATATTTTAAAACGCTGGAAAACTGCGTTTGAAAGAAAGAAATAAAGGAAAATAGTAAATCGATCAATTTAATTATCTACATATAGAAACATTGTTATTTAGTATTTTGGAAATCGCAGTGTTAGAAATTTAAGGGATTTTTATTAGAAACTCCGAACCAGTCATTTTGGCTGCCTCGGTAATTCTAATATTAAAAATCGTTTTCTCTTCGAATGATTACTTCTGTATATATATCTTTTGTTATAACGTAAAAACGAATGAAATGATGGTTTTAGGATAAGAAGGCAGATTTGATAATCAACGGAAACGTCGACGAAATAATGATTAACGTGATGAAAAAGATGGGATTAGAGATCCCGGAGTACGAGAGTAGTATGGATCCGACGCGAAATTCGGACACGACGTCCAAGGAGATGGACTGGACAATACCGACCAGCAGAGTGAAAGAGATGAACGTACTTTACAAGAAAGTATGCAAACCGATGAGAAGAAAACGGAAAACGTTCATGTACGAGAGAGACAGAGCGGAAGCGGCTAAGAAAGAAGTCAAACCGAAGAAACAGGCGTTTATGGTGAAGCAAGAGTTAAAAACGGAAGATCCATTAAACGCGACAAATATTCTCTGTGGCAATACGGTCGGTGATATGAGCAACACCTCTGTGAAAATCGAAGAAAATCTCGCCGACGTGGAACCGTACCAATATTCGACAGATACTATGAGCCAGCCGGATGATCTGAGTTTAGCAATGAACGACTTAGTGTAGCATGATTTAAAACATATGGTGATCCTGCGACCTAATACTCCTATTGATATCAGTCTACGTTAAATTTATTTATGAGTGCATATGGAATGAATGTTATATCTGTATGTGAAGAATGCCTAAAGTGTTATTGATTTGTTTATATATACATATATATATATATATAAATATATTATATATATATAAAACAAAAAAAAACAAATCCGTACGATAAGTTTATTAACTGCATAGGCTTTTATCGTAAAATCCGAAACCGCTGCAATAAGTGTAAATATGTGTAGTAGTACTTTTAAAATCGCTTTCGTGTTTTTGTCTGCTTTTTCATTACTCGAAAAACCGCATATGCGTGCATATGCCGTTGTAGTGTTACCTGACGCCACTAAGAGTTTCAGATGAATAATATTTGTATTATATTTCCGACACATATATGCATGCACTACAGTTTTTTCCACTACGATACGTTAAGATTACGTATTTACATAAGATGATTTGTTTAAAATGATTTTTAGTACGTTAAGGTAGATTTCATAGGAACACCCGTCGATCGCGGAGTAATCTCTCGTATAGATCTATGAAAGATCGATGGATCGCGCAGCAATTGTTACATTGTTCATGCTGGAAGCAATATGACAGCGTTACACTCGACCCAGTTTAATTAATACTTGTCCTAGTACCCGTGATTTCTCTACAATTTTTACTGCTTCCACGAATTTATCAAAATGACCAAATCTTCCGGAAAGTGTTTGTAATTTGTGAAAGCGAACAAGAGGGGAAAAAAAACAAACAAAATAGCGTGTTAGTACGTGGGAATGGATTTGTTATTTCAAGTATACATATTACACTCGGTACTTCGAGTCCTTTTGAATTAAAGCTCCGGTTAGAGCGTGAATGTTTTTTAATTACCGCAATTACTTAAGTGTCCCTTGTTAAACGCACATGTTTATAGAATCGTGAGCACAATCTTTGCAAGTAGTGAACCTAAAACAGAAATGTCGACATGATCACCTCGCGTAAGGGTTTTACCGCTGACAATATAATGTCTCTTTAATAACTTCGAACGGCAGACGAGTGCAGATTTTAAACACGTAAAAGCAAAGCTTTTGGGAGAAAGTTTTGAAGCGAGTCTTTCTTATATCGGCATTCAACGCCAATTTGTTGACGGCGTTTAATACATAGTAGAAGGCAAATTAGTGGAATGTGTAATATTTATATGTACATAGCGACACTCGCTTGGTTGCTCTGAATAATTTATTATTTTGACGTAACTGGACGTTATTATTAGTCAGACATAGTATTCGACGGGAAATAAAATTGTGGAAAGGTTTCCGTTTGTACATTTATTCTTTCCTACTCCGTTTTATGATTTTACTAGGTCGGTTCGTCAGTTTCTGTCGTTTTCCCTCCGACTACTTTCGCACGAATTTGTTAAACGAATGAAGTTATATTATTTATATGTATGCAATACTGTGAATGTTATGGATTTACAATTTATCCACGATTGTTTTTAAAATACTAATAAATTATAAGTAATCTATTGTACGAAAAGCATTTCGACACACTGAACAATGATACCTGACGCATTTAAATGAAATAAATTTATTCGATTAAAAAAGGCGTGTAAAAGTAAAGAAAAACGACAGGACTTGTGGACCACCCTAGTACTAATAGGAAAGTTTAAAAAACATTATATTCGTTATAATTTTCTTCCAGATCGTCGAATAACAATTTGTTTACAGCTTCGTTGCTTCTGATTAACTGTACGATTGACTTGTTTATCTATAATATAACGATAGTGTATTTCTTATGGTGATTTTTCGTCTCTGCGGTATCCGAACCCAGTAATTAAATGAAAAGTTCATGGCCCTCGGAACATTCTATGTATATGTATATGTTATTATAAATATAATGAAATAGCTTACATACTTATTTAGAGGAATAAAATATAGTTGTGTATGTATATGCAGTTTCATTCTAATTGTAAATCACATTTAGTCTGATCAAAATGTTAAGCGTTTGTGTTTCACAGAATTTTCATATTATTTAGAAAAATTCATTTTTTGTTGTTGTTGACGTAACACAGGTGTGATTAGGTGTTAATGCAAGATACAAACGTATTTAACATTTGTATTCTACGTTATTTTTGTTTTAAGTGCGGAGGCGTACTACATTCTGATCAAATTGCTGAATGGATTATGATGAAACTTATAAGATAAATCATGCTATGAGAAAGTAACACGAGGATTTATGGACGTGCTAGTTTTAGTTGCGCTTTTAAGCCGATATCTCTCAAACTCGAAATTTAAAATTATATTCGATAAAGACGGATTACAGGATAGAATTGAAAATTTTAATAGATCAAAAATGACTGAAATATTTTGAGTTTCTACATTTTTCGGCTGTTGTAGATTTTACGTTTGTGTGCAATATGGATAACTGAGTCATTATATACGAAGTAATAAACATTTAGCGTTAAGATTTTGCGTTTTTCTGAATATTGAAAAATATCTGAAAAATCCTGACTGACAAGTGAGACATGCCGTTATTTTTAATTAAAATTGAAAACATTACTGCAAACAAAATGATTGCAAAATTAATTATTATAAAACTTATTACATGTAAATTCGGACGGATTCTGTCAAATCACTGACAATTTTCACATTTCCAACAGTTTTAATTGATAATTTCATTTATTAATAAGTTAGCGTGTAAGTGTAGAATGTAGAAAACAAAATACTACTTGCAACTTTATATCCGATTAAGCCGTACTGTGTAAGAAAATATTTTTCATTGGGATGTAGAGCGAAAAGCCAAACACCAAAAGTCTATGCGTATCGCAATTAAGCAATATTTCGAAAAAACCATTTTGCATCTGTTAATTGGATCACTAATACTACATTTTATCAATGTTTCGAGAAAATAGGGCGTCGATTTCGCAGCGAATACGCCTTGTGTATGTACTAGCAATTTAGAAATAAAATAAAATTGAATTATTCAATACGATTGTAAGCATGTGATAGTTTTAATCATCAATTTCCGATTTAAAAACCTGGTTTGCATTGTTTAATCGGTCCAATTTACCAGATTAATTGTCTAATATTAATTATAATCGTTACAGTAAACAATTAGTACCCAATATAGCGTAATAATTTATTGGGATCGAAATTCTAAATTCTCCGAAAAAGAATGAGTACTAAATTTATTAATTATTATAGAAAAACATAAATGAAACATATGCCTTTCAACCTTTTAAAATAATATAGTGAAGAACTAATTCATTTATCTTGAAATTATCTTTAGATATTTAAATTATTTAATTGTAGACATAATTCCACTTTAACTTTTAAGTTGACTGCTAATATTCTCATTTATAAAATTATAATTGATCTCTTTATTCTAGTAGGCATAAACCTCTAATTTTTCTTCGATATAACTTTGAAAAAAATGTATTTATATTTCGTATATTTCACTATATGGCTGTTCTTCTTTCTAAACAAATCGGAACAATTTAATTCGATCGTTAAATTTGTTAATTGATGAAACTAATTAAAAAACAGAGGACTTACACAGTTTTCTGCGAAATATGGGAATACCTGGATAGACTTACATATTTTATTGAATAAAAATTGAATTTAATGGAATACACTACGTATTCCTCGCAATACAATAATTATGCCGTAATAATAAGTCAGGCTTCGACTAGCAATTTAAAATACGGAAATATAATTTGATATAAAATTCATTTCTGTCGCACACAAGGAAAGAAAAGAACAAAAACCAGAAAAATTATACGACTACATTTTACGAGTATTCATATTCTTTACATATCTAACATTATCCGGTAGATAATTTAATGATCGCATAATCTAGGCGTACGTTTCACGCACTTTGTACGAAATTTTATAATTATTACGCAACACAGAATTATCATAATTCGCAGTCGCGTACCGCGATAAGAAAGCAAATAGCGTTGAAATGCAAAATTATTTGCACTTCTGCAAAACAGTTGTCTATACTTATCAATGATTCCCTTAAAATAAGTGCAAGACAAAGCATATCTCGTAATGATTCAATTAACGCACGTGGAATGTAATTATTTAACATTTCTTCGTAAAAACGTAATTCCGATTTTATCGGCGAACGTGTACAATATATCGTACAATTATGATAAATTACATCGAAGAGATGACATTCCATTTAAAAATGAAACATCCTTTCAAAAAGAGATAATCGATTGCTCGGTAATGTGTGTCCACAATGATTCAGTCTTTTACAAACATACTATTACATTCGGAATTATACTATATTTACACAGCTATTACACGAAAGACTATATAATTCGATGCTTTAGTGTAATTAATAACCGAGATCCTTAATTATCCACAGTTAATACTATTCAGATAATCGTAGAAAAATAATGAATGTAATTAATTATATAATTATGGTCTTTGATCTAACGCTCTAAGTCAGTGATATTCTAAACCGGGTTCAGTGAAACATTTTTATGGTCCCACGAGTATGTTTTATAAAGATGTATTCATTAAATCTTTTGTTTTAGAAAATTTCAATAAAAACATTTGAAAATACTATATAATTACCTATAGATTATAAATTTAGCAAAACATGTGCAAAAGTAACTATCTAAATTCCCATACTATAAGGTTGGCCCTTGAAATTTAAAGGGAAAACTTCTGCAATGAATTTTTTATACAAAAACTCTTCGGGATTTCAAAATAATTGAAAATTGAACATAGTCACGTATAAAATATCAATTTTCACAACCACATCCAGCAGTAACTATGTAAATTTTCATTATGAAACGTTGTGTTATGAAGTTAAAACAAAAAACGGCTCCAGTAAATTTTTTCTGCCGAATTTACAAAAAAATAGACTTCAAAGTCCGAAGTTCAGATGAATTTCGAAATTTTCAAAACCAAACTCGATGACAACCATCAAAGTTCTCATTTCAAATCGTGATACGTCGAAATATAGAAGAAAAAACAGTAGCAGCGAAATTTTTCCACCAAAATTCCAATGAGACACAATTCAAAGTTCGACTTCCGGAAACCGTCGAGGTTTCGAAGACCATCACAGGGCTTTTTGGAAAAAACTCATTAAATAGTATTTCTAATTTCATTTTCTAAAATTAAACTATTGCTTTAGGAGCAATATTTCACAGGGATTTTTTGTTCCATACATTAAGTCCTATGACCTGGAAAAAATTGGGTTCGATTCATTGACATCAAAGTTTCAATTTTGAATCGATTTTTTATACAAATGAATCGGTGGATACCTGTAATAATTTACGAGTTCTTTATACGCCCATACCCCACCAAATGCTAAAAGATTATTATATCGTTTTCATAGCCGGTCACTAATTTTCTTTGTGAAATTATATTCCACGATCGATAAAATTATTAGTGATTATTAATAATTAAAAAACTCCGATAAAGTAAAAGCTCGATATTTGTTCGTCTGGGTGGTGTTCGATAAATGCACGTTTTCACCCCCACCACTAGGGGGGTTCCCCCTTGGAATCAGTCAAGTGAATAATTTAACACGGAAGCGGCATCCTTTGACGAGTCGCAGGACCCCCCAAAAAAATTAATAATTTCCTTTGCGGCGAGATAAGAGTAATAGAACTATGAAACTTTTGCATGTTTAATTATTATGTCGTGAAAATTTTATCAACATATCGGCGAGATTTTGTCGATTAGAATGATACTAAACACGATATAATTTGCATAATATTTATTTAACTAATAAATAATTCTATGGATATGTCGATTGGGCTTGTCTTCAACACGATATCTTCCT
Organism: Mimumesa dahlbomi; assembly: GCA_917499265.3. NCBI lineage: Eukaryota > Metazoa > Arthropoda > Insecta > Hymenoptera > Crabronidae > Mimumesa > Mimumesa dahlbomi. The sequence continues at coordinate 6,473,423 of OU824120.1, read as the reverse complement.
TCTAACTGTTTGCAAACTCCCTAACGAATAGTTTAACTGTAAAAGAGTATTCGGGACCACCATTCGATAATTGCACGTCAAACCGTGACCGCCTCTTTATAACTGCACGTATTTGCTAACTGTGTCAAACGGTAAAGTTGTGGTATTCTCTCGCGTGAATTGATCCATTGCTCAATACCATAAAAGTAATAACCATGCAGATCTATCCTCACTAAACATTAATTAATTATCAATTTTCCATTAATTAATTATCAATTACCAGATAAAGTTATCGCGTTATAGATTAATCATCACGATCGTTAAAGTTTGAATTCTATATTAATTGAATATAATGGCTTTAAACGTACCTAGATACAATTTTTTCGGTTATATTTCGATTAATTTCAGTTCTTTTAGTTTATCTTTCCTAAAAAACTATTCCAACACATTATCAAAATTAGCATCTTTAATAAATCAGAAATTATTCCTTATGACGTGCAAAAAATCTAGAACCGTTCCAGCACATATTGATAAACTAAAATTTTGTATTGATTTAACCAACCGATCACTCAGCACAAGGTTGAACAAAATAAAAAAATCGTTTGATGCCAGATAAAGTTATCGCGTTATAGATTAATCATCACGATCGTTAAAGTTTGAATTCTATATTAATTAATTATTATGAAACTTTAATAGGGACGTATTTGGGTGGGGCACAACCTGCAAATATATTCACGTTACGCTCCTGAGCCGTGGGTCAGTCATCCAGCCCTTCGATTTTAGATCCAACTGTGCATGACCTTGACACCATTGCCCTACTGTACAACAAAATGTCACATACAAAAACAACCCCTAACCATACCATTCGCACCCAGTTTCATCCAAAAAGCTTTGCAATGAGTTTCGACGAACCCTTCGAAGTGCGGAACCTAATCACGCGAAATCAACACCATTTCTCCATGGTGACAGGTGCCAAGTGGGGTCTCGGTTTCGGCGACGGCCATCGGAGGGCACTCTGACAGGACTCCGCCCTGGACGGCGTCCTCGGGGGTGGTTGGGGTGGGTTTGACTGTGGTTCCTGCATCTGATGATGCGTCTCTCCGTTCATCTCGCGCAGACTCTTCTCCGAGGGCGGATCGCCCCGGTGGTTCCTCTTCGTCGGTTTCTTCGTGACGTCGTGCAGCGCGACGGGCGGCGCACTCTCGACGGATTGCAGACTCGCGGCGCGATGCAAAGACAGTCGGAGGGGCTTCTTCGGCGGCGCCGGACGGGTCTTCGTCTCCTGGGAACTGTACACCACGGACGCGTCCGAGTTCTCCGACGCGCGGGACTGCGAATCCTGCGACGAACAATTTGGGAAATGGGTGGAGACGATTTTATCTTACGTCTTATTTGTAGTTCCCGTCATCGGACGGCTTTCTTATTCATAGTTTGTTTGTTAATTCATAATTGTTTTGATTCAGTTCATTTGCAAATTTTTTTGTCGTTTTATTATCATATCAGATTGCTTCCTTTGTACCACTAGTGGTACATTCCGCCCGATGGAACAATTGTGCATGTACCACCAGTGGTACATGCCATCCTATAGGGCAGCCTTGTGTGTACCACTGGTGGTACATGCCGTTCTACAGGACTGTCGTGTATGTGTCACTGGTGGTACATGCTGTCCTATAGGACAGCCTTGTATGTACCACTGGTGGTACATGCCGGCGGGAATGTGTTAAACCAGTGATTCTCAAAGTGGACGCTACCGCCCCCTGGTGGGTGCTGCAGCGATCCAGGGGGCGGTGATGGCCGTAGGTGCATTTAAAGAAACAATAATACATACATATGTACGAGAAATATTTTAAAGTATATAATTCTTCACCCTCGTATATCTTTCTGTTTAATGGCTATTAAAATTTTAAAAAAATTAATTTCCAGGGGCGCTAAGTAATATCTTTTCTAGAAAGGGGGCGGTAGGTTAAATAAGTTTGGGAACCACTGATTTAAACGATAAATCGGTGGATATCTTTTAGATTTTTTTTCGAAGAGATAAAAAACAAAACGTGTACCTGCAGTCGGTAATAGGTGGGCTCGGAGTCGAACTCCATGGACTGTAATTGTGTCGAGCTCTTCCGACCTTTCGATAAATGTTCCATGGCCGACTCCACGCGCGGCGGACGTCTGCGCTGCAATTGCGGCTGCACCTGGGTCTGTTTGCAGTCCAGGCTCGCCGTCGACCGGGTTAATTGAAACCCTTGGTGCTTCTGTCTGTGTCCGTTCCGCGACTTGTGATGCCCGTTGGAGATCCCGTCCGACGAGAAGTCCAGCTCCTTCGACGCCCTGGACTCCGTCAGCCTTCTCGAGTGATCCGTACTGTGTCTACTTTTCACTGTCGGCAAACTCTGCCGCAACTCCATGGAATTTCTCACGTTCAGACCTGGCAGATTGGCTACCAACGCGGTGACCTGCGGCCCTTTCTGGAATACCTGCAACGAGTGGGCCTATCGGATCAAAGCACACCCCGACGCTCATTAATCGGTTCCACCCGGGACTCCCCGAGCGATTCTTCGATCACTCCGAAATAATTGATGTCGCGTGCAACCCCTTCGCGGCGTTGTTCCCATTCCCCGCGATATATATTTCCTAAAATGGTACAATCTATCATCGTCGGTTACCTGAACTTGTTCCTGGCGACTCGGCGGTGGATCCGTCGGGACCTCGGTTCTGGTCGGGGCCAGCAGATCCCTAACCTGTTCCTCGAGATACCCGATCCTGTGAGTCAGCCTGAGGTTATCTGATCGAAGTGTGCGGAGTGCGGCAAGGGACTGCCCTTTTCGAAGGACTACGATTTGCGCCGCGTCGGGTGCAACGGCCAGGAGCCTCGCCAGGTCGCTCCTGCCGGCTCCCACCACGAGTTTTCCATTCACCTCCAAGATCCTAAACACAATGTTGACTGATAACTCGGGGCATTACAGTGGTACTCGATGCACGGGTATTATTCGCGTTGGGCTGCCGTGGAAAATGGAAGGGCTCGTTTTTACCGTTTGATAATTGACTAATTAAGAGATGCCTGGAGGGAAGGGGCCCGAGTTTTCCGTGTGAAGTTCCGTTTCCTCGATAAGGTTTCGCGAATACCTTTTATTGTGTTGCAGTTAGCTTGAGTGACTAGGTGTGTAAAGGAAGTTGGAAAGAATTTGAAATTGGGACCGGAAGGGATTTTAGGAATGAATATGAATGATGACGAAAGACTTTAGAGGGGACTTTTTGGGTTGTTGAGCGATGTGTGTATTGTTTTATGCGTTTAGAGGAAATTGGGTGTGGTGAAACTACCCTGCAAAGTTGCTGTTGTGTTTTTATTTTCTATGGTACGTTATTATCGATAGTGGTATAAGTCAATTGGGATCTAAAAAATCGTTTTTTTCCTCCACCAATTTGAATTATCATTCCATCATAAAACTTAATAGATTTACACCGCTGAAAACACCACCCGCATCGATTGATTAACGTTTGCCAATTTTTTAAAATTCATTCACACTCAAGCCCTTATATGTGGTGCCTAGAATACAAGGGGTATAAGTGACTTTTATTTAGTTCTGAGAAAATTAAATTCAAAGTTCACAAATGCTCACAAATCACAATATAATACAACATTTTTTTTTATTCAAGAATGGTAAATCATGTACAGGGTGGACATTTCACTTAGATCCCTTTACCACTAAATAGAATGGTAAATTCAGAGTTTCATGGTACAGATCTCAGTTCTTTTGAGAATGTCACTTATACCCCTTGTGTTCTAGGCACCTCATATAATCTCGACGTATAAAAAAATGGACTCACAGTAGTTTCCAAAAATAACGCGCAGTCTCTCAACTTTCTCCAATTTTCAATTTCCTGAAGTTAATCGATTTCGGAAACTTGCAGCGCGTTTTACGCCCAATTAAAGGGTCTTCAGGGCCGGGTCGGTTCCAACGAATTCTTCCAGGGAATTCGCGGCGCGGCGAACGTGGGGAAAGAGGCGGGGTCATGTGAAGTCGCAGGTGCAATTAGCTGGGGCACACGGCGAACTTCCGGTGCCGCTTCACGCTACGGTAACTCTTTGGGAATGAAACGCCAAGATTGTTGCATTGTTTCCCGCCGATAGCCGCGTTGCTCGTCGCATTAACATGTACAGGGTGTCCCAACTAACGTGCACGTCCCTGAACCAGGTGATAGCTGAGGTAATTCTAATATAGGGAAGTGACATTCATAATGTCGTATGTTAATTCATAGCCGAGTTATTAACGAAAAACGATAGCCAATCAGCGGGCTTCGTTGGGCCAGGGGGCGCGACAGTAGCAGGTCTGCACCAGTAGGGTACTGTGCCAGTAGAAACTGTCGCGTCGCTAGGTCCAATGGAGCCCTATGATTCGCTATCGTTTTTCGGTAATAACTCGGTCACGAATTAAGATACGACATTACGAATGTCACTTCCTTATATTAGAATTACCTCAGCTATCACCCGGTTCAAGGACGTGCACGTTAGCTGGGACACCCTGTATACATACGGTGCTACACATCGTCTGCGTGATCGGTGTGTTTTTTTTTCTCTATCAATCCGTACTTTTCCCCGCATTTATTACTTTTTTTTTCCGTCTCTCTATCCCATTTCCCCGGAACCCTTTCGCCACCCACACGCTGGCTTGTCTGAACGCAACGATTTGTCACGTGGTGACGTTGTTCCGCAACGGAGACCACGGAAGAACGTGGATGAGAATGTATTGTGTACATGTGGAGGAGGATGACGATGAGAAAAAAATGAAACACGCTCTTTTTCCTGTTGGACGATAATTATTGCGTGCAAAAACGGAACGGTGACTACGTTTCTTACGGTTTTCGTGGGGTCGAGGAGAAGTGGCCGGTGTTGGATAGTCCCGTTGCTCCGGAGCGGAAAAATCATTTGATGATGATAGAAAAAGTGACTTGAATCAGAGACTCATTGGATCGTGGAAGTACCTTGTTGGGTTAGGGTTATCAACGTGATGGGAGGAAATGAATTTTTTGGTAGATATTGTGATTTATAATAAATGAGAAAATTTGAATAAATGTTTCTGTTATTTAGGGGGATTTTATGAAAATTTATTTAAAAATTCTGAGGCGAGTTCGGTCCGTTATAAGTAATGGGAAGTGTTTCGTGTAAGTATCCTTTGTATGAAAATGTAATTTATTGAAATATTTATGGATGGGTCATGAGAAGTGCAGTTTTCCGTTTAATCTTGGAATGTATAATATATAATATACTATAAGTATATAGAGATTAAAATGAAAGTCTCAATTATTTACGGTGAATGGGCTAAAATTTATTTAGAAATTTATTCTACTTATTAAAACTAACAGAAAATGTTTAATGTAGGTAATTATTCTTTTTGTAAAAGTGAAATTGTTTTTAAAAAATTCCGAATCGATAGCAGCGAATTAATTTCGTTTTAGAATAAATGTAAATCAACCTGTATGAAGTACTGAAGTTTGTAAAAATTGCGGTTTCATTAAATGATTTCCTATAAGACATAACCTTGCTTAATTAATTTATCAATTTCCCAACACGTGTTATTAAAAATAAGATTGTATCCAGATGATACATAATTTTTAAGGCCATTTTTTAAAACACTGTTCACATTCAAATGGAGAAAAATAAATTTCTGGAAAATGTAGAAATATGTTAATTAATCTTTCTGTTTAAAATCCCTTAACTTTTGAGCAATGTAATCATGTACAGACTTTTTATTGTCACAAAAAGTTGTCTGCGATAATTTATTTGAGTTTATTATTCACAATTCTACTGCTCTCTCACACATCTATGAAAAACATCAAAATAGTATACCCACACAAAGTATCTTTTTTTGTAAAAATAGAATTTTTAGATTTTTTACATTTCGTTCAGATTTTATTTGAAATACAAAAAACCCCACCTGTCATGAAAAGCGTTCCTAAAAAATCAATTTTTTAGATTTATTAGAAACTTTTTGTTACAATTTTGTAAATACAATAAAACGTTGCAACTTTTTTAAATATTATTTGTTGTTCTCCAGATATTTCACGAAAAGAACATATTGCCATTGTTTCAATGTCTAATTTCACTCTTCCCACCAGAATTATGATACATGCAACAATTATGTTTGTATTAGGAACAACTAATTCCACTTGCGTGTAAAATATCGCAATTTTTGGAATTTTCAACTTTTTAACCATACTTGTAAGTCTAAACCTATTTTTTAAGCCTTTCGCCATTAATTATTTCCAAGCAGCCGTCGTTACGCGAGAAATTCGCCGTTTCGCCATGAATTCGAGCGAATACAAAGGCGGACAAATGGAACAATCGTGACAAAGACAACGAGACGTGCGTCGAATGCGGGAACCGCGAATTCGTGCATTCTGCATCGGCGTCCCTTGAAATCCGCCAGTGGCCGATGTTTATTTGATGGAATTTCGAGCGGTACACTGTATACAGGGTGTAACTAAACACCGGGGGCATTTTTTGGACGTAGACAGTTTGCATTAAAAAATAAAAGAATTATTAAACTTAGATCCGCAAAGCACTCCGTTTTTGAAAAATTAAAAAAAAAATTAAATCTCTGAAGTGATAAGACGTAGAAGAGTGATTAAAATTTTAATGTTACCGGGAAAGATCAAAGTTTATGAAAAAAATATAACAATCTTGGAAAAGGAAATGTAGACGAAAGCTCGTATTTTTTTCAAATTGTTAAACACCTATGACATAAGCAATCAAAGTTTCGAATAAACAAATTTAAATTCTACGTGACGACAGTATTTGCAGCAGTTGTTTTTTTATTATAAACTTTGATCCCTTCCTCAAAAATTTAATCTAAATAAAATAATTATTCGTGACACACGAGAACTCCAATTTTCACATAAATCTGTGAATATATTCATAATAAGTGATAAATTAATATCAAGCATTCTACGGATAGTAATACAATTTGTTTACAAATTCCTTCTTAAAAAAGGAATGTGTATTTCGACAGGGGGTGGTTTTTCGAGCTAAGTTTAATTTTTTTGTTAATTTTTTTTGTCTACTAACGACCATGAAAAATGGTCCCCGATGTTTGGATACACCCTATAGAATACCTGTCTCCCCTGCAGAGGCCCGAATCTTCAATTGCCCAGTCGACGTAGAGTCCCGGTGTGTCCTCCCTGGGCCCGGCACCAAATCGGGGACTCTTTGGGTCCGCCGTAACTTCCACTGCGTGAATCGTCACTTGTGTTGCGCCGGAAATACAACTGAAAACCGAAGTTTTTAAAATTCGCGAGACGCGACGATTTTACGGTCGACGTTTTATTATTAAATTGTCAAATTAGGTAATAGTCCTTAATTACTCAAATAAAGTCAGTAAATTTATTGATTAATTTTTATTTGACTAATTTATGGAATAAATTTATTGATTAATTTTTATGTGATTAATCTAATTTAATAAAAAAATGATTAAACGACGTTGGGAACGTTGATTATAATAAAGTATTGCTTTTTAATTGTCTAATTGTTGGGGAAAGTTATTGTGGGAAATTACCGCAGTAGAATATTAATTTGGGATTTTTTAATTGAGGCTCATAGAAGGTTGAGTGGATATAAAAATATTTGGGTCCATAGAAATTACAGAAATTGCGTAGGAGAGTCAATTAAAAAATTATGGACTATTTCCTCGATTCAGTTAATTTGAACATTTAACTTTTAGAATATCGACCGTAATAACAATTAAAAAGGCCTGCGTTAGACGAAAATTTTTATACAAAAAAATGCAGAAAGTACATCGGAACAACTAAAAAATTATGGGATAATATTTTTTGGAATAAATTAATTATAAATGTGAACTTACGAAACAGAAGATATTTAAAATTTGAAATGCTTATAATATCGATATTGATTAAAATTGAAAAGGACTGCGTTAAGTAAATATTTTAATAAACAAAAATTGCAAATAGTAGGTCGGAGCATTAATTAAAAAATTATAGAACATTTTTTGCATTAAATTAATTAAAAATGTGAACTCACGAGACGAAAGATATAATATTTGAAATTTTTCGAATATCGGCGATGATAACAATTGAAAAAGGTCAAGAATACCGTACGAAATTTTGTTTGAGTGTGTTGGAAGGCATTCATAAAATTTTCTACTGTATTAGAAGAAAAGGTACCTGAATATGGTGTCGTTTTTCTGCTTTTCTTTAGTTTCTGCCAACTCCAGGGCTGCCTGAAGTGCTCTACTTTCTTCGCGAAGTGTCAGGAGTTCAAGTTCTTCACGTCCCAGCCTGTACTCCAGTTCCGCTTGTTGAATTCGGACGTCGATATTGCTGCACAGAAAATATCAAATTTTTTCAGTCCCGCAATACGCTGATATTGAACTTTTTAATCAGTTTTTCAGAATTTTTAAGAAATAGAGTTTTCACTGGATGGTTTTATAAGTTGATAATAAATAGCTACATAAAAAATAATGAAAAATAATAAATTGCCGTAAAATAATATTACCTAAGTATTTTATCAATAAGAATATATTTTTGTATAAATATATTTATAGGTGAAAATTAAGTTGCTATAGCTATTTTGTTTTGACAAGTTATCTATTTTTTTCAACTGAAAAATTTTATAAACCATAAACTAAAGTTTGTTTTTTTTTCTAGGAAATTTCGTAGAAATTTCTCGTCTAATTAATAATGTTTGAAATATATTGCTGTAAACAACTTCTGTATATAATGGGTAAGATTAATTCCTTACAAATTTTGGCAGACAATTTTAGGCTTTTAAAAATTGAATTTTTTTTCGATAACGTTATTCATTCCTTGACTTCTTTAAAATCAATCAAATCTTTGATTTTCAATAGCGGAACAATTATTTCTAAATAAATTCCAGTATGCGAATGAAATTTTTTAAATATTTTTGCATTAGTGTTAAAACAATAAAAAAATGCATTTTTCGGGGATTCCATTACTAATTGGTGACATTCAAATTTAATAAATTCTATCTTTTTGCACGTGGTCAATATTTATTTATCACCCAAGGCCAAAAAAAGTTATCCATATGGGGGAAAACCAAACAAATATTTTTATTTCGAAAGAAAACTACTTTTAACGTTTTTCGAAAAACTCTGCCAGCTTTTATGGTTCCAAGTATATCACAATTGACGCCCCCAATTAAGGGTTAAGTAGAGCTCGTTAAAAAACTGGATGCTCGTCTCTGAAAGCCTGGTTCTTCACGGGTTTTTGACGTCGAAAGACGTCGCGGCGCTCGACGACTCATATTTGTCACCCTGCCACCATTTTTCGTGTCCCCAAAAAAATTCGAGAGTGAAAGGAACGCGATTTAATCATTTGTTCAACGTTATCGCAACGTCTGCATCTTACAAAACAAATTTGAAATAATATAAAATTTGCAAATAATACAAAAATTAATTAACATATAATTAAAAAGATTTAATGTTCATTGTTTTTTTTTCAATTAATCAAAAAATGTCTGGGACACTTATAATTTTACTATTTTCTATTTACTTTTGTCATTTTAGTCCAATTTTGTTCACATTTATTTCAATGCTATTTATTTATGAACAAAATTGTTTTACCGAACAATGTATCAGAAATTATTGTTGTCATTTATAGACGAACAATGGTGAATAAATTTTTTTGAAACTGTTATCACAAATTTTTCGGGAAAACCTTCAAGTTGGTTTCTGACTCAACAGCGCTATTTTTTTATTCGTTCTTTTGATTGACGTTTAATTGCTATTGGTCAAATGAACAACACTTCGAGCCCACAGGTGCACGAATGAAATTCACAAAATAAAAAAAAACGCGAGCCATTGTCGAAATACAGGAATTCTTACCCTTCCGTTTAATTCGCATAATTTTCATTATGTCGCCAACGATAAAATTGGAATTTTAATGATTTATGGAGGAATCGATTATTAATATATAATACTTTGAAAAATATTCAAATGACGGTTTTTTATGCATTTTGAATATGAGGATTACATTTTTTGTAGCAGGTTTCATGAGATAATTAATAACGATATTATTTTAATTGTTTATGAATCTATTTAAATTATTCAGAATTGTATAAGTTTTCGGGCTAATTTGCTGCAGGAAATAAATCCGGTTGCGCCGGTCACAGGTGACCCCCACGGCAAACGTGTTAAGTAACTCATTAATTATCTACATACATAACACTTATTTTCTACGTTACGTAATATGGATGTTACGGACTACGTAATATCAATGATACTTTAGATAAAAACAACTGCTACTTTCTGTTATTCTAATTTAATTCAGTTGACGCCGATAATTGAAAAAAAAATGCATTATAATACTCTCGATTTCTCTTTTTAATATTAAAACGAAAATCGATCAACCATTTTTGATATTATTTTTTTAAACAATTTTTCAAAAACGGTGTGTATTTCGACAAAGAATATACGGGCCTCGTTTATTGTATTTTTCATCTTTCGATTGGTACAACTCCACGTAATTATTAAAAATAATTAATAGTAAAATAGTTAATTATTTGTAAAAATAATCGATCGTTTATGATCCGAATTATAATTATGTTTGGTTACATAACAATAAAGATTGGTAAATGCTTAATTTTGTATGGGTATTATCGATCCTGAAAAAATATCACAAGTGTTTAGATACACCCTGTATACAGGACGTAACATAACTAGTGGGACAGATAGCACGCACTACAAGATATAACAAAAAAAAAAAACAAAAAACTTAGGTCCGAAAATCATTCCCCATCGAAATACAATCCCTTTTTTAAAAAAATATATCTCCGAAATGGTAAGTTGCGGAGAACCAATTTTCATTTTAATATTACCGGGAGAGTTTTCGAAAAAATATCACTATCTTTCAAAAAGGAAGTCTTGCTGAATACCATTCATTTTTCCGAAATTGCTAAACACCTACTACACTATAGGTAATCGAAGTCGTTTGTAGTACACAATAATAAATGTTTCTTAACAGCAATAATCACAAAGTTATATATTTTTTTTGATAAACCTTCGCATTTTTCAGTTATATTACAATCAAAATCGCTCCTCTTCCACTTACAATTTCGCAAATATGATTTTTTACAAACTTAACTTTTTTGGTTTTTCCTTTCTTCATCTGCTGATCCCACCAGTTATGCTACACCCTGTATATAAAATATATATATTTTTTTATTTACTTACTCGGTGATGTCTAGTCGCTCGAGCGCCAGCTTCAGGTTCTTAATCGCCAGTCTTTTATTATCCGCGTCACGTCGCAGCCTCTGGAGCCGTTCCTCGGTTGCTTTTCTGTCGGCCTCCGTTAAGGGTGGCGCACCGTTGCGTAACGCTAATCGGTTGCTCAGGGTGTTGCACAGCTGCCCCTTCAATCTGAAAGACAATGGCGTCCGGCTGTCAAATGGGGCGAAAAGTATCGAAATTTTACGCGAGAACTACTTTTTTTTGGAAATTTTCTCGGGAAGTTTTTTTATACTGGGGTTCAAAATTCGAATGTTGTTTCTAGTGACTTTTTCTGGGGAAGTTAACTTGTAATTTTTATTTGAAACATATGGAATACTGTCGCATTTTTTATGGGATTTTATATTTTATTGTTTAATAATAGAGTAATGGTAATGTAATGAATTTTGAATTATGTAATAATTTTGAGAATAGTTTTTTTGTGAGGAAGTGGGTTTGCAATTTTAATTTGAAACTGAAATTAATTTCAAATGATGGAGTAATGATAATAAAATGAATGATGTATATTATAATAATTTTTGAGAGATTTTATAAATTCAACGACAATTTAATTAAACGACCCTCTCGTAACTTCCAATTTTGTTTTAATCTGCACGATAGTAAATAATTAATGTTAATCACCTTTACAATAACATTTTCAAGTAACATATAAATATGTGATTTTAAAACTTATTAAATTTAAAAATCAACCTTTTGGCAGAGAATTCTTCAAGCTGCTTTAATTGTTACAGTTTTCATAAAATATAATTATTTGGAAACGCATAGACATCTTACGTCATTTTTTCAATTTTATAAATATAACAAAATCATTAAAATATTCATAGTTTCGAAGAAAATCAAAAACTAAAAGTGATCGATTCGATGAGTTTCATTTAAAATAAAATTAATTTATTTTAAATGAACCTTCACGAAAAAATTTTATTAACATCCAAAAAATATTTCTTTTTTGCCATAATTGGCTTCAATTTAGAAAGCAGTATGCCAGCAGTAATAAATAATATGTGGCCTGACTGCCACGAGTATGTGTATTCTGTAGAATGTCATGCTTTACCCAATTAAGTAGAATTATTCTCGTTCTGACAAAGGTTCCTTAATTGCGTTACGGTTCTGTCCCGCGGTTTATGCAAAATGATGTAATAATTTATAGCGTCTCATATTCCGACGTTATACCCTGTGTTCGTAATAATACGAATTACTTTCAACAAATCCAGTTTGTTTCCATGCTGATCGCGCCGCGGAAAATTTTCCTTTTCCCGACTTCCGCAATATTTCGCGACAGATGATGTACAGGGTGTTTCAAAATTAACTATGGATTATTATCAAATTGAGAATATTTTAAAAAATAGCACGGCTTATTTTTAGTCAAAAAATGTGTAGTTACATACCTTCTCTTAATTATAATTTCCACTGTTTTGTAGAATCATTATAAATATTTTATCATACGTAACAATAAACCAATTATCATTTAATTGTCATTTTAGAAAATTTTATCAAATTTCATGGAAAGGCTAAGTTAATTTTGATACGTCCTGTATAACAGTATTGGTAAAGTTTTAGTATTTTTTTCATGGAAAATGAATTAACATTATAAATAATTTAATGCGCATAAAAATGAAACGATTTAATCGTCGTTTTTCAAATTTGATGAAACGTCATGGAAATGAGCAGTTAATTTTGGTACCTCCTGTATATCAGAGTCGAGAGAACTTTAGTATTTTTTTTATATAAAAAAATAAGAGGTATATCAGTGTCTCACGTTTGAATAATATTTTCTTTATCACGTAGAGCAACTCTGAGAGCGTCGAGTTCCTTGTAGTGATCTCTGTTTCGATGACCCGCGGGTGACGTGACCCCCCCGGTTATACTTCCGCCTTTTTTCCGCCTCGGAGTAGTCGACAGTGAAACTTCTATACTCGCCATCTGAAAAAAGAAACGTTGAGATGTTTTAATATTTTTTAACAAATTAAATGGAAAGAAAAGTAAATGTAATTTATAATATTATTTTATGATTAATTAAAACGTTGCCGGAAACACTTTGGTCATTGAGTCATAAAGAATTTAAATCACAAAGAAATTATTAATATAACAATTCAACGATGTTTCAGTTTTCATTAATAATTATCAAATTATTTTTCAGTATTAATAATTACTGGTGAAAATATGAATTTTTTGATTATTTGCTTACGTTTGGTGAAATATTATTGTTTAATTCAACCAATATTAGACATTTACTTAGATATATTTTAATTATATTTAAATATTTTTTAACATTTCGAGGAAAAAGTGACTAAATAATTTTTTAAACACACATAATAGGTGTATTTTTCCCTTTCTCCTAATTATGGAATCAACTGTTAATTATCCCATTTTTTCTTCACATTTCGTAAAACACTGTCGTCTAATTCATCAGATTTTCGATTTAAGTGAAGCAAAATCAAACTGTCTTCAACCTAACCTGAACATAATTAAAAACTTCACTTCTATAAGCAGGTTTTCATCAATCTGTTACACTGTCGCCAATTTCCACATTTTTAAAATAAAATAAAATAAAATAATATCCATTGTAATACGTGTTTAATAAATGAACTAAAAAAATTGAAAGTACGTGGGAAAAGAAAAACCCAATAATGACAGTCGCTCATTACGTATTCAAGGTAGTGGATTTAATTATGATACGACGGGTCACCCCTGCATGTTTACGAAGTGGGAATCGATGACCGACTGATGCTACCCTTGTGTGTGTGAAGATCCACCTAACTAATGTAAGCGGCAATGAAACGTTTGTTTTGAATAACTATATGCTGAGTATGAACTAATTTCCTATTGGAAGAGCCACGCGCGATTATTTGAAAAAATATTAAAATTAGTGCCCCCTTAATTTATATTGTTTAAAGTTTATTGCTTTATTTAATCAATTATATTTTTTTTATTTATTTCATATTTAAATATTTTGGAATGTTCAACATTAATAAATTTATATGCCTTAATAATTTGCAATTCAAATATACAAATCTTCAAAACCCGTCACATATAAGATAAACCAAAAAAAAAAATAAAAATCTCCATCAATATTTGTTAATACCATAAAGTTAGTCCAATTAATTCACTATTCTTGTCAATTTCATCTCATTTATTTTTCATATTTCTTTCCGAATGTATATTTTAATCAATCCTGAAGACCAATATAACGATCGCATACATAGATAATAATAAAAATCTTTATCTGGCTATAAAACGATCTAATTAAATCTAAATTATTAATTAATAATGCAATTTCACTGTTAAACAAACCAATCAAATTATATCAACAATTTAGTTTGAATTTTAGCTTTATTTTAAGAACGATCTAATTCAAACTAAATTATTAATATAATTTCATTCTTAAACATAAAAATCAAACTATATTAATAATCTACTTTTAATAACACCGTTTTATACCCAGATTAAATTTTTCTTTAGTATATTTCAATCAATATAAATCATTCACACATCCAACAAAATTCCCCCCAAAAAAAAATTACAAAAATCATATTAACTAAAGTTTACATTTTTATTTTTCCAGACAATTTCATAGGGGAGCAAAATTCCTTACCAATTTTGGGAGACAATTTTAGTCTTCGAAAAAATTGTTTTTTTTTCGAAAACGTCTTTTGTATCTTGACTTCTTTGAAATCAATCAAACCTTTGATTTTCAATAGTCGAACAATTATTTGGAAATAAATTTCAGTATGTGAACTAAATATTCGAAATATTTTTGCATTTGTGTGCAAACAATAAAAACCTGCAATTTTTGAGATTCCATTACTAATTGACGACATTCAAATTTAATGAATTCTATTTTTTTACATGCCACTTAAACAAACCAATCAAACTATATTAATAATCTACTTTTAATAACACCGTTCTATACCCAGCTAAAATTTTCTTTAGTATATTTCAATCAATATAAATCATTCACACATCCAAACAAAATTCCCTAATCCTAAAAAAAACAAATTTTCAGCATCTCCACCATCCCTCCCACACTTCTCCACTCTCAAATATCCAAATCCGTCGATTACTCGCTAGTATCTCATTCGTCCGTCAATTATCCGTTCCTTGCTCCCCAATCTCCGTCATCCGTCGACGATCATTGTCTCTAGACATCTACCTGCACCCCGTTTCCATGGATCCGCGCCTCCTGGACACCGTGTAAACGCGTTCGAAGGGGAAATGGGGGGGGGGGTGGGAAGTTGTTGCGGGGGAGGAACGGCACGCGGCATGAATACAAATTTATCGTTCCATTAAAGCTATGATTTGCGACGATGGCCTATGCGGGACGTCTCGACCCTAATGGGCTTCCACATCGGTACTGCACACGATGGACCTTGAAGAAACCTCGTCCCCCCGCGGAGAAGGCGAGCGCTGACCTTGACTGTTGGTTTAGCGGCGAACGGAGAAGAGGTTTTTGATAGCAGCGTATCGCAGAAACCGGCGCAACAGTACGTTATACAGGGTGTAACCAACAAATTCTGGGACACTTTAGGTTTATGGATAGAACGCATGAAAATAAGAAAAAAAATGTCTTGTAAGTTGTGGGCGCAACCCACCCCCTATCGAGATACAACCGTTTTTGTAAAAAGTTTTTGAAAAATCATATTTTCGAAATGGTACGTTGTAGAAGACCCGTTTTGATTGCAATATAACCGGAGAAGATTAAAGATAATAGAAAAAATATAATTGGTGCGATTATTGGTGTTAAATAGCATTTATTCTTGTTTAATCCAAACAAGAACCGCCAGTTGTTTAAATTTATTATTTTATTATTGATAAAATATTATATCAATAAAATATTAATAAACTTTTTGTATTTTATTAATACAAAATATATAATTTTAATTCTGATTGTTTCGTTGGACTCGCGGGGAAAACGTTTGTTGGTGTTTGTGTTAGTTTATTATTACTTTATTATTAATATGATACTTGATAAATATTTTAATATTAATATTTTAATGTGTCATTAATAAAATATTATTTATTGTTTATTTTGGGTGGTGAACGAAATTTGAAGATTTTGGAGTGGGTTTGTAATTTTTGGAAATCTTGGGAAATTTAATTTGTCTAAAAAGTACGTCGCATGGATGTGTAATTAGAGTTTTCGTTGCAATGGTTGCAATTATTAATTGTTGGTTTGCGAACGTGGTAGATTGTTATTTTGAAACTATGCTTTTGGGGAGGAAGTAATTTTTTGTGAAATACCGAAATTTGTTTGGTATTAAGTGGTTGGTACAAATTAGTAACACTAATTAAACCGTGACGCGATGATACGGTTTCATTGACACACTTTAATCATGCTATCTAGGCTAAAAAAACAAAAACATAGCAATTGTTGAATTTTTCTAACAAAACAAACCGATTTCACAAGATTTACAAAAGTTACAAACTCACAATTATCATTAACCTAACCTAACGTCGATTACTTCTATCGTAGCAGGTTTGTAACAACTTGGGAAAAATCTTCCTTTACGTAGAATCTACGTCGTAGATAGTGATATTTTTTTTTCGTAAACTTTAGTCTCTTCCGGTAATATTGCAATCAAAATCGGTCCTCTACGACGTACCATTTTGGAGATATGATTTTTTAAAAATTTTATACGAAAGGGGTTATATCTCGATAGGGGGTGGGTTGCGCCCACAAGTTATAAGACTTTTTTTTCTTATTTTTATGCATTCTTCTATAAACTTAAAGTGTCCCAGAATTTTTGTTACGCCCTGTATGTATACAGGGTATGTCGTAATTACGGGAATCGATAGTACGGAACGAACGATGAAGAAAAAAAGGAAAAAGGTTAGGTCAGAAAATTATTCCTTATCGAGATACGTTTTTTGTAAAAAATTTTTTTTAAATATTTCCCAAATGAAATATTTGATAAATGTTAAATATTTTAAATCATATTTTTAAGTCGAAATTAAACGTATTATTTTACTTCATATATTAGTGGAAACTGTATACATATCGAGTACTTTTTTCAGGATCGATATGTGTCAAAGGATAAAAAAAAATGGTGATAAACTTAGGTATGTAGATTTGAAAGATTCGTAGCTAAATTATAAAATATTTTTTAATATGTTGAAAACACTTTGTCTGGTAGATAGTGTTGTATTTTAGGGTTTTAAAAGTGTGAAAAGTATAAGAACAATTGAACTTTGGCTATGTTTGTTCGAAACTAGCGAATTATTATCTTGAACTTGGATAACGAATGATTTTAAACTGTGGGTTATGTAGTAATGGACTATAACTCTCGAAGACTATAGACTATTAATAGTCTGAGCTGTATGTTCTATGACTATGACTATACATATACAGGGTGTATCGTATTTACGGGGATCCAAAACCAAAAACGTTAGGTTTGAAAACAACCTATCAAGATACAATCCGTTTTGTAAAAAATATTTTAAAATCCTATCTCTGAAATGATAAGTCGTAGAGAAACGATTTTGATTGCAATTTTATCGGGAGAGATCAAAGTTTACAAAAAAATATAATTGCTGCAATTATTGCTGTTAATCCAAACAGTTTTGATTACCTGTATCATAGCAGGTTTTTAACAATTTGAGAAAAATTAAGGATATTCATAGTGATAGTGTAGAGTTTTGTATACGTTGATAATATAGAGCTGAAAAATTTATACTATAGAAATTTGAAGACAGAGATTTTAGAGCGTTCAAATTTCTACGTGTAGAAACTATTTTTTCATTTATACTTTATTAATGAAATATATTATAATGTATGTCGAAATATTCGGTTTTTCAACGCTGTGTTATTTGGTACATGTTAACATTTTCCAATTTTGAATTTTCACGCTAACATATATATGTACTATTTTTTTATTATTAAAATATTAATTATATCAATTATGTATTGTATTTAGAGCCGAAAAACTTTTCCTATAGAAATTCGTAGACAGAGATTTTCGATTGCAGAAATTTTGTATGTATTGAGACTTTCGAGCTTAAAAATAAATTCTATAAAAATTTGAAAACGGAGATTTTAGGGCGTAGTAACTTTAGCACCAAAAACGCTTGCTACAGAAATTCGAATTTACTTTAGAACAAAAAAATCCTATTCATCGAATCTTTAGAGCTTGAAAATATATGCAATAAAAATTTAACGACAAAGATTTTAGAGCGTAAACTTAATTTAAGTACATAGATAGAAATTTTAAAGCCTAGATATTTATACAGATCATTAGAGTCAGTCGTAAATCATTCAAACTGCATAAATTTCTGCGATCGATAAATTCCCAAACATCCAATGTCTTTTCCCCTATTTGTCACAAAAAGTTACACAAAAAACTAAATTACCTTTCGATAACCAATTAACTTGAATCTCCCATTATTATTTTAATCAAATATCAAATTAATTCATTTAATTCAGTTTCATTAATTTTTTTTGCACTGTGTACATTTCACTAACTCTAATTAATGATTTGGGCGTTGATCTTTCAGTCATCAACGACTTAATTCCTTTCCATATCAATGATTAAGTTGGCAGGCGGTCCATTGACTTATCTAGGACTCGTTACTCCGTTGATTCTTGTTCATCATATATCTATCCGTGACATCAATCGCTTAATCCCGTTATCCGTCTTCCCCCCGTTGATGATATTACTGCGTCATCATCTAAGATGCCCTTATCACTCTTCGAATAACATATCAAACGCACCCTACGTTCATCTTTCTGCCCGGAACTTTCGCAACAAAGAAACATCAATTTTCGTGAAATTCCGACGACACATCCGATGAGACAAGTCATTAACTAACTGCAGTCGTGATGAAAAAAAAATGATCTTGGAGTTATTACAGGTACACAAAGGAGAGCTGAAGAGATGACAGGTGTTTGAAATATAAATTAAAATTATATTGTTCGAAGGTTAATAAATTGTTGACTAATATAGAACTTAGATAATTGCAAATTTTAACACTAGAACTACCGAGGATTAATTCGGTATATTTTAAAACGATGGAAAAACGTATTTGAAAGAAAGAAATAAAGGAGAATAATAAATCGATCGATTTAATTGTCTACATATAGAAACATCGTTATTTAGAATTTTGCAAATCAAAGTGTTAGAAATTTAACGGATTTTTATTAGAAATTCCGAACCAGTCATTTTGACTGCCTTGGTAATTCTAGTGTTAAATTTGATAAATTTTAAGGATAAATTTTTTAACGAATTTAATCGAAGTAATAAATTAAATGTTGACCATCTTCACAGCTATGATTATCTCAAACAATTATTTTAAGAATGATTAGCTCATTTGATTTATACTGATGGAAAAATTATAAAAAATATTCCTAGGTTTTTGCTACATATTTGCACCTTTATCAAAGAAAATTTCCAAAAGTTTAGCCTTAAAATAAAATGCATTGTGATACGTGATAATGAATGAATTAAAAAATTCAACGTATCTGGTAAAAGAAAAAAGTAATAATGACACCCACTTATTATGGATTCAACGTAGTGGATTAATTATGGTCACCCCTGCATGTTTACAAAGTGGGAATGGACGACCGACTGACCCTACACTTGTGTGTGTGAAGATCAACCTAACTAAGGTAGGTGTCAACGAAACGTTTGTTTTGAATACCTATAGGCTGAACACAAACTAATTTCCTATTGGAAGAGTCACGCGCGATTATTTGAAACAATATTAAAAATAGTGTCTTGTTAATTTATGTTGTTTAAATTATTTCGTATTTAATGTAAACAATAATAGTTAAAATGAAGATATGAATAAACAAGTGTAAAATGTCATTACTTTGTTGAGATAAATAGAAATAAAATAAAAATTATATTTCAAAGTTATTTCTCTTTTACAGTTGGCATTGTTAAGTATTCATGATATTTCTCTGTTGTTAAAAATCTTGGCGATTTATATAGTGGCAACATAGTAACTTTGCTGAGATGTTTTGGTTTTCTATGTTTGCCAAATAAAAAATTACTTTAAAGGGAGTTAATCAAGCTTATCCAGCATATTTTCAGCCATTTTATTATTTTTCCCTTTGTTTTTTTTCCTGTTTCATATTACCACTCTTATAGATATGGTCCAAACAAAATTTTCTCGTTTCATTTCATCCAAAATAAAGTTATTTATTTCGACAATTCTTTATTATATTATATTATAATAGTCTTCAGCAGTATATAATTGATCCTTTATTTTTTAACGCCATTTCCACAACTTTAACTATGATTATTAAAAAATAGGCTTATTCCCCTTCCCAAAAAAAATATTTTTGCGATGCCATTTCATACCTAAAACTCTCTTAACTATTTTACCAAAAAAATCGAGTTCCATTAACAATACGATTATATGTATACATACTAGGGTGGGTCAAAAAACGTATATCTCTTAAACGCTTAATTTTATCAACTAAGCATATCAGAACTTTTTTGTAGGGCATTAAATTTCCTACAAAATGACGTTTGCACGTTTCATAATTCATATTGGTTCGCGAGTTATTAAATTCATAAGCAAAAATCAAATTTTTCTAAAAATCATCAAACTTCAATCGTCAATATCTTCTAAATGGCGAGATTGACGGTAAAAATATAAGAGTCCTTTTTTGTAGAGCGTTCAATTTCCTACAAAATTATATATTTACTTTTGCAAATCGGTAAAGTTATGAGCAAGATATGAATTTTTTTCTAAAGGACTGCGTAAAAAATATAAAACTATAATGCGGAGGACCTTCCCATTAAAATTAAGAGCTCAGCTTTGCTGAGAGTTTTCTAGAGGTATCTACGAACGAATTTTTCTCTGTAATTAAAAAAAAAATAGTCGATTTTTTTTACCCACCCTAATACATAACAAAAAGGATATCTCTATCTTCCCAAAGCTACCATTAACCCACTTATTCCCAAAACCGAACTCACAACCCTCCAATGAAAAAAAGCGTCTCATATTTAAAAATAAATAATACTCAATAATTATGTATTAATTATTTCCCAATGATTATCACGACCAAAAACATGATCCTCAATTTCCAAACGGTTATTCACAGACACCCTGTACACCACAAAGCAACTCGTGGTACCGGGAACTAAGGATATCCGGTTCAAAATTTTTTCATGCCCTGTCGGTGGTCCCTTGTTTCATCCGGGACACGCGGTGCCCACAATACTCCCATATCGCATCTTCCCTCGTCATGCCGCGGATGGAGAGAGCCCCCATTGCCAGAAGGGACGGCGCATCCTCTCAAGGACCGCATGACTCGAACCTTCCGAGGGTCGAAGGTCGAAAGTCTTTGACTCGCGGAGGTCCGACTTGCACGGCGCGCGGAACAAGTTCAAGGAAGCCAGGGACTCCTAGTTGTACCTATTAGTCGAACAATTTCGCGGGATTTATTTTTTTTCTCCAGCTGGCAGATTTCACGCTTACCGACGCAGCTGAAGGGTGTGAAATTTTGGTCGTCTCGTTTGACTCGCGGGGAAACGTTTATGGTGTGGTAAGAGGAAATTGATTTATTATTTTATTATTGATAAAATATTGTATTAATTAAATATTGGTGTTTTATTAATATAAAATATGTTATTAATATTTTGTAATTTTAAGTTTGATTGTTTCGTTCGACTCGCGGGGAAACGTTTATGGTGTGGTAAGAGGAAATTGATTTATTATTTTATTATTGATAAAATATTGTATTAATTAAATATTGGTGTTTTATTAATATAAAATATGTTATTAATATTTTGTAATTTTAAGTTTGGTTGTTTCGTTCGACTCGTGGGGAAACGTTTATGGTGTGGTAAGAGGAGATTGATGTATTATTCTATTATTGATAAAATATTGTATTAATTAAATATTGGTGTTTTATTAATATAAAATATGTTATTAATATTTTGTAATTTTAAGTTTGATTGTTTCGTTCGACTCGCGGGGGAAACGATTGTTGGTGTTTGTGTAGGGGAGCGAGAGGGTTGGTTATTTATTACGCAATTATTTTTGAGAAATTTGTTAGAAATAAATATTCAAATATTTTACCCCGAACGCATCAGTTTCAAAGCAAAACATGAGGTTTTAACTTCTATTTGTGGAACTGCCAGTTGTTTAAATTTATTATTTTATTATTGATAAAATATTATATCAATAAAATATTAATAAAGTTTTTGTATTTTATTAATACAAAATATATAATTTGAATTTTGGTTGTTTCGTTCGACTCGCGGGGAAAACGTTTATTGGTGTTTGTGTAGGGGAGTGAGAGGGTTGGTTATATTAAAAAAATATTAATAAAATATTTTGATTTCTTTAATATAAAATATGTTATTAATATTTTATAATTTTAATTCTGATTGTTTCGTTCGACTCGCGGGGAAAACGTTTGTTGGTGTTTGTGTGGAGGAGGGCGAGGGTTAGTTTATTATTTTATTATTAATATGATACTTGATAATTATTTTAATATTAATATTTTAATGTGTCATTAATAAAATATTATTTATTGTTTATTTTGGGTGGTGAACGAAATTTAAAGATTTTGGAGTGGGTTTGTAATTTTTGGAAATCTTGGGAAATTTGATTTGTCTGAAAAGTAAAATGTTTAAAAAAGATTTCGTTGCAATGGTTGCAATTATTAATTGTTGGTTTGCGAACGTGGTAGATTGTTATTTTGAAACTATATTTTTGGGGAGGAAATAATTTTTTGTGAAATACCGAAGTTTGTTTGGTACTGGTAAATAATGTAAAATGGTGTTTATTGATATTAAGTGGTTGGTACAAATTAGTAGCACTAATTAAACTGTGACGCAATGATACGGTTTCATTGACACACTTTAATCATGCTATCTAGGCTAAAAAACAAAAACATTGCAATTATTGAATTTTTCTAACAAAACAAACCAATTTCCCAAGATTTCCAAAAGTTGCAAACTCACAATTATCATTAAACGCCCCCAAAAATCTAAAAATTTTGCACAAAACGAAATCATTATTTAATTAATTAAACAAATTTAATTAAACAACAATACGATACATTTCTCAAACAAACCAAATTTCCCAAAAATTTCAAAAATTAAAAACTCAAAATTATCATTAAACGCACTCAAAAATCTTCAAATTTAATTTCTATTCGATTAACAAATAAAAATTCTCCTAACGTCCATTTATTTCGACGCATGAAAGGTAAACGGTCTGCCGGCGTCGCGACGCTTTACCGTCGGCTCTCTAAACCTTTTCAACGGCTACTCGAAGGCCGCCCATGGGATTATCTAGAGCCGCGGATTTACGACAGTAAAATGCACGGTTACGGGAATAAAGCTGGCTTGTAATAACCGCGGAATCCTGTTAACTCCGAAGCCCGGGAATCACGTGTCGAAGACTTATAAACTCGTGGATGCAACTGCGAGTTTCATTGTAAAAGCGGTTCACGTAACACGTGACACCTGTGACAATGTCACCGTTAATACCGATTTTTTTTTTTAATTAAATACCCTTTAATAAAGAATCAGCAATTTGTTTTTACTTTGACGTCGTGTTAAAAAAATGATATTTATTTGTTTCCGTGGGAAAGTATTTTCTAAAATGTAATTTTTTAAACTTTAAAAAAAAAGTTTACTTATTTTATAAAAAATACTTTGCGTTTTATTTAATTATTTATATTATTTAATTAGTTTCATATTTGAATATTTTTAAATATTCAAAGTTAATTAAATTGTATATGTTAATAATTTGCTTTCCTTAAATAAGTTCATTCGTTTTATCAGTATTTTTTATCGTGGTTTTCCTCCATTGTCCTTAGTACCTTAATCAGAATACCGTCATAATAACCGGAAAAAATGTTGTATAATTAAAACTGTATGCACAATTCAATTCCGGTGTTCCTTAAAAAGATTCTAAAACAAGTTTTCAATTAATACATAATTACACAAATATATGCCTATATTTGTTGTATTATTCTTTTCACAATTTAATTAAATTGGACATACTTCGAATCCCCGCGTTTTTAGCAACCCAGTGTATTTTAATTATTTACTGTTTTCCAACGCGGTAAGAATCGGAAGCCGCTTTTCCGGAAGCGGAAATGCATGTCGATGGTAACGTGATTCTCGAATGGAAACTTTCCACCCAGTCGTTTCTTGCGCTCAATTAATTAGCAGCCTCTTTCTCATAATTGCGCGGCCTGATCAATCGCGAGATTAATTGCGCGATTCGTGAGAATTGTAAATAATTATTATTAGAAAGGTGAAAGTACACGTGCGCGAGAAAATCTGTTGGAAAGGAAACTAATTTCTATTTAGAGCAATGAAGAATTGTTTGTTTTTGGAAATATTGATTAATATTGTATTTTGATGATGAACGAATTTGGGAAATTTATTGTTAGTGTGAAAATGAGCGAAGTAAAAAATTAGGAAACTTTTGAAATTGTCACTGCGTTATATGTGTTTGAAAAATGGATTTTTAAAGTAAATAAAAAAAAATGAAAATCATCGTATGGGAGGGGAATATACTTGAATATTAATGTAAATTAATTAAGTGTTATTATAATTATGAAATACAGATGGAAATGTTTCGTTGCTAATTTTATTTTGAATAAAATTCAAAATTGTATTACACGTAATGTTTTAAAGTACATTATTACATCTGGAAATGTTGCAATTGTAAACAAACTTGATAGTAACAATACGCAAATAATTTTCCAATTACAGGCAAAGCTTACGTCACAAGTATTTTGTAAAATAGTTTCTCACGAATAAAAATTAATTTCTAGTCCGCAAATGTGCTAAAATTGAACAATATCAAATCGAAAAATTCATTCAATCTTTCTACTGTGACACAGTATTTTTTTTCAATCTCTGTTTCTCACACTCAAAAAAAATTATTCCCACCCACAATGATGCTCAAAAATAAATAAGAATCACTGTAGAAAAAAAAACAATGGTAAATCACGTGACTGAAAAATTCGGAAAAATTAAGAAACTCATCGATCACCGTCGCGTTTTCAAAAAAACGCGTTTCCGGTTTTTCGTCCGATTTTTCGCGGGGCCCCGAAACTTCGGGGAAACGGAATTCGAACACATTTCTCGTCGCTTTCTTCCGCGGAGGTTAGCAGGATCGTGCGAACGTGTTCACGCACGTTCCAGTGTGTGGATGAAAACAAAAGGTTCAGCGAGTTCAAGGCTCTTTTGTTCGCGAACTGCTGCCGCCTGTTTTCCATAAACACGACTTTCCGCCGATGTCGAAGATAGTTGGTTACGATAACTGGAATCGACGGTTGTATATGTGTGTGTGTGTGTGTGTGTTCCAACTGGAAATTTTCCTTGGATTCCATGTTACGTTGGGTTGAAATTTTCGCGATGTAATTTTCGTTGGAATTTGTTTTGCGAATCATTTTAACGATGATATTCTAAATTTTGTGTGACTACGCCTATGTTTTGTAAGGGAGAAAACTGTATAGTGTTTTTAGTTTTGAAAGATAGAAAAGAAAGTAATTTGATAAAATTTAAATATTAAAAGCTTTTGGATATGAATTTTAAGTTTTAGATTATAAATAGTAATTTATTTCAATATTATTTGCAACAAAAATTTCAACAACAAAATTTTTAGAATTCGAAAATTTAAATAAAATAATTTATGATTAATTTTAATTTTATTTTTAATAAATAATATAATTGAAAAGTAATATTAAATTAAATAAACTTAGGCAGACAATCTACTAGCGATACACACGGTTTTTCAAAAATTTTTAATTTGGTTTTGATAAATTATTTATCAGGTAAAGATGGACAGATATGTAGTGTTCACCTCAATTGTTACACATTTAATTTACTCAAAACACCGATATAATAAAATTATTAAATAAACAAAGAAACAAAACAATTAAAAAAAAATCAGTTGGTCATTACTTTAAAATGCAAAAATTACCAAATTTACAGTCACTCAAAATTAAATGATTAATAATTGTCTTTAAAATTTCAACGCTATAACATTCACGTCATTCTACGTCACAATAAAAATGAATACAATACCATTCACGTATATGTTAAAATAACTTTTAACACTATTTCTACCACGATATGTGTATACCTATTTCGACCAAAAGATGTCTTTTGAAACCTTTTCGTTTGAATGCAAATATTTGTCAAAACTGTTGGGATTTCAAATTACCAGTTAAATGTACATAATTTACAAACTATTGTATAAAAAGTCAATAAATTAATTGCGGAGAAATAATTCAATTTAACGAATGATTTCAAGTTAAAATTTGAAAGGTGTCTTTTGACACCTCTTGGCAGAAATAGATAGATAGATAGATAAATTTATTTCCGTTCTAGGGATGATCCCTTTAAGAACGACGAGCGAACAGAAAACATAAATGGAAAGAAAAGAAGATATAAATTAAAATTAAACTTAAAATTAAACTTAAAATTAAACTTAAAATTAAACTTAAAATTCAACTTAAAATTCAACTTAAAATTCAACTTAAAATTAAACTTAAAATTAAACTTGAAATTCAACTTAAAATTAAACTTAAAATTCAACTTAAAATTAAACTTATAATTTTAATATTGAATTAAAATTAAACTTAAAATTAAACTTAAAATTAAACTTATAATTTTAATATTGAATTAAAATTAAACTTATAATTTTAATTCAATATTAAAATTAAACTTAAAATTAAACTTAAAATTAAACTTGTGTTAATACTAAACACTTAGTATTAATACGAAAAAAAATAATGCACCGTTGTGAACGAATCCTGAGGTCGTCTTATCTGGCGGAACGAATCGTCGGCGAGAAATCTCGTCCCGCAATGGATCCTAAATAACGAGATAATAGAGACGCGGCGTCGCTAGATCGGATCTAACACCGTCGCGACGCGCACAAGTAGAAACGGACGGTCAGCGATCAGCCGGAGTGCATTCCGCGAATTTCTCGGTACGCGCACGCCACGGTGGAGAAAAATAAAACAAAACAGAAGAAATAAATAAAAATAAAAATATAAAAGGTGCGGGCGTCGCAGGAAGCGGAAATTTATTGCGGAATTTGCATGCGGGGGAACCGCATTTCCGAGATAATCCAGCCACCAGTTTCTGCGACCGCGGGGGAGCGACGCTGGAGTTTCGTTGAACCGATTATGGGATCATGTAATAACAGTTATTGGTTACAATAATTCGTGGAGTATTGTGTAACAAAAAGAGGCGAGGGTTACTATAATTCTGTATCAATTAGTGACAATGGGAATAATATAAATAAATATGGTATACTTTATATAAATGATCTAACAATTTTTTGTAGAAATTTTCGTATAATATAAATCAAGAAAAATCGAGTAATACTATCATTTTGTATTAATGAGTGACAATGACAACAATGTGTTGCAAGTAATAAGAAGAATTATGCGGTATATGTATAAATGATCTAATAATTTTTTATGTGGATTGTCATATATCAAAAAAAATCGAGCAACATTATCATTTTATATATATTAATTAGTGACAATGAGAACTAATGTGTTACATATTTTTTACATAATTATTTTTCAGAAATTTGTAAGAAGTAAATATTTTACGTTAAACACATCACTGTCAAAGTAGAATATGATGTTTTAAGTTTTCATTGTGGAACCGATATTTGATTAAATTTACATTAAAATCTGAAATTCTGCAAGTTTTAATTTTTTTTAAAGCAGTAACATATATTTCTATGGATGAAACGAACGCGATCTACGAATTAATCATGTATCACTGAAAATAAAAATGAAAACTTATGGAAAACCCTGAATAACAAACAAAAAACAATTATTTTCCATTATCCACGCATTACCTTTAAAAACCCTCGGTTAACCCTTTCAAGGAACTCAACTAAAAGCAACAGCAAAAAACTACCTAACGAGGCTTCCATAGATCCCATGAAAAAACATCTCGAAAATATTCCAATTAACGTGTATAATTACCTCTAATTAAAATACTTCCTTCAGTGTCTTCAGTCAATTTTTCTCAATTAAATTAACCAGATTTTTTCTATTATTCATCTACAATTCCTCCTTTTTACTAACCCTTTATCGCGAACACGTGTCTGAAACGTAATTACCAGCATCCACTTACACGGCGGTGATTTTTTTTTCATTTTTTTTTTATTTTTTCATCGACTCGTTCGCCCTACCTGGAAACACTTGCGAGCTTGGAATTTTCGAAGGGCAGTGTTTTCGACACGTTAGATGGACGAAACCTTGCCTTAGGTACTGCTGTTCAGACAGTAAAGGGCATTGACTCGTGGATCTGCAATCTCGCCGACCAGATCTGTCTGGGCCCAAGGTCCCAAGGGCGTACGGCGACCCAACTTTCCTCGAAGGGTCCAGAAACTAAGCGCGGTAAAAACGATCGCGAGAAGACCCACCTTCGGAATTAGACACTCGCGTTCATAGAAACGGGACTGTAGAATTGTGGACGATTTTTTGATAATGAATGATAAAGGGTCTTTTTTTATTTCTTGTGTGAAATCGCTTAATTTTTCACCTGTGTTTATTTTTTGGAATTAATGTAGTTTTCACTTTTTTTGGGGTTGGTTTTTCTGTGAATTATGAAATGTTCTTTTTTTAGTATTATGCAACGAGATATTTTTGAAAATTCTTTCTCTCATAGGGCAGATTTTTTTCGATTTGGAATGATAAAAAGTTTTTTACTTGTGGTGTGAAATCGCTTCATTTTTCATACAACCTTTTTTGGAATTAATGTAGTTTTGACTTTTTCTGGGGTTGGTTTTTTGTGAAATATGAAATGATTTTTAGGATTATAGAACGAGATATTTTTGAATTTCTGGCTGCCATAGGGTAGATTTTTCCGATTTGGTATAATAAGGGGTTTTTATTTCTGGTGTTAAATCGTTTAATTTCTCATACGAGATTATGTTTTTGAATTAATATAGTTTTGACTTTTCTGTGATTATAAAGTATTCCTTTTTTTAGTATTCTTTATCTTATCTAAACAAATTTTGTAATGGTAAAAAAATGACTGAACTATTAATCATCTAGAAATATTAATAACTACATAAATAAATATGACAAAAATATAAAAATCGTACAGAAATTTATCACATACTTTTCTCCCCTTAACTGACCTAACCAAACCCTACCACCCCCTCGTAAGTGAAAGAATACCAAAAGTATTACGGCTCGTCTTTCCTTTTTTTAAATGAAATACTCTTCAATAAAGATCGAAGATATTTTAAATATTGAAAAGCCCCTAACGGACAAAATACATATACAACTACTACAACAAGGCTATTTGTGAAGAACACACTTTCAACATCTGCAAGAGTGCAAACGATCACTTTTACTCATTTTCTATTTTTTTAATTAAAATATTATATCACTTTTCCTAAATTACGCCAATTAATTTGAAATTAACCTCTTCACACCCATGGACAGATGTGGACGTTTAGTATTTTTATTATTACAGTTACTGTCAATAATAAATAGACTAAAATTATCACTACGGATTATTCCCTATAGAATCCCTCAATGAGAGAAGTATATTTGTTTTTTAGTTTGGCTGCACTGGTAATGGGATTTTCATTTTATAAGAAATTACTAAACGTTCACATATGTGGCGAAGGGCGTGACGAGGTAACTTATTGTTAGATAATTTAATAAAATTGAATAAATAAATTAATAATAAAGTACATTCATTAAACATATTCAAATATCAAATAAATAATTTATTTTCTAATAAACAAATAAATAAATACTATATCTTGAAAATTTAAACGTAACAAATTTCAACTTTAAAATCTCTGATTAAAGATAAATATTGAATTAATTAATGATTAATTTAAATATTCTCATTTTAAATATATTTATAATATGACCACTAACTCCCCTAATATCTACTAATAACTTAGATAATTTAATAAAATTGAATAATTTCACTTATAAGATTAATAAACGAAATATTATATAAAAATATACTTGTTTTTAATTCGCAGTCTCTGAATCCAATGACGATTTACAAAGTAACACTGATAACTTTCAAAATTTAAAAATCCTCCCAATTAAATAAATGTAATTTTAGAATTGAAAAATTATAAAATAAAAATTTAAATTTAAATTTATAAAATTCTAATTATCTACGCTTAAACTTTCAAACAGTGCCGTAACAATTCGTCATCCCCCCCCCCAAGTATATTTACCCATATATTTTTTCCACAAATCGTCTTAAAATCGATAAAAGCGAACGGCAGCTCGGTTTCATTTTTCCCCCTTGAAATAACAGGAATACGACTGAATGGGAGGAGACCTCGACGGAGATCATCCACCCTGAAGAGCATCCTTGGCTCCTGGCAAGCAGATATCCAATCGACGTTGATGCAACGTCTCCGACGTCCCTCTTCATTATTCATATCGCGGGCCCGGCGCGCAGCACGCTCCTTCTGTCTTCTTCTGCTCGTTCTTCTGCCTCCTCTTCAGGTTTCTTTCTTTTGCCAACGGCCGGCCGGGACACGACTCCGCTCGGGCGTAAACCATCGGGATGGATTTTTGCGATGGGGAAGTCGAATCCGCTTCGACGAGCCTGACAACGCGCATTAATCGCGAAAACGCCGGGGAAACAACCACCTAAGTCGCGGGTATGGATGAAGGATCGGGGAAACGTACCCCCGTGTCGATGGTGAGGTCTGTTTTACCGACTGGGTGAAGCCGGTAGCGATTTCAAGTCGAATTATAATATCAGAGGCGGGAGATAGGATTCAATACCTCGGCTGCGATATTATAATTTGACTTGATATACAGGGTGTCCCAGTTAACGTGCACGTCCCTGAACCAGGTGATAGCTGAGGTAATTCTAATATAGGGAAGTGACATTCGTAATGCCGTATCTTAATTTATGGCCGAGTTATTAACGAGAAACTAGTAGGAACTGTCGCGTCGCTGGGCCCAACGGAGCTCTATGATTCGCTATCGTTTTTCGTTAATAACTTGGCCACGAATTAAGATACGACATTACGAATGTCACTTCTCTATATTACAATTACCTCAGCTATCACCTGGTTCAGGGTCCTGCACGTTAGCTGGGACACCCTGTATAATACAGGGTGTAACAACAATTCTGGGACACTTTAGGTTTATGGATAGAACGCATAAAAATAAGAAAAAAGGGTCTTATAAGTTGTGGGCGCAACCCACCCCCTATCGAGATACAACCCCTTTTGTGAAAAAATTTTAAAAAATTATATCTCCGAAGTTGTACGTCGTAGAGAATCGATTTTGATTGTAATATAACCGGAAGAGACTAAAGTTTACGAAAAAAATATCACTATCTACGCAATGGAAGATTTAGTAAATACCCTCAATTTTTCCCAAGTTATTACAAACCTGCTACGATATAGGTAATCGATGTTGTTTGGATTAAACCAGAATAAATGCTATTTAACAGCAATAATCCCAGCAATTATATTTTTTTCTATTATCTTTGATCTTCTCCGGTTATATTGCAAACAAAATCGGTCCTCTACGACGTACCATTTCGGAGATATGATTTTTTAAATAATTTTTACAAAAGGGGTTGTATCTCGATAGGGGGTGTGTTGCACCCACAACTTATAAGACTTTTTTTTCTTATTTTTATGCGTTTTATCCATAAACCTAAAGTGTCCCAGAATTTTTGTTACAGCCTGTATAATATATGAGGGATTGATCGAACTATGGATTGATTGGGAGAAATTATTTTGGATTTGTAAGCTCGGAGGTTTTGGAATAGCGATTTTTTGAGATATTGGATTTTTTAGTTGTATGGGAAATGGAATAGGAATTTTTTAATTTACTAGTTTTGGAAGAAATAAAAAATTAATTTTGTAATCTATTAGTTTTAAGGGAGGTACTGCGTTCGACAATTCAAATAGAATTCAGAATAGCAATTTTTAGGAAATGGAATAGTAATTTTTCATTTGACCATTTTTGGGGGATATAGAAAATTAATTTTGTAATCTATTAGTTTTAAAGGAGTTGCTGTGTTCGTCGATTTAAAAAGGATTTAGAATAGCAATTTTTAGAGAAATTATATTTTCGAGTTGTATAGGAAATGGAATAGTAATTTCTATTTGGCTAATTTTGGGGGATATAAAAAATTATATATTTTTTTAGGGAGGTGCTATGTTTGTTGATTTAAAAAGGATTTAGAATAGCAATTTTTAGAGACATTGGATGTTTGAATGGTATAGGAAATGGAATAGTAATTTTCTATTTGGCTACTTCAAGATTTTCCTAAATTAACTCAATTTTGGGAAAAGAAATTTAAGAGAGTTCCCAATGCTTAATTTGTTGCTTTAAACAATATACATTTGCACATATAATTAAAGATTCTTTCTAAAAAACACTGTGCATGCTAAAATTCAAAAGTTTCTCAAATTCTAAACTGCTTAAAAAATTTAATTTCGTTAGATCACAAAATATACTCAATACATCTTATAACATTATTTTTATTACGTTTCATACAAAAACACTTCCATTTTCATGTCATTTCATTATGTATTAAAAAAATATAATTTATCCAAAACAGAATTAGACAAATCGAAGATTAGTCACTTTCAATTGTGAAACCATGCAACAAAGTTCAACGCTGAAATTTATCATTCACGTCGATCGAACGTTACGTCAGAAGATTAAGTAATATTTCATTTTCGAACTTGGTATTCACATTACGATTACCGCGGCAGTAAAATGTTATTAATCTCTTGCCTCGCAATCTCGGGGAAATTTTATTCGATGTACCGATAGCCGGGGACAGGTATTTTATGAGCATAAACGACTTCCAATAAAAGTATCTCCAGACGATATCATCTACCAATAGGTAGTTATGTTCTGATAAGACGTAATAACCTGCGCCGAGATGCCATGAGTGAGCCATAATCGATAATATCGCATTAAAGGGTGTATCATAGTACGATGATGTCTATGATGATTATGTTAATTAGTCGGAAACTCGAGTTTATATCTGGCAATTAACCGCTGATACTCGCGGCGGAGGTTTGCATTCGCAATTGCGTAATTATGATTAGCCTAATCGCGTGTGATTAGCGACATAACTGTTTATCGGCTGATAATAGATAATTTAATCTGATATGCAAAATAATATTCTATTCGGTGAAAACGTGATTATTTTGTGGGCAAATTTTTTGTTTTGAATCTCACTTTTTTTTTGGCATGAAGGTATTATAATTTGGCATGCGAAATTGAAAATTAATTTTTTTAAGGATTTTTCTTGTTGGATTGATTTTGTAATCATTAAGAAGTAAAGTTTATTGAAGTGTCCCGGGGAAAGGGGAAAATCAATTTTAATATTAAAATGACATAGAAACTGAAATTAATCCACTTCCAATATTACAACTTTAAATATTACCAAACATTCATCAAAATTCAATTCAAATTAATTAAGGAAATTAAAAACTAAAGACGCTAAAATGTGTCCAAAAAATGAGAAAAAATGACACCAAAACATGTCTAGGAAAACTTAAGTAAAAAGTAAAGTAAAAGGAAAAGTAAAGGAAAACTTTCACTATTTCTTTACTTTCCTCAACACTTAATTATAAAATTATTAAACTTATTCTAAAACACGTTTCGTGAAACAAAAGAAAATTACTATTACACAACTGTTTCTATAATTCGATTCACATCGCTAAAAAAACCTACTCTAAAACTCGTTCCAAGAACTATAAAAAACCATACCGAGACGCATACTCAGAAACAAAAAAAACACAGGAAACGACACCAAAACACATCCCAAAAAAACAAAGGAGAATTACCAGAGTTGGAATTTGTATGGGGTTGAATTTTTAATATTTTACAATAAATACTATTTTCTACAATATAAAATGAATATTTAATTAATCTCAACTAAGGGCCCAAATACTAACCTTTTCTCCCAATAAAAGTAAATGTCAACTATTGGATCAAAAGAGTTAACTACTAGAGTTTTTCAATTTGACTGGGTGTCAACTACTGAACCAATAACGTTACCGAAATAAAACTCCTATTTTTTTTACATGCATGTTATAAACGAATTACTTGTGATATTATGATAGTAAAATGTAAATAATTATTTATGTTTTTTATATAAAGTGAACTCAGTCTATGCTATGTGAATAAATGGAAAAAAAATCAACTATTGGTGCTTTTACCTTACTATTACTTAACCGTCTTCAAAACCTACTCCAAAACACGTTCTAAAAAAAAACGTCGAGACGCATCCGCAGAAACCAAAAAAGAAAAATAACAAAAAACGGCGTCAAAACAGGTCCCCAAAAAATGCCCCAAAAAAACGAGAAAACAACGCGCGACTTCGCAGCGAAAAAACATTTTTTTCGCGGATGCTGCGCCACTGGATGTCCGTGTGTGGACGAGGGGCAGTTTTAATGGCACCCGCGGCGCACGGTCCCAGGGCCCACGAGTCCCGGGCCCGAAACGAAACAGAGTTTGGTTCACGCATCTGCATATAAATCACTGGTTGGACAGCCTTAAGAACCCGGGGGCTATTGCGGGCCCGCCAATAACCGCGGAACATCGCCTTCGGTTTCTACCGAGGCCCAAAAACGGCTTCTATATACCTGCCCTTTTGCGAACGTTTCGCAGAAGGCGAAAAAAAAGGGCCCACGGATGTGGGAAGGACTTCCTATACGCGAGCGAAAATTTCCAGTAAAATCCCAGCCAGGTGAAAGTTCCGAGTTTTTGACCTTGGATTACAGGTAGATCCGTGTGTTAATTAATTGGGCTTTGAAGATTAATTAATTAAAGTCACTGTGGGCAATGACGGGATTGTTTGGAGAATTGTAGGTTAATGATCATAATAATAATAATAATGAGAATTTGAGGGAAGGTACTCGTATGTAATAACTCTTTGTGTTTAAGAGTTATTTAAAATTTAAATTTCAGGTATGTTTGTTGTTTATAAAATATAAAAATTGTTTATAATATAATAATAATAGTGAGATTTTGAGCGAAAATACTCGTATGTAATAACTCTTTGTGTTTAAGAGTTATTTAAAATTTAAATTTCAGGTATGTTTGTTGTTTATAAAATATAAAAATTGTTTATAATATAATAATAATAGTGAGATTTTGAGCGAAAATACTCGTATGTAATAACTCTTTGTGTTTAAGAGTTATTTAAAATTTAAATTTCAGGTATTTTTATTGTTTTAGACACACAGTATTATTGTGTTTATCTTTAATTTTGTGAATACATATGTATATGGAAATTTGGAACCTCTTTTTTGAGAAACAATTGTTTTGTATTTAAGTGGTAAAGTTCTAAGGGGAGAATAAATATTGAAAATTTAGTATTTAAATTAGATAGAATTTGTAAACAAACATTTTAAGATTATTGAAAAATGTAAAAATTTGTGAGTGTATTGAGTAAAACTTTATTAATGATTAATAATTGATGGTTGAATGTTATTCGCAATATTTTCTGTAATAAACACATGAATGTTTATTGAATGAACATTCCTTAACAAAGTGTAATACATAATTTACTTAGAACTTTAAATCTCTTTTATATTTAACAAATAATAGGTAGTCCTTAAATAAAACACTGATAATAATATGTAATTATCAATAAATTGTTGTTACCAATATTTAATCAAAATTATTTTTTAATAATTAACCAAGAAAGTATTTTCCAATCCGTCAGTAATATAATTAAAAAACAAATGTTAATCCACCATACATTATGTTAAAACCAAAAAAAAAACATAGTTTTCTGAAAACTTTACACTTTCCCGTAAATCTGGCATTCAGTTGAACTCCGAGGAAAACCGTGAAATAGGTCGGAAAGTGTTTATCGTTTCTAACAGACCGGAAAACCTTCTGAATTACTTGGACCGCGAATTCACGAACGTATTCGCTCGGAAAATGCACAAAGGAGAGCATGTTGAT
Source organism: Mimumesa dahlbomi (assembly GCA_917499265.3). NCBI lineage: Eukaryota > Metazoa > Arthropoda > Insecta > Hymenoptera > Crabronidae > Mimumesa > Mimumesa dahlbomi. Next base: position 6,437,288 of record OU824120.1, on the reverse strand, counting down.
TATCTTCGACGAGACAGGAAGTATTTCTCTGAACGGAAAGCAAATTTCCACCGACTCACTTTAGACATCGGGTCGACAAATTAAATTATTAAGTTCAACTGCATATTTTAAAATTGAATATGTTTTCAGGAAATAATGAATTTTTCGCAATTTTATTTTCAATTGTTTATTTTCATTTTGCACCCCAATTTATCCTGTTGCACACTATTGCCTCTATTTTAGATAATTTTGGTGTTCTAATAATTCAGAAACGAGTAGAAAAAATGTTAATGCACTTTTGTTTCACTTCGTGATGAATGTCATTTATTTCAATTGACTCTAAAATTAATGGGTTAAATTTATTTTAATTAATGTTATTTGAACAATTAAACATTTTTTCAACTATTCGCCACTTGTTTTTAAAAATGTAGATATTATAGTCATTCACGTGCTTTTGGTTTATTGTACTATTTTTTTCTAGAAATTTAGATTAATTCATCATAATGCCCTAATTTTACATACTCAAATCCAACGAAACAGGAAGTACCTTATATTTCTCAAGGCCATTCAGAAGATTGTTACCAGAAACAACAAAACTTACTAATAAAGACTTGGATTTTGATTAATATAAACGGTAATCATTCACTATTTTTTTTTAGAAAATAAGACACTCAAAAAAGAAGTAATATAAATACAAAACTTACTAAATTATAGCTACAATTAATTTAAATCAAAATAAACTCAACTAATTTTCAAATTCCATTTTTTTCAAATTTACAAAATATTCACTTTAGATAATTTAATATAAATTCCCTCTCCAAAAAGGGAACCCATTTTATTTATTTAATATTCATTTACACCGATGTCCAATATACTACGTATTCAGTTCTGAAGACCCCAAAAAAAACTAATAAAGTTGAAAAAAAAAGAAACTACGTATTCGTCCCGCTGTGCGACGGACATTAATCGAATACTATTACAATGCGTGGCGAACGATTAGCGACGTCAGTTTTTCCGCAGGTAGACCGTGAAATTATCAGGCAGAGCATCGAACAAGGGTTTTTCTCGTTAAACGAAGGTATCAAAGGAAGCACGTAATAATCGGGCCGATATTGGCTCGACGATTGTAATTAGATTGCCTGGACGTCGCGACGTTAACGTTTTATTTTATTTCACCGAGATTTTGCAACAATATCGGGGGGACATGGTGATTTAAATAAATAAATTATTAATATTAATTGATAAGCGATGATGGATTTCATTTTTGTGATTATGCGAGACAGGGATTGAGATATTTATTTGAAATAAGTTTATGCGAGTAAATATATATTTGCGGTTAGTAGATAAATGTTAATTAAGGTACCAAAGCAAGGGAAATTGATTATTAGAGTGCACTATTGCAATATTGGGTGCAATATTGGTTGGATGATGACGAAACAATGATGGCAGAATAATATTTTTGTGGATATTGGATAAAAATTGACAGAATATTGCAAAATTAAATTGGTTTGGTATTGGAAAGTTAATATTGGGAAATTATTGCAAGTGTTACGCAAATATTCAATAATTATATTGATCGAATTTAAAATTTGTTTAATCGGCGAACATTTTCCTGATATTTGCAAGATTTTACCAACGTTGGCATATATTTATTGCAAACGTTAGAACAATATAATTATACAATCTGGGGTCAATGTAAATTTTATATTTTCAATGTTCGCCAAAATTCAATATTGTTTAAATCACTGAATATGGACCAATTATTTGCAAAATTTAATCAACATTCAACCATTATTAATGTCCCAATGCTCATAATTCCAACATTAAATAAAAATTTCTACAACGTCCCCCCTTAAATTCATATTTTTCATTAACTTAGTTAAATTTCGATTAACATCGCCTGTTAATTCCATTAGCCTGGCAACTGAAGACATTTATTTCTCAAATTTCTCATTTTTATAAATAAAATCGTAATTAAAAAATCATCTCATACGATTAACAAAATCCTCAATGTATCATTTCACACTCAAACGACTCAAACGACTCAAAGTGACGTTCAGCTAAAATTTATGTCACCAATTGAAAATCAAATTTTCCAGATCGAGTCCTCGAAAAATTTCGAAAATCATATTTGACGTTCCCTTCAAACTGTATCGTCAAAATATGTGAAAAAATTACCGAAATTGCTGATGAAATCCGCGTTAATTATCCGTTTTACTTTAGTTTTCTTTTTTTGCTCAAAAAACGGACGCGAAAGACCGAGCACTCTACTTTAACAGTATTTCCTATGGATACGGACGTTTTATTGTGGGCAAACACACACGATTCGTCGTAAAGAATTTGAGGGCTTTCAGTGGTTTCGTTTCCGTTTCGTGTCGCAGTTTATAGATTCGTTTTATTACCTTCGCCTCCAAGGTTTCCAGTTGCGCCATCCTGGGCTCTAGAAGCTGCTGCTGCGAACCAGCCCCGGTATGTAGAGCAGTCTGAAATGTAAAAAAAAATAGTTTAACTCACTTTCAACTCTGACGTTTAAGCGCCAACAATTTTTAAAAAATTTTTCCGATTTGTTGAAAATTTGCTCGAACGAAAAGGATGGAATAAATAAATATTGGGAAATAAATATATTATTTTATGTGTCCTGTGGTATATTTAATAGAATATGTGTGTGTTAAGGTTCTGCATAAATATTTATGAGATTGCATATTTGAGCGAGAATTATATTTTCAATTCAGAAATCATAACAGCAACGATTGATATAAATTTTTTGAGACAATAATAGAGTTAATTCAACACTTGTTTTATAAAAAAGAGTGGGTTATTTTGATATACTTAGTGTTATCAAAAAAAAGGTACAGAAGTACGCCATTTCTACATTTTCATTACCTCTTTCATAGATATTTTTTTATACAAATTACAATTGTGTTGTTTGACATAAATAAAAAAATTCACAGTCCCTGAAAAGGTTGAGGTAAAATTAAGAGGCAACGAAATTATTAAAAAACAAAGGCTGACAAATTAACACTGCAAACAACTGTGATATTTTGGTTAGTAACAAATTTTATTCGAAAACACTTTTTATTCTATTTTTTATTAATAATTTAATGACGTATCGATAACTAAGTCATTAGCTACGTAGAAATGTACCTAACGTTAATTACACAGATTCATATAATAATTTGTAGCTTTTGATTACACTTCAAATCTTCATAACGTTTTCGGTACTTCTGAAAGATTCCTTAATTGAATTGAGAAATTTAGTTTTGTATCTGGAACCTTTATTCTGCCCACAGTATAAATAATGCAATAATTCTTTCATAACAAACAAATATTTAGAAAAAAATCTTACGCTATCTTCAAAGCGTCAGAAATAATTAATCGTGAACACTATAAAAAAGTCATTAATTCAAGCGATGGGAAAACACTTGTTTCATAATTCTTTTTTTTAAATATATTTATTTTGAATCATATTAAGTAACAATTTCTGTTACCAGTAACCGTATACAATTACACATTTACATTTTAATTGAGTATACAAATTTATACATCTTACATTCCAACAATTAAATTTATGGCTCTTAGGAATTTCAGGATTTAAAAAAAAATTTTTTCGTTAGTAAGTGCTTTTAATTTCCGTCGGAATGTTACACACACTTGTTCGCCCCATAAATGCGAAAACATTTGATTTCACAATTTTCGCGGTTCGCGAACAATTCCGCGGCTATTTAAGTGTCTCGCGTGTGTTAGTGGCCACATAATAAGTTTATCGCATACACGCAATGTTTGCGTAAACAGGCCGCTCAAACTACAGTTCTACGTGGGGCAAATTCAATGTAAGCTTGCCGCGGACGAAATTATCCCTTTCGGCTATGAAACCGCACAAACACAAGCAAATGTGGCCGTACGCGATTAATATGTGTGTTGTTGTACACATTACACGTGGGTGTGTGTGTTACAGTGGCCTGGGAATTTAATTGCGTTCGCGTGCGCGAATTTTTTAGGAAAAGAATTGCGAATATTATGCAATTTATAATTTTATGGATTAATCAAGTTTTTTTGCGCAACCTTTTCTTTTTATAGTATTTTTGTAGTAAAATATGTGTGTGTATATGTGGGTTTAATAATAATATGTACAAGGGCTTGTAGTATGAGAAATGTAAGGAAAGAGTGGAGGGTTGAAAGAATTTTATGAAAATTAATTTAATTGTGCGTTGATGATTAAAAATGTATGGAAAATTGATTTAAAAGTGAAATTTGAGTAAAGTTTGGGAACCCTGTATATCCAAATTGATTTTGTTTTAGAGATTCATAACACGCAATTAAAGTGATATTCGTATTAATGTTCTTCTTAATTAGAAAATGTCTATGCTTTCAAACTTTTCGACTCAAATTTCTACGCTCAAAAATATCGACGTCTTAAATTTATTTGCTTCAAAGTTGTTCATTTCTCAAAATTTCTGCGTTCGTAAATTTGTGCACTGGGCAAATTGCTTGAAGCATAAAAATTTCAATGCATTGAATTTTTTAATTTTTTATAAATTCCGTCGCATAGAAATTTCAACGCACCTACACCTTATCACATGGAAATTTCCACATTTCAAAATGTCTTCAGATAAAATTTTAAATTCAAAAACTTTGTACGTTTCACATCTCTACGTAATTCACGGAGAAAAGTCTTCGAATTCCCTCAAAAAATTGAATTGCTTTTTCCCAAAACAAATGCTAAATAATATTGCAATTCATAAAGTGAAATATTTATTTATTACGAGATATGCGAATAAATATTTATGACTGACGAATAAGACTTAATTAGTACAGCAAATGCAGCAAAATTTAATTCATTCTCCCCAAATCTAATTCCCCAAAACAAATTCCTGAAACTTCACCAGACAAGTTTCTCAAAAATCCTCATAAATTCCCACGCAACTTCGATCGCTCAAATAATATTTGGATACTACACCAAATTTGGTAAAATTTAATTAATTTTCCTCAAATCAAATCCCTCAGACTTCACCCAACGAGTTTCTCAAAAATTTCCACATATTCCTACACATCTTTGATCGCTCAAATAACCGCTAAGTAATTAGTACACCAAATCAAGTCAAATTTCATTAATTACCCCCAAACAAAATAACCGTTAATTAGTAAATAAAAATTAATAGAGAAAACTTTAAGCAATAGAATAGAATAGTAAATAAAAATTTAGGAAAATTCAAATAATTTCCCCAAAATAAATTTCTCAAACATCACCAAACAAGTTTCTGAAAAATCCTCACAAATTCCTACGTAACATCGATTGCCCAAATTACCGTTGATTAGTACATCAAATTAAGTCAAACTTAATTAAAATTCTGCTTAAAACCAATTCCTCAAACATCACCGGTCGGGTTTTTAAAAAGTCCACACAAATTTCAACGCAACTTCGGTCGCTCAAATAACCCTCTATAACCTTAAACCAAGTAAAATTTAATTAAAATTCCCCAAAACAAATTCCTCAAACATCACCCAACGACTTTCTCAAAAATCCCGACAAATTCCTACGCAACATCGATTGCTCAAATTACCGTTAATTAATACATCAAATCAAGTCAAACTTAATTAAAATTCTGCTTAAAACCAATTCCTCAAACATCACCGGTCGGGTTTTTAAAAAGTCCACACAAATTTCGACGCAACTTCGGTCGCTTAAATAACCCTCAATAACCTTAAACCAAGTAAAATTTAATTAAAATCCTCCCCAAAACAAATTCCTCAAACATCACCCAACGACTTTCTCAAAAATCCCGAGAAATTCCTACGCAACATCGATTGCTCAAATAATCGTTAATCAGCACACCAAATTTAATCTACTTTAATTAATTTTCCCTAAAATAAATTCCTCAAACATCACCGGACCAGTTTCTCAAAAATCTCCACAAATTCCTACGCAACTTCGATCGCTTAAATAACCTTCAATAACCTTAAACCAAGTAAAATTTAATTAAAATTCCCCAAAACAAATTCCTCAAACATCACCCAACGACTTTCTCAAAAATCCCGACAAATTCCTACGCCACATCGATTGCTCAAATTACCGTTAATTAATACATCAAATCAAGTCAAACTTAATTAAAATTCTGCTTAAAACCAATTCCTCAAACATCACCGGTCGGGTTTTTAAAAAGTCCACACAAATTTCAACGCAACTTCGGTCGCTCAAATAACCTTCAATAACCTTAAACCAATAAAATTTAATTAAAATTCCCCAAAACAAATTCCTCAAACATCACCCAACGACTTTCTCAAAAATCCCGAGAAATTCCTACGCGACCTCAGCCACTTCCCTGATCGCACACGCGTGGAATGACACTTTCGATGGATCTTCCTGCGGATGGAATGTGTTATCGCTTACCCGGTAATTGTGGTTTTCCGCCACAGCCTGCCGGCAGTGTTTGCGGCCGCGTAAACTAATACCCGTGGCGGTCGCAACGTTTTCTAAGGCCGATGAGATTTCAACGCCGAGGATGCTGGTACCAGCGCGTAATAATTATCGCGGCGATCGAGTGCCGCGTGGAAATCGACGATACTCCAATTTAAAGGGCCCGATCTTTGTTCGCGACGGGCTAACGATCCCTCCGGATCGGTTTAAACTCGTTTCGAGTAAATTCGATACCAGTGGCGAAAAAAAAACGCGGGCGAATTGCGGCGGTGTGTTTGTGTTGGGCGTGTGTGTGTAACGCGGCAGGTGTTTTTGTGAAAAATTCAGGAAAATTGCGAGAAATTAATTGCAATTGTTTTTGCGCTTCGTGATCGGGAAATTTGAGTGCAAGAAATTTTTAAATATGGAAAATTTGTGATTTTTTGTGAATTTCTGCGCTGGAAAATATTGGACATACAATTTTTTTGCGTAAAAGTGGAGTGGTGATAGATACCGAATGTTATCTAATTAATTTATGAATTTTTTAATTTATGGGTAAATTACTTATGGGCTGTTAGTTTAAAATTGGAATTGATAATGACAATGTTTTGGTATCATTTAGACATTTTTAATAGTTAACTATTTTGGAAAATGGTACAACTTCATTTGTGGTTAATTAAAACATTATTCGATTTGGGCAACATCCCTTAATAAAATATAAAATTTTAATTAAATATACTTATGACATCAATTTGGAATTCAGTATCGTTATAAATAAGAATTTCTAATAAATATTTCCTTAAAAACAAAAAATTCCGCGGGTTGTTTAACAATATTTTTCACTAAAAACTGAAAACCTGAGTTATCCAGAATAAAATTTGGGTTATTTCATATGAAGTATAAAAGCAGAGCTCGTACGTAACGAATCGTTCGTACCAGTACACGCTGTATTTCAAACGTAACAAGCATCGGAAAAATGAGTTTCCGTAACAAGGAAACCTTTCGCGATATTTCACAGAAAGCATTGCGCACTAATGTACAATAATGGATGAGGGTCCTGTCGCGCGAGATTGGAAACAATTTTTCTCCGTTGCCGTTCCACTTGACATCATTTTTAACGTTTTATCGAGATAAATCTTTCACTGACCGATTTTTCTGAGATCGATCAAAAATTTGCTAGTAAATTAGATTAACTGCAGGTGGTAATAAAAAACGGGTTAAAAGATTCGAATGTTGGCATAAATTAATAATTTATTGCCATTTTTATTGAGAATATTATTTATTTTTTTTGTTCGTCAGATGCATGTTTGGAACAAAAATTTCTACAAAAAAATTATTACCTATATTCGTAAAACTGTTTGTGTTTTTGCAATATTTTTATTAATAATGACGTGACTCAATATAAATGCATTTAAAGCAAAATAGCTGTGTGCAGTTGTTCAATTACTTATTGTTCTTGAGATTTTGTTTATGTTTATGTAGATCTTCGGTATTTGCGATACACAATTAATTCGTATGATAGAAATTTCAGAATATGTAGAAATGAAAGCATAAATATTTCTGAACGTGGAAATTTTTGAGCGTGAAAATTTTAAGGTGTCAAAATACCGTTGCGTGGAAATTTCAAAGCGTTTAAATTTCATCGCGTGGAAAATTCAAGACGTCGAAATTTCGCGTATGGGAATTTCCAAGCATATAAATACTGACCACGGAATTTTCAAAGCACCTAAATTTCATGGCGTAGAAATTTGCAGGCGTCGAATTTTCGGTACTAGGAAATTTCAAGGCGTCTGAATTTCGTCACTTGGAAATTTCAAGGCGTCGAAGTTTCATAGTGTGAAAATTTCGAAGCATCTAAATTCTATTGCGTGGAAAATTCAAGGCGTCAAAATGTTGCACGTGGAAATTTTAAGGCATATAAATACGGCCCATAGAATGAATTTTCAAAGCACCCTAATTTTCATGGCGTAGAAATTTGCAGGCAACGAATTTTCAATACTAGGAAATTTCAAGGCGTTTAAATTTCGTCACTTGGTAATTTCAAGGCGTCGAAATTTCATAGTGTGAAAATTTCAAAGCATCTAAATTCCATTGCGTGGAAAATTCAAGGCGTTGAAATTTTGCGCGTGGAAATTTTAAGGCATATAAATACCGCCCATGGAATTTTCAAAGCACCTAAATTTTATGGCGTAGAAATTTTCAGGCGTCGAATTTTCGGTACTAGGAAATTTCAAGGCGTCTAAATTTCGTCACTTGGAAATTTCAAGGCGTCGAAATTTCATAGTGTGAAAATTTCAAAGCATCTAAATTCCATTGCGTGGAAAATTCAAGGCGTTGAAATTTTGCGCGTGGAAATTTTAAGGCATATAAATACCGCCCATGGAATTTTCAAAGCACCCTAATTTTCATGGCGTAGAAATTTGCAGGCGTCGAATTTTCGGTACTAGGAAATTTTAAGGCGTCTAAATTTCGTCACTTGGAAATTTGCAGGCGTCGAAATTTCGTCACTTAGAAATTTGAAGGCGTCAAAATTTCGTCGCGTGGAAATTTCAAAGCGTCGAAATTTCGTCACTTGGAAATTTCAAAGCGTCGAAATTTCGTCACTTGGAAATTTGAAGGCGTCGAAATTTCGTCGCGTGGAAATTTCAAAGCATATAAATACCGTCGCAAGAAAATTTCAAAGCGTCGAAATTTCTTCGCGTAAAAACTCCATCGTGTCGAAATTTCAAGGTATTGAATTATCGTCGTGTGGAAATTTCAAGGTATTGAATTATCGTCGTGTGGAAATTTCAAGGCGTCGAAATTTCGGCGCGTGGAAATTTCAAGGCGTCTAAATTCCGTCGCATGGAAATTTTCATGCGCTTAAATTTCGTTTAAATTTCTTCGCGTGGAAATTTTAAAGAATCAAAATATCGTCTCGTCAAAATTCAACGTTCCCAATAAAAGAACAAAGTGATTCATAAAAAATCACCAAAAAATTAATTCCCATTGCTGCATCTGTATAAAATTATAACAAAATGTGTTCCAATATTTACAAAAATCACTATAAAGACCTATATGTATACATAAACTATAACTTGCTAGACTCTGTCCGGTGATTTCTGACGTGCAGTATGATTATGATGAGACATAAAACAGTTCCTCTTTATTGCCGAGGTTTACGTCTCAATTTGTCCCCATTCTGGCGGGAAGTTTTTTCATTTCTCACTGAAATGATCTCTCAAGGGACGCGTAATCCTCGAACACCAGATTTTTCCCCCCGTTACAAGACACTGGCGATGATTAAATAAACAAAACTGAATGTGAAGAAGAAACTGAGAACGGTAGCCTCACCGGACGTTTAAAATTTATTTAAATTATCCGCTATTAATTGCTTCCTGTCTTTTTAGGTTCGTTGAAACTAGTGAAGAAATTATATGAAGTTATATAATGATAAATTTAACGAGCTCCATCGGTTTCATTAGGTCAAAAGAAAGTCGACAGTGTTTAAAGAATTTTTTCTGAGTGCAAAAAATGCTACAAACTTTTGATGGATGACCAGATAAAAGAAAATTAAAAAATTGGAGGTGAATAATAAATAAATTCTATATTGAAAACACAATGAACAATTAGAGTATTAATTATGAAAATCCATTATTAAATAAAAGGAAATTAGAAAATTTACAGTGAATACTAAATAAATTCTATATAGAAAATAGAGAAAAAATTGTTCTAAAAAACTGTGCAACCTTGTTAGAATATTTAAACAAAATTCATTATTAACGTATATTTCTATTCAAGCTGTGTAATCAACATTTTTTATTCGCAAACTAGGCTGTGCAACTACTTTTTACACAGTGTACATAAACCCTTTTTTATTTGAAATCCCTTTAAATTTCCCAACATCATAATGACAAACTTAAATAACAATTTGTCACTTTTCTTTCTCGATTTTTTACTACGAACAGAATATTTCAAAAATTTCGAAACAAAGACAATGATAATATTCAAATTATTAATCAAATATAAACCAGTTCGATAATAACAAATATTAACTAAACAAAATAAACTAGAAAAATATAATCTATGCATAATTATTATTATACACATATCCATCAATGATTCGATTGCTTAAAAAAGTTAATATTCTTACTATTAACAAACAAATATAAATATAAGATGAATAAGCAACAATTATTTCTATACCATTCAAAAATTAGTCAAATTTTCGTTTTAGAATTTTTTCCGATTTTTTAGACACCCTGTACATACAAATATGCTTACGACACCCTTTCGCCCTTTCACGTAGTTCATCCCTTTCATCCTTTCTACCTTGTATTACGATTTTATCACATAAAACAGAGATAAAAGAGCGATATTCCTGCATTTTCTCCTGACCACCTATCGTGTTATTAACTTCCAACTTCTACGTCGGGTTTACGATGGACGACGGTTAACTTCGATCTATTTTTTACGACGAGTCATCACTCTTTTCAACCAAACGACGACGGTCAATAGGTAGATCCATGTCGTCGAAGGATCATCGCTCAAATGACGGGGATCGAGATTTGCAGTGTGTTGCATAGGAAATTTTTTAAGTTTAAAAAATTTTTCTTCGTTTTGAATTGGTGTGGAGGGAAATTTCCCAGGACTTTGAATTGATGTCAATGGAAATTTCCCTGCGCTTTGAATTTCTGTGAAAAGAAATTTCCGAACGCTTTGAATTCCTGCCAAGGGAAATTTACCTATGCTTTGAATTGCTGTGAATGGAAATTTCCCAGCACTTTGAATTGATGTCAAGGGAAATTTCCCTGCGCTTTGAATTGATGTCAAGGGAAATTTCCCTGCGCTTTGAATTCCTGCGAAGGGAAATTTACCTACGCCTTGAATTGCTGTGAATGGAAATTTCCCAGCACTTTGAATTGATGTCAAGGGAAATTTACCTATGCTTTGAATTGCTGTGAATGGAAATTTCCCAGCACTTTGAATTGATGTCAAGGGAAATTTCCCTGCGCTTTGAATTGATGTCAAGGGAAATTTCCCTGCGCTTTGAATTGCTGTGAATGGAAATTTCCCAGCACTTTGAATTGATGTCAAGGGAAATTTCCCTGCGCTTTGAATTGCTGTGAATGGAAATTTCCGAGCGCTTTGAATTCCTGCGAAGGTAAATTTACCTATGCCTTGAATTGCTGTGAATGGAAATTTCCCAGCACTTTGAATTGATGTCAAGGGAAATTTACCTATGCTTTGAATTGCTGTGAATGGAAATTTCCCAGCACTTTGAATTGATGTCAAGGGAAATTTACCTATGCTTTGAATTGCTGTGAATGGAAATTTCCCAGCACTTTGAATTGATGTCAAGGGAAATTTCCCAGCTTCTTGAATTTCTGCGGGTAAAATTTCCACGACTTGGAACTTTTAGAAAATATGTTCGAGAGCCCTAAAATATCTGCGGGAGAAATTTCTACGGTGAGAAATTAAAGTGCTTTTACGTAGGAAATTTTGAATTGGAAAATTTGTGTTTAAGAATTAAATGGATATTGAATTGAGTAATTTGATAATAATTTGAATTTATCTGTACTTCACGGGGTGCGATTTTGACATCCATGGTTTGTTTGGTTTGTTATTAATTAATTAAATTGAAAGGCTCATTTTAATGGAAGTAATTGTATGAAAACTGGGGTTAATTACTGTTTTTTCGTCGCGTCGACTGTAAATTTTCAATTTTTTCCTTTTTCTAATTACAAAACTTAGCGGCACTCAATTTAATCAAAAAATATTTACACTCACATCATTTTAATTCAAATTTTGCTATTTTCAATGATTTCTCATATCATCGCCTACAAAATTAAAAATTTTCTACTTTTTCTAATCATAAAACTTCGTGGCACACGATTTCAATTAACAAGTATTTAAAATCAACTAATTTTAATTCAAATTTTGTTATTTTTTGCTTAATTCTAATGATTACTCATCGCATTTACAGCAGAATCCGAATTTTCTATTTTTTCTAATCACAGTATTTCGCGACACACGATATCAATCAAAAAGTATTTACAAACGCAATATTTTCTTTCAAATATTGTTATTTTTTTTTCATTTACATTGATTTCTCATCGCATCGCCTACAAAATTCAAATTTTCTAGTTTTTCTAATCACAGTATTTCGCGACATACGATATCAATCAAAAAGTATTTACAAACGCAATATTTTCTTTCCAATTTTGTTACTTTTTTAATTTCCATGATTTCTCATCACATCGATTCCAAAATTCATATTTCTAACTTTTTCTAATCAGAGAACGTCATGGCATTCCATTTCAATCAACAAGTATTAACAAATACAATAATTTATTTCAAATTCTGCTACTGTTTCTTCATTTCCAATGATTTCTCATCACATTAATTCCAAAACTAAAAATTTTCCACATTTCCTAATCACACAATTTCCCTGAAATAATCCCCAAATCCAATTCTCCCCATCCAACACCCTATTTTCTATCCCCCAACCAATCCTCCGTGTGCGTGACCATTAATGAAGACCATCGCCGACGGTCAATTCTACTTGTCGTTCGCCGCGTGTGATTTTCACCGCGGATTTGATTTTACGGGCGTCGCATTCCGCGAAGCCAATGGAAAGCAGTGCTGCGGTCGTTTGCCGCCGCCTTCGAGAATAAATAAACCAAAAAAAAGAGTGAGAAACAACCGGCGGATGGATCTGGTAACGGGAGGATTAAAAAAAAAAGGAAAAAAAAATCCTGATTGTATTTCACGCGACGTCGATGCGACCATGCGCGTCGCCGTGGGATTTAAATTCATGCGTGCAAATAATTAAACGACGGCGTAATTTATGTACCTGCTGGCCCGGCGGGGTAGAAAATTATCCGACGAGTATCTTATGAATTTTTTTGGAATCAATTAATGACTTCTGATTGTACTTAAATCAAGCGCCGCGAAGGGTTAATTACGTTGCGGCGTCGAAAATGGGATTTGTTGGACTGTTATTAATTTTCTGCGATTATGTTCGATTGATTGTGCGAGTTGAGTCGAGTCGTGGGAATAATTGCTTTTGAGTGTGATAGGTGTTGTTTAATTATTTTTGAGTTGTTAAAGTGTGTTCATGGTTCATTACTTCCACGGAGAGGAGTTTTTAACTGGGAAATAAGAATTTTAAATTTAAAAAAAATGATACTTTAGGGAAAAATTTGTACGCTTGAAAGGTAGCATTTCTCGAAATTTTATTTGGGGCTGAAAAGTTGTTATGCTTTGAAGGTACAGTGTGAGAAGATCTTCGTTTTTGGAAGTTTTGAAGGCGACGAAATTCCGTTGAATGGAAATTTTAAGCCATTGAACTACCGTCACGTGGGAATTCTAAAGCATGGAAATTTGGTTGCACGGAAATTTCACAGCATACAAATTTCGTCGCGTGGTAATTTCAAAACATATAAATACAGTTGCATAGAAATTTTAAAGCATCCAAATTTTGTCCCATGGAAATTTCAAAGCATATAACATTCGTCGCATGGAAATTTCAAAGCATCTGAATTATGTCGCGTGGAAATTTCAAAGCATTTAAATTTCACCGCGTGGTATTTTTAAGGCGTGGAAATTTCAAAGCATATAAATTTCGTCGCGTGGAAATTTCAAAGCATCTAAATTACGTCGCGTGGAAATTTCAAAGCACTTAAATTTCACCGCGTGGAATTTTAAGGCGTGGAAATTTCAAAGCATATAAAATTCGTCGCATGGAAATTTCAAAGCATCTAAATTATGTCGCGTGGAAATTTCAAAGCATTTAAATTTCACCGCGTGGAATTTTTAAGGCGTGGAAATTTCAAAGCATATAAAATTCGTTGCTGGAAATTTCAAAGCATCTAAATTACGTCGCATGGAAATTACAAAGCATTTAAATTTCACCGCGCGGAAATTTCAAAGCATTTAAATTTCACCGCGTGGAATTTTTAAGGCGTGGAAATTTCAAAGCATATAAATTTCGTCGCATGGAAATTTCAAAGCATCTAAATTTCATCGCATGGAAATTTCAAAGCATCTAAATTACGTCGCGTGGAAATTTCAAAGCATTTAAATTACGTCGCGTGGAAATTTCAAAGCATTTAAATTTCATTGCGCGGAAATTTCAAAGCATCCAAATTTCGTTGCGTGGAAATTTCAAAGCATTTAACTCTCATTCAGCGGAAATTTCAAAGCATTTAATTTCATCGAGCGAAAATTTCAAAGCATTTAAATTTCATTGCGCGGAAATTTCAAAGCATCCTAATTTCGTTGCCTGGAAATTTCAAGGCGCCTAAATTTCATCGCCTGGAAATTAAAAAAAAAATAAATGCCATCGCATGGAAATATCAAAGCATTTAAATTTCGTCGCATGGAAATTTTAAAGCATATAAATACCATTGCATGGAAATTTTAAAGCGTGTAAATTTCGTCGCGTGCAAAATTTCAAGACGCCTAAATTTTTTCGCTTGAAAATTTCGTATAATGAAAATTTCAAGGCATGTAAATATTGTATATAATCCTTAAAGAATGTTCATACTTAATAATTTTCAACTGCAAATTTTTTATGGTCTAAATTTTTACGCTTGAAAGTCCCATTTTTGGAAATTCCTACGCTTACAAATTTCCGCGGTTGGTAATTTCTAGTCTTTAAAATTCCGGTGCCAAAAAATTGTTACGTTCTAAAAATTCGGTGCGTCAAAATCTTCATCTTTTTAAAAACTGCACAAATTTTCACTTTTCCAACTCTATATTCTAACATTTCTACGCTCCCAAATTTCTACATTATATAATTTTCATATTTTCCAAATTTCCGTGCAGGAAACTTTCCATGCCACGAAATTTCTCTAACAAATATGTGTGAACTCCAAAATTCCCACGTTTCAAAATTCGTATACCACAAAGTTACTCAAAATAAACAATAAAACCCACAAAAAAAAAATACAAAAAAACATCAATATCACTAACACCCAAAAAAAACAACCACTTCCAAAACGTAACAAAATTCAACTTCCACTATTTCACCAAATTCAATTTCAAACAATCACCGACGAAACGCAATTAATTCCAAATCTCTCGATTTTTATTCCAACAAACTTTCGCGTTGCCACGTAATTAATTTTCACTCACCATTTCAATTATATACGCGACATAAAAAAAACACACACACACCCACTCACATACATACACATACACGCGTATAACATTTCCCTCACATAACTGTCCTCGAACAGGAGAAACTATTTCCACAGTTATAATTCACCGGCAACCCTTATTACGGCGATCTCTGTGAAATATCTCGGTGCTTTTACACAAGTGTTACAAATGTGTGTGTGTGAATATATATTAGGCAACATGGACTGTGCAAAAGTGTTGGGTATGTGCGTGCACGCGTGTCGCATGCCACTCTCCCACGAAGAACATCACACCGTCGTCGTTTCTCTTCCCACTTTTTCCGTTGCATATTTTTTTCTGCTCTTTTTTCGAAAGCCGTTTTAATTGCCTCGGAGGAGCGAAGGTGGGCCCGTTTCTTCCCTCGGGGCCCGCTACCCTCGGCTGGATAGTAATTAAAGGCGAAAAATGTCGCTTAGTCAAAGTGGCTTTAATTATTCCGTGTAATTAAGGTGCAATTTTTGTGCAAGATGTTGTTTTTATTTGGGAAATTGTGTGTTTAAAAGAGTTGACTGGGTTATATTTTTTTTTCTTGTGTTTTGAATTTTTGAAGTTTGAAAGTTTCTGTGATTCGAAATTTGTAGGTAGAATTTCGGAGGATTGAATCTATGATGATTTTAATTTCTGTATTTTGAATAGTTGAGATTTTTATATTTCTGGGGTGAAAATTTTGAAGGTTGTAGTTTCCGTACTGTGAATTTGTGAAGGTCAAATAAGAGAAATGGTTTTTTGAATTTTTTTGTGTTTTATATTGTTGTTCCCTGAGTTATCTGTGATTTAAATTTCTGTGTCTCGAATGATCTATGATATAAATTTCTACGCTTTGAATTGTCTGTTTTAAATTGCTGCATTTTGAATTTTCTTTGTATCAAATTTTTGCGCTTTGAATTTTTTCTGCTTGAAATTCCTGCGCTCTGAAGTTTCTTTGCATCAAATATTTGCGCGTTTAATTTCCTATGCATTAACTTTCTGTGCTTTGAATTTACTACAACTTAAATTTCTGGGCTTTGAATTTTCTTTGTATCAAATTTTTGCGATTTGAAATTACTTTGCATTAAATTTTTGTGCTTTGAATTTCCTATAATTTATGTTTCTGCACTTTAAATTTTGTTCGCATTAAATTTCTGTGCTTTGAATTTTCTTTATATCAAATTTCTGTGCTTTGAATTTACGATAATTAAAATTTCTGTGCTTTGAATTTTTCTTCTATTAAATTTCTGTACTTTGAACTTTCTTTGCATTAAATTTCTGTGCTTGAATTTCCCATAGTTTGAATTTCTGCACTTTGAACTTTCTTTGCATCAAATTTTTCCGCATTGAATTTTATTGCATTAAATTTCTGTGCTTTGAATTTTTCTTCTATTAAATTTGTGCACTTTGAACTTTCTTTGCATTAAATTTCTGTGCTTGAATTTCTCATAGTTTGAATTTCTGCACTTTGAGTTTTCTTTGCATCAAATTTTTGCGCATTGAATTTTTTTGCATTAAATTTCTGTGCTTTGAATTTACCATGATTTAAATTCCCATACTTTAAATCTTCTGTTTTAAATTTCAGCGCCTCGAATTATTCTCAATAAGAATTTCTCAGCTTTGAATTTTCAAATCTCGAAAATTTCTACTCTGTAAAATCTCTATTCTCTGAATTTTTTCTACATTTCCCTTTTGAGATCCTCTACCTTTAGAACCTAATAAATCACAAAAAACGTCACTTATTCAAAGTGGCATTAATTACTCCACCTAATTACACGTGTTAATCTACATAATTCGCCACAATTCGCAATTGACGCCATGGCGCGAGAATTTTCCATCACCCGGAAATTTCCACGGGTAATCTGGAAATTTGCGATCGGAAAATGTTGTCCCGTTCAAGTACGAATAATTAAGACTTGAAAATATTCTACACGGAGAGTATGTAATGGAATTCCTCGTTACATAAACGCGGATCGCGATCTTGTCGGGTTTAGCAATGGGAACATCGTAGCGCGGTTAATTGGAGGGTAATTACTTTACGGATTTCAAGTCTAATTGTAAGTACATCGGTGTGGTTATCGATAGCGGTACTGACCGAGCAGTTTAACTGGACTTGAAAGTAGCGTGTTGGTACAGCGATGTTGGAAAGTATTTCTGGCAGATTTGTGGATATAATGAATGATTAAACATGTTTGAATGATTTTAAATAATTATAAATAGATTTATAGATTTTAATGGGAGTTAATTAAGGAGAACCTGTGATAAATTGATTATAATTAGAATAGAAGATGTGGTTATTATCAGACTATGGATAGAACATGATTGAATCACACGTAACTATATGTATAATAAAACAATAAGAATAAAAAGTTTGTGTAATGTGTAAAATTTCAATAATGATGGAACACAATTATAAAGTGTATGTATTGAATAGAATAATTGAAGAAAAAGATGTAATTTGTCAACAGAGTTGAAAGACTGAAATTTCGATGTTTTAATATTTCCGAGGATGGAAATTTATATTGCTTAATGTTTCTTTACTTTAAAATGTCTGTACAGAAATGTACATTTTGCAAAATTTCAGAGCCCCGTGATTTTTTCACCGTAAAATGTCTACATTTTGAAATTTCGTCATTTAAAAATTCCCATCTGCAAGTGTCGACATTTCGAAATTTCCACAGCAAACTATAGTCAACGTTATAATCCCCATGTTTCAAAATTTCTACGTTTCAAAACGTATATTTTCCAAAGTGTCAGAGCCTGGCGATTTTTATGCGCTAAAGTTTCTACGTTTTGAAACTTTGTCACTTCAAAGTTCCCACCTGCAAGTAAAATTGAAATTTCTGTGCCTTGAATTATCTATGGTACAAATTTTTGCGTTTTGAATTTTCTTCGCATTAAATTTCTGCGCTTTGAATTTTCTTCGCATTAAATTCCTGCGTTTTGAATTTTGCTTTGTATTAAATTTCTGCGCCTTGAATTTCCTTCGCATTAATTTCCTGCGCTTTGAATTTTCTTCGCATTTAATTTCTGCACTTTGAAATTTTTCGCATTAAATTCTTGCGTTTTGAATTTTCTTCGCATTAAATTTTGACGCTTTGAATTTTCTTCGCATAAAATTCATATGCTTTGAATTTTTCTTCCATTAAATTTCTGCACTTTGAACTTTCTTTGCATTAAATTTCTGTGCTTGAATTTCCCATAGTTTAAATTTCTGCACTTTGAGTTTTCTTTGCATCAAATTTTTGCGCATTGAATTTTCTTTCCATTAAATTTCTGCACTTTGAACTTTCTTTGCATTAAATTTTGGCGATTTGAATTTTCTTCGCATTAAATTTCTGCGCTTTGAATTTTCTTCGCATGAAATTCCTGCGTTTTGAATATTCTTTGTATTAAATTTCTGCGCCTTGAATTTTCTTCGCATTAATTTCCTGCGCTTTGAATTTTCTTCGCATTAAATTTTGGCGATTTGAATTTTCTTCGCATAAAATTTCTCCGCTTTAAATTTTTTTCGTATTCGGTAAATTTTGACGCTTTGAATTTTCTTCGCATAAAATTCATATGCTTTGAATTTCTTCGCATTAAATTCCTGCGCTTTGAATTTTCTTCGCATTAAATTTTGACGCTTTGAATTTTCTTCGCATAAAATTCATATGCTTTGAATTTTCTTCACATTAAATTCCTGCGTTTTGAATTTTCTTTGTATTAAATTTCTGCGCCTTGAATTTCCTTCGCATTAAATTGCTGCGGTTTGAATTTTCTTCGCTTTGAATTTTCTTTCAATTAATCTCGTCCATATTTCGAAATTACAGTTGCCCAAAATTTCCACAACAAACTTCAGTGCACTCTATAATTCCCACGTTTCAAAATTTCTCCACAGCAAAATATACACTTCCCAAAATTCCCTCTCAATTTTCCCGCCCTAAAATTTCTACATTCTGACACTTCGTCTCTTATAATTTCCCCTATCCAACTGTCCACACTTCAAAATGTCCACGGCGAGCTTCACCCAGCACGATTATAATTCCCACGTTTCAGAATAACTTCGGGATAATGAAACGTTGCCAGCTCGATCCGGATTCCAGCGTCTCCCTGCAACTTTCCGCGAGGCGACGCTTCAATAACCTACCTCAAAAAGGAATCTGTCGAATCGCGTGCTCGGGAAGAAACGATCGCTAAAATTGACCGTCCGCACGTGATGCACCACCAGTACATGTATAACTGTTCCTTCATCTCGCATTACTTACGGCTTGCTATTCCAACGACTCCTGCGGCGAATGTAATTGTTCTCGGTGCCGGTAATTAGTCGGTCGTGTGTCTCATCTGCTTTTGTTAGATACCTTACGGCGGGTCACGCGGAAAAAGGAAATTTACGCTCATTGAATTTGACAATGTTAGTGACGAAAAAGTAAAAGAAGGAAAGAATGGGATGGCTTTCACTGAGGAATTTCACCTTTCATCGAGATATCGTGGTGATCACTGACGAAATTAGGTTAATTAGGCGTGATTAGCAACGGGTTTTCCTGTTACCTGGGTTGAAATAAATTGAAGGAATTAATGGATAAATGATTTAGAATTTGTTAATAGGAAATAGTGGGTTTATTTAAATTGTGTTAAGTTTATTGTGTTTCGTGGAGAGGGAGTTTCGAAATGTGACAAGGTTAAGGTGTTAAGATTTCAGTGTGTGGAAATTTAAAGGCGCCTAAATATTGTTGCGTGGAAATTTCAAAGCATTTAAGTACAGTCGCGTGGAAATTTCAAAGCGTTTAAATTTCGTCGCGTGGAAATTTTAATGCATTTAAACTTCTTCGTATGGAAATTTCAAAGCATTTAAATTTCAGCGCGTGGAAATTTCAAAGCATTTAAATTTCATCGCGTGGAAATTTTAAAGCATCTAAATTTCGTCGCATGGAAATTTCAAAGCATCAAAATTTTGTCGCATGGAAATTTTAATGCGTATAAATTTCAAAGCATGGAAATTTTAATACCTTAAATTTCATCGCGCGGAAATTTCAAAGCATCTAAATTTCGTCGCATGGAAATTTTAATGCGTATAAATTTCAAAGCATGGAAATTTTAATACCTTAAATTTCATCGCGCCGAAATTTCAAAGCATCTAAATTTCAAAGCGTTTAAATTTTGTCGCGTGGAAATTTTAAAGCATCTAAATTTTGTTGCATGGAAATTTCAATGATTTAAATTTCATTGCGTGGAAATTTTAATGCGTATAAATTTCATCGCGTGGAAATTTCAAAGCATCTAAATTTCGTCGCATGGAAATTTCAAAGCATCTAAATTTCATCGCATGGAAATTTCAAAGCGTTTAAATTTCGTCGCGTGGAAATTTTAAAGCATCTAAATTTCGTCGCATGGAAATTTCAAAGCATCTAAATTTCATCGCGTGGAAATTTCAAAGCATTTAAATTTCATCGCGTGGAAATTCCAAAGCATTTAAATTTCATCGCATGGAAATTTCACGGCATTTAAATTTCAGCGCGTGGAAATTTCAAAGCGTTTAAATTTCGTCGCGTGGAAATTTCAAAGCATTTAAGTACAGTCGCGTGGAAATTTCAAAACATCTAAATTGCGTCGCATGGAAATTTCAAAATATCCTAATTTCGTTGCCTGGAAATTTCAAGGCGCCTAAATTTCATCGCCTGGAAATTAAAAAAAAATAAATGCCATCGCATGGAAATATCAAAGCATTTAAATTTCGTCGCATGAAAATTTTAAAGCGTATAAATTTCATCGCGTGGAAATTTCAAAGCATCTAAATTTCATCGCATGGAAATTTCAAAAAATCTAAATTTCGTCGCATGGAAATTTCAATGCTTTAAATTTCATCGCGCGGAAATTTCAAAGCATCTAAATTTCGTCGCATGGAAATTTCAAAGCATCTAAATTTCGTCGCATGGAAATTTCAAAGCATCTAAATTTCGTCGCATGGAAATTTCGATGTGTTTAAATTTCGTCGTATGGAAATTCAAAGCATTCAAATTAGCTCGCTTGAAAATTTCAACAGTAACACCATCAACAATATCAACAACAAAAAAAGATTCTCTTAACTCTCATAAACATATCTCCGCTCTAACTTACAAAATTAGTAAAATTACTCCTCATTAGCTCAACGCAAGTTCTTCCCTATCATCTATTTTAAAACCAACCGAACCACCCAACAATTAATAAACAATCTAAAGTTTAATAGCGGCAGACCGTTGCTTCGCAGTAGAAATTCCAGGGCTTCACGGATCCTTATTGCAGCATCGTTTATTTAATTCCGGTAAGCGAAACTGTTTCGGTTACCTGGAAGACGCGTGTCTACCTTTCGAATTGCGTGCGACTACGAGTCGACCGCGAAATTAGGGGCCCGACTGTCGGGCCCCGTGAGAATTACGATTTCTCGCCGTGCCGAGGGATTCTCACGGCCGTAGAAACCGTGCACGTGTGAAAGAAGCTTAATGTGTGTGGATAAAAGTATCCTGTGGTACGACGACCCCCCTTAAGGGGGGGGGGGGGACTTTTGTAAAGCACGAAAGTCTAAGTGTTTTTTCGAAATTAATTTAAAGTAGAATAAAACACGAATTTGTTCCAAACTTGTACGTTATATTTACATATATTTGAAGTACGTGTGTGAATATTTAAATGAAAGAATGTGTAGTAGATTCGCCGCTAGAAAGTTAGTGTGAAAATTGATTATAAAAATTTCATTCGATATGTTGATTGAAAACACATGATTCAACGCTTTGTTAATAATTGAAAATAGGTAATATCATCGTAGGTAAACGTAAAATACCTACCATAAGAAATTTCGAAATTGTAAAATTGACACTTCGAATACAAATTTTAATTGTCTACCTTTAATTTTTTAAACAATTTAAAAAGCAACATATTAATACGCTATATAAATGAAACTATAAGGATAAATATACAATTATATCAAAATTTGTAACATTCAACGTGTATTCCGTTGTTTAATTTCCATATAATGTTTGCGCACTGAATTTCCTTTGCATTAAATTTCTGCGTTTTGTATTTTCTTTGCACTAAATTTCTACGTTTTGTATTTATCATAATTTCAAATTTCTGCGCTTTGAATTCTGAAACATTTAAATTCCTGCGCTTTCAATTTTCTTTGCATTAAATTTCTGTGCTTTAAATTTCCCAAAATTTAAATTTCTGCGCTTTAAATTTTGTATGTTTCAAGTTCCTGTGCTTTGTATTTCCTACGCTATAAATTTCTGCACTTTGAATTTTCTTTGTATTAAATTTCTGTGCTTTGAATTGATCATTATTTTAATTTCTGCGCTTTGAATTCTATATGATTTAAATTCTTGCGCGTTGAATTTCCTTTGTATCAAATTTTTGCGCTTTGAATTTTCTTCGCATTAAATTTCTGCACTTTGAATTCTGAAACATTTAAATTCCTGCGCTTCCAATTTTCTTTGCATTAAATTTCTGTGCTTTAAATTTATCAAAATTTAAATTTCTGCGCTTTAAATTTACCAAAATTTAAATTTCTGCGCTTTAAATTTCGTATGTTTTAAGTTCCTGTGCTTTGCATTTCCTACGCTCTAAATTTCTGAGCTTTGAATTTTCTTTGTATTAAATTTCTGTGCTTTGAATTGATCATTATTTTAATTTCTGCGCTTTGAATTCTATATGATTGAAATTCTTGAATTTCCTTTGTATCAAATTTTTGCGCTTTGAATTTTCTTTGCATTAAATTTGTGTGCTATGAATATTTTTTGCCTTGAATTTCCAAATTTGTAATATTCAACGTTTATTCGGTCGTTTAATTTCCTCGTGAAATTTTTCTGGGTTCGTAAGCCCAGTGTTAAAGTACCCACGAGCGACTTGAAATGTTATTACGAAATTCGGTCGACCCCTGTCAACCCGGTGACCGGTGTCGAAACGAGCGAGACACGTGAAATTAATGAAACGTGCGAGAAACCGGGTTCCGGTGATTTGATTTCACGAAATTAGGCCCGGCCCGAGTGGAGCGAGCCGTGGAATGGGACCGTTAGAAGATTTTGCGGTTTCCGAGGCGTTTCATGGGAATTCCGTTACTTGCTGGAGGAGTTGCCTTGTTTTTATTTTCAACGCGTTGAGAGAATTTTTTTTAAAGGTATAGCGTTGAGTCATAAAAAATGATTAATGAAAAGGTATTGTGATTTTGGGGATAATTTTGAAGAAGTTTTTAATTATTGTGATGATGAATTTTTTATTGTTAAAAGGGTTTTATATTTTGAGATTTGTGTGTGTTGAAATTGATGTGGAATAATATTTGGATGGTTCGAAATTTGTACTTTTAAAATTAGTTTGGCGCTTTAAAATTTCTATAACAAACGTTTTTAAGCTTTGAAATTTCCACGTTTTTAGAATTTCTACGTTCTGAAATTTCCACGCGTTGAAATTTCTATGGCAAATGTTTTTGAGCTCTAAAATTTCCACGCTTCGAAATTTCACTATCTTTAAAAGTCTATGGCAAACGTTTTTGAGCATTGAAATTTCTACGACTTGAACTATAGTAAATCTTACTTACAATTTTAATATAGCTATATACAACTATAGTAAGTTTATAGTATAACTTCGTATTCTTTAAACTTAAAAAAAAAATTTGATAAAGAATTATTCTACATTTATTTGTTTATTCGAGCCATGCGAACCAACGTTGTTTCCCCAAAATTTTGAAAATTGCCAAAGTTACAACTGTCCAAAGTTTGGTAATTTGTGAAAAACGTATAACAAAACGTCTAACAAAAATTTTGAAAATTAAATTACATATGTTAGTTAACATCGATAGCCACGCAAATCCCATTTTTTATTGAAAAAATTATTGCTTCGCTTTACCGTTGCCAATATATAAATTTTTGAGAAAATACATTTTTCACAAATTGCCAAACTTTCAGCAGCCGTAACTTTGATAATTTTCAAAATTTCGAAATATAACAAATTTGGTTCCATATTTAATGGGCCAATGGCTACAACCACAGTGATTTTGAGAATGTCCAGAGATGTTTTGACTCCAAAAATGATCAATTTCGAATAAAGTGAGCCACACTTGTTCGTCGACGACTTCCTCTCCATTATCAAAAAGAAAAAAGAAATTAGACGAACAAAAAAACAGTCACTTCTATCATGTGTCGCGATATTCAAAATACTAAAGATGGCGCATGATATCATTTTTTACACTTTTAAACTTTCCAACAAATTTAAATACTAAAAAACACAATCTATAAACTTTCGTCGCTTTAAAACACCATTTTTGCATCAACAGATTAATTTGACAAATTATAACTCTCGATCCCATAATTTTATCATTCCTACTCTTCATTCTTTTCCTTTTTTTTAATACAGGCAGCATGGAGAATGACTTAATGTCACTGAAAACCCTCATAAACATTCACACAACGTGCATCCAACAGGTTACACGAACCACAACCAATGATTAATGACGATCAAATGATACTGGCCCTAATCGATCACGCAACGATAAACACACACACACATACACATATACACATCATTCTCTCCCCAACCATACAAATCAATCTGATTTCCTATCAAATTCCCCGAAGTCATCAACAATCATCGTAAACATCATTCGCGGACAGTGAAAGTTTCAGCGAGGTACAAAAATTGACGTCATTTTATTTTTAATTTAAATTCATTAATAATTTTATAAGGGTACTCAGATTATCATATTTTAATCATTATATACGATAAATGCAATAGCATCCACGACAAATTTTTATTTACTTAAGCAAATTTGTATTTACAAATTTGTATTTACAAATTTGCTTACGTATTTACACAGAGAAAAGATAAGTTAATACGAAATACCTAAAGAATTAGTTAGTCATTACCTTGACAGGAACAATAATTACAAAAACTTAAGGTTATATAAAATTAAATTCAAAATAATTGGCTTTAAAATTTGAATGCTATAGAATTCATGTCATTCTGAATCACAAAATTAATACTAAATGAAAATTAATACTAAATATATAGCATTCATGTCCGCGAACGTGTTAACTTTCCCGCTAATCATCACCAGCTCCCATTTTTCGGAAGTGGACAATTACACCGTAAAAAACGAATACGAAGAAATTTACCACAACTACGAGAAATTGGTTTTCAAGTCAATCGTATTAGAGAAACTTGCGTTAGAAGTGACTTAGAATGATTTCTGGAGAGAAGAACATAAAAAAAATAAGAAAAAATATAATATAATTAAAAAATATGATTGCGGACAATTCCATCGGAAAAAACGAATACGAATAAAGATACTAGAACCATAGGAAATTGTTTTTCAAGTCAGTCGAATTAGAAACTAGCGATGGAAATGACTTAGAATGATTTCTGGAACGAAGAACATAATAAAAATAAGAAAAAAATGTGATTGTGGACAATTAGATTGTAAAAAAAGCATACGAATAAATTGTATATCAGAACAGCAAGAAATTGTTTTTCAAATCAGTCGTATTAGAAACTGGCGTTAGGAATGACATACAATGATTTCTGGAGAGACAAACATAAAAAAAAATATGATTTTGGGCAATTATTTATATCGGAAAAGCGAATACGAATAAATATGCGAGAAACACAGGAAATTGTTTTTCTAGTCAGTCGTATTAGAAACTGATGATAGAGGTGACTTAGAATGAATTCTGGGGCGAAAAACATAAAAAAAAATAAGAAAAAAAATATGATTCTGGGCAATTACTTATATCGGAAAAGCGAATACGAATAAATATGCGAAAAATATAGGAAATTGTTTTTCAAATCAGTTGAATTAGAAACTAGCGATGGAAATGACTTAGAATGATTTCTAGAACGAAGAACATAATAAAAATAAGAAAAAAAATATGATTGCGGACAATTATATTGTAAAAAAAGGATACGAATAAATTGTATATCAGAACAGCAAGAAATTGTTTTTCAAATCAGTCGTATTAGAAACTGGCGATAGGAATGACATACAATGATTTCTGGACAGACAAACATGAAAAAAAATATGATTTTGGGCAATTACTTATATCGGAAAAACGAATACGAATAAATATGCGAGAAACACAGGAAATTGTTTTTCTAGTCAGTCGTATTAGAAACTGATGATAGAGGTGACTTAGAATGAATTCTGGAGGGAAAAACATAATAAAAAAAAAGAAAAAAGTATGATTTCCTAGAATGGAAACTATGTTGAAGCGTGAAACTGAGGATTGTCTCTGATTATTGGAATCTTCGGTAACTCCTAATTGAAGTATCATCCGGAGCAACATAATCACGGTTAATACCACGTTTACACACACTCGACCTACTTTGCGTGGATGTTCGTCAATGATTATCAGCGATACACGGACGTCATCTTCTCGCGCATTTGACCAAAGCTAATAAACGCCGAATCCAAATCCATTAAGCCCATGTTACGCGAGTGTCAATTTAATTAAACGCTTTCGGCGGACATCTTCGATTAAAAGGGAACCGCGATTGATCTATGGATCAAAACCCCCTTGCCAGTGATCGGTGATCGGTGATTGGTCAATTGTGATGATTCGGTCGCATATTTACCTGGCGGATCGGTTAAGCAAAATTTGCACGGATAATTAATTAATTATAAAAATATCAATTTTACCGATCGTAAATATAATTACCAATCGTTATATAGCCAGTTAAGGTCTGTAATTCATAATATAATTAATTAATTATGGAAATTCGTATTATGGGATGTGAATCGCATTGTTTTAGCGATTTATTGCAGATTGGAATGCGAATTAATTTTGATGATTTGGAGAGAATCATGTTTAGTGGAATATTTGTTATAGCGTTTGGAAAAATGAAAATTAGTTGGAACTGAGTATTTAATTAGATAGAAACTTTCGTGAAAGATGTGAAATTGGTGTTAAGTTGAAGAAGAAAACTTAGAATTATCAATTTAAATTTCATAACAATTAAAATACAAGTGCATACTTTGTTCCATTTTATAGAAACAAAATTTTTGCAAAACGTTGACTGTTTTATTTTCGAAAATTCCGTGTTTTAAAGAGTTAATTACATTAAAATTTATTTCTAGGCATTAAAATCTGTTATTCTGAAAATTACTACGCGGAATTTATTAATATCATGCTTCCAATTTCTTCGGTTTTCAAATTTTTGTGCTATAAATTTTCAAGGCTTTAATTTTCGCGCTTCGAATTTTTGGTATTAAAAATTTTCAACCTTGAATTTTCTAGGATTTAAATTTCTGGGTTTCCAGTTTTTTGTGTTTTAAATTTCTACACTCTGAGTGTTTTGGTATATACGATTTACAATTTATGTATTTGAAATTTCCTAACTAAGCTTTAAAATTTTTGCGATTCCTTATTTTTTGGGTTTTAATTTCTGGTTCAGAAATTTTCAGGTTTTGGATTTCCTAGGTCTTAATTGCTGCGTTTCAAATTTTCAGGATTTTACAGAACAATTTAAATAAAACTTCTCCTCAACAAATAAATTAATCGAAATTAAATACATAAAGTACATTACTGTCTTCTATTCAAAGAATATTAAATTCCACCAAAAATTTCTAAACACCACAACTTTAAAATTACAAAAATCAACAATTGTTCCCACATTCTAATCCCTCCATCCACATCTGAATTACATCCCAACGTAATTGATCCATCATCACTCCCCTCATAGATCTCCACGGACATGCATAACAGCAATCAGTATCCAAAGAATCTCTCTGTATTACCGACAAACATATCTCCGGGCTGCTTTGTCATTGCAAAGATAAAACCAGCCGGCGGCGGTATCGTGCTGGCACAATATAGTTAATTGAAGCGATTAAAAGCAGCCCCGGCTCGCCACGGGTCGTCCCCGAGTTCGTTAATCATCGTGGATCGTGGGTGTGCTGGCAACGAGAAAAATCATCAGTCGGGCAACGTGCAATCATTGGCCCAGCCCCGGATACCCGGAAGACGATCACGGAGAGATACTGGATACCACTTGGTAACCTGGGATTAGCGGGGAACGTCCGCGAGGAACGACCGGCTCCTAGATCCTTATAGATCCTTATCGCGCTGGCTGATCGTTGGACGCCTCTTTGCTCGTTGGTGTTTTATATGAGACCAGGTACGTGAAATACTAGGAGCGACGGCAAAAGGATGGGTTTCCGTTGGGTTTGACGGAAGGTTCTATAGTATTGTTCATAAGTGGGATTTACAGGGTGTAACA
This sequence comes from Mimumesa dahlbomi, assembly GCA_917499265.3. Lineage (NCBI taxonomy): Eukaryota > Metazoa > Arthropoda > Insecta > Hymenoptera > Crabronidae > Mimumesa > Mimumesa dahlbomi. Next base: position 6,408,568 of record OU824120.1, on the reverse strand, counting down.
AAAATTCTGGGACACTTTTTCAGTATCGATAGTACGCACCAAAAGATGAAAAAAAAGTCTATAAAGTTTTGACTAAAAACCATCCCCTATGGAGATACAACCCTTTTTGTAAAAAATTTTTAAAAAATCATATCTCCGAAATGGTAGGTCGTAGAAGACCCGTTTTGATTGCAATATAACCGGAGAAGATCAAAGATAATAGAAAAAAATATAATTGCTGCGATTATTGCTGTTAAATAGCATTTATTCATGTTTAATCCAAACGACGTCGATTACCTATATCGTAGCAGATTTGTAACAACTTGGGAAAAATGGAGGGCATTCACTAAATCTTCCTTTGCGTAGATAGTGATATTTTTTTTCGTAAATTTTGGTCTCTTCCGGTTATATTGCAATTAAAATCGGTCCTCTACGACCTACCATTTCGGAGATATGATTTTTTAAAAATTTTTTACAAAAGGGGTTGTATCTCGATAGGGGGTGGTTTTTAGACAAAACTTTATAGACTTTTTTTTCATCTTTTGGTGCGTACTATCGATACTGAAAAAGTGTCCCAGAATTTTTGTTACACCCTGTATATGGAGATGGAAAACCGTGGGATGCTGGGGCGTGGGGTATTTGAGGGGATGGAAATTTGAAACTGGGGGAAAGTGGAGAGGAAGAAATTTGAGTTGAAGTGAATTTAAGGTATGGAAGTTGGAGTGTGAAATTGTTCAATGAGAAATTTGGAAGCGCAGATTTTTCTGTGCGTAAAAAATTTGTTAAAATTGGAATTTTTGTGCGCTGGAAATTGCAAAGCGTAGACATTTTTGGGTGTCAGAAGTTTTAAAGTGTAGCATGTTTTGCGCGGCAGAAATTTCGAAGTACAGTAATTTCTGTGCGTAAAAATTTTTTTGAAATTAGAATTTTTGTGCGCTGGAAATTGCAAAGCGTAGAAATTTTTGGATACCAGAAGTTTTAAAGCGCAGAATGTTTTGCGCATAAAAAATTCCGAAGCGTAGGAATTTTTGTGCGTAAAAAATTTCAAAGCGTAGGAATTTTTGTGCGCCGGAAATTTCAAGGCGTAGGAATTTTCGTACGCTCGAAATTTCAAAGCGTCGGAATTTTCGTACGCTCGAAATTTCAAAGCGTAGGAATTTTCATACGCTCGAAATTTCAAAGCGTCGGAATTTTCATACGCTCGAAATTTCAAAGCGTAGAATTTTCTGTGCGCCACAAATTTAAAAACGCAGTAACTTTCATGCGCCGAAAATTACAAAGCGTAGAAATTTCTAGATGCTAAATGTTTTAAAGCGCAGAAATTTTTGCACGTCATAATTTCCAAAGCACAGAAATTTTTGCACGTCATAATTTCCAAAGCACAGAAATTTTTGCACATAAAAATTTTCAAAATGCATGAATTTTCGCGCGCTAGTAAATCCAAAGCGTAGCAATTTACTTGCGCAGTAAATTTCTGCGCTTTGGAATTTGTCACAAGCGAAAATTCCTGCGTTTTAAAAATTCTGGCATCCAGAAATTTTCTGTGCACCAAAAATGAAAAACGCTGCAATTTTCGTACGTTACAAATTCCAAAACGCAGAAATGTCTACACGCCAAAAATTTCAAATCGTACAAATTTTTCAAGACGAACTATTTTAAAGCCCAAATCGAATTAAGTAAAATGCAATTTATTTAAATCAAACTTATACATCCTACCTACTTGTTAATCTGTGCTTTCAAATTTCCCCTTTCTTTTGGATCGACCTGTACATCCACCCTACCGTACCAAGTGTTCCTCGATGTTCGTAAATCGGCGGGCGGGATATAAGAATACAGTCTAGACAGGTGCTCGAAAATTTACGAACTATGCCATTATTTTTTTAAACATTCACAAATTCGGTTTGCGAACAAAAAATGAAGAAAAAGATATATTATATTTGCAATGATTAACATTGTCACGTCTCCTGACATAATTGTACATACGTCCTTTTCTTAACAATTACATATAAAATATTATCATTGATTTATAACTATGTCTTTTTAAAATTTGTACTTCGTTCCTACTGACGTAGTACTACGTTTTGATATAATTATAATCATTTTTCAATTTCATTTACTCGTTCTAGAATATCTCTAAGTTTAAATAATAAATCATATTTATAATTAACAGTATTATTTGTGAGGCTATATATAAATGTATGACAATGAAATTTATATATGTTATGTATATATTAAAATTTGATAAAAAATTTGTTATGCCGTGAATATGGTATATTTTAAATTTCTGGCCCCTGGAAATTTTTGCAATTGAAATTTTGATGCCTGGAAATTTCTGCACTATAAATTTCTGTACCTAGAAAATTCAGTCGATCAAAAATTGTTAGTCCCTGGGATTTTTAATATTTGGAAATTTTTGGGCACTTTAGACTTTTTGATACGTGGAAAACTCTGCGCACTGAAATTCTGAATTTTTACAATTTTGGATAATTGACAATTTTTGGCGCTCGGAAATTGCTGTTCTAGATATTTTCGCGCCTGAAAATTTCTGCACTATAAATTTCTGTACCTAGAAAATTCAGTCGATCAAAAATTGTTAGTCCCTGGGATTTTTTATATTTGGAAATTTTTGGGCACTTTAGACTTTTTGATACGTGGAAAACTCTGCGCACTGAAATTCTGAATTTTTACAATTTTGGATAATTGACAATTTTTGGCGCTCGGAAATTGCTGTTCTAGATATTTTCGCGCCTGAAAATTTCTGCACTATAAATTTCTGTACCTAGAAAATTCAGTCGATCAAAAATTGTTAGTCCCTGGGATTTTTTATATTTGGAAATTTTTGGGCACTTTAGACTTTTTGATACGTGGAAAACTCTGCGCACTGAAATTCTGAATTTTTACAATTTTGGATAATTGACAATTTTTGGCGCTCGGAAATTGCTGTTCTAGATATTTTCTTGCCTGAAAATTTCTGCGCTTAAAATTTCTTTCCATCCGGACATTTCTTCGCTTTAAAATTTTATTGTCATCAAATTTTTAGCGCTCAAAAATTCCTGCGATTTCCAAATTCGCGTCGCCCAAAACTATCCCAACTCTAAAACTCCTAAAACTCAAAAATGCATAAAAATCTTACGCCTTAATTATTTAAAATCCGTTTTATAAATCCACAAACAATACTTCACCAATCAAACTCCCAATTTTCTATCATCTCAAAAATCTACTAATACTTTCAAATATTCCATTCATTTAAAAATCCAAAATTCATCCTCACACATACATACACACATTCAGTCTCAGTTTTCCCATAAAAATCGCTCGTTTCTCCCATTCCCATTCTATCAGCATTTCCATCCTACGTTAGACATACATGCAATGCACTCGATACAGTAAAACCGCATAATTAATTGCACTCCAAGCGGTATCTCGTTTAATTAGAAAAAAAAAATGCTGCGTCCGTTCGAAACGTCCGCGCACGTCTGAGATATTCGAAACCCCATCGAAGGCTTCTTCGAGACCTTCCTCAAGGTACATGTCATTAAATCGCGTGCCGGTTTTATGGAGATCGACGCGATCCCACTTTACCGGTGCATTGTTCTGTTGCACCTCGTCATTAAACCTCCGCTGAGAAACGGCGGTAATATTGTGGAACAATCGGGTCTTAGAACGACTTAAAGTTCACGGAAACGTTGACTGCTTTTTCGGAATACAGGGTGAAACATAACTGGTGGGACTTTTTTTCAGAGGCGATAGTACGTAGCAAAAAATGAAAAAAAAATTCAAAAAGTTGGGTCCGAAAATCTTCCCCTAATGATATAACTCCTACTGTAAAAATTTTTAAAAAATCATATATTCGAAATGGTAAGTCGAAATTTCAAAGCATTTAAATTTCATCGCGTGGAAATTTCAAAGCATCTAAATCTCGTCGCATGGAAATTTCAAAGCGTTTAAATTTCGTCGCGCGGAAATTTTAAAGCATCTAAATTTCGTCGCATGGAAATTTCAAAGCATCAAAATTTTGTCGCATGGAAATTTTAATGCGTATAAATTTCATCGCGTAGAAATTTCAAAGCATTTAAATTTCATCGCGTGGAAATTGTAAAGCATCTAAATTTCGTCGCATGGAAATTTCAAAGCATCAAAATTTTGTCGCATGGAAATTTTAATGCGTATAAATTTCATCGCGTGGAAATTTCAAAGCATTTAAATTTCATCGCATGGAAATTTCAAAGCGTTTAAATTTCATCGCGTGGAAATTTCGAAGCATTTAAATTTCATCGCGTGGAAATTTCAAAGCATTTAAATTTCAGCGCGTGGAAATTTCAAAACATTTAAATTTCGTCGCATGGAAATTTCAATGCGTATAAATTTCATCGCATGGAAATTTCAAAGCATCTAAATTTCATCGCGTAGAAATATCAAAGCCTTCAAATTAGCTCGTTTGAAAATTTCAACAGTAACACCATCAACAATATCAACAACAAAAAAAGAAAGTTCACGGAAACGTTGACTGCTTTTTCGGAATACAGGGTGAAACATAACTGGTGGGACTTTTTTTCAGAGGCAATAGTACGTAGCAAAAAATTAAAAAAAAATTCAAAAAGTTGGGTCCGAAAATCTTCCCCTAATGATATAACTCCTACTGTAAAAATTTAAAAAAAATCATATATTCGAAATGGTAAGTCGTAGCGGATATATTTTGATTGCAATATAACTCGAAAAGATCAAAGTTTATAAAAAAAATATAGCGGTTGCGATTATTGGCGTTTTTGGGTTTCCATTTTTTTGTGTTTTAAATTTCTACACTCTGAGTGTTTTGGGATATACGATTTACAATTTGTGTGTTTGGAATTTCCTAACTAAGCTTTAAAATTTTTGCGTTTCCTTATTTTTTGGGTTTTAATTTCTGGTTTAGAAATTTTTAGGTTCTGGATTTCCTAGGTTTTTATTTCCAAGTTTCCTTATTTTATGCGCTTTAATTTATAACATCGAAATTTCCAGTTAAGAAGTATTTACAACTTCGATTACCTAACTTGGAAAAAATTAATGGCATTCACGCAGACTACCTTTTCATAGATAGTGATATTTTTTTTCGTTAACTTTGATCTTTTCCGGTAATATTAAAATTAAAATCGGTCGTCTATGACTTACCGTTTCAGAGATATAATTTTTTAAAAATGTGCTTACAAAAGAGATTGTATCTCGATAAGGGGTGGTTTACGGAAATTATTTGATTGTTTTTTTCACATTTTGGTGCGTACTATCGGCTATGAGAAAAGGTCCCACTATTTATGTTACACCCTGTATAAACCGGAATTATTGGGTCGTATAACAGGAAATGTCGGATTATTTCAAGGGAAAAAAGAATTGTTTTAATTGAGATTAGATATGGAAATATGCTGCGTTGGGTTGTTTGCATTTTAGCAGGTGTGATTGTGAAAAGGGGATTTATATTGCGGAAAGATTAAAAGAAAGAGAAATAAAGAAAAAGTTACTAAGGTATTGGTCATTTTTAAATATATAAGTAAACACTGATAAAAAGTTGGACATTTTATTTAAGAAATGACTTAATATTTAATGTGATAACGTCATTCACGTATTTGATAAAAAATAGTTAAATATCACGATCACATTTTTTTAAATGAAAGTAATTAGCGATCACTGAAAATAAATTAGATATAAAAGAATTTTGCGGTTAATTTAACGATCATGACAAAAAACGATTTTTAAATGTTATTACTTTGATTAATACAGAACAATACAGAATCATTTAAAAAATCCGATATTTTTGTCCCATATTTTGACTTTTTCAAAGGAAAAATTTTCGAAATTTACTCTTAAAATGAAATCAGTTGCAAAATATGATAATTAATTTAATTTATTTTTATTAATAATATATTTTCCAAAAATATGTGACTTTCTAAGTTCAATTAAATCTGTCGATGGAAAAAATGATTCAAACGGATAAAAAAAATTGTTTGGTATGTGTGATTGGGCAGATTATTATGGCACTCACCAGTGAAACCGATCGCTGTTGTAATTTGAGTCCCAAATCTTCCTTGTCGTCGCCGCAGTCGGTCGTATAAAACAGCACACTCTTTTTAGATCCCCTGAAATTAAGACCCAGTAATTAGCGGGGGAATTAATTACACGGGTATTCGTGATATTCGAGCGATTCAATCATTAATTAGAGCAATTGCTCCAAGAACAATTAAAGCTTTTTCTTAAAGACGCTAACGAAGAAAGAAAAATTGAGGATTTATTGAAATCGTTAAATGAAAGCAAATTAATAAATCGAGTTAATGTTTATAATGAGGTGCCATGGAAATAATAATACGTAATTATTCGAACGATAATTGCAAGTTGTCGTGGGTTTTAATTTTTAAATAAAAATGGAGCGTAGAACTGAATAAACTTGGAAACCCGGATACGGAAAATTATTTTTAAACAATGGAATTTATTTCTGTTATTTAAAAAAATAGAAATTTTCCTTTATAAAGTTTTGACTGAAACTACTTAGGTATAATTGAAATCGAAAAAGATTTATCGAATTATAGACTTGGAAATATTTTCAAATTTAGAAGATAATTCTAAAATCCGTGAGAAATATTTTTTAATAATTTAATCGCAGGCTTTTACACGAAAATGTAATTAATTAATTAGCAAAAATCACAAAAACTTCTTGAAATTTTCTCAACTTCTACGCTGTTTCATGACCAGATCGAAACTTGTATTAATTAAATTTTTTTTTTTAATATATTCAGCGCTTCTTTGCAAAGCACGACATAGTTGTAGCTTCGGAAGTAATTTATTCGCTTCGACTATGGTAATCTATTTAGTCAGACGTTCGACAGCTTTCTTACGCTTAATCGATAATCTCTCCAAACGTGAGCGACAAGTTAATTGACAGTATCTTTCACGCTGATTAACCGTAATTAATCACATTTACAACTTGGCGATGCGAAACAGTCCGATGATTGTTTTCGGAGAGCTGAACAAGCCGCGTATAAAATAAAAAAGAAAAGTTTAACGATTTGTAAAAGAAACAAAAAAATTTTATAATTTAGTTTTTGAATACATAGAATTGGATTTACTTTTTATTATTTGATAAATTTAAGTGTAGAAAACGAAAAAGAAAAGTAATTGGATCAATTTATTTGTAAAAAATATAAACAATTAGTAACACCTAAGTTTTATGACATGTGGATTATTAGATACTGAAAAATATCACTAAAAATGAAAATAATTTTGTTCGGAGGTCGAGATTTCATTTTTTTGGCGCGAAAACAAGCTTCGCACTCTGTTATTAAAAAGATTAAATCTTAAGTTGAAGATTATCAATATAACAAGCTAACTGCACACTAATTAACTCAAACACCTCATTCGTTGCGCCTAATTAATTTACAAGATCCATGTACAAAATTTATTTTTATCATTAATTCAACGTTCAAGATAAATGAGCATATAGAACAAGTCTTATCAATGAAAATATAACTCAACCCTACCCAAAATACCAGAGTTAAAACATACAAACAATTTTATCATCAACATATTTTATTTTTATATCAGTTTATTTATTCAAACCAAAAACTATACTTATTTCTCCCCAAATGCTCTGTTTTGCGCTAAAATTCCCAATATAACTCAACCCTATCCAAAATATAACAGTCAGAATATTTAATCCACATATACAAATAATTTTATGTTCAGATCAATTTACTCATTATGATTAAAAACTATAATTCTTCTTCTTTTCGCTATAATTCCCAAAATTCTTCACCCCTTCCCAAATACCGCAGTCAAAACACTTGATCCATATAAACAAACACTTTTATCATCAACAAATTTTACTTTTAGATCCACTTATTCATTCGAATCAAAAACTATTAATTTATTTCTCCCTAAATGCCCTTTTTCCCCCTAAAATTCAATCCAAAATATAACAGTCAAAATATTTAGCCCACATATACAAACAATTTTATTTTTAGATCAATTTACTTATTCAAATCAAAAACTATATTTATTCGTCCCCAAATACCCTTCTTCTCAGGTCATTCAAACTCTACCCAGCGAAAACTCGATCTATGTGAACTTGGCACCCGACTTTAAAATTTTTTTATTTTCTCGACAGGGTCGGTTTTAGCATCGTTTGTACCCGTTTGTACCAACTTTTCATTTTTTTATCTCAAAAGGGGTGGAAATACGGAATTTTCAAAATTCGTCAAGGGGTAACTTTTCTATTTCTCAAGACATCCGAATTCTGTAAACGGGGATTGATCCAGCATCGTTTGTACTTGATTGTACCATCAAAATTTTCATTTGTACCTTAAAGGAATAGGAGGTGCTGGCCATTTTGTGACCCCACTTTTCTTTCCAAAACCATAAGACTACAAACGAAAAAGAAGTTGATACAAACGGGTACGAACGATGCTAAATATACACATAGCCACATTTTAGATAAACAAGACCAAAGGATATGCCCTTCATGTAAAGTACCGATAACAATAGAACATATAATTATAGACTGCAGCAGGTACAATAGATCGAGATCTGATCATAACATTCCAAGTGACCTAAAAAGTGCCTTAACCTTTTAGGTACGGCAGAACTTTACGCGTGGCTATTTCCCTGGACGGCAGAGTCTGACGTGAACAGTGTAAAAACGTTACAGCACTGCAAAGTGTAATGAGCAATGCCATTTTGTGCAAGAATATATTCAAATGAAGTATTTGATGATAAAATAATAATTTTAAAAAAATATATAGGCAATACGTATCCCATATTGCCACGTCAAGTAGATGGATAAAGTTTCTTATATCATTTCAAAGTTGACAAAGTGTTCAAATATGACATCCGCGAAAGCCACTATAGTGGCTCCTCGTCCAGAGAGGTGACATACACGAAAGCCACTATAGTGGTGCGTCGTCCTGAAAGATGGTATCCGCCAAAGCCACAATAGTGGCGCGTAGTATCTAAAAGGTTAACCGACCCTAAAAAACTGAAGAATATAATAAATTTCCTAGCATGCATCAAATTAATAGGTGAAATCTAACATTCGAACACAGTCGCTAATAACCCTAGACGTTGATGCGACTATAAAGAAAAAGAAGAAGAAGAAGATGCTAAAACCGATCCCGTCGAGATAATAACAAAATTAAAAAATCGGATGCCAAGTTCACATACAGTGCCCGAAATTTCCATAAAGCCACCACGTTTTTTGATGATATCTCATAATTTTTCTATATTTATGATTATATTTGAGGATATTCCATTTTAGGAGTATTAAAAACACATATATATCGATTGAAACAGTAGAAATAATATTTATTTAAAAATAAAAATATAAATATATAATTTTGTATAGAATAAAGTGCGAAATTTCTATAAAGCCATATATTTTAATTGTTAATTAACAATTGTTAATTTTGAACTAACTTCGTCAAAAAATACATGGCTTTATAGAAATTTCGCACTTTATTCTATACAAAATTATATATTTATATTTGTATATTTAAATAAACACTATTTCTACTGTTTCAATCGATATATATGTGTTTTTTATACTCCTAAAATGGAATATCCTCAAATATAATCATAAGTATAGAAAAATTATGAGATATCATAAAAAAACTTGGTGGCTTTATGGAAATTTCGGGCACTGTAGGTGAAAACTCGAGCAGCCCGATAAATCCTCGCGCGATCAGCAACACATTTCGAAATTCTACTCGTCAATTACGACAGATAAATCAATGCACGGTCAACAGACGGCCGCCACGCCCCCCTTGTCGCAAGCAATTAATGCGGCACTGGGGCCCGCGTTTATGATAATCACACCTGAGTGCCTTCCCATTCCGGTTGAATGGCTGATGTTCAGCGAGCACCGGCGAATCCGCGTAGCACCGGCCCTCGTTCATAGCGACGACAGCAACATCGCAGCCTGTTTTAATCCGCCCGCGACGTTGACACCTGAAACGGAAAACAGCGTTCGTGGATATGACGGGATTTCAGCGGGACGATGTGTTTTTCATTTCGTGGAACTGAACAGTGATAGCCGATGGGACACTTTCAGTGTTTTGGGATATACGATTTACAATTTATGTGTTTGGAATTTCCTAACTAAGCTTTAAAATGTTTGCATTTCCTTATTTTTTGGGTTTTAATTACTGGTTTAGAAATGTTTAGGTTCTGGATTTCCTAGGTTTTTATTTCCAAGTTTCTTTATTTTATGCGCTTTAATTTATAACATCGAAATTTCCAGTTAAGAAGTATTTACAACTTCGATTACCTAACTTGGAAAAAATTAATGGCATTCACGCAGACTACCTTTCCATAGATAGTGATATTTTTTTCGTTAACTTTGATCTTTTCCGGTAATATTAAAATTAAAATCGGTCGTCTATGACTTACCGTTTCAGAGATATAATTTTTTAAAAATGTGCTTACAAAAGGGATTGTATCTCGATAAGGGGTGGTTTTCGGAAATTATTTGATTGTTTTTTTCACATTTTGGTGCGTACTATTGGCTATGCGAAAAGATCCCACTAGTTATGTTACACCCTGTATAAACCGGAATTATTGGGTCGTATAACAGGAAATGTCAGCGGGACGATGTGTTTTTCATTTCGTGGAACTGAACACTGATAGCCGATGGGACACTTAGGCAGTCCCGCGGGATTCCCTGTAAGCCGGGACATTCCCGATGTGAAATGTTTAATTTTTTAATTTTACCACGGGAAAGTATAATGGGTGTTGAAATATCACGGTAGAATTGTTTACTTTGTTTATGGATGCTCTATTAATACTAGAACGACGGAGGCAGTCAAAATGACTGGTTCCGAAATTCTTCTAAGAACCGCTTAAATTTAAAACATTGCGATTTCCAAAATTCTTCATATCCATATTTCTAGATGTAAATAATTAAACTGATTAGTTTACTATCCCCCTTTATTTCTTTGTTTCAAACATATTTATCCGGTCTTTTTCAATTCATCCAATTAATCCTCCGTCGTTCTAGTGTTAAGGGTAAATTTGAGATCATATTTTAGTTGATTGAACTGATGAAAAAAGGTTGGTAAAGGGTTTTTTAAAATAAGTCATTTTTGGGATGTAATAATTTTTATTTATAGGTAAATTAACGTATGGTGAAAGTATATTGTTATTTTAATAAGTGAGACTTGGAACATTTTGTGGTCATTGCCATATACGTATGGTATACGCTTACTTGTGTAAATACATATATATGTATAAATTACAATTCCTCTGGAAAGTATTTTATAAGCATTTTTCATTATTTTCAATGAATAGAATGTCCTCTTATCGGAAAACTATGTTTAAAACACTCTTAAACGCTATTAGGTTTAATTTCACTTAAAAAGTGAAAGTGCTTTGGTTAATAAAAAGTTGTTGGTTAAAAAAAATGTTAAATGTTAGTTAACGATCTACAATTAAAAATCTGTACGCGGTGAAATTTCTGCAGTTTCTATTTTTCTGGAATTTAAAAATTCTACGCTTACCATTTGCTACGTTTGAAAATTAATATAAATGTTTGTGAACACTGTGAAAATTTGCTACGCTCTAAAATTTGACAATTCCTACATTTCCATTGCTGCGTTCTAAATTTTCTAAGCCATTAATATTTTGCTCATTGGCATTTTTCACGCTTGAAATTTCCTACCCAGCAATTAAATAATATGATAATCGCATCAAATAAATTAACAGAATTTGCAACTAGTGTTTATCGCTTCCACAGAATCTTTATTTCTTTAAATTACAAAATAATAATTCTAAATATTATTAATAAAACAAATTACTCGTGCAACTATGAACTATCAATTAAAAATATCAATTTTTGTCAAAACTATAAAACATTCATATCGAAATACTAATTAATATAAAAATATGCATTATTATATCATCTTTACAATGTTTCCCAAAATTTAATTCATAGAAACGAAATAAAAAATAATGGTTCCGGCCGGGATCGAACTGGCGACCTTCTGCGTGTAAAGCAGACGTGATAACCGCTACACCACGGAACCACTGTGACAAACTTTTCTTTAATACCGTTCTTCTACGCCCGCATCCAATATAAACAAAAATATAACCATATCCCCAATAAAAACACACTCTTTCGCAGTAATTATACATTCAATTAAATTCCACGCGATCTGAATAACTCGTACTGATTAAAATATACAATTTAACAGCTTGATAATCCCTGCGAGAGTCCGCAAACCTCCACTCGTTAAACCACATCTCACGTCCCGTCGACAGATAAATCTTATCCGTCCCATAAACCAAAGAATACCACAGAAATTTGCATTAACAAGCAGATATTAATCACCAGATAACACGTTACACTGTTGCAACCGTGTACATACGAACACGCTCCCTTTCCCCCCGGCTCCCTGTAAGCCCTATTGAAAGTGTTCTCGATTTTTTATCAGCAGGATCACGGACAAGTTTGCGACGTCGTTTCTCCGCGTGAATCAAACGCGATATCAATGACTCGAGTCTCCCTAAACGAGATCTCGAATTTACACGAGCGACTCTCGGCGAATGTAAAGATTACATCAGGTTGCGTAACGAGGCTACCAAACGTCTTCGAGTGTAAATCGAACGTCATATAAATCAGACGGTAATATTGCCCAGATTTATGGCTCGCGTGGAAATTGATGCGCCGCGTTCCCAATGAGCGTCGAATAAACATGTAAACAATCTTTAGGGTGACTAAATGTGAGTCTGTATCGATTCTGTGTCGGGACTGTCAAAATATGTTTATCTTATTGGCAGCGGATGGTAGCTTGAAGGTAGTGTAAGAATTTTAATGCGTAGGAATTTTTTAGCAACAAAAATTGGATGGCGTACAAATTTTCAGAATAGGAACATTTCAGAGCGTAGAATTTCAACGCGTAGAAATTTTCCGGCGCCAAAAATTGGATCGCGTAGAAATTTTAAGATGAAAAAAATTCCAGAGCGTAGAATTTCAACGCGTAGAAATTTTAAGATGACAAAAATTCCAGAGCGTAGAATTTCAACGCGTAGAAATTTTAAGATGACAAAAATTCCAGAGCGTAGAATTTCAACGCGTAGAAATTTTAAGATGACAAAAATTCCAGAGCGTAGAATTTCAACGCGTAGAAATTTTCCAGCGTCAAAAATTGGATCGCGTAGAAATTTTCAGAATACAAAAATTCCAGAGCGTAGAAATTTTCCAGCGCCAAAAATTGAATGGCGTAGAAATTTTCAGAATACAAAAATTCCAGAGCGTAGAATTTCAACGTATAGCAATTTTCCAGCGCCAAAAATTGGATGGCGTAGAAATTTTCGGAATACAAAAATTCCAGAGCGTAGAATTTCAACGCATAGCAATTTTCCAGCGCCAAAAATTGGATGGCGTATAAATTTTCGGAATACAAAAATTCCAGAGTGTAGAATTTGAACGCATAGCAATTTTCCAGCGCCAAAAATTGGATGGCGTAGAATTTCAAAGTGTAGAAATTTCCCAGCATCAAAAATTGGATGGCATAGAAATTTTCAGATAACAAAAATTCCAGGGCGTAGAATTTAAATGCATAGCAATTTTCCAGCGCCAAAAATTGGATAGCGTAGAATTTCAAAGTGTAGAAATTTTCCAGTGCCAAAATTTGATGGCGTAGAATTTCAACGCGTAGAAATCTTCGACCGCCAAAAATGCAAAAGCGTAATATTTCAATTCTTTGAAATGGAATCCAGTAAGTCCGATTCAATCGACTAAACTGAAAGTTGGTAATAAAAGTGCCGTATTCAAGCATGGTGATAGTAATTTTAATTCAGACAACGGTAAACAAAGTAAATTTTAAATAATATTATCCAAAAATTTCTTTCTTTCAATATAATTACCAAAAGTGACATTGATACTTATATTAATCAAAAGTTTAAAAACGTTCCTTTGACCAACCCTGGTAGTTAATATTAATCTTCTAATGAAACTCATCACTTATTCCAGTAGCATCATTGATTTAAATTACCGCCGACATTCTGTAATACGATCACGAATTTCACAAACCGTTTTTGCATAACTTTCCCCATATTTGGAATACATTTTCACAATAATAACTCTAAGTTCCTTCACGTAACGTGTCACGACTACCAATTCCAACAAAGTCACACAACAGATTTCAAATTTTACCGCCACGACCTCTTTTACCAATAATGGCGCGAAATTCAAATTTCGCGCCCCTGTCAAAACACTTTACACTCTAAAAAAAACATTAAAACTTTGAAACTTTATTCTTTATCGCTTTCCCAATTGATTAATATCTTCTCTCGCATCCTTAAAATTGGACATACGACCTTCTAAAATCACGACCATAAATACTAGCCTGAGTGTCACCCGGTAAACGGCGACGCAAAAAATTATCCGTCAACTGAATTAAGTTGTCAGACGTGGTTTCACATTTTTTTTCACAGTTAATGCTAGACTTCGAGTTCATACACACCAACGTGACTCCACACTTTGAGACGCGTCGTTTGCAGAGGAGTTGGAGAGGCGCCAGGGCGGTCCCGCTCTCTAACCCACGATCAGCGTTATGAGTAATATTCGTAAACGTATTAAGCAACCGTACACAATGGCCGACTAATCTGCATAAGTTATGCGCGAGAAAGTTCATTCCTCCGCCCACTACGATCTGTGTGTACACTGTCGTCCATAAGTCGTGGGACAGGTAGAGATTTGATGGGCACGTGATAAGCGTGGCTTTTTCAATGGGAACATTGATACTCGAGTGGTATCAGGAAATCTGTGGGTTTGAACATGTGTAACGTGGAAAACAGAAAGGGACTACTTATTTGTCGGTGGAGTTGTCAATGTCGAACTTGAAAATAATGATTCGATGAGATTATTTAGAGTCAGGGATTTTTGGGTACTGGAGTTTTTGGTGTTAGAATTTTCATGGTGGAAAAATTGAAGGCTGAAATTTTAATGCGTTGAAATTTTAAAATAGAATTTCTATGAGTAGGAATCTTTGGGCTCTAGAAGTTTCGGGGCGTAGAAATTAGTGTACCATGAAAATTCCTGGGCACGGAATTTCAAGGCGTAGGAATTTCAGATTGCCGTAATATCCAAAGCGTAGAATTTCAACGCGTAGAAATTTCAGAGCTCTATAACATCCAATGCGTAGAATTTCAACGCGTAGGAATTCCAGAGCACCGTAATGGTCAAAGCGTAGAATTTCAACGCGTAGGAATTTCAGACCACCATAATATACAAAGTATAGAATTTCAACGCGTAGGAATTTCAGAACAACATAATATCCAAAGCATAGCATTTCAATGCGTAGGAATTTCAGTTCACCATAGTATCCAAAGCGTAGAATTTCAACGCGTAGGAATTCCAGACCACCATAATATACAAAGTATAGAATTTCAACGCGTAGGAATTTCAGAGCACCATAATATCCAAAGCGTAGAATTTCAATGCGTAGGAATTTCAGAGCACCATAATATCCAAAGCGTAGAATTTCAACGCGTAGGAATTTCAGAGCACTATAATATCCCAAGCGTAGAATTTCAATGCGTAGGAATTTCAAAGCATCATAATATCCAAAGCGTAGAATTTCAACGCGTAGGAATTTCAGAGCACTATAATGGTCAAAGCGTAGAATTTCAACGCGTAGGAATTTCAGACCACCATAATATTCAAAGCGTAGAATTTCAACGCGTAGAAATTTCAGAGCATCATAATATCCAAAGCGTAGAATTTCAACGCGTAGGAATTTCAGAGCACTATAATGGTCAAAGCGTAGAATTTCAACGCGTAGGAATTTCAGACCACCATAATATTCAAAGCGTAGAATTTCAACGCGTAGAAATTTCAGACCACCATAATATTCAAAGCGTAGAATTTCAACGCGTAGAAATTTCAGAGCAACATAATATCCCAAGCGTAGAATTTCAATGCGTAGGAATTTCAGAACACCATAATGTCCAAAGCGTAGAATTTCAACGCGTAGGAATATTACGCCGCCATAATGTCCAAAGCGTAGAATTTCAACGCGTAGGAATTGCGGTTGCCAAAAATCCCAAAACACAGATCTTCTATGCGTAAAAATATCAGCGACCCAGGCAGTTTCCATGCATAGAATTTTTGGGCGCCAAAAATGTCGAGGCGCAGAATTTCAAGGTATAGAAATTTTATTCGCCAAAAGTACCAAAGCATAGACCTCTATGCGTAAAAATATTAGCGCGCCAGGAATATCTATGCATAGAAACTTTTGTGCGTAAAAAATGTCAAAGCGCAGAATTTTAATGTATAGAAATTTCTGTCCGCCAAAAATGTCGAGGCGCAGAAATTCAAGGTATAGAAATTTCAGTCATCAAAAATTCCAAAACATAGATCTCCAATACATAAAAATATTAGCACCCCAAAAATTTCCAAACACAACGATTCAACTCCCAAAAATTCTCGCGCTCAAAAATTTCAACGCACCCAAATTTCTGCGCGCCAAAAGCTCAAAATGTCAGCTTTCAATCTTTCATGTCCCACATTTTTCAAAACTCAACAACTTCCACCCTGCAACTCCAGCCCCCATAAACTTCCATTCCACATTAACTACAATAACCCTCCCTTTTTTAATCTAATCCCACACTGTCCCACGACTTATGAACGGACGTGTACATCAGTGTCTAGTCGTTCGCAACGTAGCGTTTGCGTCTACAGGAATTGCGTGGCTCGTAGTCATCGCATAATCGGATGCACTATGCGGCATGCGTAAGTACTTAAAAAAAATAAAAAAAGTAAAAAAAATGATCCATCGGGGTTCGCGTCACGATCGCGTTCACGTGGATGACAATTGTTTATCTCCTAGAACTTGTCATTCTAATCTCACGCGTGGAATATTCATCATTCGATGATACCTTTAGCGTTTGTAATTTTCACTGATTTCTTTGTTCAACGAGCAGAAAAACATAGTCGCGATTCGTGGAATCGCTTCACCGGCAAAACGGAATTCAATTAATTTTCTTCGTTCCCGTAGAACAACGTTGAGCAAGGTATCTAATCGCATAAGTCATTAGGGGACGCAATTAGTATCATTATGGATCGCTACCCGTAAAGGAAACTTAGCGAAAGGTATTAACATCGAATTCTACCGGCGTAGAGTTTGAATTTATCGACGGCGACTAATTGCAAGCCAACCTTGACCCATTCGTAATTAGTAGAGAAATTGCGAATATATTAGGGGGACACTTGTTTAGAAACGTAGTGTGTAACAGCTGTTTGTTACACATTCAAGACACATAAGTAATATATTGGTGTGCGAAACGTGTCGTTCGATTTACTTTCGAATATTCGCACAAATCCGTTGCCACATAAATTGTTGTCATTATGGTTTAATACTATGTAATTTTGTAATGCTGTGTTGGTGAGAATCACTCGAAAAGTATGAATTTTCAATGCGTAGAAAAATTGAAAGCGTAAGAAATTTCAAGGCATGGAAATTCCGAGTGTTAAAAATTTTGGAAAAAAATTTTGGAGGCGTAGAAATTTCAAGGCATGGGAATTCCAAGCATTACAAATTTTGGTGGCGTAGAAATTTCAGGGCATGGAAATACCGAGCGTTAAGAATTTTGCAGGCGTAGAAATTTCAAATCTTGAATTTCAAGCATTAAAAATTTTGGTGGCGTAGAAATTTCAAGGCATGGAATTACCGAGCGTTAATAATTTTGGAGGCGTAAAAATTTCAAGACCTTGAATTCCAAGCATTAAAAATTTTGGAAGCGTAGAAATTTCAAAACCTTGAAATTCCAAGCATTACAAATTTTGGTGGCGTAGAAATTTCAGGGCATGGAAATTCCGAGTGTTAAAAATTTTGGAGGCGTAGAAATTTCAAGACCTTGAAATTCCCAGCATTAAAAATTTTTGTGCCGTAGAAATTTCAGGGCATGGAAATACCGAGCGTTAACAATTTTGGAGACGTAGAAATTTCAAAACCTTGAAATTCCAAGCATTAAAATTTTTTGTAGCGTAGAAATTTCAAGGCATGGAAATTCCAAACGTTAACAATTTCGCAGGCGTAGAAATTTCACGGTATAGAAATTCAGAGCGATAAAAATTTTGCAGGTGTAGAAATTTCCAAGGCGTGAATATTTACAAGCGTTAGAAATTCCAACGCGTAGAAATTTCCGCGCACCAGAAACTCCTTTGCGCAGCGTTGATGACAAATTTTTACGCCTTGAAATTTTTGACGCTTGAAAATATATACGCCTTAAATATTTGTTACGCTTACAAATGTAATTTATTGGAGATTTTACGCCTTGGAATTTGTGTCGTCTAAAAATTTCAGCGCAACAAAATTCGACGCCATAAAATGTTCTTTTCGTCTAATAATTTCTACGTATTAAAACGATGTTATTAATGTTCGACATATAATAAAATTACTTGTTTTTCATCAAATCGTCTTCTTTGTAACTTTATTAAAAAAATTTCTTTTCAATTAAAACTATAAATATAATTTTATTTCAGTTACAGCAAAAATACTGGGTGAACTAAAATGCGATGTAACACAGATTTTGTGTCATTTCATCATCGTCATCATTCGAATGACTTGCATTTTAACATCACTTCACCTATGTCCCAGCGATTCGTAAAGCATCTAAACGCTTCGCGGAAATTTATGTCAATCGTTTTAACGTAGATAATCCTGAAACGGTTAATCCTGTGACACATAAAAAAATATGTGGAGTCACGACCCCGTAATTTACCATTATTCTCATCACACCTTGTTAAATCTGACTATTTGTGATTTTACAAAAACCTTCACTCGAATCGTAAAAAATTATTCGCGACCCTACATCGGCGAACTATTTATTATTTTTGAAAATTCTTCTTTTTGAAAGAAATTCGTCCCGTTTGACAGTCATTTCGTAAAATTTTTAAGAGAAAAATATTTAAATAACCGATAGTACTCAAAACATAAAAAAATCAAATTTGAGATTAAAATTTCCCGTTCAAAGTCGAACAAAATAGAAATTAACTTAATATTAGCGTAATTTCTCGCGATTCAACCAACACGTAATATTACGTTTCCCATTCACATGTAATCACAAATGATCCACCGGGTTTCATATATCCGAACGTTTCCCACGCGTTTTTTCTCTGCAAGTATTTTTTTCTCATATCACGCATAAAAATGTACAACTCAAACTAATTATTATACTTTAAAAATCGGCAAAAAAAAAGAAAATACAAATCTACAGTCTTTCTATAAATATACAATGCTCATAATTACGAAAGTGCTGCAAATCAAAATTTAAAAAACAGAAAAAAAAACAAAATTTCATTGAATTATTTAATTCAGTTTAAAATAATGTGATGTAAAATAACTGAGTAATTTAATTCCTTCGAAATTTTCACTTATTGTTAGACACTTACATAATCGTTAGCCCCCATGTAACAAATATAATATACAATTATATATATATATTTTTTTTTCTTTTCGCTACACACGTACAGAAAAAAAAAACAACTTCAAACGTGTCACGACGAACCGCACGAAATTTATCGATCGCCTCGACGCGACGTATCGTTTCGAATTATTTCGGTCGCCACGAATTTTTTTTTCGCGGCACCGTAAATTCTGGAAACGGTTAGGCAAAGGCAAAGGTAAACGGGCTCTCGAAATCACAATAGAGAGATACGCATCGTTTGTGACGGAGTTCCAGCACGGTGGGCTCCCACCGCACACCTGACGGACAGCTGTGCTCGTCACGGCTCCGTCACGGTGCCCGGCTACGTGTAACACACCCATCCCCGTCGCCCATCGGTGTGTATACGTGTCTAGGCATCCGTGCCCTCGTAAATATTCCGTTCGCCAACTCCATTCCGGCTCTAATTCAACCGACGTCCGATCAAATCGTATTTCAAAGCGAAACAGTCAACCCCTTAACGGCTGAATTAATTAAGGGGTTACACCAGTGTAAAATTTAAAAAAAATCGATTTTTTTTTTTATTAGCTTAAAAGGTTCTTTGAACCTTCAAGAATATGAGGCAAAACGTTTGATACCTGAAAACAATTTTTTTGTATGAAATTTTGCGCTTTTCCCCAAGCACCTCGAACGATTTTTATGCGACGAACAGCGGTAATTGTAACTTTGAGTGAATTTCATCATAAATCGCCATTACCTGAAAAAGTGTACAAAGCTAACATACCAATTTATGATGAATTGAGTCGTAATGAGTTGTTAAATGGCGTCTTAGGAGGCTACACGCAGAATAGTAATGAAAGTTTCAATGCTACAGTTTGGAATTTAACTCCTAAGTCTCGTTCAAGTGGTAAAAACGTCAATGATGGTCTAACTAGTATATTACGAGTTATGAAGGTTTTAGAGATGAATATCGGCTTTCAATCTTCTGATTTTTGCCTTGAAAGTGATGCTAAGCGAGTCAAGCAGGCCGAGTTGTCGTTGGCCGATGAGGCAAAAGCAGCGCGATCCAACAACAAATGTTTAAGAAAAGAGGAACAGGACAAATTTTTGAACCAGGAAGGGCAGCTTTATGGTCCTGGGGCTGTAGAATAATGTTAAAAAATTTTGTTTAGTCGATTTTTAAACTTTTTCACACCTAACACTCATTTTAAAACTTTAAATGCGTTTTTCTCGAAACACGACTTTTCAAATCGGCACGCAGCATAACTCCATCAATTTTGCATATTTTCATATAAAATTTTATACACATCTTTGCAACAACATTTTGAAGGGAAACATGTACGGAATTTTCGATATGTTAATTAGAAACATTTTTATAACCAAATAACTGCTGTTTTTTTGGGCGAAAAGTGAGTTTTAACTTCAAACAACTGCCAAATATCCAAAAATTCGTATTTTGTAAAATCCGTACGTGTTTCTCTAGCTATACTCATGCAGATTAAGAAAAAATTTTTTTTTTTGTAATCGTTTCAAAATTGCACGTGCTCTAGTGCGTGCCGTGGAACGCGTTTTTGTCAACATGTTTTAGGAAAATTATTGAAAATTATTGAAAAAAATTTTTTGTTGTACTCAAATGTATGCTTAATAACATACTTTAAGAGCTTTTTGTTAGCGCCTTTCCATATTTCCAAAAAAAAATTCATGAAAATAGCGCTTTTTTCCGGCTGTTACACTGGTGTAACCCCTTAATTTTAGTTTTAAAAAAATATTTTCGTTTTTTATGCAGATGTGGAAAAATGTGAATAGATATTTATGGTAATTTTGTTTTTTGGTGGCTAAAGCTGGGGTATGACGTTTGGGGTTTGGGGCAAATTAAATTGGAATTGTTGTTTAAATGGCGGCACGTGGTTATGTTTGATAGGAAAGTACTAAGTAATCATATTTTTTTGTCGCGAAAATAAGAGATAGTTTATTAAAAATATTAATGTTGGAGATTAAAGATATAATTATTTTATTATTTTGAAAAAGTTCATTATAAATTAGTTTTTAAAAAAATTTAGATATTTTTCTGTTTCGCATATAATTGTGGAAAAGGCGGTGTTAAGAGGTTAATTTTACAATTTTTTGTACTCTACGTATTTTTCGTCAGTGAAAATCAAAATTTATAAGTCAAAATTGGAAACAAACAAAGGGATACAATGAATTAATTTAATTTAAAATAACGTGACGTAAAATAACTGATAAATTAATTTTCTTTTTAAATGTTAATTTATATGACTTAAATTTTGACTTTTTAGACCAGTTTTATAATTATGGAGACATTTATTCGGTGAAAAAATGTACGCTTGTGTTGTGATAATCTGGTTTACGGTATTTCATTTCCTGCGTTTCAAATGAGACACAGGAAATTATGGGGAGTGAGTTTCATTCTTTTCCCGCGTAGTTTATCTGTTGAGAACACTAATTATCATATTTTAGAATGACTTTTATTTTATGGGTGGATTTCAAAAATTTCTTTCAAAATGGTTCAATCAATGGTTCACATATCATTATGAATTAATTAAAGCAATAACTTTGAAAATATATTTTCTTTTGATCGTTTAGGTTGTCGTAAAATTGTTTTTTGTTTAATCACTTTTGATAATCGACAAATACTTTGATATTAGAACTAAAATATTCTAAAATTAGTATCATTTTTTTGCTCAAATTTTACTATTAAATAACAAATGTAATTGTTATTTTACCATGTATCGAGTATTCTCGTCACTAAAGAACGAAAAGTCATCATTTCAGAGATGCGTTGTTGTATATAAAAATGTCGATAAATAATGTATACACGTAAGAAAAATTAATTGTCACTATATGAACAATATTTAAACAAATTCCGAAGATACCTAATTGCAAGTTATTTCGTAGACTCAATTCTGTACCATTTTGAGAACCCAGGAAAACAGTTTAATTAACGTGAATAAAAAAACAACTTTCCAGACCCTTTAAGAGATAGAAAAAAAAGTGTTTTTTGTATCTTTTCACATTTTCGCCGTCGTTCGTTCAGCTTTTTTATGCGGAACACGCATTCGTCCGTCAACCGCCATTTATTCACTTACAAGTGAAAGCCAACTAGCTCCCCCAAATTTCTACGTCCTTTTTTGTCACCCTATAAACGCCATCATGTATTCCATCCATCACGCTTTTGACAATTACATAAAATCCTCATCAAAAGTGGAAATTGCATAAAACATTCCAAATATCCCTAATTTCAATTAATATTATTAAATAATGGCCGTTCTACAAATTCAACGAAATTTGAAGTTTCTACAAATTCAACGAAATGTACAGTTTAATTAAAAAACAATTACTTGTCCTATATACATAGGCAAGTTTTTTCGAAAAAAATATTTTTTATTTCATTCTGGAAAGATAAATGAATATTTATATTTAATTTTATATCGAAATTCTTTAGATTACAATAAGAACTAAAACCGAGTATGCATAATTAATAAAGCCGCTCTGTACATAATGAAACCATTGTGCTGAGATCATAACGGCATGTAAATTTCTAATTAAAAACCCAGTAAGTACTTAGTTCCTACGAAGATATTAACAATTCCCGCGAAGTTGACCTCTAAAATAAAAAAAAATAATAATAATGAAAATCCGGGTCTCGTAAGCTGCGACACGATGGTGAAACGTTGCAGTAACGCGTGTACAGGGTGTTTCAAAACGCCGGGACCTATTTATGTGGATCGGTGTAAAATAAAATATAAGTTCTCGGATAGGTAAATATTTATATACACATACATAAAAATAAAAACTATTTTCAGAGACATAATTTTTTTAATTGTTCAAAAAGGGCGTGGGTAAATATGTCAATGTATAGAATTTGAAGGTGTGGACATTTCTAAACGTAAACAATTTCAAGAATTAGAAATTACCGGGGCTCAACAATTCCAATGTGTGGAAATTTACAAGTATCAGAAATTTCAATACGTTGCGCTGGTCAGAGATTTCTACGCATTGGAGTTTTTTATGCTCAGAAATTTCTAAGTTTTGGCATTTCTGATGGTGCAACCGACGTTTTGAAATTTCTAATGGACCAAAATTTCTACGTTTTGGAATTTCTGACGGTCCAAAATATCTATGCGTTGAAATTTTTTTGTTTTGCAATTCTCGACGGTTCAAAATTTTCAGGCTTTGAAATTTCTACAGTAAGAATTTTTCATGCTCCAAAATTTCTACGTTTTAAAATTTCTGATAATTCAAAATTTCTATGCGTTGAAATTTCTACATTTTAGAATTTGTCATACTCCAAAATTTCTACGTTTTGGAATTTCTAATAATTCAAAATTTCTATGCGTTGAAATTTCTAGGTTTTAGAATTTTTCATACTCCAAAATTTCTACGTTTTGAAATTTCTGATAATTCAAAATTTCTATGCGTTGAAATTTCTACATTTTAGAATTTGTCATAGTCCAAAATTGCTACGTTTTGGAATTTCTGATAATTCAAAATTTCTATGCGTTGAAATTTCTTTGTTTTGCAATTTTGAATGGTCCAAATTTTTACGCTTTGAAATTTCTACATTTTAGAATTTGTCATACTCCAAAATTGCTACGTTTTGGAATTTCTGATAATTCAAAATTTCTATGCGTTGAAATTTCTATGTTTTGCAATTTCGGACGGTCCAAAATTTCTACGCGTTAAAATATCTACGCTATAGAATATCTCATACTTCAAAATTTCCACTCTTTCTAATTTTCGACCCTTAAAACCCAACCCACGTCTTAAAACACCACAACTATTTCCAAAAAAAAACATCCACAGCATTTTGTTGCTTTCTGTATCTACAACACACCCGTTAAATCTCGTACACACATTGACAACACACTGCGTGGCTTCGGCTCTGCTTATAATTCGTCGCCCTTAACAATGGGGCCCGTTGATGAATGCGAATGCAAATGCGGTTAATACGCGACGTTGGCCGAGTGCATGAATCGCGGTGGAAAAAGAAAACGGTGCCGGGAAATGATAATAACGAGCAAGAATAACACGGGACTTACGATATCATGACGCTAGACCGCTGTAAAGCGCCTGGAATAACTGTTCGGTTTTACAGTAGCCGGTAATCTTAAGGTCGCCGCACAATGCCACAGGGTGGCACACAATGGGACTATAACGTCACGATGGATGCGCCCTGTCACCGGATTATTTGTCAGAAAGCGAGTGAATAGATAACAAGATGCGCGAGTTACGGGTTGGTGGGAGTGAAAAGCCGTGTTGGTGAGTAATTGGGGCTTTTTCTTGTGGGTGAAATGTGACGGGGTTTTGCGAGTGTGGCGGATGGTTTAATCCTTGGGAGATTGATTAATTTAAATGGGATATACTCGGTAAATGCTCTAAAATTTGATACACAGCTTCTAAACGTTTATTTATTTTTTTTAATGGAAGACTCTTTTAATAGGTTTGGGGACAGTGAAAGTTTCAGCGAGGTGGAAAAATTGACAGTGATTTTATTTTTCAATTGGGTGTGATATCCGAAATTTGATTAAATACATTTTATAATGATAGTCAAATTACCATATTTTAATCGTTATATATAATTTGCTTGCCTAAGCAAATTTGTAAATAGACAGAGAAAAGATAAGAACAAAAACTTAAGGTTGGAAAATATTAAATACAAAATAATTGGCTTTAAAAATGCAATGCTATAGTATTCATGTCATTCTGCATCACAATGAAAATGAATGCTATAGCATTCACGTCCGCGAACGTGTTAATATTACGAAACGCAGTGTCGTAAAAGACAATCTCAGATACATTTGTAAACACAATTATGGTTATAGCAATTTAGAAATTGAGGATTAAATTCCTGAACATGTATTGTAACGATCAGCTAAGTTTCCTGCGAGACTTGGTATTTACATAAAAAATTTAGATTCACAAATTTTGTATTTTTTTTATGTAGAATATGATTCAAAATAAAAAATAAAGGTTTATCGTTAAAAAAGTCAAATGATATTGAAGTAATCTTGAAAACTCCGCTACATAGAAAAATTAATAATGGCATTTGAGTCCCCATTTAAAATAGAAAAGGGCATGAGAGAGTTTAATTTTTTAATATCACGTGTTTATGAGAATTTTTACAGTGTCAATTTAAATGGGTTGCCCTGTATAAATGTTGTGTTTTGGAGGTGTAGAAATTTTCAAGGCGTGAAAATTTCGAGCGTTAAAAATTTTGAAAACGTAGAAATTTCAAGGTTTGGAAATTCCGAGCGTTAACAATTTTGCAGGCGTAAAAATTTTAAGGCATAGCAATTCCGAGCGTTAAAAATGTTGAAGGTGCAGAAATTTCAAGGTATGGAAAATCCAAATGTTAACAATTTTCGGGGCGTAAAAGTTTTCAAGGCGTGAAAATTCTGAGCGTAAAAAATTTTGGAGGCGCAGAAATTTCAAAAGAGCATGTGCCAGCTTAATTTTTTAAAATCACGTGTTTATGAGATTTTTTACAGTCTCAACTTAAATGGAACACCCTGTATAAACGTTGTGTTATAATTAAAAACTTGTGTAATGATTAGAGAATTGTGACTAATAATTAAAAAATGCATGACGATATGTGGACACAATAAATTTTCTTGTAAATATGATTTTTTAGATGAAATAGCAATCGTTGTTGAACTCTAGAAATTATCACTGAATTCTGAAGCTTTATAAAAGTTTGAAAGAAAATTTGACAGAAAGTTCTGACAATTAGTATCTAAATGATTCCAAATTGCATTCAGTTTCTAATAATATTATTTTACTTAATTAGTTTAAAATTTTCACCATCCAAAATTTCTATCCCCGAATATTTCCGCGCTTGGAAATTTCCACGATTTCCAATTTCTCGATCAGATTGTAAGCTGACAAATTACTTCCCTGGCCTCTACGAAAGGAGGCCCGACCTTTAATAGCTTTCCTCGAGGATGACTGTCCAGAAACGCGGGGTCTAAAAACGTTCGCCGTCTGTTGCCCGTTCTCCATTCGAAAGTTATCAAGGAAGTAACTCGAAGGAACACGGTGTAGCTTTTCTCTAAATGACACTTGTCACGTCGCGACGCGCCAAAAACTCGCTTCCACTTCCTGCGAAAGGTGTGCTCGATGATTTATGATCATCTTGTTGCGCTGTCGAACTTTTTGCCGAGACATGTGTCGTATCTGGGTGAAAAAAATAAAAAAAAACAGAAATTGTGTCGGATATTATGACGTAAAGATGACACCGTGATGAACAGATTTTCGGAGACGAGGAAATAGAAGTACATTATTGGCATCTGGGATTAATTATAGATAAAGCAGTAATTAGTCTGGTTGCTATTTAGTGATAGTAATTTCAGAGACATAATTTTTTTAATTGTTTAAAAAGGGCGTAGGTAAATATGTCAATGTATAGAATTTGAAGGTGTGGATATTTCTAAATGTAAAGAATTTCAAGAATTAGAAATTACCGAGGCTCAACAATTCCAATGCTTGGAAATTTCCAAGTAGAAAAAATTTCAATACGTTGCGCTGGTCAGAAATTTCTACGCCTTTGAGTTTTTTATGCTCGCAAATTTCTACGATTTGCAATTTCTGATGGTGCAAAATATCTACGTGGCGAAAATTCTACGTTTTGAAAATTTTAATGGACTAAAATTTCTACTTTTTGAAATTTCTGACGGTCCAACATTTCTATGCGTTGAAATTTTGTTGTTTTGCAATTTTGGACGGTACAAAATTTCTACGTTTTAGAATTTTTCATACTCCAAAATTTCTACGTTTTGTAATTTCTGATAATTCAAAATTCCTATGCGTTGAAATTTCTATGTTTTACAATTTCGGACGGTCCAAAATATCTACGTTTTGGAATTTCTGATAATTCAAAATTCCTATACGTTGAAATTTCTATGTTTTGCAATTTCGGACGGTCCAAAATTTCTACGATTTGAAATTTCTACATTTTAGAATTCTTCATACTCCAAAATTTCTACGTTTTGGAATTTCTGATAATTCAAAATTCCTATGCGTTGAAATTTCTATGTTTTGCAATTTCGGACGGTCCAAAATTTCTACGCTTTGAAATTTCTACATTTTAGAATTTTTCATACTCCAAAATGTCTACGTTTTGAAATTTCTAACGGACCAAAATTTCTACTTTTTGGAATTTCTGACGGTCCAAAATTTCTATGCGTTGAAATTTTGTTGTTTTGTTCAAAATTTCTACGCTTTGAATTTTCTACGTTTTAGAATTTTTCATACTCCAAAATTTCTACGTTTTGGAATTTCTAATAATTCAAAATTTCTATGCGTTAAAATTTGCGGATCATCTTGTTGCGCTGTCGAACTTTTTGCCGAGACATGTGTCGTATCTGGGTGAAAGAAAAAAAAAAAAAAAACAGAAATTGTGTCGGATATTATGACGTAAAGATGACACCGTGATGAACAGATTTTCGCTGCGATGATTCCGCGAAAAGAGACGAGAAAATAGAAGTACATTATTGATGTCTGGGATTAATTATAGATAAAGCAGTAATTAGTCTGGTTGCTCGATGATCCGTAATAAAAGGGTTCGCTGGGAATGATGATCCTTTGGCGAAGGAATGAAAGTGTTCGGTGATGCGCATCTTTCAATAGTGTCTGGCAGCCTACTTCAGGCTTGGCTAGTCATTGGGACTTGATGACTTATGAGACTAACGGAAACAGTTGCATCCTCGTTTTAAAGGGGAATTATAATAGGATCTTTGAGCGGATCTGTAGCGACTGGGAAGTGGTAAAGTTTGTATGGAAATTTGTGGGTTAAGAAAGAATTTTTGAAGTTTTGAAATTTTTGAATTTTGAAAGCTTTGGCAAAATTATTGTGTTTTAAAGGTAAAGGGGAATTATAATAGGGTATTTGAGTGAAATTGTAGCGATTGGGAAGTGGTAAAGTTGGTATGGAAATTTTTGAGCTAAGGAATTTCTGAAGTTTGGGAATTTTTAAAGTTGTAAAGTTTTGGCGGCTGGAAAGTTTGGGTTTTGGAAGTAAAGGGAAACTATAACAGCACAGTATTTGAGTGGATTTGTCGTAGCTGGTAAAAAGGTAAAGTTTATATGGAAAGTTGTAGGTTATGGAATTTGTGACATTTGGAAAGTTTTGAATTTTCAAAGTTTGGGCCACCGAAAATTTGTGAACTTTGAAAGTAAAGGGGAATTATAATAGCGTACTTGAGTCAATCTGTAGCGACTGTGAAATGGTAAATTTTACATGGAAATTTGTGGACTAAGGAATTTCTGACGTTTGGAAATTTCGGACAATCTAAAATTTGAAAACTGTGAAAATTAACAAACGCAATTACAAAATCATTTTGTACCCACTGTTGCAACAACACGATTGTATTCCAACAACCATAACTTGGCCCGCATTTTCCATGCTTTCCGTCACTATTAAACGATCGGATAATAAAAATCAAATTTAATGGCGATTCTGAAATAAAAACTTCAGTCGATAAAACAGATTTTACAAACACTTCGCGGAGTTTTTTCTGCAACTACGAACGAATTGCACAATACATATCGCCAACAATTATCACCATTTCAATCTATAAAACCTACATTCTAACACTTTCCCATTATTTTGTATTAAAGTAAAACGACCGGGGGACGCACAATGTTTCTAACAATTATTATTTACGTAGTCCGCCCACACATTTCCGGTTTGCGGTCCGTTAGCGATGAAAGTTTCATTTCGTACTAACTGATATTTACGACAAATCGTTGTTACAGTTACGCAATGGGCTTTCGCAATCAATCGTATTTAATTTCGCTCGTTAAATCTATTTCGATAAACAATACACGTATTAATGGTTTCGTGTAAAGACGTAAGTACAGGTATTTCCGTGTTTCCGATCACGGGATGTCGAATGGAATTTATTTTACGATGGAAGAATTGGGAGAGGTAATTAAGAAGTTTAATGAAAGGTGGGCAATTAATAAAAATTTGAGCTTTTAGTAAATTTGTCCTGTTATGGGTTTATTTTCTTTATGTTTTCTTGTATTTAAAATATTAAAATTCAAAAAGCTGCAAAATTGCGTTTCCGAACGTTGGGTGGAAATGGACATTTGTCAGATTGTTATGTAAACATTGGAATGTTTGTTTATTTGAATGGCTGGAAATAAAATATTTGTACTGTTCATACTTTAGATTTGTTATCACAAATATAAACAGACTGTTGTTACCATGGATGTATTTCGAATTGCAAATAAATTTTCTTCTGATGTTTTCAATCATTCAAAATCATTTTCATTAATAACTACATATAAATAATTGTTGCTATCCCTATATTTTCATTCAAATTGTATTTTCCATGCTAAATTCAATTCTTTTTATTTTCCCAATAATTCAAAATAATTATCATTGACATCATTAAAAAAATTCTTGCTTACATTGTAAGTACCTTTACATAATTTCATAATAGTTTTCTTTTAAGTTTCCACTAATTACAAAATATTTTCATTAACAACAACATCAAAATGCTGCTCTTCCCTATATTTCTTTTAAACTTTCAATAATTCAAAATCATTTTCATTGACAGCAACATCAAAATTCTACTTTTCGCTATATTCCCTTTAAATTCTCAATAATTCAAAATCATTTTCATTGACAAGATTAAAATAATTCATACTATCTTTATACTTCCAATTTCACAATAATTTTCTTTCAAGTTTCCACTAACTACAAACCATTTTCACTATCAACAACATGAAAATCCTACTCCTCGCTATATTTACAGTCCCAAGTCATTTAAATATAAACATATCCAACCTTGAGCCTCTTTTCAAGTTTCCCGGATTTTTTCCCAGCTAAAAAGCTGAACGAGCAGGACAACCACATTGTGTGTCCCAGCGAGGTGTCAACCGGCACAAATGTACACCGCAAACGTTCTCATGGAAGGATTTATATCGCTGAACATCACGACTTTAAGAACCAAGTGCTACGTCTTCCTGCCTGGCAAGCTTATCCGATTAAGTTCTCGGGAACACGGAGTGGTGCAAAACGTGTTGCTTAGACACCCCCCCCCCTCAACAGTTCACTTTTTGTTTGTGTGTAGTGTAGGTATCCTTATTTTTGTAAATGCAGTTCCCTTGCAAAATGCAGCGCAGATAGAAATCGGCCGGACGACTAACTCCTCGGAGGGTGTCGGCGGAAAGAGTTTTTTCATTCCGTCTATTTCTCTCTGTTTCAGAGGAATTTATTTCGTTGTCGTGGCACGGACATACACGGCTGTGAGGCATGGGGTACTTGTAAATTTAAATTAGGGGCGATTTACATTCGGTGAGTAATTGCGATTTGAAGAACAGCGCTGTTGAGTGTTGTCGAGTTGGATGGGAAGTCTCTGCGGATTCTGTTGAGGCCCTTGGATGTTGGGGTTTTTTTTGGGGGGGGGGGGGGGGGTTTTTCGAATTTTTGGTAGATGGAAATTTCTAAGCTTTGGTGTTTTTAGTATAGGGACATTTCTGAGTACTTTGAATTTTTGGTGCGTGAAAATTTCTAAATTTTTTAATATTTGGCGCGTGGAAATTTCTGGACCTTCGAATTCTTAAAGCCTGGAAGATTCAGAGCCTTTGAATTTTTGCCGCTTGGAAATTTCTAAATTTTCGAATTTGTGGCACCTGGAAATTTTTGGGCCTTCGAATTTTTAACGTCGGGAAAATTTAGAGTCTTCGAATTTTTAGCGCGTGGAAATTTCTAAAATTTCAAATTTTTGGCGCGTGAAAATTTCTGTGCTTTCGAATTTTTAACGCCCGGAAATTTCAGAACCATCAAATTTTAGGCGCGTGGAAATTTCTAAATTTTCGAATTTTTGACGTGTGGAAATTTCTGGACCTTCGAATTTTTAAAGCCTGGAAAATTCAAAGCCTTTGAATTTTTGGCACGTGGAAATTTCTAAATTTTCGAATTTGTGGCACCTGGAAGTTTCAGAGTCATCGAATTTTTGGCGTGTGGAAATTTCTGAGCCTTCGAATTTTTAACGCCCGGAAATTTCAGAACCATCAAATTTTAGGCGCATGGAAATTTCTAAATTTTCGTAATCTTGGCGCGAGGAAATTTCTGAGGCTTCGAATTTTTAAAGCCTGTAAAATTCAGAGCTTTCGAATTTCTGGCGCATGAAATTTCTAATTTTCCGATTTTTGGCGCGTGGAAATTTCAAAGCAATCGAATTTTTGGCGTATGGAAATGTCTGAGTCCTCGGATTGTTGACACGTGGAAATTTCGGAGACATCGAATTTTTGGCGCGTGGAAATTTCTGTGCCTTCGAATTTTTAACGCTGAAAATTTCAGAACCATAAAATTTAGGCGCGTGGAAATTTGTGTGCTTTGAAATTTTGGCACCCAAAAAATTCTGTATCTTAGATTTTGCTACACCTACATAGATATCTGTCCTCTAAAATCACTGTAGATATCGTCCAAAATTGTATCATTTAATTACTTTCTACGTAATAGAATTAACTCTTAATTAATTAATTCCACCGATATTTATCCTTATTAACCCTCGTAGCTCTTACAAACAACGAGTAACATTCATCAATAATATTTCCATCACAATTTTCAAAAAATTTAATGGTTTTCACTCAACAATTAATTATTAATTCTTATTTTTTAATAAAAATCGTTCCAGAAGCCGGTAAATATTAATTTCGTGTTCTAAATAATTAAAAAAATGAAATAAAGGTTCCTTGCCCCTTAAAAGACCCCCAAAAAAAAAATTACCCATCAATTAACAACACACCACTGTCCTAATCACCGTTGCATTTTCCAAAACGTTTTATATCAAACGGCAATTTTTTATTTCAGAGTGGAAAGTGTTTGGCACGCCTTTCAAAGTCGCAACCCTTTTTTCACGGAATCGCGAAGGGCCGGATGAGACTCTGTACAATTTGATCCATTACTACTCCATTCAAAGCGGACCCTTCTCCCATAAATTAGGGCCTCACTCCCCACGGTTTACACTGGCAGTGATCTATCGCCCTTTAATGTCGCGTCTGTTGCGTAACGATTTCGACACCGGTTTTACAATGCAACCGTTTCCTCTTCGAGCCACCATTCGCGAAGGAGAACCCTTTTCTCACCCCTCCCCAAAGGGACTGTTGACTTTCATCCCTTTTCAGAAAGTACTTACACAGCGGATAAGTGAAAATAAATACGTTCCCATTGAAACGACTTTGCAAAGCGCATTCGAGAATTGTCGAAAGGGTTTAAGGGTTTAAGGGCTTAAGTCATGTCGTGTTAGGTTGTCGGGGAAAAATGTCCGGAATTAAAGGGTTAGGTGGAAGGGACAAGTGATATGGAGATGTCTGAGGAATGGAAAATGGGAAACTGACAGGGATTGGAGGAAACTTTTGATAAGAAAAACGTAAGTTTCTGGTTTGATTTATGTTACGCAAACAATTGCAAAATAATGTAAGTTTTGGAAGTTGTTTAGGTTTTTTTTTAAAGAAAAGTTTGGAGTTATGAGATAGTAGTGTGGATGTGAAGAAATTTTAAAGTGATTTGCATAAAAATATAGTTATGAATTTTTGGATCTATAAATTCTACATAAATTTTATTAATTCTATTTTTGGCTTTGGAAATTCTAGTCCAGAAATTTCGGTGCTTGGAAATTTCAACGGTTGGAAATATCTGGGTGCCTAAAATTTGAAAACGCAAAAATTTCTTGAAGAAAGGAATTTCAAAGTCCGGAAATTTTTCGACACATAATTTTCAAATTTTTAGTCACCTTTATAATTAGATTCTTTATTAACTATTATTTTTGCCTATCTACAACCGCGTAATTTCTTGTCGTTTACAATACAACAATGATAATACAATATATACCTACTAATTAAAACAAATTAATGTAAAATAAGGTCTTAAGCATTTTCTTAAAATTTTTGAAGATGTAAATAAATTTAATTGGCCGAGATAATCAACAACAAATTAAAATGTTCATAATTGTTATTACAACGGTCTGTAATAAATATGTATATGTTACATTGATAAACCCAGAATACCCTTCAAAAACTCAGACACTCAAAAACTTAAAAAAATTATACAACTTCCAAAACATCATTACTCAATTTAAGTAAATAATGATGTCCTATTATCCGCAATTAAATCCCACAAATAAACTGCACAAAAAAGGGTACACGACACGGCCTACAAATTTCCCAGCGCAGCCAGAAGCTAAAAAATAATTACCAATGACGATGGAGACAAACTATCTAAAAAAAAAAAACTTGCTTACTTATTCCATTTATGTACCTACGTTCGTTCAGCGACCGCTTTTTCCTCCAGCGTTTTCTCCCTCGTAAAACACAGTTGCGAATGACAATTACAATTTTAGAATGCGAAAAACGTTCTCGTTTCTATACCGCAACCTTTTTTCCCCCGAAGCAACAGTTACGGGAAAAAGAGAACGAGAAACTACACCGTCCGTGTAAAGTTTCTTCCGCTCGTCTTCCCAGGCCATTTATTTCCGTGCGGTAAGCGAAATCCATAAAAAAAAAACACTGCAACATTACGCTGCTCAATGGAGGGCAATAAAACGGTCCAGAAAAATGACGCCGTCTGTGTTCATTCGACGATTAGCACATTATTTTCACCGCGATTTTCCACGCAGTGATATTACGAGTGTGAAATGCGATGAAAAAATAGGCAATTTTAGAAATAAAATGTTGAATAAAAATTTAAATTGATCGTTCTAAGATTTGTTGATCGAATAAAGTTTTTCTAAAAAAAGATTTGCTTTTCTAAAAGAGGACTTTTAATAATTTTATTCTAAACTTTCTTGATCGATTTTTCTAAAAAAGAGTTTTTTTTTTCTAAACGAAGACATTTTCATTCTAAAATTTCTTGATCGAATAAAGTTTCTCTAAAAAATATTTGCTTTTCTAAAAGAGGATTTTTAATAATTTCATTCTAAACTTTCTTAATCGATTTTTCTAAAAAAGGGTTTTTTCTTAACAGAAGACATTTTCATTCTAAAATTTCTTGATCGAATAAAGTTTCTCTAAAAAAAGATTTGCTTTTCTAAAAGAGGATTTTTAATAATTTCGTTCTAAACTTTCTTAATCGATTATTCTAAAAAAGGGTTTTTTCTTAACAGAAGACATTTTCATTCTAAAATTCCTTGATCGAATAAAGTTTCTCTAAAAAAAGATTTGCTTTTCTAAAAGAGGACTTTTAATAATTTCATTCTAAACTTTCTTAATCGATTTTTCTAAAAAAAGGTTTTTTTTAAACGAAGACATTTTCATATTAAAATTTCTTGATCGAATAAAGTTTCTCTAAAAAACATTTGCTTTTCTAAAAGAGGACTTTTAATAATTTCATTCTAAACTTTCTTAATCGATTTTTCTAAAAAAGGGTTTTTTTCTTAACAGAAGGCATTTTCATTGTAAAATTTCTTGATCGAATAAAGTTTCTCTAAAAAAAGATTTGCTTTTCAAAAAGAGGACTTTTAATAATTTCATTCTAAACTTTCTTAATCGATTTTTCTAAAAAAGGGTTTTTTCTTAACAGAAGACATTTTCATTCTAAAATTTCTGTATCCAATAAAGTTTCTCTAAAAAAGTTTTTCTAAAAAAATCAGCGAGTAATCATTACCATGTATTAGACGTTGAGGGCCCTAACCGATATTTATGAAGCGACTATGCAGCCATGAATCGGCGCAATAATTCTAAAATAGAGTGGTTGGTATTTAACGATTTTTCCGCAGGCTGATTTATGGATCGGATCGACGTATAATTTCGTCCCGGCGACGATTATGACGTTAGCGTCGCGCCGACGATTTTTTTGATTCTCGGGAATGCGTGTGGAATGTGAAGCGGAAATGTGCGAAAGAAAGAAAGAGTGAGAATGATGAAGGTGAGAATTAATAAAGATGGAAAGCGTGCGATGGATTTTTGCGCAGTGTTTTTGATGGCGCCTGTAAATTTTACGCGTTGAAATTAATGCGCTCTCGAATTTTTGGCGCTAGGAAATTCCTACAGTTTGGAAATTCTATTGCTGAGGATTTTTTTTAGCGAAATTTGCGTACCTTAGATTTTTTTGCGCGAAGGGATTTCTGCGCCGTAATTTTTTGGAGCACAGAAATTTGTGCCGTGCAATTTTGGGGTTTTTAATTTTTGCGCGTGGAAATTTCACTGTTTGCAATTTTTGGCGCCCGGAAATTTTTGTGCTAATAAATTTTTTGTGCATAGAAATTTCAACGCTTTAAAATTTTGTAGATGATATCTCAAAGTTATTTTTTCCTTTAGGTTATATTTTCATTTAATTTTTTGGACGTTATTTATGTAGCCTGTTGCGGAAATTTAACACTAGGTTAGCGAAATTTGATTTATGTTGTACAAATTTATTCGAGGATTACAAAATTCCTATTTGAAGGAGGCTAAGAGTTATTTATTTTTTACATGTTTACCAAATTGTATATGTATAGTGCTACGTTATTGAGGCAGTTTGACATTTTTGCACTATTTGCAATAAATAGCAAATTTAAGAAATGGCAATTTTTTTCTTGTAACTCAGCAATTTTCTTAATATCTTCGCGAAACTCAAAAATTAGACAGAATAAGTAATCTTCAAAATGATTACGTAATTAAATTAACATAATTGAAGTAAGCGATAACATCCAGTAATCCGTAATCAAATTACATAAAAAATCACCCGTAACTGTGCCAGAAAATTAAAAATGACCAAAAACTAAATATCCGTCACTCGAGCACTATAATAAAAAACAACAAAACTTGAAGACGCAGTGAAACTAGACATTAAAAAAAGACCCTTATTTCTTATACCAATATAAAGTTCAAATTCGAAAAGAAAAAATACTAATTAATCCTAACGTTAGCCACACATCGTTGTTATCTTTAACAACTTAATTTTTTCTACAATTACAATTAGATCGCTATCAAAACTAACCGCTCACTCTCTGTAATCGTTTTCCTTGCTTTTTCTGTTATTTCATTCGCACGCTAATTGCGAGGGGGCAAAACAAGGTGAGTTCTCAAACCCGACTCGTTTCACCGTCAAAATTCAATTCCCCGCTTCTCTTTCTCCCGCGGACTGTTTTGATCTCCGAGTTAACCGCGGGTATCTGCAATTCCGCCGATGAGCGATCCATTATTCATGTTCTATGAATAATTGCGCGGACAGAAATTGCGCGACGAGAACCACGGAGTGAAAGACCGATAGAGGTCGAATTACGTTTCAGTGTTTTTTTTTTCGAGAGAGAGAGAGACCCGATCAATGAGTTACGTATTACGGCTATTACAACGGACGTAATAAATTGCGCCGGCGAGAGTTTTTCTAGGAAACTTCTACTCGTTACGGTTTCCCTCAAAGTCTGTTATACTTTCATTTAAAATTAATTGACTTTTTTTCCTCGTATCGGGCAAGATAAATAGTCGCGGAGAAACTACTTGTTATCATACGTAGTCCGTTTCCAGGCAGGTTTTTCTAACGTTACATCGCTTCCAGAATGTACAAGGATGAGTCTAATGGAGTGCAATATATATCTTTTTTCAAATTACTGTAGATATCAATCTCTGAGGGTGATCCTCATATGAAATTTGTATGTATTGATATTAATTGGCGGACAGAAATTTTGGTATTTTGAAATTTTTGGTGCTTGGAAAATTCTAGATTTTGATTTTTCAGCAACCAAAAATTTTGGTGTTTTGGAATTTCTGGGATTGGTAAAATTCCATATTTTTAATTTTTGCCAGCCAGGATTTTCTAATGCCTAGAAATTTTCGCGCCTTAAGTTTTTGCCGCACTAATTTTTCTACTCTCAGAAATCTCTCTGGGATTATAAAAAACAGCTCTCAAAAAAATTAGTAACATTTACCACAAATATTTCTTTTATATTCTACACAATTAGGGTAGCCCCTTTGTATCCCTAACATCACGAAAAAAAAATATTTACTCGCTAAATACTACGCTTCGAAACTCCAGACTTGAAAATACTACGCTCTGAAATTCCAAGCTTGAAAATATTACGCTCTGAAACTCCAAGCTTGGTATTACCATGGCCTGAAATTCCAAACTTGGAAATACCACGCTTTGGAAGTCCAGACTTTGAAATTTAAAACTTGGAAATACCATGCCTTGAAATTCCAAGCTTGAAATTTGAAACTTGGAAATACCATGCTTTGCAATTCCAAACTTAGAATACTATCCCCTGAAATTCCAAGTTTGAAAATAATACGCTCTGCAACTCCAAGTTTGGTATTACCATGGCCTGAAATTCCAAACTTGGAAATACCACGCTTTGAAAGTCCAGACTTCAAAATACCATGCTTTGAAATTCAATGCTTGAAATTTGAAGCTGGGAACTACTATGCTTTGAAATTTGAAGTTTAGAAATACCACGCTTTGAAATTCCAAACTTGAAATTTAAAGCTTGGAAATACCATGCTTTGAAATTCTAAGCTTGAAATTTGAATCTTAGAAATACCATGCTTTGAATAGTACCCCTGAAATTCCAAGTTTGAAAATAATACGTTCTGCAATTCCAACCTTGGAACTACTGTGCTTTGACATTTTAATCTTAAAATACTACTCTTCGAAATGGCAAGCTTTGAAATATTACGCTCTGAAACTCCAAGCTTGAAAATATTACGCTCTGAAATTCCAAGCTTGAAAATCCAACGCTTTAAAACCCCAAACCTGGAAACACTAAACTTTGAAATTCCAAGACTGAAATATTTACCCGCCAAATAGGTAGCATCGGATCTCATTTAATATAAAAACCAAAAAAAAAATCAAGTCGATACCACCGCTATTTCGGCGAAAACCGGCCCGGCCCGTTGTATTAAAACTCTGCTACGGTTTCGCGGGAAATCCAATTTGCCGGAGTTCGCGGAACCTTTTAGCTCTCCGTTCAATAACGCACACACTGTCACGCGTAATCGAGACGAACGAAGGAGTTCAAAAGCGTTCCGCGACTCTCCTTTCCAGGTGTAATTTTAACAGATGGAAAGGCGAAATTGCAACCGTTGCACTTACCGCGAGAGATATCTTAGGGAAAAGAGATATCAACGTATCATCATTACGCGCGCCAGACATTTTCTTTGTATTAGCTATTATTATTATTATTACTATTATTATTATTATTATTATACCGTCCGAACAATTTTCTCATCCTATCAGCCGGTTCATCTCGCTCATTTCATGCGGTTCCCGTTTCTCCGCGCATTTTCTTTTTTTCTTCTTTTATTTTTTGTTGTTTTTTTTTTTGTTAAACATCTCAAACTTCTTTCGCCTTTAATGGAAAATCTGCTATCACTGACGTTACCTTGAAACTTCGAGACCACTCACGGTAATTGCCGCGAATCCACGGACGCCAAACCACATTCGCCTAACGCGGTCCGATTATGCGAACCGTCTGTTTGCTTGTCGCGGAAATGACACGCGAGATTCGCGATTCCCGGCAAATCTTCCGCCGGTAGCTGGTAACACTTTTCGCAAAAGTTTTTTCGGTTATGAATAGTGCTACAGGGAAAACGATTTTTTTTTTTTAAATAATTACTCGGGAGAGTTTCGAGTTAAATATTATTTAATTAAATAGAAATTAAGTTAGTGCGATGCTGTTTAGGGTAATAAAGGAATTTATAGATTTTAAACATAGAAAGTTTGTAACGTAGAAATATGCAAATTTAATTCGCATATTCATTAATTTATAAGTTATCCAGGTGCTATTAAAAAAATTAATTAGATACAGAACAATTGCTCGGATATGTTAATAGTCAAAATATCTATTAAGATTAACATACTTTTGTCAGAAATGAAGATATTTTCAGTATTTTGATTTTATCGTGATATGTTGTTTTATGTGAAAGATAGAAAAAAAAATTATTTTCTGTACAACTTTAATATATCTAGTTTAAATTATATAAGAAATAGAAAGCCGAGATATTGGTTTCAGATTATGAAAACGGTCAAAGATCAGAAACCAATTTTTTTTGTTTAATTATACAGTACTGTTGTAATTACAATCTAATCTGGGATTCCTTTCTCTGAATATGTATGAATTATTTAATCAATAGTACACGCCGCGCATAATTTTATGGTGGACACACAATCCTTCCAAGCTTAACAGCGCAAACATGATGCGCAGGTTTGCCGCTGCAATTATAATTACTATGGCGAAGAATAAACAGCGCTAATTGTGAATGAGCGTGAAAAAATTACGCCACACGGTGTGACGTTCGAATTGTACATACATACACACAGATAGTTAAATAGATCATATTGTGTTTAAGGTATTCACTACTGAGAAAATGAATTACTATAATTAGTAAAATTTTGTAATGGAATTACAAATGAAAATTTAAATTATGCAATGGTGAATATTGGATATTGATTTACGAATTGGTACAAATGTAAAATTGAATTATGAATTATTAAGAACAAAATACGTGAAAATTAATAAACGATTCTTTCTAAGAAAGTGTACATATTTATTTTTAAAATCCATTAAAATTTTTTAAAAAATTCTACGGTTGGTAATTTGTGACGCTTTAAAATTCTTCGCTTGGAAATTTCTGACGCTTTAAAATTCTACGCTTGGAAATTTCTGGCGTTCTGAAATTATACGCTTGGAAATTTCTGGCGTTCTGAAATTCTACGCTTGGAAATTTCTGGCGTTCTGAAATTCTACGCTTGGAAATATCACAGGTTATTAAATTCTACGCTTGGAAATTTCTGGCGTTCTGAAATTCTACGCTTGGAAATATCACAGGTTATTAAATTCTATGCTTGGAAATTTCTGGCGTTCTGAAATTCTACGCTTGGAAATTTCTGGCGTTTTGGAACTCTACGCTTGGAAATTTCTGACGCTTTAAAATTCTACGCTTGGAATTTTCTGGCGATCTGAAATTCTACGTTTGGAAATATCAGGTTTTTAAATTTTACGCTTGGAAAATTCTACGCTTGGAAATTTCTGGCGTTTTGAAATTCTGCGCTTGGAAACTTCTGACGCTCTAAAATTCTACGCTTGGAAATTTCTGGCGATCTGAAATTCTACGTTTGGAAATATCAGGTTTTTAAATTTTACGCTTCGAAATTCTACGCTTGGAATTTTCTGGCGTTCTGAAATTCTACGCTTGGAAATTTCTGACGCTCTAAAATTCCGCGATTGGAAATTTCTGGCGTTCTGAAATTCTACGCTTGGAAATATCAGGTTTTTAAATTTTACGCTTGGAAATTTCTGACGCTCTAAAATTCTACGCTTTGAAATTTCGAGCGTACGAAAATTCTTACGCTTTGAAATTTCCGGCGCACAAAAATTCCTACGCTTTGAAATTTCCGGCGCTCTAAAATTCTACGCTTGGAAATTTCTGACGTTTTGAAATTCTGCGCTTGGAAACTTCTGACGCTCTAAAATTCTACGCTTGGAAATGTCTGGCGTTCTGAAATTCTATGCTTGGAAATATCTTAGGGTTAGAAATTCTATGCATGGAAATTTCAAGTCTCCGGAAATGTTACGCTTCGAAATTCTACGTTTGAAAATGTCTGATACTTTGAATTTCCACGCTTTAAAATTTCTGACACTTCAAAATTCCAAACCTAAAAATTTCCAGCCACTAGAAGTATTACGCTTATTAATCCTATACTCGGAAACTTTAATTTATTCCATGAACCCACATAAAACCAATTAAAACCCAACTTAAAAAAAAATTAAATATCTGTCCAGAAATTCACTAAAAAAATTCCATCACGTCGACGATAAATTAGTGGACAGATCACTGTCAATTACCGCTAACAATTCACTGAGACTCTTCTATTACATTTACGATTTCCAATAGCAATCATGACACACGGACATAAAACACCTTAATCCCCTAGGTTGTCTAGGGATTTTTTCCCGCCGTCACAGGTCCCTCGGTATTGCTGATGGATGGTACAATTTATATCGTATGTACATACAACATTTCTGCTCATTCCCACTTTCATTGCTCCCCGTACAAATAAAGGAAACATTCACGGCTCGCAAACTTACGTAATTCTACGCTGCGGTGGAAAAGAAAAACGCGCGTAAAAGACGTCCGCCGTTCCTTTTAACGATCAGGAAACTTGATTCTTCCACCCTGACGAGAAAAAAAAAGGCGGGGAGCGCATGTAACGCGCTATAAATTCAGGTAACGGTGCAGCATTACGGGCAGCCATCGAATAATCGTTCTTCAGATTATCACCCTGAAAATCTTTGAATTTCTCGCCAACTAAGGATGTTGTTTCCTTTTTTCAAGAGCGGTATTTAGAATTCAGCGTCCTTCTTTGGAATTAAATAGATTTACAAAGAAATTTAAATATTAGTATTTATATTATATATTTATATTATTTATAGTATTTATATTATATTGATCGTTTAAATTGGGTAGATATCGACAGAGTTTTATGGGTGTCTTAACGAATATTATAATGAAAATGTATTTAAAAATAAATTATTATTTTGCAAAATCTCAAATAAAATCCAGAAGCAAAGAATATTATTTGTCGATTTTGCCGAATTATGGAATTAATATCGAGTATCGAATACAAAATATCGATAGAGAGAAAAAAGGGGGAAAAAAGAGCAATTTGAAACATATTTTTTGAAATTCCAAGCTGGGATATTCTACGGTTGAAAATTCCAAAATAGGAAGGACAACGCTTTAAAATTCAAAGCTTAAAAATACTATCACTTAAAATTCCAAGTTTGGAAATACAACACTTTGAAATTCCACAGTTGGAACTACCACGCTTTGAAAATCAAAGATTGAAAATACTGCGTTGTGAAATTCCAAGCTTGGAAATACTACGCTTTGGAATTCCAAGATAGGAAAAACAAACCTTTAAAATTCCAAGCTTAGAAATAATATTGCTTAAAATTCCAAGCTTGGAAATACTACGCTTTGAAATTCCAAGATAGGAAAGACAAAGCTTTAAAATTCCAAGCTTAGAAACACTATTGCTTAAAATTCCAAGCTTAGAAATACAATGCTTTGAAATTCCACATTTGGAATTACCACGCTTTGAAAATCAAAGCTTGAAAATACTGCGTTGTGAAATTCCAAGCTTGGAAATACTACACTTTGAAATTCCACTTTTGGAATTACTACGTTTTGAATTCACACGCTTTGAGATTCCAACTTTGGAAATAATGTGCTTTAAAATTTGATGCTTTGATATTCGAAGCTTGGAAATTCTACGCTTTGAAATTCCACGTTTTGATATTCAAAAATTGGAAATACTAAGCTTGAAAATTTCTGACGCTTGGAAATCCTACAATTTGCAATTTCTAACGTTTTGAAATTCTAGGCACTGAAATTCCAAGCTTACAAATACTACGCTTTGATTTTCTACGTTTTGAAATTCAACGTTTGGAAATAATACACTTTGAAATTCCAAGCTCGGAAAAACAACACTTTAAAATCTCAACTATCAAAACCTGAACGTTTTAAAATTTCTTACATTTAAAATTCCACACTTGAAAATTTCAGTGAATTAAAATTAGTAAATTTAAAATTTTAGTAAATTAACATTTTAAACGCATAGATATTTTATTTTTTCAAATTCCAACGCGTTAAAAAATATCAATCTCGACCACATAGCACCAAGGCAGATCCATGGAGTAAAAAAAACGTAAGTAAAGAAAAGACAAACAACTGCGACCACATTTTTAAAGAACAATAAAACCAATTAGCGATTCGCCCATAACTCCCGAATAATGATTACCAAAAATGGGTCGCGCGGGTCGGCGATTGCTTCCATCTGACTCGTTAAAAAAAACGTGTCCTCGGCGCCCACATCGAGGTCGTCTTTGCATTTGCATAGGTTTCGACGCTCGAGGAAGTGCGATCGGCGATTTAACGGGTTGTTAAAGAGTGAAATATCGACGCGTTAAAACTGCCACGTGAGCTCGGTGTCCCAGCACTGAATGGGACTTACTGTAAGTCCGCTGTTAAGCATAAGTATACACAGGGTGTGATAAAAGAACGGGGAATTTTTTTTTCAGAATCGATAGTACGTCAAATGGCGAAGAAAAAGTGAACAAAATGTAAAGATCCACTCCGTTTTTGAGAATCGTGCAAAAAATATATTTTTAATGTGCTAGGTCGTATTGATTATTTTTTTATATTATTGATAGACATCAATGTTTATAAAAAATGTGAGTATCTTTCAAAAGAACGTTTGGACGAATGCATCTGATTTTTTCAAAAATTATATCCGCAAAAGAAAGGACATCTATCGGTGGT
Organism: Mimumesa dahlbomi; assembly: GCA_917499265.3. Classification (NCBI taxonomy): domain Eukaryota; kingdom Metazoa; phylum Arthropoda; class Insecta; order Hymenoptera; family Crabronidae; genus Mimumesa; species Mimumesa dahlbomi. Next base: position 6,364,921 of record OU824120.1, on the reverse strand, counting down.
AATTGTGGAATATATATTTTTTTCTTTCCAAAAAATATTATAGAAAAATCGGAGCTACCACTTTGGAGATATTATTTTGCGACAAGTTTTTCGGAAAAATAGGTGTATTTCGATAATACAGATTTAATTAACTGGGCCACCTTGAATATCCCCCTTATTTATAACGATAGCAAAGAAATGTTATAAATTGAAATATTCTCAAAGTCATAATCTTTCTGAGATTTCAAGTTTATTGATATTTTTTTAAACTGACCTACAATGATTTTTTACCACTGTGCGATGGCCAATCCAATGACCTTTCCGACGACCTAAAAGACCCTCGCGTGACCTTGACCATGAAAAATCCAAATATACTCGGAAATGTTATAAACCGTAACCCGTCTACACTAAATAATTAAATGGAACAAGTTCCTTTCAACAAATCCTTAAAATTATATTCAAACCGTTCCCAATAAATTTTTTCCACGCGAAATAAAAAATCCTGCAAATTCTATTGCAATTATCAAAATCCGAATTGTTTTATAATCCCATTAAAACTCGTCCGAAAAAGAAGGTTTTCGGCGATAATTTACGCGAAAATGTGAATTATTCGAACAATTTCCAAGGTCTCCGATACTGTTTATCACTTTTATCGCCGCGATATACATTGATAGCCGTTAATAATTCGGTCGATCCGGTGCAACGAACTCGCGGCACCGTTTCGCGAAACGAAAGGGGGTGTCGGTGGGGATTTCGTCGAAGCTGGAAATCCGCGCGAACGAAAATTAAGATCGTTTCGCGCGTAACGGTGAATCGCGACGGCAACGAAATTCCGCAGTAAATTAGGGGATCCAGGTATTCGGCGAGATGAATCGAGCGAGTTTCTAAAGGTAGATTTCGTATCGCGGATCCAGCGGGGTTGCTTCGAATATTTTGCGGTAATCTGTTGCTTTGAGAGGCCGCTAAACGCCGAGGAATTCCTGCGAAAGCGATCGTTTCACGCCTCGGTTGGGATTAAGTTTGCGGAATAATTAGGAGGCTCATTAGACGGCTTAAAATATAGGAATATTGATTTAAAATGTTTTTATAGAGCGGTTTTAGGAGATCAATTAGATGTAGGACGATTTTATGGCTGTCTTGATCGTTTAAGCAATGATGGATAAAATACTTTGATTTAAACTATTAATATAGCTTTAGAGCTTTAATATTTATTATAGAATAATAATTATAGTGACTTGAATCGAGGTATCTGTGACATATTCGGATCTTTCGAACGCTTTGAAATTCCAAGCTTGGAAGTACCATGCTTTGAAATTCCAAGCTTGGAAGTACCATGCTTTGAAATACCATGCTTTGAAATTCCAAGCTTTGAAATTCCAAGCTTGGAAATGCCAAGCTTGGAAATATCATGCTTTGAAATTCCAAGCTTGGAAATTCCAAGCTTGGAAATGCCAAGCTTGGAAATATCATGCTTTGAAATTCCAAGCTTGGAAATACCATGCTTTGAAATTCCAAGCTTGGAAATACCATGCTTTGAAATTTCAAGCTTGGAAATACCATGCTTTGAAATTCCAAGCTTGGAAATACCATGCTTTGAAATACCATGCTTTGAAATTCCAAGCTTTGAAATACCATGCTTTGAAATACCATGCTTTGAAATTCCAAGCTTGGAAATTCCAAGCTTAGAAATACCATGCTACGAAATTGCAAGTTTGGAAATACCATGCTTTGAAATTCCAAGCTTGGAAATACCATACTTTGAAATTCGAAGCTTGGAAATACCATGCTTTGAAATACCATGCTTTGAAATTCCAAGCTTGGAAATTCCAAGCTTGAAATTTGAAGCTTGGAAATACCACACTTTGAAATTCCAAGCTTGAAATTTTAAGCTTGGAAACCCTATGCTGTAAAATTCTACGTTTGGAATTGCTATACCCTAAAATTCCAAGCTTGAAAATAATACGCTCTACAACTCCAAGCTTGAAAATATTACGCTTTGAAATTCCACACTTCGAAACATCATGCTTTAAAATTCCAAGCTTAGAATTTTCTTTCGCAAAGAAATTTCTGGCACCCCGAAAATTTTCACTGCGAAATACCCATTGTTTCGATCATATTTTAAATACATACAGACCGCATAAAAAATTTTATTGATTTTCACCTCTCCCCTTCGATACTTTTTCGGAACAATAAACCCTCACGGTTAACGGTTAAAAATCAGTGCACAGCCCTCGTACGTTAAAACCGTCCCGCGACTCCGAAAATGCCATTAAAACACTGTAAGTACACAATAAATTAGTCCCGGCCGTAACGTAATTAACGTAAACGATCGATAAACTGTTCGCACGAGTCGGAAATTTACGCCGTGAAAGATGAGAATCTACGGACCCCGTTCGAACCTAATTTGCGACGATCAAAGTAAAACTCACCGAAAGACGCCGTACCGCTAACAAATAAATTTCCCCGTGAATTAACTCTCGTTAAGTCACCGCCACGGCAAATTTGTAGATCTAATCCAGCGACGCGATAATTCGTTTAACGAGCTGTTTCAATTTCGAATTTCCTCTCGACGAGTGCCGAACGAAATATATGTTTCTATGTATACGTATACATGTATACAGGGTGTAACAAAAACATCTGGGACACTTTTTCAGTATAGATAGTACTCACCAAAAGATGAAAAAAATGTCTATAAAGTTTTGTCTAAAAACCACCCCCTATCGAGATACAACCCTTTTTGTAAAAAATTTTGTAAAAAATCATATCTCCGAAATGATACGTCGCAGAGGACCGATTTTAATTGTAATAAAACCGGGAGAGACTATAGTTTATGAAAAAAATATCACTATCTACGTCAAGGAAGATTTAGTGAGTGCCCTTAATTTTTCCCAAGTTACAAACCTGCAACGATATAGTTAATCGACGTTGTTTGGATTAAACAAGAATAAATGCTATTTAACAGCAATAATCGCAGCAATTATATTTTTTTCTATTACCTTTCATCTTCTCTGGTTATATTGCAATCAAAACGGGTCTTCTACGACGTACCATTTCGGAGATATGATTTTTAAAAACTTTTTTACAAAAGGGGTTTTATCTCGATAGAGGGTGGTTTTTAGACAAAACTTTATAGACTTTTTTTTCATCTTTTGGTGCGTACTATCGATACTGAATAAGTGTCCCAGTATTTTTGTTACACCCTGTATGTATTATGTATTTGTGTCTGAGATCGGCGCCGAGTGAATTGCAGCGGTGTGCAAGCGATCGACAGAGTTATTACACTTACAGGCCGGCTTCTACTCGGTGGTTCAACTTAGTTACAGCTGCGTTTACGATTTATCGACGGAATTAATCAGAGTACGGTGAACGCGATGGTCTGCAACTTGATGTACAGGCTCCTGTCGGCACTAATACCAATGCGCGCCGCTTGTTAAGAGCCGGAGATGATACGGTGTTATTCTTATTAATGAAATAACAGATTTGTATGGTTTCCATTTTCGTTTTTATTGCGAATTATTTATCGTCGAATCAACGGCGATAAGGTTTTTGTTTGACGGGAGCATAGGGAAATTTGCGATCGCTCCGTACGTGGTTGTTAGAAACTGTTTTCTGCGTGGAATTATTTTAAATTGTTGGGTGGAGTGTAGAGTGTTAGTATGTATAAGGTGGTTCATAAGTTGGGAGCGGTGAGGGATTTGATAGTAAGGGTGAAGGAAATTGGTAATTTTAATCCTTGGGATTTTTGGAAATTTTGTGAGAGGTTTTCTTATTTATGGAATGGTTTTGATTTGATATTTTTTTCTTATATAAATGTTTAACTTGTCAGAAGATTTGAGACGTGAAATTTTAAAGCGGTATTTTGATGAGTATTGGAAATTAGAATACGTTAAAGTTTGAAACGTTTGAAATTTTTCGGAATTAGATTTTTGGACGCCAGAAATTTCAACGCATTGAAATTTTTAAACTTTAAGAATTTAGATGGGTTATGTTTCAAAGCAGTGAAATTTTGGACGTTAGAAATTTCAATACATTCAAATTACCAAGCACCAGAAATTTCAAATGGTAGAATGTCAAAAAGTAAAATTTCCAAGTTCAAATTTTTGGGCGCAAGAAATTTCAACGCATTAAAATTTCCAAGCGTCTGAAATTTGAAATCGTAGAATATCGAAGCGTAAAATTTCCAAGCTCCAAATTTTTGGGCACTAGAAATTTCAACGCATTACAATTTCCAAGGGTCTGAAATTTCAAATCGTAGAATGTTAAAGAATAAAATTTCCAAGCGACACATTTCTGAACGCGAGAAATTTTAACACATTAAAATTTTCAAGTTTCAAAAATTTCAAGTCACAGAATGACATTTCTGATTGTGAAATTTCCAAACACCAGAAATTTAAACTTGTCGAAATTTTCAATTGACTGAAAACTTTAATCATGGAAAGTTTAAAATATAGAAATTTTCAAATTTGATTCAAATCGTAATTAATGTATAAGTTTATTAGATCTGTATTTGTCTGATTTTTTTGTGTGAAAAACTATTTATGAACGGGCCTATACCTGTCTATCAATTATTTTTGTATCTTGAATTTTTCACTAACCGGTTACGGCGGACAGACGAGTTAACTCGTCAAGATACTTAAGTAATTAAAGTTACCTCGACTTTGTAAAACCTGAAATAAATACCATGAAAATTTCAACACTGCACTTCTCGTCTTTACACATGAAAACAATATTCATGTTTTCATGATTATAATTTAAACGCGTTTAAATGAAACGTCAAGTTTAAGTGAAATCGAAACGTCAAATTTTCCGGCATAAATAAATTTTTAACGCGTTGAATTTCTAATTGGCGAAAACGCGAGTGGAAATTTGTAAAATAAAGGTTCTAGGCGCGGAAAATTCTAACGTGTTATATTTTTAATTGATACAAGTTAAATGGCGTAAAAATACCGCGTGAAAATTTCATGGTGTAAAAACTTTGGTGCGTAAAATTTGTGAACATTTGAAATTAGAACGAGTTAAAATTTCTAGAGTCCAGAAATTCTACATTTGGAAATTTCTGACACTTGGAAATTGTTGCCGCTTGGAAATTCTATGCTTGGAAAGTTCTACGCTTGGAAATTTCTGACGCTTGAAAATTCTACGCTTGGAAATTTCTGACGCTTGGAAATTCTACGCTTGGAGGGTGTATGTTTGGAAATTTTTGACGCTTGGAATTTCTATGCTTGGAAACTTCTGACTCTTGAAAGTTCTTCGCTTGGAAATTGGTGACTTTTGGAAATTTTATGCTTGGAAATTTCTGACGCTGGGAAATTCTATGTTTGGAAATTGGTGACTCTTGAAAATTCTACGCTTGGAAATTTCTGACGCTTGGAGGTTGTATGTTTGGAAATTTTTGACGCTTGGAATTTCTATGCTTGGAAACTTCTGACTCTTGAAAGTTCTTCGCTTGGTAATTGGTAACTCTTGAAAGTTCTTCGCTTGGTAATTGGTGACTCTTGAAAAGTTCTGATGCTTGGAAATTCTACGCTTGGAAATTCTGTGCTTAGAAATCCTGTGCTTGGAAATTTCTGACGCTTGGAAATTCAACACTTGGAAACTTTTCACGCTTGGATATTCGAAACTCGAGAACTTCTAACGCTTGGAAATTTCTGCTCCATCTCACTTTAAAATTGCAAACCCTGAATGTTCTGTTATTAAAAATATACAAATGTTAAATAATATTAGAAATCAAACCAATACATAAATAACAAACCCTACCTACTATGAAATCATTCTTTAAAGGATAATTATCGAGGAACTTCAACGTGGATGTAATTTACAACGATTCATCTTACCAACACCCTCAATATTCATTATCCCTGTATCATTGATCAATCTGAAATAGCTCATCGCCAGTGGAATTTATTTCATTATTAGTCGGTTGCTTAAAACGTCGGCAGCCAGCAGATACATTCGATCTCGATAACGTTCGGCTTTGAAAGATGAGACTATTATCCGCCACGTTGAATTCGTGTTTCCATAATGACTGCATTTAATTACGGACACCGCGGCGAAAATTGAAACGCTACCGGTATGGGGTTGATTGTCTTTCTAATTAATATGGAATAATTCTGAATAATTATGATTTTACGCTGTACAACTGAAGGAATCCCTTATTTCTCTTTAACCCTCACTTATTCTTCACCAATTTTCAAAATGCATTTCTGAATTTAATTAATAGCATGAAATAGCGATGTCATATCAATTTCGTTGAGTATGTACAATAATTTACATGTCCTATATTTTTGTATTTTTAATACCTTTTTGTGGATTTTTTAACATCAGATAAATAGATATTACATTTTAGTTTGTACAATTTACCTATATAAAATTCTTAATTTTTCATTAGTCTCATTTAGTTAAATAGTCTTTGAATCAAAAACCACGATATCAGAATTTTCTTTCTATAACACAAAGAACCAGGTATGGATCAAGAAAATTGGGGGCCCTACATAATTGGGATTCCTCCAAAAACAAAAGTGTCCACAAAACAATGATTTTTTATTCTACTGTCAATTACACCAAGCTAACATTTTGTCTGCTAAATTTAAAAAACTTAGTTTTTCAATCGTCAAAAAGCAATTTACCGTTTCTTTGTCATTCGGACCCCTATAAAATCCGGGCCCCATGCAATTTCCAAGTTTACAATCCGGCCCTGCAGACTGTAAATGTATTTCGATTCTATCACCGTAGTCTTCGAATTCCAGCGTAAACGAATTACTCGGAACGTCCGGGAAGTCTACGAGCACTCTAATACTGGAAAACACCTGTCGGCAGGTGCCAAGACTGTTACAACGTTCTATGGAACGCCCGAAAAGTATCTGCTTGACTGCCCGCTAGAATTCCCACAAAGACCGATACTTTTAATTCGTGGTATGCTGCGAGAACGCTGGAAATGTACAGCAACTCGAAAAAATATTTGTGCGGTATTCGTTTAACCGTTTTTCACTACCTGAACTAATTAGACAAGTAGATTGTAATACGAAATATTGGATGATTCAAAGAGAAAAAGAATTCGGATTTTTAAATAAAATAGATTTTAGGCAGTAGAGAAATTAATTTTAAATACAAAAGTAAGAACAGATTGTTTCCTGTTTTAATTAATAAAAACAACGTTGAATGTAGAATTTTTAATTTTTTCTTACAAAGAAATTACACGATTTCTGCAAAAATTAGTTAATTATCCAAAAATATGAAACAATAAGGGTAACTTACTGATTGTGAGAACAATTAATTTGCGACTGATAAAAAACCTATTATTTTATATCATCTACAATATTTCCTTCAATTAGAATTAGTGTTATACAAGTGCTCCTAATTTTCGTAAAATTACGTAATTTCTTTTGATTGTTCTAACTATTTTCATTCAGTTGAATTGTCAGCTTCATTTCTTCGAAAAAAACTTTGAAATAGACTTCAAACGATCTGCAATTTCAGGTGACAAATTTATTTCCTAATTTCATTTTTTAAACACTGCGATCTCAATTATTTTACGGTAAACTCGATCGGGTAAATTGTTCGGGTGGTGGAAAATGATTTCACACATACCACGCTGAATATTTATAGCGGCCACTATATTTCTCTGCATGCGAGCCAATTACCGAGCGAACAAATGTTTCCGTCACGTAGAATGGCTGCCATAACCGACGAAAACACCGTGAATTCGTTCGCATAATTGGTTCGGTTACGGAAAAATCACTTCACCACGCTGCCGGAATATTTATTGGAGTCAATGTATGTGTGATACGCGACACAAGTGTGTAACCGAAGGACACTGAACGAAATAATATTTTACGCTTATCAGAGAACAGTAAATTATTTTACATCGCCGCTTTTACGGTTTATTAAATAAATCAGAATTTGTTAAAAATCTGTCCAAAACGATTCAAATAATTTAATTAAATCAAGTATCATTTTTTATATCGAATTACTTGTATAATAATGATCATTTATTATCGATTTATTGATTTTCAAAAAAATAATTTTTTGAATCAGAATTAATAAAAGGATATGATTTTTCTTATTAATGTTATTAATTTACAATTGTTATTACGATGTCTAAACGTTAATATTCCGATCTTGTCGCGGTATCTCGTGTTAATTAATATTCTAATATGCGACGTTGTGATCGATAGTCTCATTGGACGAGGAAATTAAGAGTATTACGTGCAATTTACGTGACACTCGTTTTATTGCACGTACATGTTGTTCCCTGTCAAGTTCAATGTTTGGTGTTACGCATAAAACCCTGAGGATATATTACGATTAAAAAACTGGAATCCCATGATTAATAAGTAGGGTGGATACTAATTAACTCGCTGTAAATCTTGTTGGTATTTTAAAAAAAATGATAACACGAAATGGCAAATATTGATCCTGCGATGTATGTAAGTACTTTAGATTTGTAAACTTTTTATTACAAAAAAAGACATCGTGATGTCAGGATTAATTGTTATAAACAAACTTTTCATAGAAACATTATTAATTTCATATATGTGAAGCTTAATTTTATATAGTCATAAGGAAATTGGAATTTAAAAATATTTATATTGTAATTCCAAATTTTCACTGTGGAATTGAGAATTAAAATTAAATTATTAACGTCTATATGTGATTAAATAATTGACGAAATAATTTGCTGTAAATAGTTTCTTATTTGCAGCTTTATTTTATTGGTATTTTCTGTAGTATTATTTTTCCTGTGGTTCAGCAGATTGTGAGTACTATGCTGCTCATATAATATAATTAAAAATATTATGAAATATAATATTAATAAGTCAACTGACTGTCGTCGCCTACATATGTTTGTTGGGTGTAATTTGATTTAACTCGAGAATTAACTCTCATCGTCGGTGTAAAATTTTCGATTAATCAGCGTCGAGCCTCCAGCACTTTTCGATTGTGTTTGTTGACTCACGAGAGATGAGCGTTACTATTAATTTCGCCAGATATTAATCATACGCTCCAATTCTGAACATCGGGAACTTTCAAATTATTTACACGCAAACAAAAGTTGTTAATATTATTTTCCCGTTTTATTGGAGGGAAGCGAAATTTGATTCTCTATAACATTAATTAACAAACTAAATTGGAACAATTTTCGGATTTTTTTTCTATATATTTGTGTGAAAAAGAAACTATAAATTTTTTGGTGGATCTTACAAATGCTACTTCTACAAATGAAAGATAAAAAACCCTGTGAAATAGAATCAGTAAATAACTTTCAATTTCAACATACCTAATTACTTATTTAATTTTCATTTTTTAGTAACACTTCCTATGTGTTTATCTCAAAAAAAACATAATATCCTCCCAAGCATTCTAAACAGTGATTAGCAATGGAACAAATTGATTTGTATGCACATAGATGATCTTTAATTAACCAATACCAATCTAAATAATTAAATTTCAAAAGGAACTAACAAAATAAACAATTACAAATCACCAAAAAGATTAATTCTAATCTCTCCAATCTTTCCTCATTCTTTCCAAACTTTCGCACCAGTACAACTTATCAGTCACTTCGCCAAAAATCCTCCAAAACTCAAACAATCCCTCATCAATGTTTATCAGATCTATTTTTCACCAATTCCGCGATAATTTCCCGTTCCCTCTCGGTGAGTACGCCTTTGTTAATGAAATCAGCGACATTGAACGCGTGTTGCTCCAGCAACCTTTCCCTCTCCTCCCTAACTCGGTCCATTCTATCCATCTCCCTTCTCCTCTCCTCCCTCGCTTCCTCCTCCATCCTCTCAATTTCACTCTCCCGAATCCTTCGGCGGTCCTCGACCAGCCTGGCCAGGTCTTCTCGAAACTGCAGCTGCATCCTCCGTCTTTTCTCCGCCGTCAGCCTCTCGGTCCTCTCGTCCTCCATGATCTTCCTCATGATCTCTTCCGCGAACGCTCTGTCCTGCTCCAGAAAGCGCAGCTTGCACCTTTCCGTGAAAAGTATCTGCTCCTCCAAACCGGCCGCCAGGTCGCGCCTCAATCGCGCTCTCCTTTCCCCCTCCTCTTTCTCTCTGATCGCCAGCTCGAGTTTCACGTCGGCGGCCACCAGGTTCGCCACCAGCGCCTCCCTCTCCCCTCTCCGTCTCTCCACGTCGATCAGCGCGTTCGCCAGGTCCCTGGTAACTTGTTCGCGCTTCTCCCTCTGCTCCTCTCTCAACTTTTTCAAATTCACGGCGCGCCGCTCGATTTCCCCCTCGTACTCCAGGTCCTCCAGCTCTTTTTTCTCCTCGGCCTCCCTCGCCTGCTGTCGACGGATCTCCCGGATTTCCTGGAGGATCATACACTCTCGTCGTAAACGCTCCGCGAGTTCGTTTTTTTTTTCTAAGGACCTGGCTGCCTCGTATTCCTCCCTCATCCTGTCCACTTCAGTCAGGATCTCTCGTTCCCTACGTTCTTCCGCTAGGATTGATTCTCGTTCCTGTTTTTTCTCGGTTATTTGTTGTTGGAGACACTTTCTGTAGTCCTCCGTCCGACGGAGGTCCTCCGATCGTCGACGCTCGGCGTCGTCACGTGACAGTTGTTGCTCTAGGTGTTCTAGCTTGGCCGCTTGTTGCCTTTGGATGTTCTCTATGTAGCGTTCGACTTCCCTCTCCGCGATCTGCGCCTCCAGCGACTTGGTATTGTACGCCCGTCGCAGTTCGGACTCGAGTTCCGCGATCTCGTCGTGGGACTCGCGATTGCGAGAACGGCGACGGAGGTTCGCGACGTAGGCGGCCGTCACCTTGACGGCCTGCTGCGGCGGGTCGGCTCCCGACGGATTCATGGCTGGCGGTTGGATGCGATTCCTACGGCGATTGTAAATTTTCCTCACTCGTGAATCTGTCGTGGGGGTGGGCGACGCGTCGGTTTTTACGGGGTTTAACCCTTTTAATAATGAGAAGAAATTCACCTGGCCATAAACCGATCATTAGCCCTTTCGCTACGGAGTCCTTTCGACAAAATGTGATCCCTGTGTACGGAGCGCATTACTGAGTAGTTGATACTGAAGTACGGAATACTACGAAATAATTAATTGAGCCGTTTATTTTGAAAGTGGCCTAACTCCATTTTTCAGTTTTTTCCAAGTAATAATGGTTACATGTACGACTTAATGTTATTTATCAGTAACGCATTTCAGGTTGCTTATAATATTCCAAGCAAATACGAAAATTCTTGACACATAAGTTTTCAGAGTTAGTTCAATAGTTGAACGGTGTAGTTTGAAAGTGGCCTAACTCCATTCTTGATAAGAAAACACATATTATTCACTTAATAATTGCCACTATTTTAATAGGAACTATAAATTTAACACCCTTAGATACACTTAAGCAGTGTGACTCATTAGTATCCTATACGTATATTTTTAAATTCATTGAAACGCAAACCCTTAATTATCTCGATTTGAAGATAAATGGAGTTAGGCCACTTTCAAAATAAACGGCTCAATTGTTCCCTAAATTTTACAATAAAAAAGAAAAATATCGTCTTGTCGATAGTGTTTTCTTCATGATAGTGAATTGTTTAAGGAATCGTATAAGGTGTATGTATGCTTTTCGTACCGGAGCGCACACTTTTCCAGAGCGTGTATATACGCTCTTCGTATATGAGTGTGCACTTTTCGAGAGCGTATATATACGCCCGTCGTAGCGAAAGGGTTAGACAAACAATTGTTAATAATTACCATTACCATGGTGTAAACAATTATAAAATAACCCAACGTTTCGGTCCTTGGTTTGGACCCGGTTCAGGGCAGTTTTATGTATTTACAACATCGAGAAACGGATAATTGTTTAAACTGTTTAAACTGGCAGAGAATTCGAACGACTGTTAGATGTGTGAAGAATGAAAGACGAATACATTGGGTGGAAGATTTAGCTGAAACATAGGCATCTAACCGAGACACCTATGTTTTTGTTAGGAAACTGTCCTTGAACTTAGGACACAATAATAAAAGAATTTTAAGCCATAATTATAATATTACATATAAACCATTCGTTTATTAAAACACGCTTGATGTTTTTTTTAAGAAAAAGATATTATAAAATCTACACACTTGTGGAATATGAAACATTATTTGATATTTCATTTGTAATCATTTTAATGTCAAATAAATATCTTGCAGTGAAAAGTAAAATGTTGAAAAATTATTCTAATGAAAACTGCTTCAATTTTAATTCATATCATTTTCATTGATAAATTAGACACATTGCTATGAGAAAAAATGAAAAACTGATTACATTTTAAAGTTTATTGTGAAATTATTGAGAAAATTGAAAGTTTCGAATAAGCAAAACTTTAAAAATCATAGAAGCACATAAGTACTCATGGAATATAATTTACAACTTCAAATTTAATTTATAAACAATATAATACAAAAAAACAAAATAAATTTTTATCGCTCGCTATAATTATAATGTATAAAATTACTTACTTTGGCCTTGCATGCGATCTTTAAACTTCAAAAATAAAAAATTTTACTTACATATTAATTAGACAAATATTAAATTGAATTCATCACTATCCACTGTTTATTTCTGAAGTTTAAAGATCGCATGAAAGGCCAAAGTAAGTAATTTTATACATTATAATACAAAAAAAACGACAATTACTCTAACTCTAAGAGATAAGACACTATCAATATTAATCTTCACTGAACAACATTAATAAATGAATTTTTCATATACAGAAACATAAGTACATACATAAACCGTTAAATACTATCAAATAAAAAATACACAATCACACTTTATAGAGGGTTAATACCGTCCCACAAGTATTACTTTACTTCCGAGCCCAATTTGCGAGTACTCGAACAAACAGCACATATTCCTAAGACAATATATCCCTCGGCTCGTTAAGTTTCCTCCCTTCCCCCGTTTTCATACACCGTTTAACGTTCCCGGCGAGCTACTAATAATTTCCCCTTGTTGCTTCTCTAATCGTCCGGCTCGAACTTTCTTCCGCTCCGTGTCCGCCGCGTTTGCATATAGCGCGGTAATTAATTAACACGTTGATTGATTCGACATTGCGCAACTCACCGAGCGAAACGTTGTCACGCGCTGCGCGTGCAACTCCGCGGCGAAAAATTCGTCGGCCGGCCTGCTCTCGCATTTGCATTTCACACGATATTAATGGCAAATTAACGGTAAATACCGCGTGATTTTCCTTGCGGGACTTGATTACACTTTGGGAATATTCGCACGGCGAATCGGGTCACTCCGAATTCGGTCTCGCGGCGGTGATCTCTGCAGCCTTGCAATTGATCCAAATTAACGCGCGAATGTAATTAATTAATTAATATTGCTTTTTCTGGCAGTAAAAATATCAGCGAGGTGTGAAAATAGACAGGTATACAAATTTAAAATAAATATATTAAATTTTGTTTAATATAACATTCACGTTAAGTGTTATATTTCTAATTTATTTGAATCGTCGGCTTTATATAAAATTTTTAGAAAATTTTAGAGAATTTGAAATTTGTAAATTATTTTTTGTATAGTTTAGTTTCAAATTGGCAAAACGTTCGTAATATGTAAATTGTCCTTGTTTATTGTTTTGCATGAAAAATTTGAAATGTATGATTTATAATGCTAGATGCATTGTTGGTGTGGTACAAATTTAATTCAAATTAGTTGATATACTAAGGAGTTATGTATGTATCCTCAATAATGCAAAAAGTGGGCGATTTTGATGATAGTTTAACGCTTTAAATTTTCTATGCGATAAAATTTAGACGCTCTGAAATTTCAGCGCGGCAATATTTAGAAGTGTCGAAATTTCCACGCAACTTGGAAATAAATATATTAAATTTTGTTTAATATAACATTCACGTCAAGTGTTATATTTCTAATTTATTTGAATCGTCGGTTTTATATAAAATTTTTAGAAAATTTTAGAGAATTTGAATTGCATAATAATTACAAAATTTATAGTTGTTTAGCATTAAATGAGTAATAATTGGACAAATTAACGCGCGAGCGCCGTGTAATTAATTAATATTGCTTTCTCTGGCGGTAAATATATCAGCGAGCTGCGAAAATAGACAGATATACAAATTTAAAATAAATATAACTTTTTTTAAAAATGTCAAATAAGTAATTAAATTTTTTTAAATATAATATTCACGTCAAGTGTTATACTTCTAATTTATTTGAATTGTGGGCTTTAGAAAATTGTTAAAAAATCTTGGAAAATTTGAAATGTATAATAATTACAAAACTCATAACTATTTAGCATTAAATGACTAATAATTGGCTTTAACAATTTGAATGCTATATTGTTCACACCATTCTCCACCACAATAAAAATGAATGCAACAGTATTCTCGTCGGCGAACGTGTTAATTGAGCGCTAAAAAAAAACACCGTTCACTGTTTTCGGCGGGAAATGGCGCGGATAATTCGTCTTGCGGATTTTTCTAAAGGTGTGAGATTCAGCTCACGCAGGTTCCGAGTGACTTTGATATATGCGTTTCACAATTACGGGCTGCTTGTTCCCAGGGCGCAGCTGCCGCATTACTCGGTAAGCTGCAACGTATCCAGTCGCGTGTTGTCAAATAACGACAAGAGGGGCAACGTGGAAATTTGTAAAACACCGAGATTCCCGCTCGTTAACGTGTATAGACGCGTTAATCACCGCGGGGAGCAATTAAGTGCCCGATTCGAAATATTAGGGAACTCGAGGGAATTCCTTGAATCGACCCGCGAAATTTAAGTTAAGTTGAGTTTAAATAACGCGTGACACGTAAGTGTTTGGAATCATGTAATGTGTGTTATTATACAGGGTGTAACAAAAATTCTGGGACACTTATTCATTATCGATAGTACGCACCAAAAGATGAAAAAAAGTCTATAAAGTTTTGTTTAAATACAACCCCTTTTGTAAAAAAATTTTAAAAAATCATATCTCCGTTATGGTACGTCGTAGAGGACCGATTTTGAATGCAATATAACCGGGAGACACTAAAGTTTACGGGAAAAATATCACTATCTACGAAAAAGAAGATTTAGTGAATGCCCTCAATTTTTCCCAAATTGTTACAAACCTGCTACGATATAGGTAATCGACGTTGTTTGGATTAAAGAAGAATAAATGCTATTTAACAGCAATAATCATAGCAATTATATTTTGTTCTATTATCTTTGATCTTCTCTGGTTATATTGCAATCAAAACGGGTCTTCTACGACGTACCATTTCGGAGATATGATTTTTATTAATCTTTTTACAAAAGAGGTTGTATCTCGATAGGGGATGGTTTTTAGAAAAAACTTTATAGACTTTTTTTCATCTTTTGGTGCATACTATCGATACTGAAAAAGTGTCCCAGTATTTTTGTTACACCCTGTATATATTTTGCCAAATAACATCAGAACTACCGAGGTATATAAAAATGATTAGATTTTTAATGTGTTATATAAGTCACTGGGATTTATAACAGTGAGCTTTCTAAAAATCTTCATATTTATGTTTCTATGTGTGAATAATTAAATCGATGATTTTATTATGCATAATATTTCCCTTTTTCAAGCATATCATTTTAACTAATGTTTTTAAATATACCGAATTACTTTCAGCGGTAGTTGTAGTGCTAACTTTCTGCGTTGCAAGCGTGTTATTAATGATTCAATGAGTATACTAATCGCAAATGCATTGAAGTTTGTGGTTTGATTAAAAAAAGAAGAGACAATTTCCAAAGTGATACCTATACTTTTGACGTTTTTGCAAGTATTTCTTTATTAATTGAGAAATACCAAAATTAATTGGAGTGTTTATAATTTTTCGCAAAAATTTTCTTTAACAACATACTAAAAAACGGAAATCAAAAGTAAATCTATAATTATAACGCGGAGAGTATTTAAAAGATTAAGAATTCACATACATTTCTGCAAAATTTTAGATGAGACACGTATGATTAACAATCATCAAAATGTTGATCGAATCGTTATCTTTGTGTTGTAAACTAGGTTTACTATAAATGATGTAATAATATTTCGTATTTTGTTAATTGAATGGAAGTATCGGTCGGTTTTGTTCGACTACAGTGCGAAGCCAGGGTATGAAAACAAGTTTTCCGTAATAGTCGTGTTTACGTGACCGCTGAATTGTCACGAATTTCGTAATATTTTGAATCATTATGTAAAACGGTCGCTAATAAGGAAATTCAATTCTGGCATTAAGTAGTCGAATGAGAAAAGGAAATGATGTCACGTTACAACAATTTTCAGGTTTTAATTGTTTGATATCTTAAGCGACGCAGGGCACTTGCAATCCGCGATGAAATAATAAAATTGAATTTGAATGCGAAAATTAACCAAATTTAATTAGGAATTACGAAGTCAGCTTTGAAAGAATTTAGATTGTGGAAAAATGAATAATTCCGCATTTTTTATTTTTTTGCCTCCTACTGCAAGTATAAAAAATTCAGAAAATTATACGCACACGTGTAATCCGAGCGTTACAATAATGTAGCTAATAACCTTTTTCTTAATTACAACCAGCATTGCTGCACAGTCTCAATTAACAATACAGTTGCGTGCCACTTAACTACTCGCACTTCTACACTTGATATATTAATGCAACAAAGTGATAATCATATTTCTCTATTCCACTGCGATCAAAATTCATTACACGTAGAAAAACCATCCGTTTCTCACCGGGAAATCAACAATCATCTTAATTCCTTCTTTCCAATAAATCGCACTCGGTATAAAGAAAAGTTAAATTTGATCTACCGTCGCAAAATTTAATAGTCCGTCGTTCGACGAATTATCGTCGCCAGTAAATAACCCGGAGACCCTTTCGGAATTACGGCGGATAATTAAAATTCACGTGTAATCGATACGAGCGTTCGCGTCCCGAAGGTTAACACAATCCAGAGTTACGTTACACTTTACGACCGCGGCACTTGGTCCGTTCGTTTCGAATTTTCCGGTGGAATCGCGAGCCACACACAGCTCCCAGCGGAACATAATTGCGATATCCCCGTAATTATATTTCCCCCGCGGCGATTTTCATTGACCCACTAATTCGCACTCGCCTCGTGGCGAACCGGATTTCCAGCAGCGTTACGCACAACATGTAAATCGTCGTTACAACGCTCGCGGATTCCGAAAATTCCCACGGTTCGATTCCGCTGATTATTATCGCGCGAACTCTGATCACCAAGTCCGTCGCACAGTGGGGTATTCGACCCGAAAAGCTGGAAAAAAGGCAATTTCAAAAGTTTACGTAATCCGCAAACTTTTTACTGTCTGGAGTTGTTAACACTAAAACTACCAAGGGGGTCAAAATGACCGGTTCCCCATTTCTTCTAAGAGTCGCTTAAGTTTATAACATTGCTATTTCCAAAATTCTTCATAACCATGTTCCTCTATGCAACTAATTAAATCGATCAATTTACTATCCCCCTTTATTTCTTTGTTTCAAACATATTTATCCAATGTTTTTAAATATACCGAATTAATCCTCGGTAGTTCTAGCGTTAAATATGTCTAGGGCAATGTACTAAATTGATGTTAATCATTCGTGCATTTATAAATTAGTAATCTTAATCGAAAGTCGAACGACTGTATGACATGTGTTATCCGTTCAAGCATGGTATAATACACGGTGCATTTAGTAGTGGGTTTTATATACATATTTCAAAGAAGTTAAGTAACTTGTTGCATTTTGGATACGTTTTAAGAAAGCATGAGCTACTCTTCCATACAATTTTTATAGTTTTATCACATTTATTTATTTAGTATTAATAATTCTAGATTATCAATAGTTCAGTCATTTTTCTCAACGGTATAAGATTTCATGAACGATTTTGTTATAGTATTCCGTTGGATTCTGTGCTCATTCTGGTCTCATTAGATTCAGTAAAGATCTGTGATTATAAGCCAATAAAATTTGGTTCCGATTCTGTCCGATCTTAAGTTTCTCAGCCATTTTCGTATTAAGCGTTTTTTATGTATTTT
Source organism: Mimumesa dahlbomi (assembly GCA_917499265.3). Taxonomy (NCBI): domain Eukaryota; kingdom Metazoa; phylum Arthropoda; class Insecta; order Hymenoptera; family Crabronidae; genus Mimumesa; species Mimumesa dahlbomi. The sequence continues at coordinate 6,346,954 of OU824120.1, read as the reverse complement.
CCGAGTCAAAATTATTGGTAATGATTTAAACATCTGCCTAAAATATACACTGCGCACTAAAAAGTTCCATAATCTTCCTATTTTGAATAAAATAACATCATATTTCATGTCAATATAATTTACGTGCAAAACTAATTTTTTCTCTTTTCGGTTCAACTATTCCAATATTGACGCGATTTTTCATGGGTTCTCGATAATCTGAGGAAAAAATGTTTCGTACAAAATAGAAACAGTATTCAGACGTCTACAAAATCCAATATATAAAAGTTTAAAAACAATTGTTTTTTTTATAAAAAATGAATGTCACTTTGATTTTTTCAAAGCTAAAATGCATTTTTGAGTTCTTAATATTATAGTTGACGTTAAGACAAATCCAACGATCTATTATATTATAACCTTGAGACCGTTAATAACGCTAAAATAGTTTTTTCCAGCTTTTCGGGCTAAATACCCCACTGTGCGTCGGCCGCGTGCGCGACGGAAAACAAAATCAACGTCCGAGGGCTGTTTGATAAGTCTGATAAAAATTAAACAATATCGCATCGCAAAAAATTTTGAAGTACACAAGCTCAAATTAATAACTAGGTAATTCAAATTTTTATCGATCGTGTAATAATGTAGGAAATTAATAACATTTATCTGGCAAACCGATCAGTATATACTGGTAATTTTATAAATACTAATTTCAACATTTAGTTATAATGATAAAATTAGTATTTATAAAATTTATTTATATAGTTAGTTAAAAAAATTAAAGTTTAGGAATTCGGCAACAGTACATGTATACTGATTGGTTTGCCAGATAAATGTTATTAATTTCTTACATAAGCTCAAAGTGGCACTCATTTGGCTGCTAAATATCACGTTTTTTATAAAAGCGACACTTTGTTTAGATTTCGTAGACGTTTGAAACGAGCGACTTAGTAGTTCCCAGGACAACGCACCAGTTCGCACTTTCGCAATCGCAATATTAAAAATAAACGAATTGAGCTTGGAATTGATTCCCCACCCTATTCTCTTGATTTTTTAGCTCCCTGTGATTTTTTGATTAAGAGATTCTCATCGAATGAACAAAATATCGATGCCGTGAATGCCTACTTGCAGACTTTGACAAATTATACTTTTTTCACGGGATAAAGAAATTAGAATCTCGCTGGGCTAAGTGTGTCGCCCTTGAAGGACACAATTTTGAAAAATAAAGATTAATTAAAAAAAAATGTTTACCTGCTTTTTTACTAAACTTATCAAACGACCCGTGTACCCCCGGTGCGCAGACTCGTCGACGTTAATTGGCGCAAATCCCAGCCACGTGCACAGGTCACCAAAGTAGCAAACAAAACAAACTCAACAGGCTCTTCTCTCTCTCAAAAACCAAAACCAGAATCTCATCTATCGAACCAACTCACAAATCATTCCACGGAACATAAAACTGAATGTATCGAACTTCACTTTCGTCGACGGCAAGATTACGTCGGGTTTGAACTTCAAGTTAAAAGTTTTGATTTTTTTCGGTCAAACTCGATGGTGAAATAAATTAATAAAAAATTTGTTGAGGAGGTTGGGCGACGTTTTCGCGGTCGAAAAACACGCGGCGCGGAGAGCGATCCGGTAAATGCGACCGGCGCGAAGGATTGAGACCGACTAACCGGCTTTCCGCGTCAGGGAACACACGAGCCGCGGCCCCTTTAAACCCATCCCTGTGATAGGCTCGTGCGGAACCGACCAGGTAGGTTCCTGCGACCCTGGCTCGAACGCGGAGGCGTATGATTGCGCTTCGAATACCCCGCCGCCGGTTCGAAACGCAATTTTAACTCGACTTTGCGTACTTTATTTCGCTGGCAGCGTTTGGGACGCTGCAACGACGGAGGACGACTCGAACGGGCATTTCTTTTGGAGCGATGGGATGTACAGGGCGCGGCAAAAGTCGCGAGCGGGCTTTGAAAAGCGATTTGGAGTGCTTTCAATTTTTGGGTGCGAGAGGTTTATTGTGAATTTTGGGGGATTTTTTTTTTTGGAGCGATGGGATGTACGAGGCGCGGCAAAAGTCGCGAGCGGGCTTTGAAAAGCGAATTGAAGTGCTTTCAATTTTTGGGTTGCAGAGGCTTATTGTGAATTTTGGGGGAATTTTTTTTGGAGCGATGAGATGTACAGGGCGCGGCAAAAGTCGCGAGCGGGCTTTGAAAAGCGATTTGGAGTGCTATCAATTTTTGGGTTGCAGAGGTTTATTGTGAATTTTGGAGGATTTTTTTTGAAGCGATGAGATGTACAGGGCGCGGCAAAAGTCGCGAGCGGGCTTTGAAAAGCGATTTGGAGTGCTTTCAATTTTTGGGTCGGAGAGGTTTATTGTGAATTTTGGGGGAATTCTTTTGGAGCGATAGGATGTACAGGGCGCGGCAAAAGTCGCGGGCGGGCTTTGAAAAGCGATTTGGAGTGCTTTCAATTTTTGGGTTGGTGAGGTTTATTGTGAATTTTTGGGGATTTTTTTTTAGAGCGATGGGATGTACAGGGCGCGGCAAAAGTCGCGAGCGGGCTTTGAAAAGCGAATTGAAGTGCTTTCAATTTTTGGGTTGCAGAGGTTTATTGTGAATTTTGGAGGATTTTTTTTTTTGAGCGATAGGATGTACAGGGCGCAGCAAAAGTCGCGTGCGGGATTTGAAAAGTGTTTTGCGTTTGGGAGTGCTTCCGATTTTCCGGTTGGTGAGGTTTATTGTGAATTTTTGATAAATTTATGATAAATTTTTGATAAATTTTTAAAGAGAATTTCTTTTGGAATTATAGAATGTACAGGGTATGGCAGAAGTCGTGAGTAGATTTTGGGAATTGTTGTGTTTTGAAGTGTTCTCATTTTTTGGATTGTTGAGGTTTATTGTGAATTTTTGAGAAATTTTTAAAGAGAATTTCTTTTGAAAGTAAGTATAGAATGTACAGGGTATGGCAAAAAGTTGCTAAAGTGTTTTGGGAATCGCTGTGTATTGGAGTGCTTCCAATTTTCGAATTGGAGAGGTTTATTGTGAATTTTTGGGAAATGTTTAAAAGAAATTTTTGAAGTCATAGAATGTACAGAGCACGGCAAAAATCGCGAAAGAGGTTAAATTCTGTGACCTAATGCTTTGATTTTTTGAATTGGGAGATGGATTTTTTAGTGGTTTAGCAATTTGTTTTTTTCTATTGTTCTTTTTTCGAAATGTTGAGTTTTATGGTGAATTTTCCGTAGATTTGTTTTATTTCTGTGTTTATTATTGAATAAAATTTAATCTCTTTAATGAAATGGGAAAGAAATACTTTGTTTAGAGACCATCAATTCATTTTCAAATGAAGGTAGATTTTACTTGATTCATACAAAGAAAGTATATGAACTTAACACTAGAACTACCAAGTTAGTCAAAATGACTAATTCCTAAATTCATATAACAATCGCTTACGTTTCGATAGGTGAATTTTTCTGGAATGCATCATAATTATGTTTCGCTATTTACATCATTAAATTGATCAATTTACTATTCTTCTTCATTTCTTTGGTTCAAATATATTTACCTTGTGTTTTAGATATACCGAATTAATCCTTGGTAGTTCTAGTGTTAAGTAAATAATATGAAAAAGTTCACGAAAAATTCACAATACAAACTACTTCAATAATTTTTTAGTGGATAATAAACGTGAATTACGAATCAAAAACTCACGCAACTGCGAATAAAAAATCTTTAAAAACCCCTGTAAAATTGGAGCACATATTTACAACTCGTAATATTATTTTAATTCCCCTCGGATTTATAATTAAATTTCTAACGTTTCACTTCGGTTAATTAACCAAGATAACGTTAGTTTCAACTTTACATTCGCTTCTGCAAGTTAGATTTAGATATATTATTCACTTAGAAAATAGTGATCTTTGAATGGAAATCTTCATTTGCCTCGACGGCATCAAATTTGGCATAATTAGTCTCTTTTCCCGCGAAAAATACTTTTCCTACCGCTCTTTATTTTTACAAACAAATAATAATTCGTTGATAATGTTCAACATCATGTTCTTATGTGACCTTGTAGGAGAGTATTTGGTAGAATTTCTAGATATTTAGTTTAAAAAAATTGCAGAATGATTAATGATTCTTTTGGATATTTATTTGAATGTAAATGTTTAATCCTCAAATAATTTGTAATTTTCTTAACTTTAACACGAGAACAATACTTATGTAAAATTAATTTATTCAATTTTTGAAGCGCGAATAAATTCTACAGGGCGATACAAAAATACGAACAGCCTTTCAAATTGTATCACACTCACATATTAAAAGTTTCTTGTTTTTATTAACAATATTACTCATTTCGTATCATTTTTAACAAGCTTTTAATCTTCAACAACATAATACAATAATATTATCCAATGTTATTCGAAACTTTGTTAATCCAAAGGCTCAATAAAATTTCAATTCCGCATGGATAGCCATGATTAACATTCGCCGTCCAACACTTAACGTCTCCTCTCCCAATAACGCTACGATTTACACGCAGTTCAGCGGCGTTTCTTTGAGTTTCGTTAACCAGATCCCGTAATATCCCTCATATTTCATCACCGGAGTTAATTCTCCCGGTAGTCTAACTTATAATTTTCCGTAATCCGTTTCGGCAAGCGGTCATTATCTTTCACGCGTAATCCGTGAACCGGTAGATGCGATTTTAACGACTGCCGTTCGATACGAATTCACAGTTTCGAAAGAGGATCGATAGAATAACTCGACGCTCGAATAATTCAAATACATATGTGTCCCGGCCACGAATTTAGCGGCGTTATTAAAAATAAGTATGGCTGCCGCGGGGAACCGGTCGCCTTAATAGAGTCATAAAGAGGCTTTATACAGGGATAGCGACACTAATTACCATAATATGCAACCGTTCTTATTGTCCGGTTCCGCCTTTAGAGTCACTGCCCTTTTATGCAACGCACACTCGCATGATAAATATAACGCGTATTCTTGCCGCCATCTCCACGCGTCATTAGGGCGGCACGTTAAAATGTTGATTACAAGTCTTTAAACCGCGGTTAAGAGGAAGCCGCGGTTGCATTAGCGATGATACGGGCAGAGATACCGTGACTACCGTAAATATTCGGACGAATTTTCATGCAACTTTTTAACGGAACGCGAGGATAGGCAGGGACGTTGTTGCGATAGCGGCTGAAACACTTTGATTTCGGATGGGTTTCGTTGAATTTGGAAATATGTAATTCCAATTTTTGACGACACGAATCTGTATGTATATAGTTTAAAAATCTATATACAGTGATTATTTCTCGTGTTATTATAATAAAAATAGGAAAAAAGAAACTTTTTAGTAAATTAAATAAGTTATTTAACTGAAATATAAAATTTTAAAATTTTTAAATTATTTTTTGTATAGTTTAGTTTCAAATTGGCAAGTTTGAAATGTATGATTTATAATACTAGATGCATTGTTGGTGTAGTATAGATTTAATTTAAGTTAATTGATATACTGAGGAGTTATCTATGTATCTTCAATAATGCAAAAATTGGGCGATTTATTTTGTTATATTTTTACTTCTTCAAGTCAATTAATTATTTCACTTTGTTATTCTATGGTTTTTTTTTTCTTAAATTTTCTATAAAATAAAATTTCGACGCTCTGAAATTTACCATAATCAAAAATGAGGCTTTATCGGTGACAAAAAATTTACAAAAATTACTAAATGCTTTTTCAAAGTGCAGTCAGTAATGTATAAACAAATATCACAGTAAGTAGTTAGTAATAGCTTTGAAAATTCGTTAAATTTTAACGAATAAATTAAATTGATAAAAATTGTTAAACAAATTTTCAAATATTGACATTACTATGCTCCCTATTATATGCGAATACAATACAACTAATCACTCGTGTCGCTTCGTAAATTTGCGCCCTACAACATGATTGAGTGATCAGAGGAACCAAAATTTTTTTGACTCACCGGTCGTAGGGCTCTTCTGCACCTTTCATTGTATAAATGATACTGCGACCGGCACATCTGCTGATGATCTCTGTAACATTACAAGAAAAAATTTTTTATAGTTTATCAGCATTAAAAAAATTTAATTTTCACTTCGTCGTTCAATTGAGAAACTTAGAAAAGAATAAAATTTCGATAATATTTACCTGGTGCCTGATGCGTCGACGCCCGATGGAAATCCTTTCCGCGGTTACTGCGTACCACTATTTCGCGACGAGTAAAAAAAATGAAAATAAAATGACTAAACTGCACACCAAAATAACTTCCAAAGAACAAACTGACTTTATTCTCGCGATTCAGAGACAAGTGGGAATTTTGCGACCGCATTTCAAATAAAGTTCACTTTCTATCGATCCGGTGGTTTTAAGTACGCGTGAATTGAACAAATACAATTTTTAATAGCGTATCAACACTGACTCTATTTCGCGAAATACTTTTTCTTGGAGCATGCGACACTAAGACCGCATCCGATGAAATTCATGGAAAATATGAATTCCTTTTGTAGTTGAAACACCAACAATTATCACTCCGTCGAATGTCAAGGACGAAAACAAATACGTTTTGGTTACTGTAATGTCCAGGGATTTTGTTGACGTTTACGTCAGATGGCCTTGAAATGACTACCTGGTTCCCTCCAAGAAAAATTTGCTATTACGTACTGTACTTCCTTTGTATAGCTGGACCTGAAATTAGAAACAAAAATATCAATTGAATCACGTTCGAAATATTTCATCGCAATGAAGTAAAAATATCGATTACAATTTTATATAAGTTCAAGTTATAAGTAATGAATTTAATAAACAACTGTAATAAAACTGCAATTACAATTAAGAATTTCAAATAAGATCAAACAATATACCCAAATACAACAAATATATTACTATAACCTATAAAGTATGTCGCTGGAGAAATATATTTTAAGTATAGGATAATAGATTGTAAGCGAATCAAACAATGATAAATGACCTAAAGAAAGTAATACCTCTCAGAGGGCCGTGTATGTTTTAATACCAGCAAAGTCTAACGAAAAGTAATGCGTATTGTTGTACTCGACACAGGCAGCCCACGTGAACTGACATTTAACGGTAACAGTCGATAAAACAGCGTGTACTTCTACTGCGTGCGGAATTGTATCGATTTATAAGAATATAATTAAACATATATCAAAAAGTCGAACTGAACTTCATAAAATTATATTTTTCATGATTTGTTGCTAGCAATTGAACAATTTTATAAGGTTTCCAAAAAGAAAAAGTAATTTCTACCACTATGTTTTTCGCGCCAATTTGAACTGTACGCGCCTAACTTCATTGCGCATAAGTTTAAACGGTTGAAAATTGCCGCGCAGCGATATTCAGATGTCTCGAAGTTTCCACGCATCAAATAAACCAGTGTAACTGTGTGTGGTCGGAACGGAGGGGAAAACACCGTGAAACTATTCGTATTACCTCCCCATGTATCACATACCTTTGATTCTCATCATAATTGTGTAGTTTAGTGGATCAAATGCGATCGAACTCATATACACTCGACCAGACATTCGCAAGTACAAAGTACAGAATTATTTTGTCACAGGACGTCCTGTTTCAACATGTTTTCGTAATACGTTCCGGGAAACTTTTTATGGTAAATTGCATTTAATTTCAATCTTTCCTATTATGTAGCGAACATATAAACTATACTTTATTTACTGCTTATTCATTATTAATACTGGATGACATATTGTTCAATTACAATTAGTTTCTATGAAATTTTTAAATAATATATTCGTATTGTTTCTGATTCCTTTCGGTTTGATTAATAGAAATAGTATAAATATTTAAGAAAGTGTTATTTGTTTCTATCAATTTCCAACCGTAATTTGTAGCTAGACTATTTTATATTCATTTAATTAATTCTTGTTTGATTTCGTGCGAAATTGTAGCAGAAATTTTTCTTTCATTATCCAAAATTTATAATATTGTTTAGCCGTTAGTAACAAATTATGAAAAATACGGCTTTATCAAGCTCCGTTCCAGTTTCACATATATTTTATGATATTATAACAGATCGGAGAAATTCTACGCCAAATGCAATTGCTCCCTATTTTACCGACCGACCGCTAAATTCTGTAGTTTACGTGAGATGATTTTGTCAAGAACAGCAATACGCATCACTTTTCGTTTAACTTTGCTATTATTAAAACATACAACGTTCTCTCAGGGGTATTACATTTCTTTAAAACATTTAACTTTGTTTAATTCGCTTATATTCTATTATATATTATAGTATTATATCCTATACTTATAATATATTTTTCTAACGACGTACTTTAGAGGTTATAAGAATATATTTGATTCTTTTGCGTATCACATTTGATCTTATTTTAAATTCTTAATTGCATTTGCAGTTTCATTACATTTGCGCATTAAATTCATTACTTACAGTTTGAATCTACACAAAATTGTAATCGATATTTTTACTTCTTTGCGTCCAAATATTTCGAACGTAATTCTATTGATATTTTTGTTTCTAATTTTAGATCCGGCTATACAAAGAGAACTCCAGTACGCAGAAATTTGTTTTGGGGAGGGTACCAGGTAGTTTCCTCAAGGCCTTCTAGTAAACGTAAACAAGAAGCCTGGACACGCGGCGATCAAAACCTATTCGTTATCGCCCTTGACATTGATCGGTGTTACAATTGGTCACGTTTCACCTACGACGGGAATTTCTATTTTTCGTGAGTTTTATTATATTGATCCGAGTCATCGCCTCGTTCATTTATCGCGTTCCGGACATTATAATTATTTTCCTTGTAAAACGTTTGAGAACATGAATCGCCGAGTTTACTTTACTCTATTTTGTTAAGGACAACGGCACGTATCAGTCTTTGATTAACTGTTCTGGTGTTAAGACGTACTCGTAAGACGCTCCTCTGCTGCTCTTCCAGGTATATCATATTTTTTTTAACATTTACCATTATCTGATTCATTTATATGCAACATTATAGCATAATATTCATACGTCTTTCATATACGTTCTAGACTTATAATACATTATTCAAGTTGACATACTTTAAAGTTTATAATAACGTATTTTATGCATCTGCACATCATCTGATTTTTAATAAAATAATACTATAATAAAAGAGAATATTTAAAATCATCAATTGTGTCAGCTTTTATCTGTTTGATTTAAGTTAATAATTGTGTAACTTTTCGAAAAATAAGCTAATTGAATTTTTACAAATTTTTAAATTATAATACAATAACATTAAATTAATCTTAGCTTCTTTATTTGTATTAATTCTTAATCACAATTGCAATTTCATTATTTTTGTTCGTTAAATTGAATTTATACGTGGATGGAAATTGTATAAAATTCCACGTGATACTTTCATTTCTTTGTATTGATATATTTGGAACACAATTCTAGTTGAATATTTATTTCTATTTTTAGATCAAACTGTGAAAAGAGTAATCGAATAGGCAGCGATAATTTTTTTTTGATATAGTAGATGACCTTCTGACGTAAATGTAAAGTAGGATCCAGGACACGCAGCAATCAAAATCTACTTGTTACCGTCCTTGATATTGGTCGGAGCTACAATTGTCCGTGTTCCATCTAAAACGGGAATTTATATTTTCCGTGAGTTTTATCGGGTTGAATCGCGTCATCACCTCGGTGGTCTATCGCGAAACGGATATAATAAATATTTTCCTTGCGAAGCATTTGAGAATATTTCAACAAAACTTCAAGTCGGTTTCTTGAAATCCATATGTTTCACATATAGATTATCGTTTTGACTCATCTTTTTTTTATTTCTAAATCTTTTCTAATTATGTTTTAATTCTCGCAGTATTAAGAATAATTTAAATATTAGAAAATTTCACAGTGAGAAGCTTTTCACTGTATAACACGAAGATTTAGCATTAGAAATTGACTTTAATTATATATTAAAGTAGTACAAAGGCAACATTCCTATTAATATCGCTTGTTGTAAAAAAATAACATACAAAATCATCAACTGTGTCATTCTGCGTGACGATTTACATATTTGTGGGGACCCTCCCCTTTATTTTCAGCTTTTTGGCCGTGCGCAATGCGGTCTTAGAGTCACTTGTTTCGAGAAAAAGTATTTCGCGAAGTAGAGTCAGTGTTGATACGCTATTCAAATTTGTACTTGTTCGATAACCGCGTACTTAAAACCGCCGGATCAACAGAAAATGGACTTTATCTGAAATGCGGTCGCGAAATTCCCACTTATCTTTGAATCGCGAGAATAAAGTCAGTTTCTTCCTCGAAAAATATTTTGGTGGGCAGTTTAGTCATTTTATTTTTATTTTTTTTTATTATTCGTCGAGAAATAGAGGTACGCAGCAAGTGCGGAAAGGATTTCCATCAGGCGTCGAAGCATCAGGCACCAGGTAAATATTATCGAAATTTTATTCTTTTCTAAATTTCTCAATTGAAGGACGAAGTGAAAATTAAATTTTTTTAAGGGGGGGGGTAAGGGTTTCAGGGCAAAAAAAAACACTTTCTTTGCGATTTTTTTTCAGACGAACGAATAAAGCAAATTTGTTCGAACCTTTTGCACATTATATATTGTTATTCCAACAACATTTTGTAATTTTTTGGTTGCAAAATATCAACAAATACGCCGGTGACGGAGCTTTTCCGAGAGCGCCTTTCGAAAAACACGTTTTGCGGTGATCACTGTATCTCAGTCGAAAAGTATCAGAAATCAAAATAACAATAAAATTTAGTTAGAAGATGAATAAATCCTCCCCCCAACGATCCCTAATTGTTATTTTTTTCATTTTAAAACTTTTGGTGGTCGTTTGAAGCAAAAATTGCGATTTTTCACTAAAATTTCCGTCATTTTGCTACTGAAAAAACCCCTTAATGTCAAAAAAAAATATCATACTAATCGTTGGGGGGAGGTATTTTATATATAGAAGGTATGTACCAAGTTTGAAAAGAATCGGTGAAGTATGTTTTAAATGGCAGTGATCACGGACTTTGAAAACATGGTTTCGAGAAAACCGCGTTTAAAGATTTAACTGTACAAAAGTGAAGATAAATTCCTTTTCCGCAGAGTATTTTACTTCTCCGTTTTTTCCTTAATTTTTTTGTCGCTTCGTCACTCAGTCTAAACACATTTGATTTACACATTACAATCCCGTATTTCAGATTTTCGTATCCCACATTACTATTATAAAATCACTGATGTGAGCGGCAAACGCCCGACCGAAAATATAACGACTAACTGGTCAATAACTTTGAGAGTTTTTCTCCGATTATCTTAAAATTTTGGGACAATACTCTCGAAATATTGAACTATAAGAAAAAGCAAAAAAAAAAAATCGAATTCTCGATTACGCAAACCCTTACCCCCCCCCCTTAATGCTGATAAACTATAAAAAATTTTTTCTTGTAATGTTACAGAGATCATCAGCAGATATACCGGTCGCAGTATCATTTATACAATGAAAGGTGCAGAAGGGCCCTACGACCGGTGAGTCAAAAAAATTTTGGTTCCTCTAATCACTCAATCACGTCGTAGGACGCAAAGGTCCGAAGTAACACGAGTGATTAGTTGTATTGTATTTGCATATTATAGAGAGCATAGTGACCGCAATTTTTTTAAGGTTTATAATAACTTTTTCAATTTAATTTTTTCATTAAAATTTAACGAATTTTTAAAACTATTTAACTAATTAGTGTGATATTTGTTCATACATTACTGACTTCACTTTGAAAAATGCATTTAGTAATTTTTGCAAATTTGTTGTCAATGATGAAGCCTAATGTAAATTTGTTATGTTGAAATTTTGGAAAAAGCAAAGAGTAGAGTATGCAACTGTGCTCAGATGTCGATGACAAGTATAATGAAAATGCAATCTTTTATAATATGAAGTAAGAGAAAGAGATTTAAAAACATCGATATTTCTTACGAAAAACTTCATTCTCTCTTACGATTCTTTTTTCTTTATTTTGTCGTTCGGTATTTGATTTCATCCATACCATCACACGTATACATGTATAGCTGACGTTATTTTATTAGATTTTCTTTTACATTTTCTGGAATTCCCTCACAAGTTTTCTCTCACAAATTGTCAATGTATTTTCGGCCTTACACGTGTAAAATGTAAAATTTTCTCGTGTCATGTAGAGCTCCGCTCCTTTTTTTAGCCCTTAGCGCTCCGGAGTTCTACTTTTCATCGTATTTTGTCAAGTGAAACTCGACATAGAAGGGCAACGGGTTAAGAAAAACATGCCGTCGCGTTTTTAATATTTTGCACAATTTAAATTCTAATTTAAAACTCGTCGAATTCATTTGCCTACTTTGCCACATTACTATAACAAGAGGAATTGTCCTGAGTCTTAGTAATTGCTTCTATTATTCCTGAAAGAGAATCAGATCCAAATAATTTATAATAAGAAATTGAATCGAAAGATATAAGTCGTCTTTCCACCCCAATTCTAATATCGTTAATCTTATAGAATTAAATTAATAGAACTTCCTCTGCAGTTGCTTTAATTGAAATATTAATGATTCGATCCATATTTTATTTGTATCCTGTTTAAATATTTATCACACGTTCCATTAAATATAATTCTATATTCTATTTAAATTATCACACTGATAATAAGATTATTTGTCTACGTATCTCAAAAATGTTTTCTTAACGGATGCTGCAGCAATAAGCAACCTTGACATATGCGCCGATAAATTTTTCGCATCAGCTGTCCGGATAAGAAAGTATATTGTGCACGGAAAGATTCACAATAGCGGTTGCGTCCGTTTCTCTGTTAAACTGAGTTTCACGGGACACCTGTTTCTTTAGAGAATCTTTAGGTACGTCAGCGACGACGTTCCAGGTGTGCCGAAGGTTATACAATTCCATCAGGGCATTTCAGCTTGATAATAGTCGCGCGTGACAGTAGAAAAGAAGCGCAGAGGTAGAGAGTATAATTTCATTCTATTTGACATGTTTGAGAACGTAAATCAGGCCCCTTTAAAGACGAGTTAGGAGGGTCGTGAAAATGGAATCGAATTAAAGCGGATTTTGGAGTACCTGGCTCTGGATTTAAATATCGGAAATCATTTGCTCGAATTAATTTACACAAATGAGCGAGTGGTCTGAGTGAGCTGTGTGGAAAAGTTGAATTTATTTTGGAATTTACTGGGAGGAAGAAATTTCTTGATTTTAATTATTTATTTGCTCTGTGTTGACCAATGAAAAAGAATTTTTAAAAATTGATGGAAATGTTCAATTAATATTAAATTCATTAATGCATCAGTCCGACGCGAAATATGTACTTGTGTATGTAACGCTAGTCAAAGTAAATACATACATACATATAATTTTAAAAATTTCAATTGAAGTATTTACCAGTCGTTGAAATTAATTAGGTATAGACCATTTTCTAGTATTTTAAGGCCTATGTTCACAAAATACTATTTAAAAATTATTACCTTAAATGTTTCTTAAAGTTTCAAAATTCTGAAAAATAATCTGCCGTTCCAATTCTATATTTTGTCATTTTCAAAACAATTTCCTAAAATTACCTGTAACCAACAATTTCCTAAAATTACCTGAAGTCTCAAAAGTGTGAAATGAATTTGACTGTACCTTCAGTTTTTAATAGAAATAGAACAGAAATATAGATACAGATGTAGTATACATGTGCAAATGAATACTGTTACATCTGAAAATACATCTGAAAAATTCTCAATTACCTCTGTCAATTACTATCGCTAATACAGCATTAATAGTCTTTCTCAAAAATGATCCAATTTATCAAATCCTGGAGACTTATTAAAATTTTGTCTATTAATTATATCCAACCATTAAACACTCCCCTTAAGAAAACACTGTCAATTGCAAAAGACAAATTATTCCAAAATTTTAACTTTCTCCACTTCCTCGTTTCACTAAAATTCCTTATCACTCATCTCTTACTGCCACACCCCAAAAAGTTTCATTTAAAAAAAAATACTAATTGACCATGACAAAAATTCGCGCGACTCCCTGTGCAGTATTTTCTTTTTCCCCTCGAAAAGTATTTCCTGAAGAATCTTCGGGCGACGCCGGCACAATGAAAAGCACAAAGAGAGCGCGACGCTCCAATTCCGCGGCCCTTCAGAATTCCCCAAAATGCCAAGCACGTGCTCGCGCGTCCGCCACGCGGCTAATCAAAGGGCGAATTCGCGGCTTATCAAGACCCATTTCGCATACCGCGGCAATCGTTGCGGACGCCGACTTTAATCTCGCGATGCGCCACGTTTCTCAACCCGCTTTAATTTAACCCTCTATGGGCCCGTGTAACTTTTAGGTCACATTTCAATTTATCAACATTTTACCAAATATAAATCATAAATGATAAACCTTAACTGGCTAAAAAACGATCAAATTAGAAAAAGAGACTAATATGAATTAATAGAAATTTAGGTACTTACTTATCATCCATAATAAAGCAATAATATTTTTATTGTAATACTTTCCAACGTTTCGGTCAATTTGTGACCCTCCTCAGGGAAAAATTAACTATGATTTATCCTTTATAAAAACAAAATAAATTATTATTCATTGTTAAAAGGAAAATAAAAACAGAAATTATGTGTTATTTTATATAGAAATTATAGGGTAATAATATTAGACTGAAAAACCATTATTACATTATTTCTAACAATTCAACCAAATTAAAAAACGTCATACCTATTTATTATGGATGAAAAGAATTTTTATAATTCCCTTATAAGGGAACACTAGGTACGACGGTTACATGTTTACTGATTATTTTACCAAATAATTATAGCTTTTTTCATGAGATTTCGCATAAATCTTAATTCTATAACGTTAGCAAGACAATCAATATCAATATTTATGCCCGTTGCCAGGTTCATCAACCTGAAATTACAAAGTAAATGCAGTGCAAACTGTCCTGCAGTAAAAATAAGCGAAACCATTTGATCGACTTGATATTATTTGTGCTTCTATCAGTGATTACCAAACTAAAAATATTGCAATTAATAGCTCTGGGCTCTTATACCAATAACAATCTACTTGTTTGCATTTCAATTTTCAATTTGTTACTCGTTTTTTTTTATGTTTATAGGCCATAGTTACTTGAAAGTCGTATAGTGAATATATTGCAATAAAATTGTTTAAACGGAATTTTTTTTTCATTTGCATATACAGGGTGTAACATATCATCGGAGACCCTTTTTCAGGATCGATAGTACGCACCAAAAGGTGAAAAGAGGACCAAGGAAGTTAGGTCTGAAAATCACCCCCTAACGAGTTACAACCACATTTGAAAAAAATTTTTTAAAAATCATATCTCCGAAATGGTACGTCGTAGCGGAACGGTTTTAATTGCAATATAACCGGAAAAGATCAAAGTTTATAAATAGAAATATAACTACTTCGATTAATACCGTTACCTAGCATTTTTATTTGTTTATAAAAAAAACTGTTTTTTTCTATGATAGAGGTTGATTAACAACTTTTGCAATGCTTTTACAATGCTAAGTAACGGTAATAATCGAAACAGTTACATCCTTTTTAATAAACTTTGATCATTTTCGCTTATTTTGCAATTAAAACCGCTCCTCTCCGACTTACCATTTCGATGATTTAATTTTTTAAAAATTTTTTACAAATGGGGTTGTATCTCGATAGGGGGTAATTTTAGGACCTAACTTTATTGTTTTTTTTGTCACCTTTTGGTACGTACTATCGATTCTGAAAAAAGGTCCCCGATATTATGTTACACCCTGTATAGGTTTATAATTACTGATTTTTCGTTCTCCCAATCTTTTTCGATTTAAAACAAAAATTTGGCCCATAGTGGATTAAATCTTCCTCGCAAGTTCCCGCCGACCTTTTCCACCGTTTGCTTTTTTCCCGGCCGCTATCGCAATCACGCGGAACGTGGACGACAACGACGGAAAGATATCAATCGTCCGCGGGCTGTTATCAGCAGCCACGGGTGTGACGGGATAATTCCGCGGACGCTTAGGCCGCGGCTTGTAATTGATCGCCTCGGCATTTAATTCCACCGGCTAATTGTTTCCTGATTAACGGACTCGCGAGGAATGCACGCGTTTTTTGTGGATGTTGGGAGTAATTGCGCGGATGCAAATTACGCAATCGTGCGTGAATTTTGTGAAAAAATGAAGAATGGTATGGAGAATAATATAAATTGTAAATGCGATAAATTTAAGGCAACGATAATTTTGAAAAATTTGGTTTTAATGATTGTATGTGTCCATAATTATGATTATGGTCTAATTTCACAATACATTATTTTAAAAAGTAGTAAATTTATTTTTGAGATAGACTACTTTTATATTTAGGGGTATATGTTTAGACAGACTTCGCTGTTAATTTGTTTCTTAAATGTAATTGATTAGTTTTTTTTGAGTGGCATCTACAGCTTAGGTTGTTAGCAAATATGTATACACATTTATACAGTTATATCACAATGGTTGCATATTTGCAGTACTTTACTTGGTATACGAATTAATGGATACATGCAACATGTTGGTCTTCTTCAATTAATTCAATGCCAGTTAGAAATTTTTTGATATTTTTGAAACTTTATTCGTAACTAATCTTTCAAGAAATTGTTTTTCGGTTCGAAAAGTTGTAAAGCAGACACGTGTTTCAATTATACAAGGGGTGCTAGTTTTATATACAAAAAATTTTAGATGAGTTGGTTAAAAAGTTAAATCAAAATATTGTTTACGTCACTCGAATCGAAATACATAGCGATAAAGTTTCTAGGGTATTGAATTGGTATTCGTTTTATATCAGAAGGACGAACGGAAGTTGGAAATTCAATAGGAATTAAAATAATCATTTTTTTACACGTCTCATAATTTTTCAATAAAACTATAAGATCCCAATATTTTTGATTATAATTTTTGCTATTACAATACAACTTAATATATTACTTAATAATTTATGCACGACATTTAAGTATGTAATATATTTTTTGTTATTTTAGTACGAAAGGCTGGGATACCCAGTATATGAGTGTAACTTCATGGTTGGCAAAATTTTTCAGATAAGTCTGAAAAAAGCCAGCTTTGATGTAGGTTTTTCAAAAAATTGTAAAAGCTAAAACGCTTGAAATTAGATTTGTTTGAGAACTTAAGTCTTCCTTTATAAAATAAATCTAGTTTTTTAAATTTTCAGGACAATTTTAATTCATGCAAATAACGTAAAATATATCAAATATCCCTCTTATTTCTCAGTATAGTTTTCTCAGGCATGAAGAATAAATGATTTATCAAAATTTGACGGAATCAATTCTGTCGACAACAATTCAATAAAAAATCTTAAAAAATTTAAAATAATAAAATAATTAATAAGCTTTTCAATTTCTCAAAGACTCCAGGCTACAGCCTCATTTCCGGAAAGTTATCGAGCGTCTACCGTGTCCAAGTTGTTCGATTAATTAACGCTTGAAAATTGGTATTCAAAATTCTCCTCTCCGTAGCATGTTTGACATTTTGCGACCAGTTTCGCAAGTTTCCTCGTCTGAGAAATTTTCCTCGTTAAATTTTCCCGTAGCCGTCCGCGCGCGGAAACGC
The DNA here is from genome assembly GCA_917499265.3 of Mimumesa dahlbomi. Classification (NCBI taxonomy): domain Eukaryota; kingdom Metazoa; phylum Arthropoda; class Insecta; order Hymenoptera; family Crabronidae; genus Mimumesa; species Mimumesa dahlbomi. The sequence goes on along the minus strand of OU824120.1, from coordinate 6,329,369 downwards.
AGCCGGCGTAAACTTGGACGTCTTCGACCTTTGATTTTCCGCCGGCTTCGCTGAGTTTGTAATATATCTATAGACAGGAAGGAAACGCTTTATCAAAGTCGTCTCCTGTTTACTCTCCGTCGACCTATCGTTTGCAAGGCGAAGCTTTAACTTCGCGATAAGGCCAATTTGCGATGGATCTTTGGCTTCATAAATACGGATAATCGGACAATTGCTATTTAAAGCGGAAGCCTTTGTCTCGGGGAAACTCGACGACGATTTATGTAAATCGAGGCATTTTCGCGAGGCTGTGAAACGTGGGAAATTAAATAGAGATACGCTGAAAATTTTGTTAAATTAATTTTACAAATCTTGAAAATTACATTTTCGAAGGGTTTTGGTGATTTTTATTAAATTTTATCGATCCGACGAAGAGGCTTTCTCCATTTAAAAATTGCGAATTCTTTGTCTATTTTATTAGTTTCTTTATTTTTAATTATTCTGTGCACTGTTTCCGCTGAAAATAATATTAATGTCTAATAATAAGCAAAATAACGAATTCATTGGACGTAAACGTGCGATATTTAATATTTTTGAATACAATTCACACGCTAAGTACTTGTAATTAATTCCAAGATATCATTTAGCGAATCGCCCCAAACTTAGGAAAACCATATTTATTATATAAAATAATATTGCATCTAAAAATGAAGTTATTTCGTCGTCAGAATAATTATTGTCCACAAAGTGGATGTCAATTAGAAATCCCGGATAAAACTGAAAAATCAATAAAATTTTTCTATATAAATCTACTTCTAACGTTTATTTATATTTATACGTTTTCCTTTAATTATAATTTAATTAAATTAGACAAATTATGCTTGAAAAACGGTATTTCAGACTTTAAAAATCAAATTATTTAGATTTATTGTGATTTCGTAAATTCACCTTTTATTTTTATATTCACCTTAACCCAACGACCCAACAAAGGTGCTCGTTTCACGTAAACAGTTTCGAGTGACGTCAAAATGATTGTTGACGTTTGCCCGTCCGTTGCCAAGAGTCCCAACGGACCCAGAATTTCGCCGGGCGAAGGTTAACGATATATTATCCATTTATTACACGGCTAAAGCCGGATTTTATTTCCGTTCCACTCGTGAAGTCGATAAATCACTCGCGCTATTCACTTCGCCAAAAACGTTATTACTTCTGACTAATGGCTAACAAGAATCTCGTTACGCGGCAAAAAAGGGCATCGATTCCCTTTCGCAGTGGACCGCACGATTTCACCACCTGTAATGGCCGTTTTCAATCTGTTCAACATCGGATACATTTCCCAACATCCCCCCTTATCCAAGCGATAAAATAAACCCTGCTCCGATAACAGCGAGTGTTTTTTTTTAAACCGGAAACTTGTAGGGTTTTCCTCCTTCAGTTTACCGGCGATTTTCCCTTTCCATTCAGTTGGGCCTCCGAATTTTTCACGAGGCAATTTATCGCGCCGCCTGCAAGTGGAATAAAAGAAAATTAAATTCAAAGGGCATCGTGTTTTTTTTTTCACCGTGGAAAAGCGTTTACCGTTTCGTTTTTCTCGTTGGTTCTGTTTTGGAGCAATTATAAATATTATATGATTAAGTTCTACTAATTAAATCTTAATCCACCGAAAATTTATTGAATGTTAAAAAAATGCACAGTGGTAGTGGAATATAATTTTTAAAAATGTAAGATTCACTTTTCGCCGGGAAAAAAATTCTAGTGTCCAAAGAATTACAAAGTTTTTTTATTAGAGAAAAACAAACGTATTTATCAATAAGGGTTACCAATGCCGGTTGCTGATAATCGGCAGATCTTCCTCACCCGTTGATTCGGTTTCTGAAGGAATTCGTTGACGACGTCAACGACGTCGACGAGGAGTGAAATAATTATTGGCAGTAAAGTGTCGCCCTCCGCAAAACCGGCTATAAAAAGTTACGGGCCAGGCAATCCAGGCCGCCTTGTAATTACACCAATAGTTCCGAATAATTGTTTTATCGTAACGAATTGCAATCGTGATTTTATTTTGAACATCATCTTTGCCATCCTTTTAATGCGCCATAAGAAAACATCCATTAAAAACAAGCCTCCAGCAAGATTTAATTAACTGCCTTTAAGTATATCTTATTATTAAAAATTATATCGCCATATTCACACGAATGATCTTCAGAGCTGTGATTAATTTCACCAATTTTGTAAAATTAAAAAAGAAACATGGGTAACCCTGGAAAAATTGTTTAAAAATTCACAAGATAACAAATAAAAGAAACAATCATTGAAAATGAGTCACCAACAAATTTAAACCACCTTTTTTTATATCTTGCATAATTCAGTACCAGTTTTCACTTTTCCAATTTTATCAAATTAACGGGCCGGGAAATATTTCGAAAAAATTCGGCGAGTGTAAATAAACACAAAACTAGCAAACAATAATTAATAGAGACAGTCTAATTAATTATCCCCCGTTTCCATAATACACAAACCGCCGCGTGTCTCGGAAACAAAACAAAACGACATCCCTTGCGGGGATCGAACCCGCGACCTTTGGATTAGAAGTCCAACGCGCTATTTTTTTTTTTAAACATGTTTATTCAAATATTTATGGAGTTATTTTGTAACGGTGTGCATAAATATGAAAAGAAAAAACCAACCATATTATACATATACTATACCTAATTGTTCACATTGCACATGAAACTTTTGGTGAAAACATTATTTTGAGGCAAGCTCCGTTGCATAATACAGTTTTTGGAATTAGATACTATAAATCTAATTAGTTTTAATATAAGGCACTGGGGAAAAAGTGAATAAAATAGAACAGATAACAGAATATCTATAAAAACTTAAATACTAATTAACCTGACTTATTCTAAAACTTAAAACTAAGAGTATTTAGAATGGCCTGTGTGGCTTACAAGGTACATAAATTTCAATGGTTAATCAAATATTGCCACAAATATGGACTAATGGTGGTTAAGCCTGCACGCCAGTATGTCAGGCATGTTAATAGAAGTGTTAGAGAGCCATTTATATTTTTTGTAATTGGAAAAATTATTTAAAAATTCACAAGATAACAAATAAAAGAAACCATCATTGAAAATGAGCCACCAACAAATTTAAACCACCTTTTTTTTTATATCTTGCATAATTCAGTATCAGTTTTCACTTTTTCAATTTTATCAAATTAACGCGTTGGGAAATATTTCGAAAAAATTCGCCGTATGTAAATAAATACAAAACGATCAAACAATAATTAATAGAGACAGTCTAATTATTAATTATCTCCTGTTTCTACCATACACAAATCGCCATGTGTCTCGGAAACAAAACAAAACGACATCCCTTGCGGGGATCGAACCCGCGACCTTTGGATTAGAAGTCCAACGCGCTATCCTCTGCGCCAAAGGGACGATTTATTCGTTTAGAATTTAGAGGAAAAGTCTTGGATATTCCGCGTGTCGACGCACACCCTCCACACACACGCAAACAACGAACGAACAGCTGCACACGTAAATACATGCACGCGTGCGTTTGTCAAAGTGACGGCGGATGATTACGGTTCACGAAAATGACCGACATCCGTTCGTTCACGACGAAATTTCGCCATGGGAAAACGAACAACGCAACAATTTGTCCGGCGACGATTTCAGGGTAGAAATCATCATGGCGGACAGATTGGCCAGAGAAACGGACGTACAAAGGACTTCCGGTTCTGCACGGACGTTCCCGGTAATTTCAAGCCCGACGAAGAAAAAAAGGAATTGTTTGGAGAGTGTGTCGTCTTCGGTGACCGACACGAACAGAGCAAACGAGCGTGTTTGCTTAAATATTGAAAATTACAAAGGCGCCGTGTGTGCGCGCGAATGTCACCGAGTGTTTGTGCAATCGTTTATCCTCGACCTTTTAATTTGCTTTTTTTTTAATGGCGAGTTGAACAGGGTCTCGAGATGGGTCGCGCGATCTGATGTGTTCTGACAGGGAAACAGGGTGATATTAGTAATTTTCTGGGAAATTGTTGAACGAAGTTAGTGTTTTTCTAGGAAGTTGGTGGTTTGTCGATTAAATTTATTGTTTCCCTTGGAAGTTGATAAGTGATGGAAAATTTTCATAATTATTAATCGAAATTCATAGTTTCTTAGAACATTATTTATTAATGCTACTATTTTCCTGGTTATTAATCAAAATTAATCGTCCCGTAGGAAGTTATCAATTGATATAACTTTTTTCCTAATTATTAATCGAAATTTATGCATTCCTTGAAAATTATTGATTAATACTTTTATTTTTCAAGAAAGCTATTAATTGATATACAAATTTTCGTAGGTAATAATTAATTATCACTAATATTTTTCTTATCATTAATCGGAATTAATCTTTTCCTAGGAAGTTACTAATTGATACTACTATTATCGTAATTGTTAATCAAAATTAGTAATTTCCTATGCAAATAATTTCAGAAAAAAAATCTTTTCAATAATTCTTCAAGACAATTAAAATCTCTATAAATAAAGCGAGGGCACACTCAATCAGATTCTATTACACACAGTTAACATGAAACGCACAGTTTTCATCTGTAATTGTACACTATCCTTTAATAATATAACCCTTGATTGCAATATAACCGGAGAAGACCAAAGATAATACAAAAATATAATTGCTGCGATTATTGCTGTTAAATAACATTTACTCTTGTTTAATCCAAACAATTTCGATTACTTATATCGTAGCAGGTTTGAAACAACTTGGAAAAAATTAAGGGCACTCACTAAGACTTCTTTTCCGTAGATAGTGATATTTTTTCGTAAACTTTAGTCTCTTCCGGTTATATTGCAATGAAAATCGGTCCTCTACGACATACCATTTCGGAGATATGATTTTTTTTTAATTTTTTACAAAAGGGTTTCTATCTCGATAGGGGGTGGTTTTTAGACCAAACTTTAGAGACTTTTTTTTCATCTTTCGGTGCGTACTATCCATACTGAAAAAGTGTCCCAGTATTTTTATTACACCCTGTATATTGAATTTGGGTAACTTCAACCTTTGTACATTCACCGGCGAAACTCGATTTTCAACCTGCAGACCGTTGGCTAACTTAGGCTCGGTGTTACCGCGAATTTGCAACCTGTGAAACGTGTAACGTTCGCCTAATCCGTTTACCACGGATTTCCTTTTTCCGTTCGTTTCCATTCTACCGCCGCGCGGCGAGCAAGAATCGCACACGAATCCCGTGAAAAGCGAAACGTTTGTGCCGTTGATCGCGCATTGTCGTGGGATGTTGTCCAGGAAGGCAAATAAAGAGCGAGCATATTTGCACTGATACGGAGAACCTTGAGTTCCCTCGTTCCGAGTATGACAAATATCCAGGAAAGAGATGGGAAAAAATGAATACATGTTTAATAAGCTGTGAGAACGTGTAAAAACGTAATTTATGAATAAAAATTTAATTGCACAATTTAAATTGAATTTAGTACAATTGGTTGTCAGAAAGAAAATTCTAAATTTTGAATATATTGAAGATATTTCACTTTCTGGACAAGATTTATATTGGTTTCTTTTAATTAATTGTAATTATCGAATTAAAGTTTTCATATTTTGGGGAATTTAATGACTGATATTGAATTTAGTTTTTAAAACGATAACTGTGAGTTATTGCAATTGAAAACCATTAAGTACTTTTTGGAGAATTAGAACGTTTTTCAAAATTTTTTATTATAAATTCGGTTCTTTATAATATAAAGATGATATGAACAATTTAAAATAAAAATCTAATTTCTTGGAAATCGGGAATTCCGGATATTAATAACACAAATACGTTCATATTTCCCTTCATACCATGTTTTTCAAGTATTTAAAATATTATTTAAATTGTTCATACAAACAATCGCTGAGGGCGTCAAATATTTGTGTTTCGCATTTATTATTCAAATAATACGCTTCATCGAGTAAAATAATAATTCGAACAGTGTATGTGGTGAGAATGATCGACTCGTGACACTATTCGAAGTTTCTGAAATACCAAAACACCATTGCGAAAGGACAAATAGAAAACAATTGCGGAACTGCGTTATTTTCATGGGATTTCTTCGCTTGTCTCTTCCATTTCGCGTATTGTTCCGGAGAAAACAGAAACCTTAGCTTCTTTCTCGAGTTGCATCGGGATTCTTTGCTATCTTCACAGAACTTCCGGTTTAATTTTCCACCGACTCGCGCGGGAAAGTCGGAAGACATAAAACATATTTTATGGGCCATTTAAATATTACACAATTAAGTTCTCTTAATTAAATCGTGATTGTAATTACATCCAAAGTCATTACGGTTTTCCCACAATTTCTTGATTTTGAGTTCTTCAAACTTTCTACGACTGCATTCAGTTAATTAACTTCGTAAAATTACAAAAAATGTGTAGGAATATAACAAGATAATTATTCATCAAATTTCGAAATATCAAAAATTAGACGAAAAAGAGAAGTGTATTGTCAAAAAAAGTTTGCTTGTTTTTGTTAATTAAGCTTTGTAGGAACTCAAATAGATATTGGCTAATTTTTGTATTCATATTTACCTATATCATGATTGTAATTACATCTAAAGTAACGACATTTTCTCCCTAAATTTTTTCCGATTGTAGTTCTGCAAATTCTGCAATATTTTAGTAGAATCGAATAGTATTAATTAATTCCATCAGCTTACACAAAATTCATAGTAATATAACCATCAAATGATATCCCCCTTTTATGATAACCATAAAACCACGATAAATTTCAAGACACCCAAAATTAGAAATCCTATTATCATCCAAAAAAGTACAATAAATTGTCTATAACACTTCGGTCGTATTTTGCTAAAAAAAACATACAAACCATCAAAAATATTGATCAATCAAGATTGCAAGGAATTCAAGAGAACAGATAACAGCAACATATTATATTGGCCCACTGTATGGGCGGAATTTTTGTTTTAAATCCAAAAAGATTTGGAGAACGAGAAATCAGCAATTATAAACCTATAGTAATTAATAATTCTTAACGATCGTAATAGTTAATATAATAGTAGACTTATCTAAAAAAACTGTAACAAATTGAAAATTGAAATGCAAACAAGTAGGTTATTATTGGTATAAGAGCCCAGAGCTATTAATTGCAGTATTTTTCGTTTGGTAATCACTGACATAAGCACAAATAATATCAAGTCGATCAAATGGTTTCGCTTATTTTTTATGTAGGACAGTTCGCACTGCATTTACTTTGTTATTTCAGGTTGATGAGCCTGGCAACGGTCATAAATATTGATATTAGTTGTCTTTCTAACGTTATAGAATTAAGATTTATACGAAATTTCATGAAAAAAGCTATAATTATTTGGTAAAATGTTGATAAATTAAAATGTGACCTGAAAGTTACAGCGGTCCATAGACGTAGAAATTTCAAGACACCCAAAATTAGAAATCCTATTATCATCCAAAAAATACAGTAAAGTGTCTATAAAACTTCGCTCGTATTCTGCTAAAAAAACATACAAACAATCAAAAATATTAATCAATCAAGATTGCCAGCAATTCAAGGGAACAGATAACGGCAACATAAATTAAAACGACATCCGCGCCCGAAATCTGCCAGCTCCTTTGTTATCCGCGCTTTTGACTCTCCCCGCGATTACAGAAAACTTCTAAAGCACTCCATTCATCGCGGAATGATTTTCGCCGGCCGGAGAAGACGATGTCCTGTAGCATCGTGTAATTAAGTTCCCGTGGCAGCCGGTTCGCCGGTCTTTGCCCGTCCTAATTTCGTGACCGTAAAATATTGTTTCTTCAAAGGTTCATTTTCACGCGGGGATTCGCGGAGTATCTAATTACGTCCTTCGCTTTTTATAGGATTTCATATCCCCGGTCGTGATAACCCGATTAGACAATTGTGTTAGGCCGCGGTCTGTTGGAGCAGAAAAAAAAATATTAATTAAATCAAGCTACTTTGCCGGGTGTAGGAGAATTTATTTCGACACGTGGATCGTTTCATTTTGTAAATTATGGAATTCGATAGGGACTTTGATAGAGGAGTCTATTGTTAGTGACGTTGAAAGAAAGGAAAGGTATATAATAAAAAGCAAAATGGTATAATTTGAAATGCGATTAGAACGATGATAATTTTACGAAAGAATAATCATTGTTGGAATCGTGAAAAATTATATTAGTGATTGTCATCTTCATATAAAATATGTATAGATAACATAAAATATAGGACAAAATGAACAAATTTGAAATATAATTAAAAGCATCATAAACTCAGGAGCATGTAATTATTGTTAGGATCATGATAGTCATTAATTCTGATCTGTATTACAGTAACCCATTACGAGAGTCATTGCAAGAAATAAAACGCCTGAAATAAAGCACAAAAAGGACATATTATAAAGTATAATATAATTAAAAGCATCCGAATCTGAGGAAAAAATAATTATTATTAGAATCAGGAAACTATATAAACGCATACATTGGCGTACGAAATAAAAATTTAACACATATACATATTATAATCATAACATGTACAGTGTCCAGTGCATTTAAAAAATCACTCGACGACTTCCGGTCGTTTCTGATCGCATGGCACGATTTCGGTCTCAATTGAAATCATGCTAGTTAATGTGCGGCCTCACGTAAGACTCTGTGGTTATCCGAGTGATTTCTGCCAATTGTAATGCCATTGAAATTCTGGCTGTCGGACATTTTGTGTGCGGACTAAGAATAAATCTGGAAATCCGAGCTTGCGGAGCTTCCGGAACTGGTGGATCGTTTAAATTGGAGCTGGTGAGTTCAAACAATTCGTGAAGGGCTCGAGTAAAAGTGGATGTTCAAACAAAGCGTGCAAAGTTGTTTCTAATTTCTACGTTAGTTTTTGTGGGGATGAAAATTTTGGTGAATGAAAGTTAGACAATTGGAAAATTGGATGTAAAATGCAAGAATGCATGTAAATGTTTATTCTTTATATTTTTAATAAGAGACAATTGTTATGTATGCTAATTGTCGTGTAGTTCTATGTATATGTGCTTATTATGCATAATGTAGATTTATTAAAAATTTAATTTACTTTTGTTAGATAAGTTTCACTTTCTCCCATGGATATGATGAATTTTGCTTGCAATTGTGGCGATCATCAATCTAATATTTGTTATTACAAATTAAGGGGAAATTTTAGAGGAAATAAGACACTTGACATTCAAATGGCGTTATCTTGTCGTTGAGGTTTAGAATAATTCCAAATTCGAATGCAGCTGTCAATTAAATTAAACGTAAAATCAAAATTTTCACATAAATGTTCGTTGCAAAATGAAATACAACACATTCAAGGTTATACACTTTGAATTGAAATGAATATTACAAAATGAAATACGACTATAAAAAAATGTCTAGAATCAAACAAACTGTATCTGTCCCGAAAAATCAGATTTTCTTTACCCAAAAACTGTCAAATTACTGCTGGTTTTAAAAATAATACAAGCCACATGCAGGGTTAATCTGCGTTATCCAATTGTCAAACATTATAAAAATCCCAACACCGAATTGAAATACTAGAATTAAATAAAATATAACTATTAGAAAGCGTCCACTATCAAACAATCTGTATCTATCTAGAAAAATTAGATGCTCTTCACCCAAAACTTACCAATAACTGCTCGTTTTAAAAATGATATGAGCCATTTGCAGGATTCATCTGCATTATCCAATTGTCAAACATTGTAAATATCCCAACATCGAATTGAAATACTATAATTAAATGAAATACAACTATAAAAAATAATCCATAATCAAGCAAACTGTATCTATCTCAAAAAAGTAACCCTCTATGGGCCCGTGTAACTTTCAGGTTACATTTCAATTTATCAACATTTTACCAAATAATTATAGCTTTTTTCATGAGATTTAGTATAAATCTTAATTCTATAATGTTAGCAAGACAACCAATATCAATATTTATGCCCATTGCCAGGCTCATCAACCTGAAATTACAAAGTAAATGCAGTGGAAACTGTCCTGCAGTAAAAATAAGCGAAACCATTTGATCGACTTGATATTATTTGTGCTTCTATCAGTGATTACCAAACTAAAAATATTGCAATTAATAGCTCTGGGCTCTTATACCAATAACAATCTACTTGTTTGCCTTTCAATTTTCAATTTGTTCCTGTTTTTTTTGTTTAGTAGTGAATATATTGCAATAAAATTGTTTAAACGGAATTTTTTTTTCATTTGCATATATAGGTTTATAATTGCTGATTTTTCGTTCTCCCAATCTTTTTGGTTTTAACACTATTTCTACCAAGAGGTGTCAAAAGACACCTTTCTAATTTTAACTTAAAATCATTCGTTAAGTTGAATCATTTCTCCACAATTAATTTGTTAACTTTTTATACAATATCAGTCTCGCCATCAGTAAACATGTAACGGTCGTTGCCTAGAGTTCCCTTATAAGGGATTAAAAATTCTTTTCATCCATAATAAGTATGACGTTATTTAATTTGGTATAATTGTTAGAAATAATGTAACAATGGTTTTCAGTTTAATATTATTACCCTATAATTTCTATATAAAATAACACATAATTTCTGTTTTCATTCTTTTATTAATGAATAATAATTTATTTTGTTTTATAAAGGGTAAATAATAGTTAATTATTCCCTAAGAAGGGTCCCCAATTGACCGAAACGTTGGAAAGTATTACAGTAAAAATATTATAGCCTTATTATGGGTGATAAGTAAGTACTAACAAAAATTTCTATTAATTCATATTAGTCTCTCGTTTCTTTTTCTATATTAATCCTTTTTTAGCCAGTTAAGGTTCATAATTCATGATTATATTCACGACCGTTAACATTGATATTATTATATTTTTATACAATAGTTGCTAAAATATCTACATTTAACTCCTAATTTGAAATCCCAACAGTTTTGGCAAATATTTGCATTCAAACGAAAAGATTTCAAAAGACACCTTTTCGTCGAAACAGGTATACACACAGTCATGGTAGAAATAGTGTTAAAACAAAAATTCGGCCCATAGAGGGTTAAATTAAATTCTCGTTTTTAAAAATGACATAAAACACTTGCACGTTGAAAAACCTGTTCGCGACCGACAATCCGCGAAAAACGTTCGACAAGTGTCCACCTCGACAGGTGGCTCCGTCCAGCGAGATTCCCCGATACCTCCACCACCACCACCACGACAACCACCACCACCCTGGCTACCCTGCGGTTAGCAGCCCCTGCGAGGGCGCCTGCCGAGCGGCAACCACCCAGCGCTCAGTGGCAGCGCTTCCTTCGTCGCAGGCGTTACGCGCGCGTTTCCGAACGTCAAAACACTTTTCCTCGGTGAACAAGTACTTCCGCAACAGTTAGCCCCGCGTTAATTATCACCTGGCACAGTGTCGCTGATTTCCAGGGTGCCACGCGGCCCCGTTTCCAACGTTCCGGGGTCCCCGTCTTGGAAATAATTAATTTTCCGCTCACCCGTTAGTGCGTTTTATTGTGGCGGATCAGTGACTTCGATTTTGTTGATTAGAATCACGTTAGACGGGCGAGCACAGCGTGGTTATTCGGGGGAAAATTGTGTGCCCCCGCGGGAAAGGGTAAATGGAATTTTCATTCCTGTGGAAATGTTTTGTTTTGTTCAAAAAAAATATTTTAACGCGAGAACTACCGAGCATTAATTCGGTATATCTAAAAATGGTAAATAAATGCTTACGTTTGGAACTAGGAAATGAAGGAAGATAGTAAATTGGTTGATTTAATGATTTAAATATAAAAACATAGTTATGAAGAATTTTAGAAAACTCACCTTTCTAAATTTAAGCGATTTTTATAAGAAATCAGGAACCAGTCATTACGACTGCTTTGGTAGTTTTAGTGTTAATAAGGTCTGCATTTAGGTTTTGCGTTTCGGTTTTTTAATTAGTGTCTCGGGGTTGTATATGTGTGAACAAACGTTCGACAGGGTGGTAACAAGAATTTTGTGCGAGTTCCGTCGGAGATCCGGATCCATCACTTTTCTTTTCTTTTTCTTTTTCTTTTTTGAGGGTTTTATCGAGATTGCGAAAAGAACGAATTTGTGGGGAAAAAGTGATGTTTCTCGTTTCGCAATTAAAAGAGTCGCAGTTCGATGATATCGTAAACGTTGTTTTGTTATTCGAAGGAAATAATGCGTGTTTTTTAGACGTGTCGTGTGAATGTGTGCACCGACAGTGAAACTGTGGTAGAGTTTTCGTTCTTCCGTTTAATCGCGGCGTGTAATTCCATCGTCCGTTTAAGATTAATTAAATTTGTTTATTTTTTATTTTCACACTTACACACTGACTCGCGCGAAAAGGGCGTCGATTTTCGTTCGAAAAATTTCACGAATTTCACAGCATTTTCCCGCGTTTCCCGTTCCACTTTGATTTTGTCGCGAAAATCGTTAACCATTTTCCGGAAAATTCTTGTGGAAGCATTCTTTTCTGGCCGAATAGAATTCAAATATAAATTGGATTTTAATGACTCGCGCGAAAAGGGCGTCGATTTTCGTTTGAAAAGTTTCACGAATTTCCCAGCTTTTCCCGCGTTCCCCGTTCCACTTTGATTTTGTCGCGAAAATCGTTGACCATTTTCCGGAAAATTCTTGTGGAGGCATTTTTTCTGGTCGAGTAGAATACAAATAAAAATTAATTTTTAATAATTTCATTCAGAATTCAAATTTTCGCAGAACGCGGTATTTCGTAGATTATTTTTTGTTTATGACACTAATCGTATGGCAAACGTATTTATTGTTTGCGATTTTGTCAAATTCCTTGGATAATTTGAAACATTAGCACGATCTCCAAATATTTACATTTACAATATTATTTTATTATAAAAAACAAGCTTTTCCCCGATTCGCTAAAGTCCGTCACAATTAAAACTTCGCCAGCCTGTTCCGAATCGCAAAAACCCGCGAGTTGCAATCAGTTCGTTCGCGCGTGACGGCATAAAAAAAAATGCAGAAAGATCAAAACGGGAAAAGAATGTCGGGGAATAATTAAAAATTGTGAAACGTGACGGTACAACGGGCCCGTAAAGTTCGTCGGTTCTGTTTCCAGCTCTCTCGCTGATTTCGACGTAGTAATGGCGGTCGTTTGTTATCGACAGTGTTGAGAACTCCCGACGCGAAATCCGACCAGTAGTTTTTCTCGGGTCGACGGATCGTCGACGTTGAAACCGGGAAACTGTGGTGAACGAGTGCGGCGATCGAAAAAAAAAAAAAAAATAACGGACTTCGGGACGATCGTAAAACCAGCTTCGTGTCTTCTGCGCCCCCGTCACGATCTACGGAAAAATCATCCCGTGGGACGTCGAAGAAATCGTGCGAGAAACTTCCGTTCGTCAGGTGAGCAATTTTGCGTTCGCAAAATTTCTGTCGTCGCACAGTGTTTTTTTTTGCGAATCTGAGGGAAAGAAATTGGTGATAGAAACGAATATTTAATTCCGTCGGTTTTATGGGGTTTTTCTTCCAATTATACGTATGTTATTTAGATAGACGTATATGTGTTGGATGTGCAATTATTTTGTGTTGATAAAAACGCAGTTATGTAAAATAGAAATAAACTAGTTCCAAGAATACTTGTAAAAGTATTTGAACGTTTTGAGAGAACGTGCAATTCCGTTTGGACTACAAGATATGTAGAAACTATTTACTGCAATTGTAAGAAGACTCGTATAAAAATAATGGTATGGCTAACATAATCAGCTGATCTGAACTCCATAGAAAAGAATGGGGTCACTTAGAGACTGGTTTAAGAAACGATGTTCCAAATTTGAAATACATTTTTGGAAAATTCTAAAATCTGCGTGGAAAATATTTTTCCATTATTTATGAAAATATTTTTTTCATTATCGGTAAGATACATAGAGAAATATTTTATGAAAATGTGTTCTTTAACACTGCTAAACTAAAATATATACAATATAATTAATTTTTCGAAAGATTTGATAAATTGTTCCAGGTACTTATAAGAATTATGAAAGTATTTGCACTATCACGCAAATACTGATCTTCAAGTGTATTTAACACTATTTCTACCACGCTTGTGTGTATACCTATTTCGACCAAAAGGTGTCTTTTGAAACCTTTTCGATTGAATGCAAATATTTGCCAAAACTGTTGGGATTTCAAATTACCAGTTAAATGTAGATAATTTAAAAACTATTGTATAAAAAGTCAACAAATTAATTGTGGAGAAATCATTCAACTTAACGAATGATTTTGAGTTAAAATTTGAAAGGTGTCTTTTGACACCTCTTTGTAGAAATAGTGTTAATACTAAGTTTAGCAAAATTTCTTCGCGTAAATTTGACGCATGAACGATGCCATGCACTTTTTTAAAAACAACTTAAAAGACAACATAATTAAACACTACTCATTTCTAAATACAACTATGCGATGTTGTATATTTACATAAAATTTGTAATATTGAACATTTATTCCATTATTAATCTTCCTCCTGAAATTCTTAATGCATCAAATTGACGAACTTCATAAATCTAGTATTAAATCATATTCTGACGTCTCGATTTTTTCGCGAATTTCTCGAGTCGATTTTTGCCGCTGGAATTTCGAGTTTCCACGTGGAATTTTGGCGGAATTTCCCAGCGATTATTAGGAGAATAATTACGTGTCGTGGGATATCGGTGTAAGCGTCTGTGTGTGTGTGTGTGTGTTTTCAGTGGTGACATTTCTCACGATGTTTCGCGATGCAAATTGCGGTATTCAAACGAGTACTGTTGTTTTTGTTTGCGACCCGAAAGTGCAGGGGAGTGATGAATTTTTCCGGTGTATCGGTCTTTATCGTTTCCGCGAGGCGAAAGAGACTGGCAAATACATTTGCGAAGATCTGTACGTGATGTTGATATAGTTAAACAGTTTTTAGTGAACAAATTTTTTTTGAACAAAGGGAGGTCAGGAAAATAAGCTGTTTAATATTTTCTGATTGACATATTTTAACTCAGGACGTGACTGTAAGCTGGAAAATTGATTAAACAAATATTCGGGGCATTTAAAATCAAAGTATAAAAATATTGCGATAAAGGTGTTTATTGCCGCGTTTTTGGTGGGTGATTTAAAAATTTTAGAAAAAAATTATCGCATGGAAAGTGAATCGTGTGTAAAACGATGAATTATTTTTATATTAATTGAAGGTTCTTCAATATTATTTTCTAATAACAGGATATTGTGCAATTGTTATTATTGTGATATCTTTGTGTTTATCAGTTGAACTTGAATATAGAATAATCATTCGTCTAGTCGAGTGTCGTTTGAGGTATTTTGCAGGAATTGAAATAATGATTTGTATTCCCGTTTAAAATTCTGAAAACCTGTGTCACATTTTTGAAATTCTTTTGCAACCGCCCGTAAAGAATAAAACGTGATAAACAGTGTAACCACACGTGTTTTACTAATGAAACAGCATGAAACATAAAAACGTCGATAAAAATAGAATTTAATCGTTTTCGTCTTTGACTTTTTAATTACAGGTTGCGTAGAATTATTTATAATTTTTCACAGAAATAATTCAGATTATTGAAAAACGACATCTTTTGCTACTTTAATTGATAGAATAATATTAAATTTTATTCCTTGGAAATATTAAACCGTAAATTTTTACTATTCCTATTGTATTTATCTTCTGCAGTCCATTTAACATATTAACAACAAAAAATATGGAAAATTATTAATTTTCCCGAACCAACGTTGCGATAAAATTAGGTGAAAAATGTCAGACATTCTTTAATTTATAATTCCTAATTTTCCTCCCCCTTTGTAAAATGAGCCACGAAATTATCGACATAGAATGACGTTTATTTATACGATTATTGTCGACGTTCAATTAATATTACAACAGCTTTCATAATATTACCAAAGTTTCGTTGTATTACGTCAATCAGAAATTTATCCAACCGATTCGTACGTGGAGTTTCCGGGAAGCCTCTTTTCGCGAATTAGTATTCGTACAACGAATTGTTGTTACGTAATCCAGAAGTGACACTCTCAATTATCCATGACGAAACAGATATCGATTCTCGTTTACCAGAATTACGTGCCGGCATTGTCTAACAAACGGTCAGAAAATGCGAGAATGTTTTATTGCTTTTACTGTCGCGTTTATTTTCACCGTTCCACTTGCTGTTCGCAGAAAAACGATCGTGGAAGTAAAAAAAAACGTAAGCGTGGGATTCGAAGTACGTACTTTTCCACCTGCTTACGTAACTTCCTGGCGTTTTTCATCCCCTCGTCGACGAAATTATTGAAAATATTTTCCGAACCGTTCGATGTGATTTTTCGGACGATAAAATTGACGTTTCGAATATTATTTAAGTGGAATTGAGATATTTTACCCGTTTTTTTGGGCGAATTAATCGAATTAGAGTTGTGTATTTATTTCATATTTATTCATTTAATTTTTAATGATACTCGTTGGCTAATATTTGCAAAAGATTTGTGGAATTTTATAATATTCTTTTGCCGAGGAAAATATTATTTTTTTTTTTTAACTTTGTGTTACATCGACGTATGTAATGTGTTCTTATGTTATGATAAATTTATGGCACGGCAGGTTCGTAATCAGCAACTTTTTACTACCCGGTTGCTACATGAGAAAAATTAATGTTCGGATAACTAACATTTGCATAATTCGAATCACAACTCATTTTTATATCGGTGAAGGAAGTTTCATGCTCAACAACTATATTTTTCATATTCTGCTGCTTATTCAAACTTAATCTCGTTTCTCCGTTAGTTTTTCTTAATATTTTCTTGCAGAAAAAATAGTTTTGTAGGCAACAATATTTCAAATAACAATTTTTGAGTTTCTTAAGTGAAATAGAAAAACAAAGAAAAATTTACGATCAATTTTTCAGAAGAAAATATAAATATTAAACAAATTTTCTTGGACAAAAGAAAATTCGTTATGCAGAAACTGTTTTTCCGTAACAAAAGAATAAAAAAATCTTGCCTTATTGTTCGGTCTACGTCGAAAAATGCTTTTCGTTATCAAACTGAAATTCATTACTTCCACATGTTGCTCTCGCGTGTAATTTCTGTGGCTTCCAGACCGATAAAGATAAAATTGATTTTTTTCGGCCCTAAACCAGAAGCCATGTGGCCACGCATATGTTTTATGCGTGTATCTGATAAAAAACACGAACTGATACGGATAACAGAATTGCGCTCGTGAGTTGGATTTATATTTCATTCTCAGGTCGGCGAAATGTAATTGCATAATTTTTTTCACTGCTCAACAAATTTCGCATGATTTTTATCCATCAATGTTTAATATGTTTTCATTTATTTTAAAAACGTGACAATGAAAAGAATCTGTAAATGAAGAAAATTTAGTATTGTTTAAATGAAATCGATTTTTAATCCATTTTTTTTATGGAAAATTCGAATTAATAAATTGACATTGAGTTGAAAATAGATAATTAGGTATCAAATTGAAATTAAGTAACAGTGATGCTAATTACACCGGCATCAAATTTGGAAATGTTTAAATTTTTGACAATATCTAATTTAGTGTGTCATGGAAATTAAAGATATATTTTGATTTCAATATCATTTAAAATTTTAATTATGATACTTTGACTTAACTGTTATTTATATTCATGATTATCATCGCGAAATTACCTAAAACATACTAATAATATCAAGCGTACATTTTATCTTTCATCCAGCACAATTTGCATGCGTAAACATTCCCCGAATTAACCTCCCGCTGTTCATTAGTGTCGCTTAAAATTCTGCCGCTAATTATTCAAACAAACAATGAAATAAATTAATCAAATTCATATAATAAACGTTCAACATTTCTATCACGAAAATACTTTTCACATTCAAACACATCACCATCAAAAATTAAAAAATTCAGCTGCTAATTATTAGTACAACTAATTCAATGAATTCAAATATCCAATTTCATTTCGTTGGATTTTCTTCTTATTTTTTTTTACAAACGTTCAACATTTCCACCGCAAAAAATGCTTTTCCCTTTCAACAACGCCGCCACAAAAAATGCTAATTGTAAGTCCCCCGACTGGAGCGGTTAAAATATTTTTTCTTTTTCAAATTCCGCCGTTTTTCGCAAGCGTGTTTTTTCGCGGCAGATTTTTCCGCGATTACGCTGAATGCGATTCTCGTGTCGCGTGCATAAATTAAAGGCTGAAAGGACGCCGATACAATATGCAGAATTCATGCGGTCAATGCGGGGCGAACGACGACTAATTTATTCAATGCATCAGCATAAAGTTGCTGCAGAAATAGCAAATTAATATGTATGCACGCCAGCGTCTCAGGCTCCTTCCGTGATACACCGTATTCTCGGTGTAAATATTTTTTCAGGTTAAACTGATATTTAAATTAGCCCCGCGCGCACACACGACACCGTTACCCGGGTCACGTGGACGATAAAATTGAAAAATATCGCGCCCCCCGATTACTTGGAGACATAATTACAAATCGGAGTAATTAACGCGGTCGCCGCTGGGATTTTTCTTGGGAACGTGATATTAAGGCGGACTGTGTTTATTGAAACTTAAAGATAAGTGAACGAGCAAATTTTCTCTATCCGGAAAATTGTAGTTTTTCAAACATTAAAATTTCAGCGGGGAATAAAACTTGGCGTAACGAATTTATTATTGAAATTGAAAATGTAAAATTTTGCATTGTATTAAAGGTTAAGATAATTAAACTCTGATTATAT
The DNA here is from genome assembly GCA_917499265.3 of Mimumesa dahlbomi. Lineage (NCBI taxonomy): Eukaryota > Metazoa > Arthropoda > Insecta > Hymenoptera > Crabronidae > Mimumesa > Mimumesa dahlbomi. The sequence goes on along the minus strand of OU824120.1, from coordinate 6,310,610 downwards.
AGGTTGAAAACTAGAGTCAGATTTCATCGTTTAGAAAATGGGAATAATTAGGCAGGTAATTTGTAATGAGGAGCGTATTCTTTTCAATTCTTATGAATGTAGGAAAAAATGAGGAGTTTCTAAAATGAGTATTAATAGAATCAGACAATATTTCGATTCATTTTCTGGAAATTAATAATTAGGTAATCTTGTCGAATAAATTAGTGACATCCCAATTTACATTTCCAAATTAGGTTTCACTCATACTAGACGGGTAGTGTTATAATAATATACAGGGTGTGCCGGCTTTTTGTGGACATTTTTGTAATTCGTTCTATAATTGGGAACATCAGTGAAACAAGTTACAATATTTAAATATTGTTGAGAATAGTACTGTTTTTTGAAATTACACTATTTGAAGAATTTTTAAATTGGAGATTAATTAAAATTATTGTTCTTTTTAAAATTCAAATTTTTGTTACAATTTTTTGACGAAGCGTGTTTGGTCACAACTAATTTTATTCGTTTTCACTAATTATGTAATTTTTTAAAGTATTAGACACGAAACAATTTCACGGCTATAAATCAAACCACTATTTTCAAAGGTATTACCTCCACTTTTTCAAAATAGAGTCCTATTTTATATTTGAAATAAGCATTTCTTATTCTATCCTATTGAAATTATATTTTAAATTTTTACTACTTGAAACTTTTTGTATTTTGTGGATATACAGGGTGCCAGATTTTAGAGACAACCGAATGACAAATGAATTACTTAAATTATAGAATATAATTCGTTAAAATGTCAAACATGATAAACAGAATAATTTCATTTTGTCAAATTATAGTTATACACATTTTCTATATTTTAACTAAATTATCGTTTTTCTTTCTATTACTCCGAACATATTACTCAAAATTTGACATCCTGTATATTCCCCCAATAACGGAGCTATTTTCAAAGATACTTCTTCATTTTTGCAAAGTATAGTCATATGCTACATTTCAAGTTAGCACTTTTTATTCAACACATTGACATTATATTTTAAATTTTTACTACTCGAAAGTGTTCACTATTCGCGAATATACAGGGTGTCAAATTTTAGCGACAACTGAATAACAAATGAATCACTTAAATTCTAAAATACAACATTATCCTTTAAAATGAAATATAATTCGTTAAAATGTCAAATATAACAAATATATGTAGTAGTTTCAATTTATCAAATTATAGTTATATTCTATATTTTACCCAATTTATCGTTTTTCTTTCTATTACTCCGAACATATTACTCAAAATTTGACACCCTGTATATTTCCCCAATAACGGAGAGTTTATCACTATTCGCGGATATACAGGGTGTCAAATTCTAGAGACAACTGAATAACAAATGAATCACTTAAATTCTAAAATACAACATTACCCTTTAAAATGAAATATAATTCTTTAAAATGTCAAATATAACAAATATATGTAGTAGTTTCAATTTATCAAATTATAGTTATATTCTATGGTGCGTTCCACGTCAAGTGATCAGGGTTTTTTCCGTCATGTCACGGATTTTGATAAAATTTTAATATGTTATAGATAACGTCGAAAAAAAATACCCATTTGAAGGAATTTTCAAAATATTAAATATTTTTTAAGTTACAGGCAGTCAAAGTTTTGTGCATGGTTTTTTTTGAAAATTTATAACTCTGAAACCACAATAGATACAGAAATGATAAAAATACCAGTTGATTCAGAAAGCCTCAGAGTTTTAGAAAAAAAATATAAATTCGATGCAACTTGTTTTTAAATTGTTAAAAAAATGTTTTTAATTTTTTAAACTTAAATTCCATCCAAAGTGGATCATCAATTTTTTTTTAACATTTTTTTTCATCATTATCGAAGTGTCCTCTAAACATAACTTCCAGAAAAATCATGAAGCGATGAACAGTTCTCGAGCTATGAATTTTTCTGCACCGCGGTGTCGGTATTTGGCGCGCGACTTCGCCCATATCGCGTCGCAGATGGCTGCCGCCAGTCAAACCAAACCGTTGATCAATGATCTAGATTTGGGCTTCAATATCTTCGAAAGTGTACCCTTCAATTTTTTGGCGATTTTTTTATAGCAATGCTACAATATTTTTTAAATATAACTTCCAGCGGCATGTTGCAGCAATGCATACCTTTCAAGTTAGGAATTTTTATTTACCGCGGCGTTCGATTTCTCGCCCGCGATCCCGGCCGAACCGTAACACGTATACCTGATGTTGTTCGGAAAAACCCTTGCTCGGTGCTCTCTCTGATTCTCATTTCACAGTATACCTGCAGAAACCGATACCTCAATAAACATTTGCCATGCATTGTGATAGTTATGCTTTATATGCGACTCATTTTCTGGAATTCTCTCAGTGTGTTTTCGGCTTTACGTGGGTAAAGTGAAGAAGTGTAGAAGTATACGTCTGTAATTTTTGAGTATTTTATATAGTTCCGCTGGTTCAATTAAACACAATATGCCATACCAATATTGTTGCAATTCTTTGAAGCTCTTAAAGCACAAGTAATGTGAAAAGAATAACTGCCGCGATTCCAATCTCCTGCGGGATTCAAATCCAGATTTAGAATTGGGGGTATTTATATGTAAACTTGGCGACACTAGGATAAGGTGGCGAAATGTAATAAATACAACTAATATTATTCGTGGAAAATCAGGTCCAAGTATTTGGAACAAGCATTAGAATCGAACTTTAAAAGTAATCAAACAGTCTTCACTTCTGGTATCATCAGTTTTCCTGAAGTAGATAGAACTTCCATTATACATGTAATAAATGTAGTCTTTCAAAAATTTGTAGAATCTCCTATACAAGTTCCTAAATTATAAACACTATATCAAATTAAAGAAAAAATTGGAAAGCTACAAACTGCCATAAAAGGAAAAATAATTGCAGTAGATTCAAGTAATAACGAAAATTCTGTCAATCCTCAATTGAAAGAAAAGTGTCGAAAGTCAACAGATACAGCCAAAAAAGAAGAAGTGAAATATTATTGCATGGCAAATATTTATTGAGGTATGGGTGTTAAGGTTCGGCCGGAATCGCGGGCGAGAAACCGAACGCCGCGGTAAATAAAAATTCCTAACTTGAAAGGTATGCATTGCTGCAACATGCCGCTGGAAGTTATATTTAAAAAATATTGTAGCATTGCTATAAAAAAATCGCCAAAAAATTGAAGGGTACACTTTCGAAGATATTGAAGCCCAAATCTAGATCATTGATCAACGGTTTGGTTTGACTAGCGGCAGCCATCTGCGACGCGATATGGGCGAAGTCGTGCGCCAAATACCGACACTGCGGGGCAGAAAAATTCATAGCTCGGAAACTGTTCATCGCTTCATGAATTTTCTGGAAGTTCTGTTTAGAGGACACTTCGATAAAGATGAAAAAAAATGTTTAAAAAAAATTGATGATCCACTTTGGACGGAATTTAAGTTTAAAAAATTAAAAACATTTTTTTAACAATTTAAAAACAAGTTGCATCGAATTTATATTTTTTTTCTAAAACTCTGAGGCTTTCTGAATCAACTGGTATTTTTATCATTTCTGTATCTATTGTGGTTTCAGAGTTATAAATTTTCAAAAAAACCCATGCACAAAACTTTGACTGCCTGTAACTTAAAAAATATTTAATATTTTGAAAATTCCTTCAAATGGGTATTTTTTTTCGACGTTATCTATAACATATTAAAATTTTATCAAAATCCGTGACATGACGGAAAAAACCCTGATCACTTGACGTGGAACGCACCCTATATTTTACCTAATTTATCGTCTTTCTTTCTATTACTCCGAACATATTACTCAAAATTTGACACCCCGTATATTTCCCCAATAACGGAGAGTTTATCACTATTCAAATTTTAGCGACAACTGAATAACAAATGAATCACTTAAATTATAAAATACAACTTTATCCTTTAAAATGAAATATAATTCCTTAAAATGTCAAATATAACAAATATAATAGTTTCAATTTATCAAATTATAGTTAGATTCTATATTTTACCTAATTTATCGTTTTTCTTTCTATTACTCCGAACATATTACTCAAAATTTGACACCCCGTATATTTCCCCAATAACGGAGAGTTTATCTGCGTTAAAGAGAATCCGCTCCGAATGATCCACGCGATCCACCGTGTGGATGTCTTCGGCCTTTCTAAATCCAGGCAACACGTGTGCCATTGTTTACTCGACTGCCACGCAGAATAGAATATCCTTGTCGAGGCTCTTATCGGGATGGAACAGATGATCGGCTTGAATGTGTAGACTACGAGCGATAGGAATGCTTTATTCGCGCGCAAAGACAATCCAATCACGTCCAACGCCGTTGGAATCTACCCTAACCGCTTTAACAGCTTAATAGTTCGTGCGTGGTTGTTTTAATTGTAAACAATTTCGGAAGACGTGAAATATCTTGCTTACAATATCTGTATTAAGTATTTTATTGCAGGAGAATGTTATTATCGGCGATTTAATTAAAAATAATTTAAAGGGATGGATTCATAATGTTTCTGAAGAATTTCTCTGACGTTATTTTAATTATAAACAAAGGATATCTTAATTACAATATATGTGGATGTTTTAACACTAGAACTACCGAAAATAATTTTGGTATGGCTAAAAACGATAGATAAATATGTTTGGGGAAAGGGAACAAAAGAGCATAGTAAATTGATCGATTTAATTAATTTACATATAGAGACACAGCTGTGACGAATTTTAGGAAACGCACTATTAGAAATGTAAGCAATTTCAATAAGAAATTAAAAACCAGTCATTTTGACTGTCTTGGTAGTTCTAGTGTTAATTAGATACAATTTCAACATAAGATAATTGCGAAATTTTACAATTATAATAAAATTATAATTCAATATCTATTTCTGGAGTATTTGCCTATTATTTTAATTATAAATAATTTTCAAAAGTCGTAGAATATCTCACCTACAACTTTTTTCGTCAAGATTTCAAATAAAAGAAATATTAAAGGAAACTAATTGTAAAGTTTCTCAGTTATCAGAAACGCTGTTCAATATTTATTTCTGAATAATTTCGCTGTTATTTTATTTGCGAACGATTCGAAAAGATGGACAAAATATCCCAGTTCTGATATCCACGCAAAGATCAAAAGACCTCATTTAAAAACGAGTAATTACATGCCCGGAGTTCGCAGGATTTCAAGTTTGCGTGGCACGTTTCGATTTTGAGAAAGTAATATATGCCCCTTTGATTCGGATTCTTTATCAGGATCACAAATATTGGGATTTTCCAGATATGAAATCTCCGGTGGCTCCGCCGTGGCATATTTATGCGCCAAAGCGTGGCTCGGAGGCACGAAAATGGAGAACGATTCCGAAAAAAAAAGTTTCAACAGCTTATTAAAAAGCTGAGTTTCACAAATGGCTTTTTTTTCACGCCGGGAAACGCCAGCGAATTTTCGGCTCGTAAAACGAGCGATTTCTTTTGCCACGGATGTTCGTCGGTCGATTCGTTTAAATTAAGTTACTCGATCGACAAAGAAAAAAATTGTTTCCAATTCGCACACGTTTCATCGTAAACAAAAAATCCGACGTACAGAGAATTGAAAAAAAAATCGTCGATACCAAGCGGATCATGGAAGATAATTAAATTGAAGCGATCGCAGTTTGCCCTACATCACGTTATAACGATTTAAAAAGACTTTTAGTTCCGATGAAAGATTCTTTTTTTTTCTTTTTTTAAGGAGATACCTGCAGTGATTTTTTCCCGATGACTTTTCTTTAAAAAATTGCGGAGAAATATGGAGAATCGAATTATCCGCGGAAATATTTGGGAAAGTGGTACTTCGATACACTTTGAATTATTAAGAAAAAATTATGTTTACCGTTTTGCATGTCCCGGTAACGAAATCACGCCAGCCAATTAACGCGCACTCCGAGCGAATCGAATTTTCGTCGTTTTACAAATCTCCCCGGACTTTTTCTTTTCTATTCACAAAGAGAATATTCCCTTTGGCGTAGTAACCGATGCCCGGTAAGGAACACCCACAGGAGTAGCCGGCTACTGTAACAAAGTATAAATTCTGTTTTATGTGATCAAAGAATTTAAGTTCTTTGCGAGCGCCGCTCATTTTTTCCGCCGTCGATAAAATACGGATGTTATTTCCCTCGCGAGTACGTTTTCCTTTTTGGAAAGTTAAAGGGATCGATGCATCGATATCTTACATCGGGTTACGTATTTTGGGAAAAAAAAACGAAGGGAATTTTAATGTGACGAGCGGTCGGCTGGGGAATTTGAAAATTGTGAAAGTTTCATATTTCACAAAATTTTAATAGAAGAGTTAATAGTGTGTGTTTCGAAATGGGGCAGTTTTTAAATTTACAAAATTTATGGTAACAGTGTGCAGTGGATTGGAGAGTCTTAAAATTTTACCAATTGTTAGGATTTACCAAATTTGTATACAGTTGGGCGTTGAAAAATTTGGCAATCGTAGAATTTTTTAAATTTATAAAATCTATAAAATTTTAAGAAACAAGTTCAGCAGATATCTTGAATATTGAAAAAAATAGTATTATCCAAAAAAGCATTATTATTAAATAATATTTTTATTAATATTATAACACAAAAATCTTTAAAAACTCTGAAATGCACATAAAAGTTTTTTTCGCTCGGAACGTGTTTCTAAATTTATTTCAAATTTGTCTAGCTCAAAAAAATTGGAAATCCAACAAACATTCATCATTCAAACCAAACAATGGTTTCACTTTCCTTCACTCGTCTTTTCTCACCGATTCTGTTATAATTGTACCACAGAGAATTGAAAACGTTTCGTGGTCGATGAAATGGAGCGTGAAAATCGCAATCTGTATTCCGTCGTTTGTAAACAAAAAGAAAGAGGAGATAATGAAGAAAAGAAAAAAGGGGTCGCGCTTAATACACCAGTGAACGTCTCCTAAATTCACAGTGCGATGAAAGACGACTTTATTAAAGGCGACACTTAAATTCCCCAGCGTTTCTGATAACGACAATCTTTGAAGCAGTTAACAATGGAATTTAGTTTTCAAAATCCGCTGCGGTATGCGTAGTTAAAATCATTCAATGACATGTGAATACAGAGCAAATGATTTCTATTATAAATATTTAAACAAATAGTGGAGTAAAAAGAGAAAGCATTATTTATTCGATAAAAGAATTCACAATTCATTGTTGAATAGACGTTTGTTATTAGAAATTAACAAATAGTTTAAAACTAATAAAACTTTTAAAAAGGAAAAATTAAAGACAAAATAATAATAAAAATTACACCGATTTAATTTAGTTTAAAATAATGAGATGTCTAATAATTAAAACTCATTGTTGTTGTTTACTTTTGACTTACAATTAAACTACTTTCATAATTAAATATGGGCACATATTACCAATAAAACTGGATTTCTTCAAATTATCTTTGTTTTTAATTTTTCTTATTTATTAATTTTACTATTTATTTACTATTTTTCAGTTATAACCATTCAGCCAAATGACATTTTAATTACTTTTTGAAATTACGAGTTTTTATAGCGAACGGTAATCTTTTATTTTTTTCTCAACGAGCATACACGTCAACAGCCCCAGATCGACGAGTATATACGTCGAACGTAGTTATGTCACTGGTTAAGCACAGGATTACATTAAGCTTAATTGTTTCTCGAGTTTTTTCCACCGATGATTCAACGAGGACCCGTGTCTTTCTGGTAATGGATATTAGCGGGGTAATTAAGGTCGGATGGAATCGCAGTCTGTGTAACAATCGATATCCAATGAAAAGAATCGAGGTGAGTATCTTTAACCTCGATGAATTCGTTACGATGGTTTCGCTACCTTGGCCTGAAACGAATGTACAAAATTAACCCCGTTTTTTTCAACCGAATCACCCGCGAAAATTGTCATTCGATATTGTCAAAGATTTTTCGGATTTATTCAGAAAATTCGGAAAACCTGACTATTTTGCTGTACCAGCTGCGATTTCTATTCCGTAAAAATTTAAATATTAATTAAAACTTGGACTAATTGGAGTAATAAGCAGTAAACAAATTTTTGGTGTATTAATTTATCGTATTAAATTCTTAATGACAAATATTGTGAATTTTTTTGCGATATTAGAGCTCCTTTTTGTTTATATTTATTTATTTTTTATTTATCCTAAAAATGTATCAATTTTTATTGTCAATTTTGATTTGTGGGGGTTGAAAATTTGTGAAATGGAAGATCGATGTCACTGGCTTTGAGAATTATTGATGCGAGGGTTGCACCCCCCTAATTAAACGTCAATTGATTAAGGATACAGAAGGGTGCGAAAAGAAAACACGACAGGGAACAGAAGGACAAAAATAACAAATAATGTAGTGGGGACGCTTGACCGTTATCTTGGCCTGATAAATACAGGGGTAAAAACTTGACGAACATCGAGCGAGGTCGATCAGTGACCTCCACATCTTTCCGTAAACCGTGAACAAACTATATACTGTGTGTTCTTTAATTCTTAATGAAATTCTTCCCGAGAAAAAAGATTTTGGAAAATCTTTCCTTGTAAAAAAGATTTTTTAGTGGGAAATTTGGTAATTTTTAAAATGATTTAACAAGGAATGTACGCCGACTAAAAAATTAAAAATAATATACTCTTGTAATTAATTCAACGATTGGCTTTTTTTAATAAAAAATAAAATAAAAAATAAAGTGAAAGAGGATACTACATTCTATTAATTCCTATTGTCTTTTTATTCGATACAGACATTGATTGTATTCGATTCTACTTTATTTCTCAATACAGTTTTATTTCGGAGAATTGATTTCATTTCTCTTCGCTAGGTATTGTACTCTGTTTATTATATCATAGCTCGTGAGAATAGCGTTCATCCGTATAAAAAAAAATGAGGAGCAAAAGGGTGGAAAAGTAAATTACATCCGCGAGTCCAGTCACGTAATCCGGCGTTGTAATTGCCATTCCTTTGATGAATAATTACGGTATCGTGGAAATTCAGTGGCGTCGGTCATAATTCCGATCACAATGCAAAAATTAAAATTTAAAAAACTTGATCATTTTTGATAAATCACGGTTGATACAGAGCAATCGCGGCCATGATGACGGTGCTATTAAGAAATTGTGGTGAATCTCTGTATCCGTCGGGCATGAACTTCGAAACGGGCCACCGCTTCCGAAGAAGCTGTCTGTGATCTTTGATGTAGCTATGTGTGTATGTGTGTGTGTGGGTGGATTACAAACTGTGACATAATACGCGAGGAGTTGGTTGGGAATATTTTTTCTTTTGTATTTTTTTTTTGTTCTAATTGTTAAATTTCTTACTTCGGCCAATTTTTTTAATCTATGTACCTTTGATTCAAATTTGTACTTGTGTACATGGTTTCGTTTGGGAAAATTTTTTGAACAGTGTTTTATGGTTTCTTTTGCAACGAAGACTAGATTCGAGTCTTTGTAGTTGAGTTTCGCTGGAGAAAATTTGTCACTCTGGATTGCAGAATTTGGTTTTGTGTATATTGTTTCGTTTTTGGCATGGGGAAATTTGTTAAAGAGTTTTTTTGTATTCTTGTTTAACAAAAATTAGATTTAAATATCTGTAGTTGGATTTGTTTGGGAAGATTTTGTATACGAATAACGTAATGATTATAAATTCTATTCTCATATTTCACAGATCGAAAACTAATAAAATAATCATCATAACATCTTTTCGCATATTTCATAGATCAAAAACTAGTAAAATAATCATCATAGCATCCTTTCGAATATTTCACAGATCAAAAACTAATAAAATAATCATCATAATTTCCTTACTCATATTTCATAGAATAAAAACAGATAAAATAACCACCGTAAATTACTTTCGCATATTTCACAGATTAAAAACTAATAAAATAATCATCATATCTTCCTTACTCATATTTCATAGAATAAAAACAGATAAAATAACCACCGTAAATTACTATCACACGTTTCACAAATCAAAAACTAATAAAATAATTGCCATAACATTCTTTCGCATATTTCACAGATCAAAAACTAATAAAATAATCATCATAGCATTTTTTCGCATATTTCTCAGATCAACAATTAATAAAATAATCATCATAGTATCCTTTCGCATACTTTACACACCAAAAACTAATAAAGTAATCATCATAACATCCACCCCTATATTTCACAGATCCCAAACAATTAAAATAATCATAATAAATTTCCTTACTATATTTAAAACGTTGCAAACAATATAAAAAATAAAATCCTTATTAAACTCCTTCCATGTCACATCGCCTAGTTCTCGATCCACCTATCTATAGATTTAGCGGATGTTGATCCACCGGGGCTCCGGCGGGGAATAGCGATAAATCCTGAATGGATCGTATGGACCGCGCATCAATGTTTGATGATGCATTAGCTCTTCGCTAACAAGGATGTGCAAGCGCGTCGAACTCGATCCATCCACGTCCTCCGGTTTTTATAGCGTTCTAACTGCGCCGTTAATAATCGATATGTATTTTTTTTCCGAGTGAATAACATAGGAAACATCCGGAAAAAAATTGACGCAAACTATTATGTTCACTCGATAATCTGAATTAATTAAATACTTTTTCGTTTGATCGATAAGTTTAATAAAAAAAAAGGAAATAATTTGTACTTTTATTTTCTTTGATAAAAAAATCGATGAAAACTACGTGGTTCTGTTGATAATCTGAATTATTGAAATATTTGTTTGTTTGTTCGATGAGCTTAATCAGAAAAAGGAAATAATTAATTCAGATTGAATATTTTTTCCCTAGAATTATTAAAATTATGAGAGTGAACTTCTGTGGACAGTTGCAGGGCGTGTTACGTGTACTTTTAACAGATTCATACGATTTTAATAATATTTTATGATTGTATTGGTGTGGGAAAGAAGAAATTGAAGCTTTTTAACAGTAATTGCAGACAAAATTTATTTCATTGAAATTCTATATAAACGAAATTGTGAAATCAACAGCTTACGCTATTAAGTAGCGACTTCTTTTAAAAAAAAAAGTCTAATTTGTTTCTTCGAATATTTTTCAAATTCGAATTGCCACGTGAGTAGGATACTAAGAATTATACTAAAAATTCTTTAAAAAAAAACTTTAATAACTACACAACACAGCTTATAATATAAAAGAAAGGAAAGAATTAATTAAACAAAAACTGCCTGAAAATTATTTAATTAAAATACTCTTTACGCTAAAACTAATTTAATTTTTCACCTTGTTTTTCTGAAAAACGTGCAATTTTCTTTTCTGGGTATTCCTCAAGTTCGCATTATCACGTGATTATGATAATCAAGGGTTCGCATTAATGCGACGACATCGTAGCTCGAAATTACGAGCTTCTTGTTACATCGTTTCCCCGTATTGATTTATTATGTTGTTATGAACAATATCGCGCCGAGAAAGGAATATGCTTACGCAACTTGTGTGTCGTGTTAACTTCTTCGCTGATGGGCGTTCTTGTTGCGGATATTGTTATTGTTCTTGACTCGCGAAAGCCTCGCCGGAATTTTAGCGAGTTTCTTGTCGGAAAATGAATTTAATTGTGGAAGTTTGACGAACATTAAGAATAATTATGAAACGTCGTTTTTCCGTTCATTAATTATTGTGTCAGTTATTATTTTGTTCTTGTTTCGTCTACAGTCTATGTAGCATAATTTATAGTAGTTTTTGTCACAAGTTTGAAATTAGAAGATTTTTTTCTTAATTGATCTGAAGTTTGATAGGTGGCACGTTGTTTTTAATGGAAAGTTTTATTGATTTTCTACAAAACATGGTTTTATAGAACAGCTTAGTTTTGATCGAGTTAGTGTTATGATTATTTCAAGAAAATATCTTTAATAAATTTTGAAAATTCCTTCAAATGGTATTTTTTATGTGAATCGTTTTATCTTGCAAAAATCTGGAGAAAAAATTATTTTAACACAATTTTCATTTACGAGGAAGTTTTATAAGTCATAAACAAGATATTTCTTAATGATTTAGAAAACATAAAATTGTTCAGATATGCTCCTTAATTAGACTTGTAAATTACAACAAAATGCACCTATACAATGTTAATTTGATGGATACATGGAAAAATTCGTAATTAATAATCAATGTAAATTTAACATGCAAAACGAGTTCACTCGACGAGATCATTTTTCGGGCAAATTTCGAACGACGAGTTATCTCGTCATGACCAATTAACGAATTTAAATTGCTGTGAAAAAAAAATGTAAAATACTTTTAATTTTCTATCTTTTTTCAATTTCTAAAGCAAGTGGTTTATTGCAATTTCACCTGTTGAATATATTGCAAATTTAAATTAGGGGATGAATATTCTACAGTTATTTAAAATAAATTAACTGTAAGATTGTTAGTATACAATGATGGTGTGTAATCTCGTGATATTTAAAGTTTCGGAGAAAAAATGCTTGTTCAATTTATTTTGCGAAGTAACTCGTAGGACTGAAGTAACAACAATCGTTAAAAATGTTTAAATTTGCGAAGTTAGATGATACGGTAGAAATTATGATTCGAATTGCGTCACGCGAAGTTTTCGAAATTTTCTACGCGACTTTGTTCAGCAGGAGTTGGTAAAATGATAATGTCGTGGTTCCTTTGGGAAAACCACACACACACACACACACACACAGAAGCCACACCTTGATTTAACACCCACTTCAGTTCCCACGTATCGAGACGTAATAAATAAAAAAAGTTGTAACGGGAACCATTAGACCTTCCCAATTAGAAAGAATTGATAAACGTATTACTGCGAAACAACGTAATTGGGGAAATTAACTAAATAATGAAAATATGTTACATAATTATTTTTAAAACAAAACACAAATGATTTGCAAAGCTACGTGCAAAAATGAAAATAAGTTGTCACATTATTTAAAAAAGGAATTACTTTTTTTGAATTGAGAGAATTTTATAAATCAATAATCATTATCATTAGATATTTTAATATTACTTTATTATTATTTTACGAATCAATTATTCAGAAAGAATTCCTGAAACGATTTAAAGTATCTACATTAAATCCAAAAGTTGTGAACAATAATGATAATTTAATATCAGAAACTTATCTGGCATTAACGATCAATACACACAGAACAATAAGAGAAATAAAAGTTGAAAGTACTTACTAATCATCCATAATAAAGTAACTAATTATTAATACCTTCCAACGTTTGGGTCACTATTTTTGACCCTCCTCAGGGAAAAATCAACATTGCTACCTTTGGTGAGAAACAAAATAAAATGTTATTATTATGATACCGAATGAAAATTATTTATTAATTAGAAAAATAGTAGTGATGTGGTAATAAAAAGGAAAAATAACTGAAAATTGCTTATCTCTGTTTGTTAATTTTAATAATTTAAAACTTATTTATTATGGATGAGAAGATCTTAACGTTCCCAACACGTGGGGACAGTAGGGTACTGTTATAATTTTGATAATTTTCGTAAAAACGGCCCTCTATACTCAAATCTGACGATTAATTAAATCTCACAAAAAAATTTTAATTCTCACCATCCCCGCTAAATTCCAATTCATCGAATTGATATCATCCCAAGAAATACACACACAAAACACATTAAAAATCCACAAAAAAAACACCGACACTCAAACAGCAGTTCGCTAATTCCCGCAAAAGAGAATCCAGCGTCCGTGGAAAGCAGCTTTAAGAGCAGAATTTTCCGCTCGGCGTGAAAAAAAAAAAAAAAGGAAAAATAGTCCGAGGACAAATGTGCGTCTGTTTTAACGGAAACATGGCCGCCGGTTTCAGCTCTTCAAAGGCCCTTGCACATGCAAACCTCGAGCAATCCCTTTTAGAAGAGCTCGCAAGGTCTCGCGCGACAGCGTTTATATTTATCCGGATAATAAGGGCGGAATATTCGGTCCCGCACTCGCACGATAAGTGAACAAAAGCCGCACACTACACCTCGTTCTTCTGCTCTCGATATCTTTCCTATACGCACGCGAACGGAGATTTCTCCGGTTTCCAGTCGGAAACGCCGATATTGTTTCTCGGCCGCGAATAAAGGTGTTCCTTTTTAATGCGTGGGTGTATTGTTTTGGAATTGGTTCACTGTGACGTGGAAATTGTGTCTGGGATTGAAGGAAAGTTTTGGAATTTTTGTGTGAGTCAGTTGAAATGGCTATTGTTCACTGGATGTGATTTAGTTACATGAAATTGTTTAGGTCGATAGTATTTAATTTTGTGGTGAAAATGGGGTTTTGTGGAATCAAGTTTGTGGATTGGAAACGAGATTTTTTATTAGATATCGTGATTTGTTTTTGATAATGGTGGTTGATTTTTAATTGGCTATTTTATACGGTTTATGTTTGTTGTTTTAATTACTAACTGTAGATTAAGTGGAAATTTAATTAAAAGAATGACTTTCGTGCAAAATTGCACTAACTAAATTAAATATTAACAACAGAATACTGTGTATAATTTTCTAAATTTCTATAAACCTTTTGCTAGCCACAAAAAGCAAATTACAAGTTACAAATTCAAAAATCCCAGGAACTTATAATATTGATTCTTAATTACATCAGACTAAATCAAATTAAATTATCATATTCGCAAAAATTTGCGAATTACCAATTTTCGATATCATTAAATATCCCCACGAATAACATAGATACTTACAACAACATACTATTCAAAATTTTATAAATTTCAAGAACATCATCAAAACTCCTCTGTCCAAACAAACAAATTACAAATATTAACAAATTCGAATATTTTTATCCTCGACATATCCTACCCGATAGAAATCTAATCAATGCAATAAAAATTACTGAATACTCTAAAAAAAAAGATAGTTTCACCAATCCCATGGAGAATTGTTGCCAGTCTTACGAAACAAGATTTCCCGTCAGCGTTTCACCGTCACAAAGCAACCGTCACACCCCATGTGGAGTACTGACGAGGGTTGAACGGGTCGAAGAATTGAAGGAAATTTTTATCCACCGCTTATATAGCCATAATAAAGAAGAATGATTTCTTTCCCCCAGATAACGATACTTTATAGCTTTTTCCTCGTTCCCCTGTCGAAGTTCTATTAAACTCGTGCTATTCGCGCAAGAAGTACGGAGATGCGGATTGCAAAAAGCCACTCGTGAAGGTTGTCAGAAAATTGAGCGCTTCAGGAAGCCAGCTCACGTAGCTTGTACACCGTTGTTCAGAAGTCGGGGATACAGATTGATTTTCATGATTACCTGATGCGGATCGTTTCGTTTTTATGGTAATCCTATTTAATTATTAATTAATTTACTCTGGCCTCTAAAATTTTAGATCGTTACAGAGGCCAGAGTAAATTAATTAATAATTATATTTAAAAAACGATCGTTAAAATTAAAGAGTTTAATCCGATTTAACACTAGAATTACCAAGGCAGTAAAAATGATTGGTTCAGAATTTTTTACAAGAATCGCCTAAATTTCATACACTGCGATTTGGAAAATTCTTTATAACTATATGTTTCTATATGTAAATAATTAAATTGATCACTTTACTATCCTGCTTTATTTCTTTCTTTAATATATATTTATCCAATGTTTTCAGAAATACCGAATTAATCCTAGTTCTAGTGTTAAGAGTGTTTAGTATTGCAAAAATAGTATTGGGATTTTATTTTCATTGTGGTTCTTTTTTCGGGATTATTTGCTTTTTGAGATTTGTAAGTATTTGAGTTGATGAATACTTAATGCGGATCATTTCGTTTTTATGGTAATCCTATTTAAGAGTGTTTAGTGTCGCGGAAATAAAACTGGGGTTTTCTTTTCATTGTGGTTCTTTTTTCAGGATTATTTTTCAATCCTATTTAAAAGTGTTTAGTTTTGCGGAAATAGTATTGGCATTTTTTTTTTATTGTGGTTCTTTTTTATTTGGTGTTTCAAAATTTGTGAGAGTTTGATTTGATGATTACTTGGTGGGGATTATTTCTTTTTTATGGTAATCTTATTAGAGAGTGTTTAGTGTCGCGGAAATAATACTGGGATTTTCTTTTCATTGTGGTTCTTTTTTCGGGATTATTTGGTGTTTCAAATTTGAAAGTGTTTGATTTGACGATTATTTAATGCGGATTATTTCTTTTTTATGGTAATCTTATTAGGGAGAGAGTTTAGTATTGCGGAAATAATATTAGCATTTCATTTTCATTGAGGTTCTTTTTTGAGGATTATCTGCTATTTAAAGTTGGCAAGTGTTTTGCAAACTGGAATTTGAAGGTTTAGATTATGCTTGGTACCGAAAGATGCAAAGCAGAAATTTAGAAAATTTAAAATATTTATAAAAACATAGAAATTTTCAAAGTATAGAAATTTTTGAGAACTAGAATTTCAAAAGCGTAGAAATATCTGTGCGCTACAATTTTGAAAACACGGAAATTGTTAGGCACCAGAAATGTTAATCACAAATATTTCCGAGCGCCAAAAATTTCAAGGCGTAAAAATTTTGAACCGTCAGAAATTTCCGGGCGCCAGGAATTTCAAAATGTAGAAATTTCTCGGCACTAAAGTTTCAGAAACGCAGAAATTTCACACCCACACAAGTTTTAACACTCAACAATTTTTTATTTGTTACAAGTTTCACAGCATTGAATTTTCCAAACACCAAAATTTCAAAATTATAGGAATTTTCCAAGCACTAAAATTTTAAAATAACAGAAATTCTCCTACGCTAGAAATACCATAGCGCTAAAATTTCTCAGCGACACAAGTTTTAACACTCAACAATTTTTTATTTGTTACAAGTTTCACAGCATTGAATTTTCCAAACACTAAAATTTCAAAATTATAGGAGTTTTCCAAGCACTAAAATTTTAAAATAACAGAAATTTTCCTACGCTAGAAATACTATAGCGTTAAAATTTCTCAGCGACACAAGTTTTAACACTCAACAATTTTTTATTTGTTACAAGTTTCACAGCATTGAATTTTCCAAATACCAAAATTTCAAAATTATAGTAATTTTCCAAACATTAAAATTTTAAAATAACAGAAATTCTCCTACGCTAGAAATACCACAGCGCTAAAATTTCTCAGCGACACAAGTTTTAACACTCAACAATTTTTTATTTGTTACAAGTTTCACAGCATTGAATTTTCCAAACACTAAAATTTCAAAATTATAGGAATTTTCCAAGCACTAAAATTTTAAAATAACAGGAATTTTCCTACGCTAGAAATACCATAGCGCTAAAATGTCTCAGCGCCAGGATTTCCAAGGCGCCAAATTTTCCAAAACACAAAATTTCTATCACCAAAAGTCACCCTACAAAAATATCAAATTCAAAATCCACGCAATACGTGGCACCGTCATCGAAATCCTAATGACACGTGAAATTCAGCCGACACTCGATCTGAATTTCCAAATGCCCCACTACTTATGAACGGACGTGTACCGCCTTTCATCTTCCCTCGTTGCTCCTTTCGCATTTCATCACGTGCCGGTTCTTATCGAATTTTATTCGCCTCTGCAACGTGAAATCTCTCGCGTCGGAAAAGAAATTCGAAATGCGTTTGAACTCGGAAATATCGCGTGTCGTTTCGCATATTCCTCAACCAGAATCGAGTACGCTAACGCAAAAAAAAAAATCCTGAATTATGTCAATAAAATGTAGTCGACCGTTCTGATTGAAAATTTTCGTAACAATTCAACTGGCAAAATTAATCCGTGGAATAATAAAAATAATTGGACGTTGCTTCGGTAGGCGGGAAAATATTCGAAATGATTTCAGGCGTCCCGGATTACTTTTCCGAAGGTGATTTTCACGAATTGGAAGGAACAACCCTGAGTCATTCGCATGATAACATCTCACCCCTTAGGGTTTTCTGGGGCCTGGGAAAGCATTTTTTCAGGGAGGGTACATCTTAATCTCGTCGAAAAATCTTTCCTCACAGCCGGAACGGTGTTATACGACTGTACTTATTTTTTTTTTTCTCTCGACGGTGACAATCGACGCTAAACTCGAGAAAATGTCGTCTTGTCACCGAATGAAAAATGTAATTTTTCTTATGGAGATGTCGCGCCGATGGAACTGAAATTTAATTACGCGGAACGTTGTCGAATACTCAGGACAGCAAATTAGGTTATTTTGAAAAATGATTGTTTAATTTTCCGGCGGTTTTAGGTGTCACAAGGGTTATTGATATGTTTAGAATTCTTTGAAAATTGATTTTTGTGTTATTAAAATTTCTTTAATTGATAAGTCTTGTAGAAATCAGTGAAATTCAATTATTCGGAAAGTTATAAATATTCAGGATTACATTTACATTGTTTTGTGGAATAAATCTTGAATTTTTCGAGGTTTTAAATCATTAGAAAGATTACTCTAAAATATGTAGGATTCTTTGGAAATTGATTTTCGTGTTATCAACATTTATCTAATTAAAGATTCTCTTAAAAATTAGTTAAATTTAATTATACGGAAAGTTACTGAATATTCGGAATCAAAATTAGATTGTTTCATACAACAATTCTTGGAGTTTCTGGTCTTTTCATTTTTCAGAAATCGTTTTTTGATATGAAAATTTGTTTATTTTATAACTATTGTAGAAATCCGTGAAATTGTTTCTTGAAGTAATGTGAAATGTACTGAAGTAGAGGTTATTCGGAAAATTTAATTAGAGGTCAACAGTAAAATGTAAATTTATCAATTAAATTTAAGTAGAGTAGCTAAAGCTACTTCGTATTTTAAGTATACATATTAATTAAACCTTCATTTCACATACTCCAAAATTAGCAACACAGCCGCTTCGACTATCTATTCCAACTGTTTTATTTTAATTTGTCCAACGAAAGATAAAATCATTTCATAAATACCATTTGAATTGAACTCGTCTCAAAATTACATTAATTTTAGCTTGTGATTCTAAAGATGTATTTTTAATACTTTAAATTTGAAAAATTATACCGAAATTTCGCCCTAAATTCATCGGGACTATTTCAAATTCGAAATATTTATAAATACCATATAAATATAAACTAAATTAATATAAGTATCGAATTAATTAAAGAAGTCTAAAATGCTGTTTAGTCAATTAAAAAACCTGTAAATGTGTAACCATTTCAATGTAATAGTATAGTTGCTACTAACCTAAGCTATTGATACAACTAAAAATAATTACACTTAAAAAATTTATATATAAATTATAACTAATTTCTATAATTTTACCGATCGTGTAATAATATATAAGATAAACAATTTTTATCTGGCAATAAATGATCAAAATACTACGCAGGCGGAAATCTAAATAATGATAAAGAAATTAAATTAAAAATTACAAATTATTTATTACTTACGTAAACCATCCAAATAAGGCAAATCAACCTTTACAGTAATTAATTACAGTATAATTAACCTTATTTCGGATGGTTTAACTAAAATTCCCTATTCAGGGAACTCGAAGATATTTATCACATGTTTACTTCATGTGAGACCAATACGCACTGCCGGCAGTGTACAACCATCCGAAATAAGGTTAATTATACTGTAATTTATCCCTGAAGAGGGCCAAAATGTGGCCGAAACGTTGGAAATTAATTACTGTAAAGGTTGATTTGCCTTATTTGGATGCTTTACGTAAGTAATAAATAATTTTTAATTTAATTTCTTTATCATTATTTAGATTTCCGCCTGCGTAGTATTTTGATCGTTTATTGCCAGATAAAAATTGTTTATCTTATAAATTATAACTGCATTAATTTCTCTCGTTTTTCGGAAAATTCCACGAAATTTCACTTTCCCAGCAAAAGTCTCTGAGATTCGCTCTATCGCGGGGAAAATCAGCAACCAAATTATCGACAAATAATCAGACGACGCGTTGACATGTATGTATGCACGCAATTGACATCACACGCACACTCACAGATTCTATATCGGGCGTGGAAAACCTAGCAACGACCGATTAAGTAAAGTTCACCGACGAGACGGGTTTAATTTTTAATTCGCACGACGGAAGGGTCAGCTTCTGACCCAGTCGACTGATTCTAATAACGGCGTCGTCACGTGACACCTGGTGACGTCCGTCTCTGACGAAACAAATATCGTTCGATCGCCTGTTTCAGTATATTGTTAATGAAAATTGAGGGATTTAATAATTTTATTTGATTCGGGACGTCAAAAGAATGTTTGTAGAAAACAATAAATTTGTGTGTTTATCCGAAAATACGAATCCACGTTTAAAATGCAATTAGAAAATTAGATTAAAATCAGAAAAACTACTGGCTAATGGTCAAAATATGAAAAATTAATTTTATCTAGATAAAAAAATATTTTACATAAATAATATAAAATTTCGTTATTATCGTCTGCGTCATTGTTATTTATTTTTAATAACGTCTTAAATTCTTTTATTAGGGCAGGAATAAAAATTCATATAGAGTTTGATTACTCTGATTAGTAATTAATAAAAATTCGAATCGTGGAAGTTAGAATTGATTTAACGATAAAAATCTGTGCAAACTCGACTGATTCTAATAACGGCGTCGTCACGTGACTTCTCGTGACGTCCGTCTCTGACGAAACAAGTATCGCTCGATCTATGGAAGCGATTTCCGCTCGACCCCGGCCGATATTAATCGCACGATTTCTTTTTTTTTTCTTTTTTGCAAAACTCGAACGCGCGACGGTGATTGATTTGTAACGAGCTCCGAGGGGGAAATAAAACGGTGGAATATCGACCGGCGATACTTTAACGGTGAAACTTTGACACCTGAATCGCTGCGGACGATATTGTAAATATGTTTTTTTTTTATTAAAAGTTTAATTTACGATTTTTGTTTGTTTCTTTTAATGCGGAATAAAAAGGTTCGCTGTCCCTTTTTGGATGGTTTTTATATTTTCGTTTGGATATTGTAAGATATTTTTGGGTGCTGTAATTCAAAGCTTTTGAAAGGTTTTTTTGGTAAAATTGTGGCTTTAACAATTTTTATAGATTTTATTGAAAAGTTCGCAAAAGTTCGCAAAAATGGGAAAGCATTATGTGAAAAATGCAAAGTGGTGTAAAAAAATGCACTGCCTAGTTTTGTTATGTTTATTATGTTTTTTTAAATACAATTTTTTAACACCCGGAAAATTCGTGATAAATTATATATAATTTTGATCTTAACGATTTCAGAGATGCAATTTTTTAAACGAAATGTCACAAAACCTTGTAGCGTAATTCAAACAATTTTCGCAATTGTTTCCACTATTATTTTTATTAAGTCACAAAAAATAAAATACTAAATCAATCTGCATAAAATATTGGATAGTCGTTTTTAAAGCGGTTACCATTTTATAAAAAATATTAAACAAATATACAATCATTAATCTGTTAATAAAGTCATCCCAAATTTCCAATTTTCCAATGCTCCGAGGGATTTTTATTCCCGTTAAAAGAGTTCCCTGTTTTTTCGAGTCTATAAATGGATTATTCGGATCAATTAAAATGGCCTGTCCAATTTTTTTTACGCACCTTTGACACTTCCGCACGTTTAGCACAGTCCCTCCATACAATAAAAAAGTTCATACAGGACATATACCACATTTTGACTTTTTTTATAGAAGTGACAGATAGTAACACAAATTCGCTTGTCCAAACCATTTTTCTTTTAATTTAGATTTCTTTATATCGTACATTTTATAATTAAACGATTAATCAGCTGACAATTCGAATTAATTAAATGTGTCGTAATTGTAATTAATATTTTAGGCATATCATAAAATGTTGATCACATTTTATTATAAATATTTCTAGTTATATTCAAATTTCGTTACCTTAATGTAATAAAAAAATTATTGCAAAGTGCGTTCTTTTACGTATATATACTTTTAAATCACTACTTAAATCTTATATTGTAAACACATAAACTGTTTTCATATTTTTATAAGGCACACATTTTTCTATTTGCCTCGTTTTCAACCAATAATACATATTTTACGTCTTGCCAAACACAGCAAAAAAATTCTTTCGCGTAGAAATTTCCTGGTACAAAAAAATTAAAGTTGTAGAAATTTTCAAGCACCACAAATTCTTAAACGCTCAATTTTCGTGCGCCAGAAATTTTAACGCATAATAATTTTTTCCGTAATCGAAGGCGTAAAAATTTTCAAGCGCTAAATTCTTAGGCGCAGATTTTTCATGTTTCAGAATTTTTTACTTTTAGAAATTCAATCCCTTTATATTTTTCGGCGCCAAAAATTCCTTGTTTGACTCGATTTCAATTCGATCTCGACAAATATTTCATCGAATAGTCTCTCGGATTTCATCGAATAGGTCGTAGACCTAAACCATTCTCCAAAGGTTACGGAAGTTCGATTCAGTTTTCGATTTTTCCCGGTATTCCCATCGAATCCGTTTCGATTGAACAGTTGATCCCACATGCAAAGGTTAAAATGGAATTGAGATATTAAACATTGATTCGATATGTGAAAAACACACGTGGCATCAAGTAAATTAGATATTTAAATTAAGTATCTTTTGTTTTTAATAATATTCATGTATGTTTGAAATATAATGCAAATTGTTGTTTCGTTGTCTATAAAATAATATCGTGTTTGTTGAGTTTCAACAAAACCAACTTTTAACTGCAGTTTTCGATACCCCATGTTAATGAAATTCTGATTCGAATTTATAAATTTCTGAATTTTAATGAATTGCTGTTAATTTCGATAATTTAGGTTCACGTAAGTCACGTGCTTAAAAAAATTAATCCCTGTATTTTTTAACTTTGACGTTTTGATATTGCCATTTTTTTAAACAATTGAAGAACACTCAGCTTTTGGGAAAAATGACTTTTTATTCGAAATATTACATTCTTCTTTTTAGAGCCATGCAGAGTTTCGTACTGTTAATTTGATAATGCCCTTCATGTTTTCAATAAAAAATATCAACGTTTGTCAATTTTTGGTAATTGAAAATATTGATACTTAAAATTTGATTATAATAAAAATTCTCTCCAATATTTGTTGCCATGCTTTGCTTTTTCATGTGTTTCGCCGAATTTCGAAATTTCGACCGAACTACAAAAATGTATCATTTTCAAATTTTGATTCAATCCAAATAGAAAAATTCGAAACGTAATTTTTGTAAAATTCAAATCGTGAATTTTATGCAAATTACATTAAATTTAACAGTTTTTCATCTTTTCACTGTTTTTCAGTAGAATATAAAACAGTGGAACACTACTTTTATATAAATATAGAGATTGCTAACGTCAGATGGTCATTTCTATAATAATATTTTTTTCTCTCGTTATAACAGTAACAAAGTATCTATAAGCTGATATTAAATTAACCCTTTATATCCTGCGATCAGCGTTTGTCATTTCCCTGTTGCGTCATATTTTCGGGAGCAGAAAAAATTGGGTTATCGAGGATCGAGCGTAGTTTCAATAGCACGCAGAAATATGAAAAATGAAGATAAAAATGTGATTTTGCCATTTCACCCGGAAACCCTATATTAAGTGCGACAGGCAAGTTTGTTTTGCTGAATTCTAAGGTAAACAACAACACAGAATATTCTGGTCAATATGCCACCAACGTGGTCGTAGGTTTACCTTGCATTGGCAGTCCAAGCAAACACGAGAAATTATGCAAACATTGTCCGAATTATTAATAAGAATTATTAGAAAATTGTTAAGCTCGAAATCTAGCTTTTTTACAATAATGCAATTAATTTGAATGCGGGAAATACGTGTAATTAGATAATACGTTGACTTTACATAAACTTAATTAAAATGAACATTGAGATATTAAATATAAAAAAGACGCTTTGGTATTCTGAATTAATTACCATCCAATTCTATTTTTAAACGATGTAACAAATCGGAAGAATTAAACAATAATAATTGTAAATTGTCGCAAATAATCTAAGTTGTTTATACGACTTAAAGTAAGTATATTAAAAAAAATACCATTTATTTTGAGTTTGTACTTTGTATTTTATAAATAACCCATATACATATGTATACCCAAATACTATACATAATATAAAAATATATATTTTTTCTAATCCGTGTTAAACTAAAAGAAATGTGCAAAAAGAATCGGACGTAAACAGAATTGGGTCTAGATTGAATTGCACAATTTTCGTTGAAGGCTTGTTAGTCCGTTTTATTGTTTGTATTAATAATTCAGTTTCACGTGAATCAGACAGAAAGTGAACAATTGTCACAATTGTCGAACGTACTTAGAGCAGCGTTGATTGCAAACAGAGAAAACAAATACAGTTAACTTTGCACGCACTACCAGAGCTGAGGGTTTTTTTTTATTTCAGTAATACAATTATTTTACTGGAATTAAAATCACCGTGTCACAATTAAAAACGTGGTGATAATTTACAGGATTTTTAATTATTGGCAGATATTTGTTCATATTTTTTTAAATATACAATCGTTTTTTTTTATTGGATCATTTTTAAAATACAATATTTTTTACGGGTGATATATAAAATTTTGATAGGAATTTTTTCATAACTTTTTAAGTGTACAATTGATTTTTCTTTAATGCATCATTTTTGAGATAGAAGAAATATTTTTGTTGGTTGAATTGGGTTCCATAAAAGTATTAATTGCTGACGTGTTACACGGAAAGTTCTACTTCCGTCGCGGATCTATAAAACAGCAAAAGTTGTGTTGTACTGTAATTACAGCGGATCCATAAAACAGCGAAAGTAGCGTTGTACAGCAATTACAGTGGATCCATAAAACAACATTTTCTGTTGTACTGCTATTCAAATAAAATGTTCAAAATACTGGAAACTGAAGACAAAACGAAAAATATTGTATGATTTAAAGAAAAACATCGCTAAGCATATTTCTGCGGCCATAGTTTTACAATATTTGAAACTTTAACAAATTTTGAGTGACAATATTTTCTTACAAAAATAGATTTTCTGTTTTACAAGAATTCAAATTGATCTTTTGTTTTATAAGAACCGGAATTGTTTTTTTTTGTTTTCTCAAGGCCGGAAAATAAATTTTGTTTCAAAATAATATAAGTACATAAAAAAGAATATAGTTATTATGAAAAACGCCTTTGGGAACCCTATTCTTATTTTTAATAAAAAAACAGCATTTTATAACTCAAATATCAAAGTTACAGAATTTACTTGGATGTTTGAGTTATTAGTTTGTTTACAACAAATAAAAATTTATCCAATACTCTCTAGTTTCCCAAACAGATAGCTCTAATCTTAAACCAGAAACTATATTGAAAGATTTTTATTTTTCAACGTAAAAAAGCAATTTTTATTCCATTCTCAGATAAAAAAAAAGAAAAATTGTAAAATACACTTGCTAAATATATCGTACTAAATAAAACACACGCAACTTGTGGAAGTGTTAGTAGTCCATTAGAACACTAGACAGTTCTATTATTATATTGTTTGTATAAATATTGATCTGCCCCAAGAATATTAAAACCAAAATTGATTCTTTACGAACTACCTTGTTGCAGATATAATTATTTGAAAAATAAGGTGGTTTTCAGTTTCCTTGACTTATTTTCATCATTTGTCGCGTACTATCGAGCTTGAAGAAAGGTCTCCAATGTTTTGTTACATGTTTAAGAAAGATAATTACACGATCGAATGACACGAGTAAAATCGTCGTAGCCTCGTTTCCAGTTTACTAAAGACATTTTCATGCCAATCTGACGTAGCATCGGCCTAGTTGTCGCATGCCGCTCGTTGCCGAACGTACACAGTCATTCACAAGTCATGGAACGCGTGCAAAATTAATGGTCGCCTTGGAATAGTGATTTTTTAAAGGTGAAATAGATAATCGAGGGTTATATGAATAAACGTGACATTTTGTAGGTCTTTCTTGAACGTTATTCGTATTTTGGAATTTTTTTAGAAATGGAGGATTCAATTTATAAAAATTGTTACGTACCGAAAATTTCCAGGCGTCGAAATTTCTAGGCGTCGAAATTTCCAGACGCCAGAATTTCCAAGCGTCTATATATCCAGGCGTCGAAATTTCCAGGCGTCAAAATTTCCAGGAGTCAAAATTTCCAGGCGTCAAAATTTCTAGGTGTCAAGATTTCCAGGCGTCGAAATTTTCAGGCGTCGAAATTTCCAGGCGCCAAAATTTCCAAGCGTCTATATATCCAGGCGTCGAAATTTCCAGGCGTCGAAATTTCCAGGCGTCGAAATTTCCAGGCGTCGAAATTTCCAGGCGTCGAAATTTCCAGGCGTCGAAATTTCTAGGCGTCAAAATTTCCAGGCGTCAAAATTTCCAGGCGTCAAAATTTCCAGGCGTCGAAATTTCTAGGCGCCAAAATTTCCAAGCGTCTATATATCCAGGCGTCGAAATTTTCATGCGTCAAAATTTTCAGGCGTCGAAATTTCCAGGCGTCAAAATTTCCAGGCGTCCAAATTTCCAGGCGTCAAAATTTCTAGGTGTCAAGATTTCCAGGCGTCAAAATTTCCAGGCATCGAAATTTCTAGGCGCCAAAATTTCCAAGCGTCTATATATCCAGGCGTCGAAATTTCCAGGCGTCGAAATTTTCAGGCGTCAAAATTTCCAGGCGTCAAAATTTTCAGGCGTCGAAATTTCCAGGCGCCAAAATTTCCAAGCGTCTATTATATATCCAGGCGTCGAAATTTTCATGCGTCTATTATATATCCAGGCGTCGAAATTTTCATGCGTCAAAATTTCCAGGCGTCAAAATTTCTAGGTGTCAAGATTTCCAGGCGTCAAAATTTCCAAGCGCCAAAATTTCCAAGCGTCAAAATTTCCAGGCGCAAAAATTCTAGGGCGTACAAATTTTCGACAGTAAACATTCAAAGGCGTTAAATTTTCGACAGTAAACATTCAAAGGTGTCAAATTTTCGGGCGTTGAAACTTTGAAGGCGTAAATATTTTTAGATGCCAAAAATGTTAAAAACTTCTGGGCACCAGAAATTCCAAGATTTTCAAAAACGTAGAATTTTAACGCGAGGAATTTTTCCAGAAGCAGGAACCTCAAAGCGCAGAATTTTAACACTTAAAACTTTCTGAGCACACCAATTTGAAAGTTCAGAATCTTAACGCATTGAAACTTTTAATACCAATGATTTAAATTTGCAAAATTTTAAAGCGTGAAAATTTCCAGTCGCCAAAATTTTGAAACCATCAAAATTTGCGAGTGACAAAATTTCCAAACCGCAGAACTGTCTGCTCGCCAAAATTTCCAACTCGTAGAAATTTCAAATTTGAATTCCATATGCCAAAGTGCTATTTTTCGCGGCAAATCTTATTATTTGTATCTTTATTATCAATTTCCACGCGTCTCGTGACTTATGAACGGACGTGTATATCGCATCGCGATACACGAGGTCATACGCTCTCAGGACGTATAACTACGTCACACAGACGACGACGGTGTTTGCGCCCGTTTTCCGTCGCGGAATCAATATCATCGACCGTCCGAAAGTGCGGCAATCCGTGCCGTGGAAATGTGTTTGCAAATTGATCACCCTCCTCACTCACACTTAAAAAAAAATGACACTTTTTGAAAATGTAAAAAAAAAATGATTTCCCGCTTTTCACGATTTCGATGTGTTGTTAAAGAAAAGTGGGGAATCGATCATTTCACTCGATTCGGGATGTCAAAAGCTACGCAAAAGTATAATTGATCTTTTTGTTGTTTAACACATTCACTGCCAAGCTTAAATTATATGAAGTTATTTTCATTGGCATTTATAATTTGAGTGGTATTGTTTACCAAAGTTAACA
Organism: Mimumesa dahlbomi; assembly: GCA_917499265.3. NCBI lineage: Eukaryota > Metazoa > Arthropoda > Insecta > Hymenoptera > Crabronidae > Mimumesa > Mimumesa dahlbomi. The sequence goes on along the minus strand of OU824120.1, from coordinate 6,282,853 downwards.
AATAAATTTTAGTAGTACTTTTTTCAAGTTTTCTATATTTGTATAATCATGTTTGTGGTCACAAAAAATTTGCTAATTCAATACCCTATATGTCATAACATATTGAAAGTAGGACGAGTATACTCGTCTTGGCAGCGAATGGTACAGGACATTTGTGTTTATACGAAAATACTAATTTCGCGTGAAAAATGCAATTAAAAAATTAGAGGAAAGTGAAAAAAGTAAATCTAAATATTAACAATTTAATTTTTTTAGATTTACAAATAATACAATAATAAATTAACGGGGGGGGGGTGAGAATGTGTGCAAACTCAGGTTAATCTAATTAGTAATCAATAAAAATTGGAACCATGGAATTAAGGATTAATTTAACGATAAACTGTCCACGTGGCAATTTTATAATTGAACAATTTTAAGACAGAAACATAATTATGGTTATCATTGCGGAATCATGAACTCAATGACTATAGCGTTTCATTTAATTCTCCGTGATTTCTCGTTACACAAACGTGACAGCGTGATTTATCTAGGTGAGAATTAATTAATTTATTCGGTAATTAGTCGTTGATACCCTGCGTCCGACGGGGGATAGTTTGTTCTTTGTAGAATTCAATTAATTCAACCTACGCAATTAGTTTGAATAATCAAGGTGTCATAGTACAAAGAGCGCGTTTACTTTGTCTGCAAGCTGTCGATTTTAGAATGTCGCAATTACCGAACACTTCTGCGACAATATTTTCGCGTGATATTAAATCGGATTGTACAATCAGCTTCTTGAAAATCGATATCACCATTAGCATTGACTTTTGTTCAATTTAAACGAATCTTTTACGCTGATATTTTTTATTAGCGATTCTATTGGAGTTTAGATTATTTTTATTGTATAATAAAAATGGATTATTTGTCACAAATCTTTTTTATAACACGTATATGTATTTGAGTTTATTTAAAACTACTTTAAAATTATGTAAAACTCGTAAAAAGTTTATAGAACAATTCTAAAATGAAATGTGAATGGGAATGCAAAAAATAAACACAAAAATACTAATTTTGATTCTTTTCTAATGGCATTTTTCGGATTTAATTCTGACTCTCAAAAATGCTCTCCGAAATTATCTAAAACTGCCAAAAAGTCAGTAAAACAATTTGACCTGCAGATTACCAAAACCTTTACCAAAGACTTCCAAAAACCTTTTATATAACAGAAACAAAAATTCTAATTTCGAATCATTCTTAATCGCAGTTTCCGAATTTAATTCTGGTTACCAAAAATGCACTCCAATTTATTTAAAGCTTGCAAAAAGTTCGTAAAACAATCATGAAATGTAAAAACAATTCAGCCCGCAGATCGAGACATCGATTAACCTTATAAATAACAGAAACGAAAATTCTAATTTCGAACTTTACCCAATAGCATTTTCCAAATTTAATTCTGACCCTCAAAAATACACTCCAAATTATCTAAGACTCGCAAAAAGTTCTTGAAATAATTATGAAATGCAAAAACAATTCAGCCCGCATATCGAGACTTCGATTAACCTTATAAATAACAGAAACGAAAATTCTAATTTCGAACTTTACCTAATAGCACTTTCCAAATTTAATTTTAAACTCCAAAATTGCACTCCAAATCATCTAAAATTCGCAAAAAGTTCTTAAAACAATCATATAATGCAAAAACAATTCAGCCCGCAGATCGAGACATCGATTAACCTTATAAATAACAGAAACGAAAATTCTAATTTCGAACTTTACCTAATAGCATTTTCCAAATTTAATTTAAAACTCCAAAAAATGCTCTCCATATCATCTAAGACTCGTAAACAATTCTTGGAATAATTATGAAATGCAGAAACAATTCAGTCCGCATATCGAGACATCGATTAACCTTATAAATAACAGAAACGAAAATTCTAATTTCGATCTTTACCCAATAGCATTTTCCAAATTTAATTTTAAACTCCAAAAATGCACTCCAAATCATCTAAAACTCGCAAAAAAGTTCTTAAAACAATCATAAAACACAAAAACAATTCATCCCGGAAATGCAGACGTCGAAAAACCACCACGACTAACGAAACCAAAAAAACGTTCTAATTGCCTTCGTTTCCTAATCGCATAAACGGATATTCGTGTTGCACGGATCCGCCTGAATATCCGCCAATGATCAGATATCATCTGCACAGTGGTGTGCGTTACACCAACGTTACCAAGTAGTGTAATGCAAGCAGCGCAACACTCGAAATAATGCAAATGGATTAAATTACGTGGATATTTGCATGCTTCCTCTATATTAAGATGTTTGCCGGCTGTAACCGGTGCCTCTAATCACGCCGCTAGGTAATTAGCCATTCCGGAGTAATGGAGATGTACGATTCGAAATAGAGACACTAATACGCCCGCCGGGAATCCCCGTTTGACATTTAGCTAATTAATACCAGCGCGGCATCGATGCCGATGTTAATTCGATTTTTCATCGATCCTTATGTCATCGCCGCTTATACAGGGTGTATTAAAATATCGAGAGAACCGATTTCTGGCGAAAAGGGATGAGAAACACTTTGAGTGAAACTTAGAAATTTATCGATCGCTAAAAATGATAAATGTTACATGTTCTGCTTCGGCCAATAATGCGATCCAAAAACTTAACCATACTCTGTTTGAATTTGGTTGAAAAAATTATTATTGTGCGAAAAACCTTCGGTTATGGCTATATTTAATATTAAACTTATAAATTTATCGATCGTTAAAAATTATAAATGTTAAATTTTCCAAAGAATCCAAAAAAGTATTTAGATCGCATTATTGGCCGAAGCAGAAAATTTAACATTTATATTTTGAGTGAAAATGTGTAATAATTAAAGTTGCGGGAGGGTTTGGAAAATTGGATTTGTGTCAATTGATTTTGTTGGGCGTGGAATATTTATTTAATTGTAGAAATCGCTACTGCAAAAATAATGTAATTTTTTGTAGATCGTTGGAATCTCGCTGATCATAATTAATCGAAGTGGTCAAAATTAGAATAAATGATAGTTGATGATTTCAATCGCAGTAGATATATTTTATAAATAAATTTTAGTCTCTTTCGAAATTTAACAATAAAAATTGGTAGTCTGCAATTTGCTATCTCAGACATAATTTTTAAAAAATAATTGCTTAAATCTCACGAGATTTAAAAAGTTCTTTATTACATTTTAATTTTTTAGTACATTTATTCTCACATATTAGGATTGATTTTATTGTTTGGGTAAGGTTTTGCAAATTATTTGGAAAATGGTTTAAACATGGGTCCGAAACCTGGAATTACTTTTCCTAATTTTTGCATCATTATCGATTAATTAAACTAAACATTTCTCAACACGTTTTTTGTTAAGATATTATTAAGATTACCGTACAATTGATCGATATCCAGTTTAATTAAACGATCGGTAGATAATTCGATTTAAATTCAAACCAAAATACCATAAACACCCTATGCAATTATTTTTCAAAACTATTTTCAATACCAAACATTCCGACACAATAGTCACAAATCCAAAATTTCATATTACCGTACTTTATTTACAACCCAAAAAAAATTCCATCTTCATTTACCCCACGGGATTTCACTTCTGCGATATTTTCTCGTTTCTCGAATCAAGTGGCGAGATTTCAGACTGATTCGAAAATACCGTCGTAAAAAAAAATAAGGATCTTTTGATGAGGTGTTAGGGTGTTTTTTTTTTCTTCTCCCCGGTAGCATCCTCGGGAGTTTGCGGCTGCCGCTGAGCCGCAAAGTGGAATAAAAAGATTTCTCCGTTTTTCCGACGTATACAAATGGACCAGACCGACGATCTTCATGTATCAGGATTTATTCGCCGGCTTATCTCGCGGCTGAAGGGTGGTCGACAACGCGTAAGTCAAGTTTTTGCTGCATGACGTAGTGGTACACGTCCCGAGCGAAAACCGTGAAAAAAAAGATTTCAATGGAAGCCCCCCGGGAGGAAGAAAAAAAAAGGCTGAATATATTCGTACTATTCGCAGATTTTATCAGACTTTGTAAGACGAACGCGAAATTTGTCGAAGAGAAGGGACAGAATTGTTCGTGGTGTTTTTTGCAGAGTTTTTTTTTGGTGGAATATTATTTAGATTGTGGTACAGGGATGACGATGACAGGATGTTGTGATTTTATGATTTTTACTGGGGTTTTGGGAGAAATTAATTTGTAATCATTGGTCAGGTTGACGGCAGTGATTGGTCTTTTAAATTCCAAATGATTTGGATTTGAAGTTTATCAATTTTAATTTTTTTATGTAATGTTTATTGTTTTTTCTGAAGATTGGATAGATTATGTTGTGTAAATTACTTCTAATAGAGTTTAATTTATGGAATATGGTTAATTTCAAAACTTTTTATGTGTAATTTTAAATTTGATGCTGATGGAAATATGGAAAAGATTTCGATATTAAAATTAATAAAATTTCTTTCAGTTTGAATAGGCATAATGTAAGTAATTTGATCTATTGTTAAATTTCTTTCGAACATGATAAATACAGTTTTAAAACATTAAAGGAATGTTACTAATACATCTGAAAAAATCTGAATTAAATAATCAAAAATAAATCATTGTACATACAGCAAATTTGCGGTTATCTTAACGTTCAAAACAAAAACCAAAATGTATTGTAGTTTCCATCTTCTCCGAGTTCTATTTTATCACATTTAACAGTTCATTCTTTAAAAATTATACATTTTTTAGATAAAATACGAACTTTTCCAAAATTAATTACTACTATACTCGTCGTATAAAATAAAAAGTTGCCATTAACTATACAAATTCGAAATATCAACAAAAATAGTAAAAATGTCATTTGGCAGCAAGTTTCCTTTAAACCCCCGATAAAACTAAGTTTTCTAAAATAATTATATTTCTATTTCTATTATATTTCTCAATTTATACATTTTTTATAACAAACACTTGTTCTACAACGAATCATCATTTTTTTTATCGAGTGATAATCTTTTTTCTTTAATTATCTCTAATCATAAATTCTATTACTTTTAGACAATTTAAAAATTGTATATACCAAACACCTGTTCTACAACTAATCATTAATTTTTTTTATCGAACAAAAATTTAATCCTTCCTCGTTTAGCTATCCTTTTTCTCGTCAAATTTAAAATATGAGTCATTTGCACTGTTTTCGTCGTATGCGCTCTTGCTCGATTTTAATTACGCGTCCCGCGAGGAATTTTTCAAACTAAATTCCGCGGTTAACTGGTTAACGGGAATATTGCAAAAGTGTCCTTCATCGTCCCGCGGCGTAATTAATTAAATCCTCGCTGCCCGGGCTCGGTCGGAGTTGTTCGTGCGACCGGCAAGGTTAGGGTCAATTATGCTAATATTATTACGTACATACATCAGCATAAACGCTGTACATACGTAACGTCACACTGAGTTACACGCCTAAATAAAACGAATAGTGTGACGGCTTCCGAGTGATTCACCGACCGTCGGTAAAATTCGTCGACGGCTACGCCAATGATCTAGACTTCCTGCTTATCTGCTATGCAAATCGATTAATTAAGCGGGTCGCAATTAAGACGGTGTACTTAACATACAAATGCGGACCTGCGAATTTGCGCGCGGAAGTCTTTAGTTTTTCTTGTCGTGGTGCAGGTGGAATTGAAAAGGAAGTATCGTTTCAATTTGTGGGTCAAATAAACTATTAGGATTTAATGCTTTGCAATTGTGGGTTTGTGAGAAGAGGGCAATTAATGTGTTTTTTTTTCTACTTAAGGGGGGGGGTAAGGGTTTGCGTAATCGAGAATTCGATTTTTTTTTTTTTGCTTTTTCTTATAGTTCAATATTTCGAGAGTATTGTCCCAAAATTTTAAGATAATCGGAGAAAAACTCTCAAAGTTATTGACCAGTTAGTCGTTATATTTTCGGTCGGGCGTTTGCCGCTCACATCAGTGATTTTATAATAGTAATGTGGGATACGAAAATCTGAAATACGGGATTGTAATGTGTAAATGAAATGTGTTTAGACTGAGTGACGAAGCGACAAAAAAATTAAGGAAAAAACGGAGAAGTAAAATACTCGGCGGAAAAGGAATTTATCTTCACTTTTGTACAGTTAAATCTTTAAACGCGGTTTTCTCGAAACCATGTTTTCAAAGTCCGTGTTCACTGCCATTTAAAACATACTTCACCGATTCTTTTCAAACTTGGTACATACCTTCTATATATAAAATACCTCCCCCCAACGATTAGTATGATATTTTTTTTTGACATTAAGGGGTTTTTTCAGTAGCAAAATGACGGAAATTTTAGTGAAAAATCGCAATTTTTGCTTCAAACGACCACCAAAAGTTTTAAAATGAAAAAAATAACAATTAGGGATCGTTGGGGGGAGGATTTATTCATCTTCTAACTAAATTTTATTGTTATTTTGATTTCTGATACTTTTCGACTGAGATACAGTGATCACCGCAAAACGTGTTTTTCGAAAGGCGCTCTCGGAAAAGCTCCGTCACCGGCTTATTTGTTGATATTTTGCAACCAAAAAATTACAAAATGTTGTTGAAATAACAATATATAATGTGCAAAAGGTTCGAACAAATTTGCTTTATTCGTTCGTCTGAAAAAAAATCGCAAAGAAAGTGTTTTTTTTTGCCCTGAAACCCTTACCCCCCCCCCCCCTTAAAGTAGAGAAATGAGAAAGTGTTATGTATGGAGCCTAGAATTTTGAATTTTTAGATACGAATGTTTTGAATAGTGGTTTAAAAAATTGTTGTGTGAATTTACAACTTTTGTTCCAATATTCTTGCAAAATCTATTTTCGGTGATTCCTCGCCGGTTTGCGGCATTGCGAGGGTCAAATAAAGGTTTAATTTAATTTTAATGTCAATTAGTACTTACATTTTGGTATGTTTTTTCAAAATCTTTGATCTAACCCGATAATATTGAAACCGAAATTGGTCCTCTACGACCTACCATTTCGAAGATCTAATTTTTCAAGGAAATTTTCAAAAAGGGTGTGAATCTCGATAGGGGATGGTTTGCAGACCAAAATTTAATTTTTTTTCATGTTTTGATGCTACTGCGATGCTTAGTTGCACCTGTACAATAGCTAACGTTCTATCGATTTGAACGTATTTTCCCAAAATACTTTTAGTGGCTCGCTAAAGATTTCAGGATTTACAATTCGGCCCATCTAGAGAAAACGTTGTAAACCCTTGGTATACAAGGTGTACTGTGCACTAAAGTATTATACATACACTGTATAGTATACAGGGTATTTACAGGGTATATTAAAAACTACACTACTATACACTGCATAGTAAACAGTACACACTGTATGCAATACACAGTACACCAATACCAGAAAAGTTATTGTTTCGAGTGATTATACTATGTAGTATACTATACACCAGTATACTATACTGCATAGTACTGTAGCGTATAGTACCGTATAGTACTGTATAGTTCCATTTAGTACCGTATAGTACTGTATAGTTCCATTTAGTACCGTATAGTTCCATTTAGTACTGTATAGCACTGTATAGGTCCATTTAGTACCGTATAGTACTGTATAGTTCCATTTAGTACCGCATAGTACTGTATTGTTCCGTTTAGTACCGTATAGTACTGTATAGTTCTATTTAGTACCGTATAGCACTGTATTGTTCCATTTAGTACCGTATAGTACTGTATAGTTCCATTTAGTACCGTATAGTACTGCATAGTATTGTATAGTACTGCATAGTACTGCATAGTATTGTATAGTACTGCATAGTACTGCATAGTACTGTACTGCATAGTACTGTACTGTATAGTACTGCATAGTACTGCATAGTACTACATAGTACTGCATAGTACTGTACTGTATAGTACTGCATAGTACTGCATAGTACTGTACTGTATAGTACTGCATAGTACTGCATAGTACTGTACTGTATAGTACTGTACTGTATAGTACTGCATAGTACTGCATTGTACTGCATTGTACTGCATAGTACTGCATAGTATTGCATAGTACTGTATACAGTATAGTACTGTACTGTATAGTACTGTATAGTATATTGTACTGTGTATTATACTGTACTGTACTATGTACTGTATAGTACTGTACTATCTACTGTACACTAGTCGTTTTATACTATATTATATACTACTACTGTGTACTATACTGTATACAAAGCATATTATACTGCATACTATACACAAATACCAGAAGCGTCATTATCTCAAAGCATTATGCTATACATATAGTATACTGTGTACACTAAATACCGTACACTGTACATCAATACCAGAACCGTCATTGCTCCGAGTCACTATACTACATGTATAATATACAGTATACATTGTATACTATACACTGTACACCAAAACCAGAAGCGTCATTATTTCGAGGGCCTCGGAAAGTTAGGTTCGTCCGAAGTGTCGGGTGGATTTCGAGAACAGCAGGAATTGTTACATCCGGGTCAATGACGCGACCAATGACGCGTCACCAGGAAGAATTCGAACGCCTCTTCGAATGCTGGTTGGTCCTTCGAGGGGTTGAAACCTAGTTTTCATCAGTCTCTCGAATCCCTCGCGAATCCTTTCTTATCTACGGCACATTTGCCGCTGCGCGGATCCACCGAGCCTTTTTTATCAATAAGCAACGACGAGGGTGAAAGTTTTCTTAGCCCAACCGAGGGTTAAATTAGCGTCGAGTCGTAAAAAGTCTGAAATCGTGATCTTTGGGGTGGCGGAAAAAAAAACGTGCGATGGAGTACCGGCGAACTTGGCGAAAAGTTTTTGAAAGTGTGAAGTTACGCGACGCCGACGGTGAGTTCGAGGCATGTCAATCGAGGTTAAAATAGAAATTATGGGCTCCCTAATTATTGATAATAATACAATGTGAGGAATAATTAATTTTTTTTAGTACGAAAATTTGTAATTATTAAATAAAAATGTCGATGAAATTGCAAATATTAAATATAGAGAAGTGAAATTATTATACATGTATATTAAGGGAAATATATGATATATGTATAGGGTTATATACAGGGTAGTTCTGTTGAATTTCAAGAGAAAAACGATGTACATCTCGCGTTTGCTGGAAAAGTAGAAGGCTGCAGAATAAAAATATTACGTTGTTTTATTTTAAATAAAGGCAAGGGCAAAATTGTAAATATGATATTTATATGTGTACATAAATGTTGTCAATACAACGGGAAAAATAAAAAATGAAATAGAAAGCAATTTTGTATAGTTCGAAATATTGAAAATATACTTTTTCTAGATTTACATATAATGTGAACAGGAAATTTGTGTATTAATCCGGAAATACTTATCCACTTCCAAAATTCAATTAAATAATTAGATGAAAGTAAAAGAAATTAATCAAAATATTACAAATTTTATTTTGTCTAGATTTACAAATAATATATTAGCGACGAAATCAAAATCCGGTAAATCTCGGGTTAATCTGATTAGTATATAATTAAGAAAAATTGAAACCATTGAATTACGAATTAATTTAACGATAAAATATCCACGTGGCAATTTTGTAATTGAACAAGTTTAAAACTGCAACGTAATTATGGTTAGAATTGCGGAATCATGAACTCGATGACTATGGCGTTTCATTTAATTCTACGTGATTGCCCGTTACACAAACGTGACAGCGTGATTTATCTAGGTGATCAAATTAATTAATTTATTCGGTAATTAGCTGTTGAAACCCTCTGTTCGACGGGGGATAGTTTGTTCTTTGTAGAATTCAATTAATTCAACCTACGCAGTTAGTTTGAATAATCAAGGTGTCATAATGCAAAGAGTGCGATTACTTTGTCTGCAGGCTGTCGATTTTAAAATGTCGCAATTATACTGAACACTTCTGCGAAAATATTTTCGCGTGATATTAAATCGGATTGAACGTTCAGCTTCTTGAAAATCGATGTCACCGTTAGCATTGAGTTTTGTATAATTTAAACGAATATTTTATCCGCACAGTTTTAATTAGCGATTTTATTCGTTTCATAATTACATTTCTGATGAGAAAATCGTTCAATTATTGAACTGTCACGTGGACAGCTCATCGTGAAAATAATACTTCGTTTTACTGTCTGGATTTTTATTAATTAGTAATCAGATTAACTCAGTTTTATAATTTCATCAATATCTTATTGCAAAAATGTCTAAAATAGTTTTAAAATATTTTGGACAGTGAGCAATACAATTTTCTAATTGTATTTTGGAAACGAATATGACACAGATTAAACAAGTTTATTATACAAATATTTTTAATTACAAATTCCCTTTGTGAAATGAAATTTCGTTTGTTTTGCAATTTTATTTATTAAATGAAACAGTGTCCACAGTTAATCATTCTTAATTCCATTTTCATTGAACCTAATTTAACTTAATTAATTTTATTAATCTTGTTAATTATGATTTGCCAGAATTCACTTTGAAATTATAAAATGAAAAATCGTGCAAATTAAGATCAATATAACAGAAACAAGAAATTGTAATCGCGTCAATTTCTCAATCCATAATTTTAATTCCGATCTACTAGAGTACACTCCAAAATTAACTAAACCCATAGTAATTTAAATAATATTTCCTATTATTTGTGGATGTACTGCGTGGTCCAATTAAATTGAAACCAAAAAGCGAAAAAAATTCGAAATTTCCCCCAAAATACGTGAAACCCTGATCCTCACAACATTAGACAGCATATATTTTTTTTTTAACAGGGAAATGTTTTTTTTTCGAATAACAGTAAAGTTCTCTAGCAGGATATAAAAAATGCCACAAACCCCGAATACGGATAATCAATATGGCGTAGTCGATGGTTAAAGAGTTGACTGCTGCATTTAAATTCATGTTTTATGCATACCGCGAAATCTGTTTCCTTTCTTTATGCGAAGTGGATCGTAAAAGAGAAACATATTTCTCGATACGCGATGTTTCATGGAAATCAGTTTCGTTGTTCCGCTCGCGTGAAAACCCATGGAAAATACGCCTGTCGATCGGATAAAATCAAGGGACATCGAAATAAAAATAATAACAATCTGTTCGTTACCCGCGGATACCTGAAAGCTATTTTTATTACACGCCCACGCGTAAACACTTGTTGTCCCCGCAAAGTAGTTAATTAAATCGCGAAAGGTCGCCGCCGTTCGTTTGCTATTTTTACGCGAATGAAAACTCTATGGGAAATTCGCGGGGATTTTTTTGTTTTGCGCAACACGTTTGTGGAATGACGTCATTGAAGTTTTGAATTCCGTCATGGGCGTTATGATATTTTTTTTTCTCCACGAGTACCGGGAGGAAAGTTAACGAGTTGCGTACCTGTGGACGCTTTTTTATCGTTGGTTTTGATTTATGGACATTACAATTTTTATTTTTTGTTTGATGGTGTTGTGACACACGTTTCTGGTAATTAAATTTAATTTTAATTTTTTTTGTGGAATTTGCTGTGGAATAATAGACAGTTTGTAAGTTTTGTATAACGGTGTTGTGAATATTTTAGTTTGATAAATTGTATTTTTTGGAATCGGTGTTTTTGAAATTGTTTATGGTTTTGTTGTCAATAAATGTAACAAGGTGAGATATGCAGTAAGCTTTCGATAACTTTCCGGCGAGGGGATGAGTGTGGAATTATCGAGAGACAGTATTATAGACGCTTCGTAACTTTCCGATGGAATTTGGGAATTTCCATTCCGTGAGAAATGTAAAAATAATTTAGGAATATAATTTTAATGTCCGATATGGTTATATAAATAACTTTCTATTAAAATAATATTTAGTTTTACATAGAACTAACCAAAAAGAATTTGTTTACAATACAAATTACTTTATTAGAAACTTCAACAAAATCAAAGTGTACTATTTTAATTAATTTAGGAGTTAACTCATTAAAATCCTTTTTCTACGGAATTTCACGTTGACTTAACAAGTTTAATTAATAAATAAACCAGTTATTAATCATCAAAATACGCGCGAAATTTTTGATACTCCATATAAGAATTTTTTTTTGAAATTACCGATTGCCATAAATAACAGGTCATTTAAGTTTTTTGAATTCCGTCATTGACGTCATATATATTTTTTTTCCCACGAGCACCGCAAGGAAAGTAAACGAGTTGCGTAGCTGTGGACGCTTTTTCATCGTGGATTTCGATTCGCGGAAATTACAACGTCCGATAAAATATCGCTGCATTACGCGTCGTTGCTAAATGGGTAATTAGCGTTTGCTGACATTTCTTGCGCACCGTGAAATCGTTAATTACGGCATCTCATTTGTATTGCAAATAGATTCAGTTGCTTCTCGTAACGTCCGTTCGCAAAATGCGTAATTAGAAAGGCAGGGTAGGTTACATGTTTTTATTTATATTGATAGTCATCTAACGTAACGATGGGGAAAGATGAAACATAAAGGGTGTGAAAAATTCAATTCTCCTGGAACTTTTTTTAATCTTATTTCTCGTGATTTATAACCAAAACTGGAATAATTATCAATAATTTCATTACTTTCGCTGAAAAACTGTGTAATAATAAATTCAAACACCTGTCGCAAAGAAGTGTTTTAATTTCTCGTATACTCTCGTTAATCATCGCACGCGGTGTGAATTAATAAATATGAAGAAATGAAAAATTAATTACTCGATTAATTCCCACGAGACCGTTTTCAAATATCTAAACGATAATTTTAATTTTTTAACTATTATTACTAATTCACAGTTGACGACAATTGTAATTTTTTAATTGTTAGTATTAATTAACAGTTAACGACAATTTTAATTTTTTAACTGTTATTATTAATTATTAATAGTTACCGGTAATTCAAATTTTTTTAACTGTTAATTAACACTGTACACGCGGTGATTAAACAAATCTTTATTTATTTATTTATTTCATCTCTCGATAGTGGGCTGTTTTTTTATCTTAGGGTTATTTAATCTATTGGCGGAAAACATTACGTACCCAATTTTTTGAAATTTCAAAATTAAAAAAGAATCATTTATTTCAAATCTAAGCACAACAAAATCACACTTTATCTATTAATTACTTCAAAAATAAATTATTATCAAATAGTTAATCATTTAATCTGTTAAATAATAGTAATTATTCTGCTTAATTATTCTGCTCGAAAGATTGATATAATTGGAAATAATCATTAAACACACAGCCAAGCTCTGGTTTCTTCTTTCACTACGTCACACGACTGAAGGATTTGCATAAAAAAAATAGGTCGCTCCATTGTACGCTTTGTACAACATTGTGGCCGAGTTGTACTCGACCAACAATTCGTTCGATTGCGCAATACAGTCTCCGCATATATATTTTTACCATTTTTCCCCTTTTTATATCCGCCGACAGATTTTCCAGCAATCTTCGAATCACGTACCGGGTGATTAATATGTATACATATACACAGGTGGCAGACCAGAATACGAATGGTCCATTGATATTTTTGCTTTTGTCTTGGAGCTTCGGTTTCCGCTTTTCTCAACTGACGAATGTTTTTTTTCTTCTGATTGTCGCGAAAGCGAGGGAAATATTTTCTCGTTGGATGATCAAAGTGTATGTGTGTCATATTGAGCAGTTTTTTTAGAAATTATGTAGACACTTTGTGTTCTTTTTTGGTGGTTTACTTGTGGTTGCGTATCAGAATTGTTGTTCATTAATTGTTCTTTAATTATACATTCGGAGAATGTTAGGCAATGTTTGAAATTGAGTTATAAGTTGATATTTGTTAATTGTATCGTTTTATACAGTTTAATCTGAATTTTAAATATTTAAATCTATTGTGTTTTGGATGAAAATGATAACATTTATTTGTTGCTACGCTTTTCAGAGACAATTTTTGAAAATATTTCACGTTTCACGAATTGGCAAACTTGGTGTTAATGTGTGAGTTAATATTAAATGTATTTTGGATAAAATTAGTCGAAACAATTTGTTCGTTCGTTTCTAAGATATATCTTTTCCAACCCGTTTAATTAATAAACAAAGAAATAAAACAAATAACTTAAAGTTTCAAAACAATTTAAATTAAATCAAAACGGAACAATTTATAATAATCTTTTTCATGTTTTCCTTCTAGTTTTTCGTTAAAGATATTCCAAAACATGTTAAAATTCTAAAGTACATTTTTTCTTTTACCTATATTTTACTTCCAACAGCAAATACCATTTTTTAGTTACACGATAAATAGACTTCTCGTTAAAAAAACAAATTAAAATCTCAAATTAATTTTTTTTTTCATATAAACGTTACTTCAAACAGCAAATGCCTTTTTAACTACACGTGTAAAAATCCCAAATTAATTTTCTTTTACCTAAATTATACTTTCAACCACAAATACCCCTTTTTTTACTTACATAATAAATACACTCATCATTAAAACAAACAAATTAAAATCACAAATTAATTTTTTCCTTTACCTAAACATTACTCCCAATAGCAAATACCTTTTTTAGTTACATAATAAATATACTTACCGCTAAAAAGATAAGTTAAAATCTCAAATTCATTTCAACGTTTATCGAAATTTTATTTCCAATAACAAACACTTTTTTCAACTACGTAACGAGTACACTCACCGTTAAACAAAAAACAAACATAATCCTTTCACGAGTGTACTCCACTCGCTCGTCGAAAGGGCTGAAAATGAATTCATGGCCCTCCCTTAAATATTTCGCATTTTCCGAAAGATTCCGCGTGAAAATTCTGCCCCCGGATTCCACGTGTCGGTCGTAAATAAATTACAGGCGTATCACGATGAGGTCGGCTGACGTTTCCGGTGTACTTGAAAGATGCCGAGCTTGCACAGTAAAGAAGGTGGAAGGACGACGGGATTTATGTGATCTATAAAAATCCCGCTTCACTCGCGTCGATCTACTCGCGTAACACTCGGTGACACAGGTTTTCTTTCCGACGAAAATCCGGCACGGAAAAGTCTTTTGCAATGGTTGATATATTATAAATAATTATTTTTTTCCGCAAGTTTATTTTATTTTTTCATGTACATGTGATTAGGTAAACAAATCTTTATTTATTTATTTATTTCATCTCTCGATAGTGGGCTGTTTTTTTTATCTTAGGGTTATTTAATGTATTGGCGGAAAACATTACGATCCCAATTTTTTGAAATTTCAAAATTAAAAAAGAATCATTTATTTCAAATGTAAGCACAACAAAATCACACTTTATCTATTAATTACTTCAAAAATAAATTATTATCAAATAGGTAATCATTTAATCTGTTAAATAATGGTAATTATTCTTCTATTAATTATTGTTTTTAAGACTAAATTATCATCAAATAGCTAATCATTTAGTCCATTAAATAATTATACCTAATTATGCTTCCGTTAATTATTGTTTTTAACTAATCGTTCACGTAATAGAGAAGATTATTACGTTTAATTGCACAACAATAACGATTGATGAGTGTGATTTCCTAATTCGTCAGATGAAACAGTCGCCCGCGATGTAAATTTTTCCTAATGTTTTTTAAGTAATTAATAGATGAAGTGTGATTTTTTTCGCTTAGATTTGAAATGAACAATTCTTTTTTTACTAAAACAATCAAATTATCTTAATTAAGTTATTATATATACAATTAAATAACTGCTAAAACAATTTATTTATCACAGGACATAAAATATTGCCTAACAATAAATATATTTACTAACCGAATAAAAAAATCTTAATAAAAAAAACTCATCACTTCAATTGACTCGCCCTATGAAAAGAAAAAAAATTTTTAAAAAAGCAGTGCGAATGCAAACGTAAAACTCGTAAACGAAAGAGATTTCTTGCGAGTTACGATAATTAATAAAAATCAGAAACAGAGTTTCTACCGCATTAATCACACACTCCCATTAATAATGAATTATCCAACCTCGCTCGTCGCAGGGTGAAAAACAATCTCGCCAGAACTCGTATTAACGAATCACTTTTTAATTAATCGCCGTCGTGATTTTGAATTATTATTATCGCCACTGTTTCCCCGCGTTTTCCGACGGTCGTTGTAATCAGTTGCTCCGAAACGGGTCGCAAGGTATTATCACGTGAGATAATAACATCCCTGGACGCCACTTATATGTATACAGGGTGTCCCAGCTAACGTGCACGTCCCTGAACCAGGTGATAGCTGAGGTAATTCTAATATAGGAAAGTGACATTCATAATATCGTATCTTAATTCGTGACCGAGTTATTAACAAAAAACGATAGCCAATCAGAGGGCTCCGTTGGGCCCAGCGGCGCGACAGTTCCTATTAGCGCAGTACCCTACTGGTGCAGACCTGCTACTGTTACGCCCCCTGGCCCAACGAAGCCCTCTGATTGGCTACCGTTTTTCGTTAATAACTCGGCCATAAATTAAGATACGGCATTACGAATGTCACTTTCCTATATTAGAATTACCTCAGCTATCACCTGGTTCAGGGACGTACACGTTAGCTGGGACACCCTGTATACACACACATACACATACACATATTTTTTTTTTCACGTGCAATAAAACGAACCTTAGAACAACGTGGCGCATGGGGCTCGGACGGTTCTCCGAGGAAAGTTCGTGCAATTTTTCCATTGCAAATGTCCGCCATTCCGACGGAATATCACCCTCGAGAGATTCGTCGGGCGTCGCGACGGCGCAATTTATGCTGCACGTTATCTCCGCGCGACGTATTTGCCTGTCGATTTTCCTGGAATTTTGATTGCCCGGCACACTTCGTCCGTGTGACGTGGAAAAAACATACGAGGTTTGATGAGCGATTAGCTTTGTATTTTTATTATATTTGTTTTTCTTTTCTTTTTTTTTTAATGGTGGTCTTATGACGTATGTGTAATTGGGTCGTTAGCGACATAGAACTGTTAATTAACCCATTCGCTGCCAAGCCTAAATTATATGAAGTCATTCCCATTGCCATTTATAATTTGAGTGGTATTGTTTACCAAAGTTAAGAAATAAATTTTATTTGTGGTATTTTTTTCAAGGTTTCTACATTTGTATAATTATGTTTGTGGTCACAAAATATTTACTAATTCAATACCCTATATGTCATAACATATTGAAAGTAGGACGAGTATACTCGTCTTGGCAGCGAATGGGTTAAACAAACTTTTGTAATAATTTTTCCTTTTTTGTTTGTTGGTGTTGTGACACACGTTTCTGGTAATTAAATATAATTTTCATTTTTTTATGAAGTGTGCTTTGGAATTATTGATATTTGCGGTTAGAGAGTTTGTGAGTTTCGTGTAACGGTGTTGTTAATATTTTAGTTTGATAAATTGTATTTTTTGGAAACAGTGTTTTTGAAATTGTTTATTTTTATTATATTTGTTTTTCTGCTCTTTTTTTTAATGGTGGTCTTATGACGTACGTCAATTGAGTTGTTAGCGACATGAAACTGTTAATTAAACAGACTTTTGTAATAATTTTTCCTTTTTTGTTGTTGGTGTTGTGACACACGTTTCTGGTCTGGTAATTAAATATAATTTTCATTTTTTTATGAAATGTGCTGTGGAGTTATTGATATTTGCGATTAGAGAGTTTGTGAGTTTCGTGTAACGGTGTTGTGAATATTTTAGTTTGATAAATTGTATTTTTTGGAAACGGTGTTTTTGAAATTGTTTATGGTTTTGTTGTCAATAGTAAATGCAACAAGGTTCGATATAGTATGTGGTAGGTTTTCAATAACTTTCCGGCGTTGGGGCAGTGTAGAGAATTATCGAGAGACAGTATTATGGACGCTTCGTAACTTTCCGGTGGAAGTTTCTAAATTTATTTATGAGAGATGTGAATTAAACTTGTAACAATAATTTAGAAATGTAATTTTATCGTTGAATATTATTATATCAAAAATAAATAGGACTAAAATGATATTTATTTTTGCATAGAAACAAACAAAAAATGATTCGTTTATAACTCAAATTACTTTGTTGGAAATTTAGAAAAAAACAAAATGTATTATTTAATTAATGTAGAAAACAACTGACTAAAATCCTTTTTCTATCAAATTTCGCATCGAGTTAACAATTTCAACGAATAAACAAACCAGTTATTAACAATCGACACCCTGTATAAGAAACTTTTGTAATTTTCTCGATTGTCTTAAACAAAAGGTGACCTCCAGAATGCTGTATGGAAACACTACAGTGCGGTTAATAAAACCGTTTTCAAAAGTACACACATTTGTGAGAGTTCACAAAAAAGTTCATTAAAAATCATTAACAAATACAGTTGCAGTGTTTGATGACGAAATAGTCTGCCCAAAAAACGGCGAAGCACGACCAGTGCAAGCGATAGCTCGGAAATAAAAATTGTTTGTTTATCGAAACTGGAAGAGTGAAGCTTTAATTAGTCTAGGAATTTTTTATTTTAATTTCTTTTGAACGAAGTTACGGAAGGATAAAGATAAACGAAAAATCGGGAAAAGGTGTGCTAGGTTCTTCAACTATTTTTGTAACCAATAATTATTTAATGAAAAAAAAGAGTAGTTTTAATCGAAATCAACGTTTTTTTAAATATTGTCTGTGAATTTTAAGTTAATTTGAAAAGAATTGACGGAACGTCGAAAAATTCATTTTTGAGATAAATGTAAAATTTTCCAAACAATTCAAACTTGTTTTAGCACCAAGATAAACTGATTGCAGCTTCATTAAATTCACCTCCAGTTTTTCATCTGCGGAAATACACTCCCGGGCTCGCGGAAACATTGCGAAAATCTCTCGAAAAATATTTCTTCTATAAATTCTCGCCTCCTTTAATTAAAATCTATAAAAATATTTTTCTTGATTTAAATCCTATTCTCGCGACTGATTCAAAATACACTATAATAGTCTACAATTAATCATCAATAAATTGGTACAATGAAAATAAAACAAAGATAGTTGGGACCTCTAAATAAAAACGAATTTCCAGTTATACCGGCTGATTCAAAATACGTGATCAAATAATTCAGTTAACTAACAACGAATTGATACGTGAAAAATAAACGTTGTTAGTTCGGAAAATTAAATAAAAATTATTTCTGACTTGCAGTGGCTGATTCAAAATACACAGTAATATTATAAATTTAAATAAAAATTAGTTCTAATTTTTGGTGGCTGATACAAAATACATGATGATATTATGTTTCAATTAATCATCTATAAACTGACATATGAAAATGAAACAAAGATAGTTGGGACCTCTAAATAAAAACGAATTTCCAGTTATACCGGCTGATTCAAAATACGTGATAAAATAATTCAGTTAACTAACAACGAATTGATACGTGAGAAATAAACGTTGTTAGTTCGGAAAATTAAATAAAAATTATTTCTGACTTGCAGTGGCTGATTCAAAATACACAGTAATATTATAAATTTAAATCAAAATTAATTCTAATTTTTAGTGGCTGATACAAAATACATGATCATATTATGTTTCAATTAATCATCTATAAACTGACATATGAAAATGAAACAAAGATAGTTCGGACCTCTAAATAAAAACGATTTTCCAGTTATACCGGCTGATTCAAAATACGTGACCAAATAATTCCGTTAACTAACAACGAATTGATACGTGAGAAATAAACGTTGTTAGTTCGGAAAATTAAATAAAAATTAATTCTAATTTTTAGTGGCTGATACAAAATACATGATGATATTATATTTCAATTAATCATCAATAAACTGACATATGAAAATGAAACAAATTTAATCGAGGCTATTAAATAAAAATTGTTTCTGAGTTACAACACGCTACTAGCCAACTTTCCAGCAGCTCTTCAATCCTTCCCGGATCCCTGAAATTCCAGGAGGAATTAATTTCCCCGATTTCACGAAGTCCGGCGGCTACCGTCTTGTTAACTCGGTTGGATATTTCGATTCGCACGTGATTCCGCGGATGCACACGGAACGCGAACCGTTGTTCGACGAGTTGCAGCGAACTCCTGCAGGAATTCGGGGAGAGTTTTCGTAATTGAATCGACGACTTTCGGCGGAACTACGACTGGCGCTATCTCAGTTTTCCCGGTTATCGGGATAACGTGATTCCTGATCTAGCTAAGAGTGAAGTTACGTGATTACATTTTCTTTGAGAAGATAAAATAAATTAGAGGTCAAAGGATAATATTTAATGAATTAATTGAACGGTAAACAAAAGTAAAGAGATACGTGAAAAATAACAAATTAAAATTTAAAAATCAATGAAACAGACAATTATTGAATTATTCTACAATTAATTTAAAACTTAATTTTAATTGGCTATCTACTGGTCGTGGAGGAACTGTTTGTTGATTAATTTTAATTATTATTTAAGATTATGGTTTATATTATTTCAGTACTGTGAATATTATAAATCTTGTTTTGCAAAAATAATACAAAGAAAATTGAAATGAGATATTTACTGACTGCGGAAAAAAGCTGTTGCAAAATTTATTTGGTAAATGTATGATTTATTAAAGAATTAAATATTGAAAAAATTACTGCTACTTAATTTCTAATTTTATTGAGAATCGCACTCGTATTATTGTTTCTAAATGTTTCAATTCAATTGATGAAGAAATGTAGGAAAGATTCTTAAAAAAATTCCATTTTCCTGCAATCGCGATTTAATAATTATCATATTCTGCAATTGATTTCAATTAAACAGTGTATTTCAGAAATTTGTTTGCAAATTTCCCAAATGTATGACCAAAACATGCAATTATTATTCACAATTTTGCATGAATATGGATTAATTAAAAGGACACTTTTAAAAATAGTTTGTATTTTAATCGTTAAGATCAACAAAGAGGTAGTTAGAAAAAAATGCAAAAAAATGTGATAAGCACTAATCACCCCGTGTATCAAAATTCATAATAAATCCTAAAAATATCAATTTAATTCAGGAAAAAATCCCGACGAATAAAAAGTCTGATGAAAACATTTCCCTCGATTTTCCGGCCGCGTGAAATTGATTTCCGGGAACGTATATATCCGTTTTCCAAGATTCTCGGAGCGTTGAAAAGTTGCGCGACACGCGAAGCACGTTATCGAGTCGATGTAATGCGACAGATTCTTGGAATCAAGCGATAAACTTGTTTCGCGCATTGCCGAGTCCCGATAACAAGATAAAATCCGCGCGGGATCTCGGATGTCCGGAATGTAGTTAATAAAATGAAATTCCGATGCTACAGGGAAGAATGTCGTCTCTGTGTGCGAGTCAGTGTGTGGGTGAAAGTGTCATCGCCTTTTGTGCGATTAGATTTTTAAACTGTAAATCCCATTTTGTCATGGGGAAAATAGATTTGGAATTTTATTTATGGAAGAAAAAAGCACGGATTTTTTGATGTGGGAATGACGAAACTGAAAGGTTTATTTTTTTATAATTGAAAATTGATTTAGTCAAATTGTTTTTAAATTGGACTAACAATAAGGTGGTTTTAAAACTAGTATGATTAATGAAATATTATTTTGAAATTAAAAATGATAAGTCTCTGAATAAGTTTGAGTTATTGTGAGTGAAAGTATCATCGTTTTTTGTGCAATTAGATTTTTAAACTGTAAATCCCATTTTGTCATCGGGGAAATAGATTTGGAATTTTATTCATGGAAGAAAAAAGCACGGATTTTTTGATGTTGGAATGACGAAAGTGAAATGCAATGATTTTCATGTTGAAATGACGAAACTGAAAGGTTTATTTTTTTATAATTGAAAATTGATTTAGTCAAATTGTTTCTAAATTGGACTTGGGTGGTTTTAAAACTAGTATGATGAATGAAATATAATTTTGAAATTAAAAATGATAAGTCTCTGAATTAGTTTGAGTTATTGTGAGTGAAAGTGTCATCGTTTTTTGTGCGATTAGATTTTTAAACTGTAAATCCCATTTTGTCATGGGGAAAATAGATTTGGAATTTTATTCATGGAAAAAAAAAGCACGGATTTTTTGATGTTGGAATGACGAAAGTGAAATGCAATGATTTTCATGTTGAAATGACGAAACTGAAAGGTTTATTTTTTTATAATTAAAAATTGATTTAGTCAAATTGTTTCTAAATTGGACTAAGGTGGTTTTAAAAATAGTATGATTAATGAAATATTATTTTGAACTTAAAAATGATAAGTCTCTGAATAAGTTTGAGTTATTGTGAGTGAAAGTGTCATCGTTTTTTGTGCGATTAGATTTTTAAACTGCAAATCCCACTTTGTCATGGGGGAAATAGATTTGCTGATTTTGATGTTGAAATAACGAAACTGAAATTCGATGATTTCGATGTTGAAATGACGAAACTGAAAGGTTGATTTTAGTTGAGAATTGATTTAATCGAATTTTTTCTAAATTCGACTTAGGTGGTTTCAAAAATAGTATGATTATCGAAATAAAATTCTAAATTTAAAGGACGCCTCGTTCTAGGTGTTGTAAAACACAAATTAATTGAAACTAGCGAAAAATCAAATTTTTATAAAATCTAACGTTAAGGTACTTGAATATTAATGTTATCTAATGTCTTCTAAATGTAATTTTTAAACAATAATCGTCTATTATCAAGTACTTTTTAAGTAACCAGGTAGATCATAAAAAAGCTATCTATTATCCACCTTCCTGAAATTTAATTTTTAAGAACATTAGATAACATTGTTACTAACTAGTAAAATTATTATTATTATCTACTATTTTGAAGTTTAATTTTTAAGAATGTTAAACAGCATTACTCTTGACTAAAAAACCACTATTCATGTCTATTGTCCTGAAGTTTAATTTTTGGGTATACATATTAGACAGCATTATTATAATTAGCTAATCATTATTACAAACTATTTCGAAGTTTTGATTTTTTAGAATATTAGACAACATTATTCTTAGTTAGAAAATTATTACCATCAACCGCAATGATATTTGAATTTGATTGAACAGTATTAATGATATCCCATCAATTTTATTTCGTACGATCGACGCTGAATTTCCCGTAACTTTCCACCCCCGACTGGTTTCGCGTTTTCCGAATCGGTTTGATCACATAACAAAAGCACTCATCATAATGAGATTTCGAGATTAATAAAAAAAAAACGTTCGTCGAAGCGTAATTTTCTAAATTGCCGGTCCGCTGGGCTGCGATGACGTAATTGGTTAATATGAACGACGATGATAAAACAACGAAGCTCGTTTCGCGTTGTTCGCCATTCAATCTCTTTACCGGATCTCGTGCAACTAATTATTTCTGTACTTTTACCGCGCGTGCGCGAGATCATTACGCGAATATCGAGCGAACATTTTCAATTGATAAACCAATCATTTTTACGAATGCAAAATTCGCCTAATATTTTGCAATAGAATTTTTAAATATTCGACCTATTTTTTCACCATTAATCCTGAGAAGGATAAATTAAAAATTTGATTTTAAAAATATGATTAGGTGGCAGGTACAATATGGTATTTTTTAAAAATTAATTATAATAATAGATAAGGCTTTATACATATTGAATAATTATAAATTGTGAAAATAATGCGACAACTTGCGATTAACTTGACAGAATTAACCGCGATCAAAAGTCGAGTGAACAGTTGACAGTAATTAAATATGCAAACGATGTAATTTTCATGGACAATTGCGAACTGTCACAGATTCACGGACATTACATAACAATTTCGTCAAACTTCGGTTGCATAATTCGGTCGGAATATTAAATAATCAGGGTTGCCACTTTGCGAGATCGATCGGTCGATGCATGCAAATGTCAGTGACAAAAATAGACAGAAATTAGATGTACATATATAAATAAACGATCGGATTGCCGGAAATATTAAATAATTCGACAAAGTAATTTGCGAATCCATCATTAAAGTGTCAGTTAAATAATAGACATTTTTATCCTGTCTAAGCTATTTAAATATTTTTGATTAATTTAAATCTTTATTCAATAATTTATTTTATATTTTTTAATTTTAATGATTTTATTGCCATTTCCGGAAAGTTACTAAAATTTCCATTTAATTTTGCCAGCCGAGGAAATATTGTTCCTATGTATGATATTACCATTGCAAAATTCCCTGAAGGGTTCTAAACATTTTTTAAAAAATTCCACGAAGTAAGTAAGTGGGGAAAAAATATATTTTTTGAACACTTAAATTATTCCAACAACTAAAAACGTTTAATTAAGATTAAAAAGTGATTAACTCCGTATTGCGCCTATCGCATATTTTTCCGTCTAATTATCACGAATACTAATTACTGGTCAATACATACCGCGATGTCCTTAAAATTTAATTTTTTTCCGACGCCCCCTAAAAAGCTTCCTTTTGATGAAAAAACACTGGGGAATTTTTTTTTAATTAAAAACAACACGTGCCTCAAGACGATCTAAGTTAATACGAAAGAAAGTTTACTTAAACCTTGGAGTGAAGAAATCTAGATATCAAAATTACCTTTTTACTAATTTAGTTTTAAAATAAATATATCAATTTAAATATCTTTCATTTTTTTATTTAATAGACCAAATCAACTGGGAAAAATTTTTATTTATTGTTATTTTGATTAACCGGGTTTTTTATTGATTTGGGTTCGATAATTGTTTATATTTCGAATAAGATTCTATTTTTCATAATAAATTCACAGAAAACATGATTATACCAAAAAATTAACTTAGATCGGCTTAAGGCACGTGTTGTTTTTAATTTAAAAAAAATTCTCCCAGTGTTTACTCATCAAAAGGAAGCTGTTTAGGGGGCCTCGCAAAAAATTTAATTTTTAACGACCACCCTATACATAAATACGTATTATGTTGCATCGATTGTGGATTTATACGCGACTCATATTTTATGCCGACGCGACAGCGTCATTATTCGCCGCTATAAAAGGACAAGCTAATTCCGTTTTCCCGGGAAAACGTGGCTTCCTTCCGCGTTCCACGAAATATTTATCCCTCGAATGAATATGTTTAACCTTTCAACTATTCTCGGCGCTCGTATTTCTGGCGGGACGTATGTATTTATTTCGCGGGCAACGTGTACTACATGTGTCATTGCATTAATGATTAATTCGCTGTAATACGTCGACGGTAGACTATGGAACAATGATCGTTTTCATGGGAACATCGGTGGGGTAAATTGTTATGGTTTTAATACAAAAGATTGGTCAAGTGAGTGTTTTTAACGCTAAACGTACAAAGCGAAAGTCAAATGATCCTTTTCAAAGATTGTTTTAGAAATGTAGCTTTTTGTAAATTCTTACTAATATCGAATTATTCAATTTCTAATTATTCAAATTTTTTTACAGTTAAATTTTAACGATAGCAATATACAATGTATATATATATATATATTAACACAATTTAAGTATACTTGGCCTTTTTAAGCGATCAAAAACCACAAAAACTAAAATGTAATTAAACTAAATTTAGTAACAGTAACAGTTACTGTTAATGAGAGAATTTTAAATTTACTCTCACTGATAAGAATTTTAAATTTACTCTCACTAACAGTAACTGTTACTGTTACTAACTTTAGTTTAATTACATTTTAGTTTTTGTGGTTTTTGATCGGTTAAAAAGGCCAAGTATACTTAAATTGTGATAATATTCAAATTATTTCTATTAATAAATTACGGATTTTGCCTGAAAATTAACGTTTATTTCATAAGGGGACAAATGACCCTTCATGGTAAGAATAGGTAGGTGTGAACTTTAAAGTGTAAAGTACCGGTACGATTAGTGTTAACACTAACACTGTAAACCTAACGACAGTTTATGTACACATTCTTATCGAAATCGTAAAAAGAACTGTATTTTCCTTATGTTGATTAAAGAAATTAACGTTGAAAGCTATAATCTTGCAAACAGGTAGTTTAATAAAAAGCTTGAAAATGGTTATTTGACCCACCTCGGTAAGTTTAATGTTAAACTTTTTTAATAAAATGTTTGCATGCAACGTTGTAGCTTTTAACGTTAATTTTTGGAATTCGTGGGAACTATTTTATCGATTGTATACATTGATATCAAGAAAATACTTTATTTGGTGATAAAAGGATCTGTATAGACACCTAAGGTGCTAACATAATGTAATTGTTAATTAACCCATTTCATTCACAATAAGCAACCATGACTAATCATGTGTTGGTTTTTCTATTGTGGATGACATGGATTTGTTAACAATTAAATTATGTTAATATCTTAGAGTTTGTACGGATCGTTTGATAGTCTGATAAAGGATGTTGTAATTAATAGAAAGAAAATACATTTCGTTATGCCAAATTAACTATTACGTGAATTCAGTTGGACAAATTATTGTTTTTATAGGTTTGATAAGAATTTGTGTAGAAATTGTTGGTAGATTTAATATTAATAGGTACATTATGACGGCAAAAGTTGGTAGATTCATTGGTTAATTATATGAATACAAAATAAATTTAAAAAATATAAAATTTCAAATCCTAATAAAAATTCAAATAAAATAAATATTATTGATCAAAATTCAACAATAAAACAATTAACGCTACCACGTGGCTAAAGAGTCATCCCAAATTACCAACTAACAAAAAAACAGAAAATCAATCAATAGACCCTGATCATTTATCCTCCGCCTTTAGTTGCAATAATATTAAACTCCCGATAATTATCCGCCTGGAAACCTTTCTCGTTTCACTAAAGCGACGCCACGTGTTCACAAAAAAAGCCCGATTTACTTTCCACTTTCACCTAGCCGGAAAGTTATCGGGAATCCACCGTATAATTGATCCTACGGTTTCAGCCATTTTCTAATCCTCCACTAACAACCAAATTACACCATCCACGGTGTATTAGCTCCCTTTTAATAGATACTCTAATTTCGGTAGTTCCGGTCGAATGCGACGGCTAATTAAGACGGATGGTAAACGTCAATTAAGTGGATGAACTTAAAGGGATTACTGTCGGCAAGAGTTAGAGCTGTAAGCCGTACGTCGATAAAATTGTCAGTGTTAGAGTACAGCCGGGCTTTAGGCATATACATACATCTATCAACCCTAACATTTTCCGTTCCGCGGGTTTTAGAGATCTTATCAGTTTAGTGTCACTCCCTACGTTACCATTTTCGGTTCGAATCTAGAATGAATATGAATTGATAGAACGAATAAAGTATGGATGTCTTCTTCTTTTGGTATTTCAATTGCTGTATAAGTTTTCGGTAGGGAATTTTGAAGTGTTTATTAAGTTATACTAATGGTTTGTAAATTTATTTATAATTAACAACGTACTTAATTTAGTGCGATTAATAGTTTGTGAAATTATTTATAAATTGAAACTTAGTTTTAAGGTATTCATTATGGTAATGTTTATTTATAATTAATAAAAGTTAAGTCTTACTAGTAGTTTGTGTGAATTTTTATAAACAATGGTTGTTTGTGATAGGTAATGTTATAGAACCATTACAAACAAGGGAAATGGATTTTAAATTATAAATGTCATGATGTATTATAAATAACTTGAATTCAATGACTTAATTTTGCAATATTAAATTATACAGTTTAACATATATATAATTAACAATATACTTCTTAACTAAATAATAAATCGTGTGATATCAAAATTTGTACAACAAATAATTATTGTCTAACACATTAAGCGTCCCCTATCGAGATACAACCCTTTTTGTAAAAAATGTTTAAAAAATCATATCTCCGAAATGGTACGTCGTAGAGAACCGATTTTGATTGCGATATAACCGGGAGAGACTAAAGTTTACGAGAAAAAATATCACTATCTACGAAAAGGAAGATTTAGTGAGTGCCCTTAATTTTTCCCAAGTTGTTACAATTCTGCTACGATATAGGTAATCGACGTTGATTGG
The DNA here is from genome assembly GCA_917499265.3 of Mimumesa dahlbomi. Classification (NCBI taxonomy): domain Eukaryota; kingdom Metazoa; phylum Arthropoda; class Insecta; order Hymenoptera; family Crabronidae; genus Mimumesa; species Mimumesa dahlbomi. Next base: position 6,255,056 of record OU824120.1, on the reverse strand, counting down.
ATTAAACAAGAATAAATGATATTTAACAGCAATAATCGCAGCAATTATATTTTTTTCTATTATCTTTGATCTTCTCCGGTTATATTGCAATCAAAACGAGTCTTCTACGACGTACCATTTCGGAGATATGATTTTTTTTTTAATTTTTTTACAAAAGGGGTTGTATCTCGATAGGGGGTGGCTTTTAGACAAAACTTTATAGACTTTTTCTTCATCTTTTGGTGCGTACTATCGTTACTGAAAAAGTTTCCCAGTATTTTTGTTACACCCTGTATAAGACGGAGCATCACAGACGGACCTCACAAGTGTGAAACTCCAAAGTACCAAATTCCCCTGTGCCGAAAATGTCTTTGCCCGAAAATTTCCAATTCCCACAAGTTTCAGTGCATCTGGAAGCTTTTCTGCAGAAATTTCTCAGCCTGAAATTTCCAACACACTCAAAAACCCAACCCCACAAACTTTTCACGTAAAAGTTTCCACTGTAAAATTTTCCAGGCCCAGATAATTTTCACCCCTCAAAATTTCCAGCCCACACAATAATTCAAACGCAACAACAAAATATACCTGTCGCAAAAGCCCAAGTCATAAACCATTTAAATCCGACTTAAACGCAGCAAACAAGCAGTTTTATGCAAATCGTAATTACTTGATGAATTCGAGTGGCCGTTAATCCCCCGTGTCTTTCCACGTGTCCCATAACTTATGAACCAACGTGTACACACATACATACATACATACATGCACGTAAATAGATTTTCCGCCCGGTGGAAATTTATCCGGAATTACCAACGACGTTTCCCGCCGCTACTTTCATTAATTACCGCGTTTGTCGTGGAAATTTTCCGCCGCGCGAAAGAGTACCGTTGCAAAGAGTTACAACAAGATAATGACGCAACAGTCTGTCCGCGATGTAATCTTGATCGTAATCCGGTTTTACGGGCCGTTTGTAACGGAGATAAAAGCTATTCGGTTCAAGCTTCGAGGGGGTTGGTAATAGAAAGGGGTTGGTAATACGGGGCGAAACTACGCGATACGTTCGTGCGCGTTTTACATATGGAAAATTCTGCTGGTGGGACTGTATAAGTTTAAGCTGGTTGAACAGTGCTTCCATGTAAAGTTGGAATTAATCCTGGATTTGTGTGTTCGCTAGTATAAACGGTGGTTCCTTTAGCGGGGTATGATAACTGTATTCCGGGAATCGTTGAGTATGTTTATGCGAAGTGGTTTCATTTAATGAAAAGAAAAAAAGAAGAAAAAATTTTATTTTGTTGTATATATACGTGAGTTGTTGAAAGTTTTGTGTAAAAAATAACTTACTTGGCCTTTATTACGATCTTCAAACTTCAAAAGTAATATATATATATATATAAAAATTAAAATTACTTACATATTAAATTATAGTATATCACCATCCACAGGTGAGAACATTATTCTAATAATTGAAAATTCGGTCCTACGTTTCGATCCTTGTTGGGATCATCCTCAGGGACAATATTCTAAAAGAAATTATGTTCTCTTTGTAAGGAGAACATAATTAAATAAGAAAAATGAAAAAACCAAATTAAAATTCAAATAAACTATTTGTTCTGAATAATTATAGAACCTATTTGATGTATAAAAGCAAAAAGAAAAACACAATTAATAAACTACAGTTAATATTTTTAATTTTATAAATTTATACGAGCCAATGCACCTAGTTTAATATGTAATTATATTGTTATAAAGTAAATATATTAAAACAAAAATATGGTATAACCCATTGGTAGTGAGACTCACCAACTGTGGATGTACAATTAATTTAAAATTTTAAATCGAGACATCGGATATAACACGTCTAACTCCTAGTAAATGCTAAAGACTAATGACCCGATCTATAAACAAAACGGGGCAATATTTCCCGACACTGAATTTTATCCGTATTTTTAAATTTATCGGTGATCGATAGATCGATACAACACGAGTCATAAAAAGGGCGCCAAATTTCAAACCATTGAAACGTGAAGTTAAACACAGATCGTTTCGATGATAAAGCACGTGTTTCAAGAAAAGAAGGAATCTGTGGATGAGTTGTTGAAAGTGTCCTCTGCCTCCCTATTTTAGGGAAGTAAATTAAAAACCATCCGTAATAAGTGAGTATGTTTAATGATTAAAATAATGTAGGTATGTTTGAATAAATCCAAATATTTAGTTTCAGTTTTTCTAAAATTGTTTCAGTTTAGTTCTCATTAATTGAATGTTTGACACTAATTAAAAATTATAATTTTCTTTTGTTTTCAATTAAGGTTATTATGTATACCGTGATTTATCTCTGAAGAGGGCCTAATATAAAGGCCGAAACGTTGGAAATTAATTACAAATAAGGTGATTTACCTTATTAGGGATGGTTTTGTGAGTAAAATTTATATATTTTTTTGTTTCAAATATTTTGTTAATTTTGTCAAAATATTGATATATAATTTCTTAGTTATACTGATCGGTTTGCCAGATAAAGGTTATTAATTTCTTACATTCTAATACGATAGATAAAATTTTAATTAACAATTATATAAGAGAACTTTGGAGAAAGATGACTTAATGTTTATTGTGATTAGCAAAAACGTATGATATGATTATATGGAAACTAAAAATGTCTTAATGCTAATTATATTTATCAAAACTTTAAGATATAATTTCAGATATCATTAAATTGAAAATATTAGAGCTCGTCATTTATAGTATAAGGAATTTTTACTAAAAAGAAAATAAAATAATTCTACTTTTAGTTAGCAAGGAAGTAGAATACAATATGGAATGTTTAATATAAGTGAAAGTATTAAAAATCTTTAATTAGTTACTTGCACAAGCTAATTTTGATAATAAGGCGGCTTAGGCCATCAATTTATTATTTAAATGTAAGAATCAAATAGAATTGGATAAACATTGTTTATAAAATGATCTTAATCTGCTTTCAATTATTTAATTTACTTGAATTAATGTATTTAATATTAATAACGATAAGGCATTGTAATATCACATCGTTTAATCTCTCCCGCATTAAAATTCTAAGAAATATAATAATAATCCTAATTATATTCCCTTAATATTCGGAAACAATTAATAATTTACAAAATTTTTAAATATATTTGTATTATTATTCACATTTCAAAATGATATTTGAATCTAAAGGAACATTACCAGAAACATTAAACAGTGTGCTCTAAAACAATTTTTTTGCAGCAAGGAAGTAGAATTCTAACACTAAACAAATTAAAAGATAAAAATAAAAATGATCAAACCAAAATAAATTATTCTAATTAATAAAATGAAATTTTAAATTTAACAAATTAACGAATTTAGACAACATGTCACTTGTCCGTCTCTCATGTCAAAAACACCTGTGTTTTTCATATAAATTTCACATTATAATTAATACTTTATATTATAAAGTATACGCGTTTCCCAATATTTCACAAATTTGGTGACAAAGTAAAACACAACAATTTCAGTTTCAAGCCACAAAATTACAATTTCGCATTCAAATTATCCCAGAATTCTAAAAAAAAAACCCTTAAAAACAATTTTGCCCTTTTCACCACGGAAAAAATACATATAAACAACATGTAACAATAACCGATGACCAAAAAATCGGGCGGCAAAATTCGAATTTCGTCAACATTTCAAAAAATGGTTGAGGCAAAAGAACGATAATTGGCGTCGAAATAAAAGCTCGAATTGCTTCTCGCGATTGCTTTCTTTGTCCCGTTATTTCTGCCATTTCCGGAACCTTCACTTTTTGCAACAGCGAGCCTCCATTACCATTCCGCTGCATATTTCCCAGGGAAGTGGTTTTCTTCGAAGCACCAATGCCACTTACGTCGAACGATGCACATAGAAGGAAATTCTAAGCGTGTACGCACACATGGAACGAAATTCTGAGGCGTGTACGCACACATGGAAACCACCCGAGCACATTGGCTTCTACGTGTCGGCGTAAATCGCGGACGTGCGGCATCTTGTGCTTTTTTTTTCGCGTGTCTACTTTGTACGGCGGTTTAATTTAACTTTCACGCGGGAAATAAATAAGGGGATAAATGATGAATAATATAAATTTTATATAAAAATAGATATTGGTTTGTAGTTTCGTTTGTAAGGTACAAAAATAAGTGTTTTTAATAGAAGTGTTATATAAAGAATTTTTTAAAGTTAAAAATTTAAAAATAAAGATCAATCTTAATAAACTAAACATTATTATCGTGTATAATTATGTTGCTTGTTAAGTTGTTTTTAAAGTAAATATATGATGTTTTCGTTTATAATAAATGTTCGTGAAGATAGTTTTAAACCCTCAAGTAAGGTACAAAAATAAATGTTTTTCATATAAATGTTATATAAAGAATTTTTTAAAATTAAAAATCTAAAAATAAAGATCAAACTTAATAAACTAAAAATGATTATTGTATATAATTATGTTGCTTATTAAGTTGGTTTTAAAGTAAATATATGATGTTTTCGTTTATAATAAATGTTCGTGAAAATAGTTTTAAACCCTCCATTTTTTATTGTATTTTTAATATTTTGTTTCTACTTGTCAGTGTAAGAATTGAAGGGGTTTTTGTGAATGGCGTTTAATCGGAGAATTTTATTATTCGATACTACATACATAGTCAAGCTATGTATGTGTAAGTATGTGTATAATAATTGTGGGGATTGTTGTGGATTGCGTTTAAATAGGAAAATTTAATTAGCGATCAAACTATGTATGAATTAATAGAATGTCTAACTTTAATCCAGCGTTATATAATTTGAATATAAATCAAACTATGCGGAGATGGATAACAATTGCAGAGATTGATGTACTTTGCAATTTTATAGTTAACTTACAAATCAAATTGGATTGTGATCGATGCATATCGATTTAATTGCGAATCAAACTATACACAAATACATATAGCATAGTAATTACAGGGATTCATGTATATTGTGTTTAAATAATAAATCTGAGTTTTAAATCATACTATTCGAGTGTATAACAATTGCAGAGGTTGACATATAAATTAATAATAGAGTTTTAAACTTTAATCGACCGTTACATAAAGGTGGCTAATTTTAATTAAATTTAACCGACAAAAAATGCGATAAAAATCAATTATTATTTTTAAAAATCCCGCCATTTCAAACACAATTAAACTCGTAAACTTAATTCAAAATAAATACAAAAATCGTTCTGTGACTAACTGACGTAAATTGCATGTAAATCATAAAATCAAATTGCAAATATAAAAGATATTACAAAAAAGGTATTGGAATCACGTGATTATTCCATGTGATAAAAAAATAACTTAAGTAATATTTACAGTTTCCAAAGATGTTTGAATAAGTGACCGTAATTAGTTTAGGAAAAAGCACTCGAGTCATTACGCTCAAGCGTCTCTTTAAACTCAACCAGCGTTTATATAAGAGCAAAATAAAAAGCTCGAAAATACTCCTCAAATAACTCCTTAACACGAAAATATCTCGAATGTAATTTCACAACTTAAAAATATTTTGAAATATGATCCATATGAAGTGTGCTATTTTTTTTTGTTATTTTAGACATTCGATATTTGATTTTGTTCATGAAATTTTTACGCAGATACTTTATTTTAAATGTAGAAAATTTAAAGTAAACAATGTACTATTGTTATGATTATTTTATCGTTAGAAGGTACTTTTTCAAAATTTTTCTTGCGCGGAATCTTTTCGCATTGGACTTTATATAGCAAAGTAAATATTCCGGTTTTAATAAACCACTTGTTACTTATTTTAAAGTGCAATCTGGGGGAACTTCCCGCCCGATATTAGGGGAAATTTATTGTCCACGTCCGATACTACGGAAATACTTCAGTCGATATTAGGGGGAAAAATATAACCCTGAAATATTACGAGATAATTGGGACAATCATTTTAAAACGAGTGGTAGCGTTACATTCTATATTTTAAAGTATGTAGATATACGTAAAAATGTTCCAAAAAAATATTAACTCGTTTTCAGGAAAAACGTTAATAGTAACATTCTGTTTTCTGTTAAAAAAAAATCTTTTTTTTTGGTTAAAACAATTGTACAACAAAAAAAATGGCAAATATTGATTCTGGGATGGAAACAATTATTTAAACCTTAGTTTGTAAACAGTTTAATACAAGAAAAAAAATTGATTGTGCAAGGGGAAATTTATGGCGTCTGGAAATTTCTCGGAAAATTTATTGCGCATGGAAATATTACGCTTCAAAAATATTACGTCTTGAAATTCCATGACTTGAAATTCCGGCACACAAAAAATTCTACGCCTTTAAATCCCACGCAATTGAATTTCTATACTTTAAAATCCCACTTTGTCAAATTCTTACGCCTTGAAATTCCACGCGCTCGAATTCTCGCGCCTTAAATTTTCCCGTTTTTAAATTCTCGCGCCTCACATTTTTACGCCTCGAAATTCCACGTTTTCGAATTTCTACGCCTTGAAATTCTCGCGTCTTGTTTTTTACGCCTCAAAATTTCACGCTTTGAATTTCTGCGCCATGAAATTCCACAGCCTTGAAATTCTACGCTTTGAAATTCTCAAACCCCAAATTTTTACTCCTTGAAATTCCATTCTTTCGAAATTCTACGCCTTAATATTACACGCTCTCGAATTTGTACACCTTAAAATTCCAGGCTCTCGAATTTCTACGCGTTGAAATTCCACGCTTTCGAAATTCTACGCCTGCAAATGACACGATTTTGAATTTCTCCGCCTTGAAATTCCACACTCTCGAAATTCTACGCCTTAAAATTCTAGGATCTCGAATTAATACGCCTGACAATTCCACGCTTTCGAATTTGTACGCCTTAAAATTCCAGGCCCTCGAATTTTGTATGCCTTGAAATTGTCGCGTCTTGATTTGTTACGCCTCAAAAATTCACGCCTTGAATTTCTACGCTATGTAATTCCCCGCTCTCGAATTTGTACGCCTTAAAATTCCAGGCTCTCGAATTTGTACGCCTTAAAATTCCAGGCTCTCGAATTTGTACGCCTTAAAATTCCAGGCTCTCGAATTTCTACGCGTTGAAATTCCACGTTTTCAAAATTCTACGCCTGCAAATGATACGATTTTGAGTTTCTATGCCTTGAAATTCCACGCTCTCGAAATTCTACGCCTCAAAATTCTAGGATCTCGAATTAATACGCCTGAAAATTCCACGCTTTCGAATTTGTTCGCCTTAAAATTCCAGGCTCTCGAATTTCTACGCCTTGAAATTTTCGCGTCTTGATTTTTTATGCCTTAAAAATTCACGCCTTGAATTTCTATGCTATGAAATTTCACGCCCTCGAAATTCTACGTCTTTGAAATTCTCGAGCCCCAAATTTTTACGCCTTGAAATTCCATACTTTTGAAATTCTACGCCTTAAAATTCCCTGCTCTCGAATTTGTACGCCTTAACATTCCAGGCTCTCGAATTTCTACGCGTTGAAATTCCACGCTTTCAAAATTCTACGCCTGCAAATGACACGATTTTGAATTTCTATGCCTTGAAATTGCACGCTCCCGATTCTTATACCTTGAAATTCTAAGACTTCGAATTTCTACGCCTTCAAATGACACGATTTTGAATTTCTCCGCCTTGAAATTCCAGGCTCTCAAATTTCTACGCCTTAAAATTCTAGGGTCTCGAATTTCTACGCCTGAAAATCCTACGCTTTCGAATTTCTACGCCTTGAAATTCTCGCGTCTTGATTTTTTACGCCTCAAAATTTCACGCCATGAATTTCTACGCTATGAAATTCCACGCCTTCGAAATTCTACGTCTTTGAAATTCTCGAGCCCCAAATTTTTACGCCTTGAAATTCCATACTTTCGAAATTCTACGCCTTAAAATCCCAGGCTCCCGAATTTGTACGCCTGAAAATTCCACGCTTTCGATTTTCTACGCATTTAAATCCCACGCTCTCGAAATCTCTTACTATGAAAACCCACGCTCTCGAAATCTCACACTGCAAAAGCCCACACTCTCGAATTTTCACACCTTTAAATTCTACACTTTCAAATATCTACGCCTTAAAAATCCACGCTCCCAAATTTTTACGCTCTAAAATTATTGACATCCAGCAAACTCTACGCCTACAAACACTGTACGCTAGAAACGTAAAAACATTGAATGAAATTTAAAAAAAAACATGATCTAAATATCACCATTTTATTCATGTAACACTGTTAAATGTCACTTTCACTATAAAATAAATCACTTTTCAGTCGATGATCGAATCTGTGCGTGTCACATGACCCGTCTACGCACGTAACACTTTAGCTACGTGCAAAACATTGTTACATAACTCCCCTTGTCCCGATAAAGGCAGGAACAATTGAACACTGTCAATTGCAAACTGATTGCGAGGGTGTTATAATTATAGCTAACAGTTTCTCGATAATAAGGACACGTGTAATCGGGAGATCAGATTCGAATGGAGGACGCGGAAATGTCATTTTCAAATCCATCGATCGATGATATTGTTGTCCGTTTATTCGCAACTTTTCATGCATTTTATGCGAATTTTAATTCATATTATTGATACGAATAAATATTGTGGCCAACGATTTCAAGCATAAAACGACAAACGACGAAATTAAACGTAAATTTATATCCGAATGTAATTAATGTGGGTTTAATCAATTGGAAAGAAATCCACGGATATTTGAATTTTCAGCGATTTGCGATGAAATTAAAAATTAATATTGAAGCCATTGTGGAGAGACGTCGACAAATAAATTGAAATGTATTTCTTTTACAAATAAAGATAATGAATGTTTGTGATTATACGTAAACAGTAGAGATATAATAATAAAATTCAGATTTCTTGTAAAAATATAACATTTTTAACGAAGGAAATGTTAAATTCAATGAAATAAATATTGATAAAACTGTTCAAATGATTTTAATTATATGTTAACATTTCTGCGAATTATCTGTTATATATGTATAACAATATACAGGGCGTCCATAAAAGGATACACATGATGATAGTTAATAACTGTATTAATAACTATATTTCTTAAAATTACTTTGACTTTACAATGATTAAAATGTTTACATTTATTGCAGAGTTGAACTTTATTTATTACAAGTAGTTTGAATAATTTCTTTGTAACTATTATTTTATAACTAAATATAACTAATTTTTGTAACCATCACAAAAAGTCAAAGAATTTTCAATAAAAAATCAAGCAGTAAATAAACCGACTTGTTTCATATATTTCATTGATTCTAATAGATTGATATGATTTTTGTTATAGTGTGAGTGCAGCTCTCCAGACGAGTAGAACATCCTGTCAAAAAAACATAATCGAAATCACTAGGAGAAAAAAAGTAAGTAGTATAATATTTATATTTGAATTTCGTTTTCTAATTTAAAAAAATGATTCTCGAAAATATGACGATTAATGCCCATGCAAAATGGCAAATAAAGTCAATTAAATTATTATGATCAACACATAATTTACCGATTCAGAAAAATTAAACTAAAGTTTTCAACTGAATAGGAGTTACACTTTTTTTTATTAAGGGAAACCTTGAAAATTACTGTGTACAAAAAATTACGAACTCCGTCTGAAAGTGTATTTCGATAAGTTTTTACATTATAAAAAATAGGTTGAATCAGCAGGTAGAAGATTAAAGTATTGCACTGATTTTGCTCGTGATTACTTCGATCAGTTTTTCCGACAAAAAGTTTCTTTGCTATCGAAATTTTTTATTTCGATGCCCGAAGGATCCTTCAGTTTTTTTGGTATTCATGACCTTGTATCCCATGTTCTATTTGACTGAAGAGTTGTAATCACACCGTGAAAAAAAAACAGTCTACGATCGATTTAAAAAAGTGTGAAAAAACTTGATATCTTTTGAACGCTATGCATGAAAAAATTCTCGCCGTTAGAACTTCTTATACACATGGAATGTTTAGTAGAAAAAATTGATATTATTTTTTTTGGATAAAGAAAATAATAATTAAATTAATTAGTATTAAAGTACTTAGTTGTAATAATATTTTATTTATTCTAATCGAACACACTAAAAATACAAATAGTTATTACATTACCCACTGTTAAAAATGTTTCATATTACTCCGTTTTATTTTATTAATCCATAGAAAAATATACAGAGAAATTACATTAAAAAATAATAAACATCAAAAGTATTAACTATCAGAAATAGAAAATAATATATTCTTACTTCAAAGATCTAATAAAAATAAATTGAATTGTCAATTATTCAATTTCGCGAAATGATCATTTTAATAAAACTGTAGACAACCGTAAGAAAATAAATAATTAAGCTAAACAACTGTATTCAGTATTTCCACCTACAATAAAACCACATAAATTAAAATGTCCATCTCCATCACCCAAACACCTTAATCTACAAAACCCTTTAATTCTCCATTTCTCACAACAAATTGAATCCAATTATTCACAAACAATCTCCTAAACATCCAACAGTTCAACCTACAAGTAAAAAAAGGGATAAACCCTTTACTCCCAGCTCTAAAAAAACACAAACACCCCAATTTCTCATTCCCACATGCTCAGATTTGACCCAAAAAAAAGTCTTCATAAAAATCATCCCCAATTTTTCACCCCTTTTCATTACACTCTCCCTTATTTTTCTTTTCCTCTTTTTTTTCTTTAACACTAGAACTACCAACGGGGTCAAAATGACCGGTTCCGCATTTCTTCTAAGAATCCCTTAAGTTTATAACACTGCGATTTCCAAAATTCTTCATAACCATGTTTCTCTATAAAAATAATTAAATCGATTAATTTACTATCCCCCCTTATTTCTTTGTTTCAAACATATTTATCCAATGCTTCTAAATATACCGAATTTAATCCTTGGTAGTGGGGGTATTTGATTAATCTGATTGAAAGGTGTTATTTTATTTGTATGATTGTACGGTTTGCTTCAGTTACTAGCGAGTGCGTTACATGTTTTTAAAAAGAAGAAGAGAAAAACAAGAGTACGTGTACATTTGAACGTTGACCGTGGCACGATTACGATCGCTTTACTGAACCGTTTCCGAAATTATTATCTTTTATTAACATATTGCGTGTTATAATTTAAATACAGTGCCCGAAATTTCCATAAAGCCACCAAGTTTTTTGATGATATCTCATAATTTTTGTATATTTATGATTACATTTGAGGATATTCCATTTTAGGAGTATAAAAAACACATATACATATATCGATTGAAACAGTAGAAATAATGTTTATTTAAAAATACAAATATAAATATATAATTTTGTATAGAATAAAGTGCGAAATTTCTATAAAGCCATATATTTTTTGACGAAATTAGTTCAAAATTAACAATAATTTCTTTTTATTTCTATATTAATAATTCGTAAAACTACCGTTTCTTCGAACAACTTCGAAAAGACGGTTCGGCATTGTCGAAATCAAACTTTTAAGTGTGTCTTCTTGAATAGATGCCCATGCTCCGTTTACAAATTGATGCTTATAGGGATATGGGATGTTTTAATGGCGTAATTGCTAAAATAATTAATAGATCACGTACAGTTATAAATAATTACGTAAATTTGGGTAAGGACTATGGCAAAAATCATCGTAAAGGGGGAAATCAAAGGCTGACCAAGAGACAGCATTCATTGCTAATGAGATCTGCGTCAAAAGAACAGAGAAGTGCATCAGAACTTCGCGTTGAACTAGATTTGCCAGTAACTACGAGACGTGTACAGCAAATTTTGAAAGGTTACAAACGATTTCAGTGGACAAAAATAATGCGAAAACCAGCGCTAAAAGCGGAACACAAACAGGCTCGTCCTGATTTTGCAAAAGCACACATGTTCTGGTCTAAAGAATGGGAATATGTTATTTTTTCTGATGGAAAGAAATTCAATTTAGACGGACCAGATGGTTTTAAATATTAGTGGCACGATTTAAAAAAAGAAAAAGATACAGCAATGAGCCGCAACTTTGGTGGCGGTACATTAATGATCTGGGCCGCATTTAGAGCTGACGCCAAGACACCAATTTGCAGGATTACTCCTAAAATGAATTCTGTAAAACATACAGAATTGTTACACATGATTTTAATACCATTTACTGAAGATATTGGACATGATAACTTCATGTATCAACATGATAACGCTGCCGTCCATACATAAAATTATACAAAACAGTGGTTATGTCAAAAAAATATCAGGGTTTTGACATGGCCAGCGTGTTCTCCAGATTTAAACCTAATAGAAAACCTTTGGGGATACTCGCGAGAAAAGTTTATGGCAATTGTAAGCAATACAATACTATTATAGAATTATGGAAAGCAGTAAACGAAGCATGGGCATCTATTCAAGAAGACACACATAAAAGTTTGATTTCGACAATGCCGAACCGTCTTTTCGAAGTTATTCGAAGAAACGGTAGTTCTACGAATTATTAATATAGAAATAAATAAGAAATTATTGTTAATTTTGAACTAACTTCGTCAAAAAATACATGGCTTTATAGAAATTTCGCACTTTATTCTATACAAAATTATATATTTTTATTTTTAAATAAATATTATTTCTACTGTTTCAATCGATATATATGTGTTTTTAATACTCCTAAAATGGAATATCCTCAAATATAATCATAAATATAGAAAAATTATGAGATATCATCAAAAAACGTGGTGGCTTTATGGAAATTTCGGGCACTGTATAGCTTTCACGTCCGCGAACGTGTTAAAATTAAGAGCTCAGCTTCGCTGAGAGTTTTCTAGAGATGTCTACGAACCAATTTTTCGGTGTAATTTAAAAAAAAAAATAGTCGATTTTCTTGACCCACCCTACTGTATACATACCTTTGCCAAGTAAAGTGTCAACTTATTATTTAAAACCTACAGTAGTTCTAGTGTGAATCCAGCCTATTTCTCTATCGTTTCACCGCTTCGCGTACAGCGAACGGCAGTTACGGATTAATCTGCACACGTGACGACGGAATCGCGAAAGAGTCCAATAATGTGCATCCGAGTGGAAGCACGTGCCATCTCCTTGGCGACGGAATTCCGCGTTGTGTGCAGCCCGCTGAAAGCGACCGGGGAAACGGCGACTCGAGTTTTCGTGACAACGCGCACTTACTCGTCGCTTACATGCTTCGGGGAAAACGAAAGTCAGCCATTTACGGCCGTCTGAATGTTCCATCGGTGCTCGAAAGACTAGGGTGAAAGGGGGTGAAAGGGGGTGGAGAAACGAACGAACTTAAATACGCTTCCATTTCGCAGCGTTTCCACGAGGATTCGTCAAACGTTTCTGAAAGAACGCGGAGAATAAAATCTAGTGGAACGCTGTGATAAAATGTGTCCAATGTGTTTTGAGGTTCTCATCTGAGAGCCTCAAAAGAAGGTCATTTTCTCGAATTTTTTTCTCACTGAAGGAAATAAATGAAGAACTCTAACTTATCGTCACTTGTTTAATGAATGAAAAGGTGCAAAAAAAAATTTTTTTTATTGAAAAATAATGTGACAATGTTTGTTTACACGCCTCGTAATATGACGATCTCAAGAAAAGGTAGGCTAGCATTTACAAAAGTTATCAAAAATGACTAATGAAAGAATTTTTATAAAATATATGAGTGTAGTTGGAGCCCCTACTAGAATCATCAATGAAAGTCGAAAATTTAAAAAATGGCGGACATTTGAATGTTCTTTTTCGTTTTTTCACCTTTTTTTCGCTCTTTAACGTACTGTAACAAAAAAATAATGCATATATCCTTTTAATTCTAGTAGGGGCTCCAATAAATCAAATCTACTTCAAAACAAAACAAACAGAAAGACGATCTATCAGGTAGTTTTTGAGTAATCTTGGGCAACAATTTGAAAAACACGATTTTTCAGGAGACACGATTAAAGATTCGATCCACGAATCTGTGTTAACGTCTAAATATTATCCCTTGTGGCAAGAGTAAGATATCCTCCGCTCAAACTACCACTCGATTTCAATTTTTCAGTCAAAAAGTAGTTCTAGTTTTTATTCCATAACTTAAAAAAAAATTATATCCGACCAAACGGTTTTGGGAATATATTCTAAACATAATTTACTATCAAAAAATGAAAAAAAAAATTTTGAATTTTTGGTCGGTCGTAATGAGAACCTCCCCTTAAGTGTTTGATGGAGTGTCGAGGCAACGTAGCGAAATTTATAAGCCGTGATTTTGAATGGATTGAGTCATTTTGTTGGGGATTGATTAATGTTGGATTATTTTTGTATATTTTGAGGATTTGTGGTATTTTTAGATTGTTAATAGATAATTGTAATTTTATAGATCGCTAAAACTTATAATTGTTAATCGTTGCTTCGGCCTAATGAGCGATTAAAAAAACTCTATAAATATTAAATTACATAAAACGGAAAAAGAAAATTATTGTTAACACTATTTCTACCACGATTGTGTGTATACCTATTTCGACCAAATGGTTTCTTTTGAAACCTTTTCGATTGAATGCAAAACTGTGGGGATTTCAAATTACCAGTTAAATGTAGATAATTTAACAACTATTGTATAAAAAGTCAACAAATTAATTGTGGAGAAATGATTCAACTTAACGAATGATTTTAAGTTAAAATTTGAAAGGTGTCTTTTGACACCTTTTGGTAGAAGTAGTGTTAACTCACCCATCCACAGTGAGGAATATAGTTACTTAATTGAAAATAAAACGTCCAACGTTTCGATCCTTTATGGGACCCTCTTCAGGGACTATTTTTCAAACCATGTTCCCTTGGTAAAAAATAAATTAAAAACGTTATATCCGGAACAAAGAGCCAAAAAATAAAAAACAGAAAATAAATAAATAACTTTCTCTGTAACTAATAAAATAAATTTCCATATCGAATGAATCACTGTACAATTAATGAACGAATTAATAAAGATATTACAATTATAAACATAACAATTAATTGACTTACTCACTGTGAATGTTATTAAGTTGAAGGGAGAAGGTATGATCCTTCTTACCAGTAACACATCATAACGTGTACTGCGATTCAGATAAAAAGGGAGATGAAAAACACTGTAGTGAATATTCCCAAGATTCAAATGTAACCGCGATCGATAGATCGATCTATCTTATGTCAATAAAGAGGGCGCCGTAATTCAAAACAGTTGAAATGATACGTTCTTCGATGGTGGTATACCATTCAACAATTATTATAGCACAAAGAAAGAAAGAGCTATTCTTATTGAATTCGGCCATTTAGTAATGAGAAAGAGAAACCGAAAGAGAAACAAATTGAAGGTGATATTAATGAACAAATTGGCGGTAATTATCAGATGTAATGATATAATATGCAAATTTGAGTTTCACACTCATTTTTTCTGCAAAAGATCGTTGCGTTAAGTCTTTTTTACAAATTTACTTTTTTCATGAATTTTGACCATGAATAAATGGAAAACGTAGAACATTTCTAGATGCATTTGACATATTTAATATTCAACAAATTCCAGCACATCATTTTTAAGTTTCATCGTCGCTGCGTGAAATTAAATGAAGTAACAAAGTATCGATCAATATCTATAATTATTATTTTTATAATTCACCACGACAACAGCAGTCATTTATTTACCAGAAAACTCACATTTACCAAACACTCTAACAAAACTTTTACAGCTCACTCATTTCCGAATACCTTTCAATCATTTTATTCAAAAAAAATCAAATTTCCAATAAAATTTCAAAATCCAACACGATTTTCCTTTCACCCAAAAAGACATTTTGTCTGACACGACAGAGTTTCGACCCTAACTTGAACTTCCACGAGCCACCAAAATTTTTTCGAAAGCATCCTACCTTTTTCTGCAGCTGAAAAAAAACTTGCTAGTTTCGACTTTCTTTTCCCACGGGAATCGGTGCGCCGAGGCTCTCTCGACCTTGAACTTTGCTTCCCGCGGGATCTACGCGGGGTATAAAATCTAAATGGCACGATCACCGACTCGGATCGCCAGGAAACACGGTCGTGAACTTTTATACGATCCGTAAGCGCGAAAGCTGCCTGTTACGCGAATATAAATCGCTACACATGCACCGTTATTCCGTTCGGAATGATCTATTTCTCTCGACAAACTGCGAAATAAATCCTCCCCCCCCCCCTCCCTCCTCCCCCTCATCTCTCTATCGGGTGAATCGGGACGCCACTTGCGAATGCACCCCGGTGGAAAAAAGAATTTTTAAGATAACCTTGTTATTCTCAAAATAGTCTGAAAAATGCAAAAATATGGGCCAAGTACAAGGGGATGATATTTTGAAATAAATTGCTCGTTAATATAAACTTTATTTTATGAAGTATTTGAAATTAAATAAATGTGAATAAGTATTATTATTGTACAGTTTCGACACGATATTATTGCTAAATAAATATTTTGGGTTAACTAAATTTCCCAAGAAATGATTTCTTTTTAATAAATCTGCTTACTCTAAAAGTGTCCCACTTTTTACGCATAATGTTTCAATGATTGATGTTAACATGAATTAAAAAGGAACGATATGATACATATATTTAGAGAATATTCATTCTATATTGAGGCCTACCTTGTTATCAGAACGACGATTTTCCAGAAAATCTACCACATTTTTTTTATAGAAAATCGATTGAATAATAGAAACGAGATTTTGAGAAATTGAAAAGGAGTTTGGACGAATGGCGATGGTATTTGCGTTTCTAGAAAAAATCTTAACATTTAATTGACTGTTTTTATTGTATATAAAATAGCTTTTTATTGTAGGTGTACGTAACGCTAAAAAAAATGTCTAGATTGTGAAAATAGAATTTGAATTGACGTGAGAAGTGAGATCTGAATGCGTATGGAATTAACAATAATTATAAAGATTCAATTGAGTTTTTGGAAACTTTCGTTAAGTAAAGTAATTATTAATTAGTCCCTCTTTTCAGGCGTGAAATATTTTTCACCTCGACTCAGTTAACTTCGCGTTTCTGGAGCGTAAAATAATTTTATCACCGTCTAAAAAAATAAATAGAAAAAATATATATTTTATTGTAAAAAAATTAAATTCTCTGTATTAATTTTTCCTAGACTAATTTAATTATTGTATATTTAAAAACAAATGATTTCAAATGATCATCACGTCAGAGTTGTATCACTAGTATATTTACTTTTTAAATTCAATCATAATTGGAATAGCTCTATCCTTATTAATTAAAATTAAATACCAAATAAAAAATTGATCTCATTCATTAATACTATATCTTTCTTCTACACTTATTTAACAGTATTTCCATCGCGATTTTGTGTTTTTTTTCAACCAAAAGTTGTTTTTTAACACTTTTGCATTTTATTGCAAATAATAGCCAAAACTGTAGGAATTTCAAATTATTAGTTAAATATAAACAATTTGAGTAATATGTAATTATTGATACATTAATGTCTATTTTTAGAGATTATTTAAACAGGTTGTATTTCATACTTTTGACACCAAAGCACATTTATCCTTCAAAAATTAGTTTCGCTCGTTTTTATAATCAAAATACAAAAATCATAGCATTTCCACAAAAAGTATTTCGGCACATGCCATTCGAAAAAAAATGAAATACTCTATTTTTCATTCCATAAAAACGATGTGTTAACTTTATTTTATGTCCATCGTGTTCATATAAAATACCTATAAATGTCTGTTTCTAATTTATCACCAGGTAAACTCCATTCTTCTTCTAAAACTCTTTCTGCTTTTATATATGTAGATTTTATAATGAATTCCATAATATTATTGTCCAATTGTGAAAGAAATGTGGTGATTTCTTTTATAATTTATAATTTTTCGTTGGGCATGTTCAGTTCAATCATACATTTTTGAAAATGATATGAAGAGGTGTTCTGACAGAAAAGCAAGCGAATATCAAAAATATACAGCAACTCGAGTATTTTCCGTTACAACTGAAATCCGGATTCTTTAATCTGATTATAATTGATACAATTCTGTAAAATGGTGTGAATATTTCCGTGTAAAATTTCTACGTATTTTTCGTCAAAACTGAAATCGAGAATCTATAATCTGATTATGATCGATATAATGCTGTAAAACGGTCTCGATATTTCCATGTAAAATGCGTTAAACTTAGACAATATAATAAAATTCTAATCGCACAAAAAAACCACCAAAATTAATCGCGAAAAAAATGATAAAATTTTGAGAATAATTTTAATTTAAATATAGAAATCTCTCTTTTGAAGCTTTGCAATAGAAATCGTGTTAAATAACAATTATTAATTCGTCAATCTCACAAGAAAAGCCGCCAGAATGAATCGTGGAAAAACTGTTACTTTGGAAATAATTTCTATTTAAATTTTGAAACCTATCTTTTAACACTTTGCAATAGAAATCGTGTTAAATAACAATTATTAATTCGTCAATAACCTAATATTTAATGCTGTAAACTGGTATCGATATTTCCATGTAAAATGCGTTAAAATTAGACACAATAATAAAATTCTTATCACACAAAAATCCACCAAAATTAATCGCGGAAATAATTTCAAACTTAGCGGATAATTTTAATTTAAATTTAGAAATCTCTCTTTTGAAGCTTTGCAATAGAAATCGTGTTAAATAACAATTATTAATTCGTCAATATCACAAAAAAGCCGCCAGAATGAATCGTGGAAAAACTCTTACTTTGGAAATAATTTTAATTTAAATTTTGAAACCTATCTTTTAACACTTTGCAATAGAAATCGTGTTAAATAACAATTATTAATTCGTCAATAACCTAATATTTAATGCCGTAAACTGGTATCGATATTTCCATGTAAAATGCGTTAAACTTAGACATAATAATAAAATTCTTATCACACAAAAATCCACCAAAATTAATCGCAGAAAAAATTTCAAACTTAGCGAATAATTTTAATTTAAATTTTGAAACCTATCTTTTAACACTTTGCCATAGAAATCGTGTTAAATAACAATTATTAATTCGTCAATATCGCACGAAATGCCACCAGAATTAATTGTGGAAAAACTGTTACTTTGCGAATAATTTCTATTTAAATTTTGAAACCTATCTTTTAACACTTTGCAATAGAAATCGTGTTAAATAACAATTATTAATTCGTCAATAACCTAATATTTAATGCTGTAAACTGGTATCGATATTTCCATGTAAAATGCGTTAAACTTAGACATAATAATAAAATTCTTATCACACAAAAATCCACCAAAATTAATCGCAGAAAAAATTTCAAACTTAGCGAATAATTTTAATTTTAATTTAGAAATCTCTCTTTTGAAGCTTTGCAATAGAAATCGTGTTAAATAACAATTATTAATTCGTCAATATCACAAGAAAAGCCGCCAGAATGAATCGTGGAAAAACTGTTACTTTGGAAATAATTTTAATTTAAATTTTGAAACCTATCTTTTAACACTTTGCAATAGAAATCGTGTTAAATAACAATTATTAATTCGTCAATAACCTAATATTTAATGCTGTAAACTGGTATCGATATTTCCATGTAAAATGCGTTAAACTTAGACATAATAATAAAATTCTTATCACACAAAAATCCACCAAAATTAATCGCAGAAAAAATTTCAAACTTAGCGAATAATTTTAATTTAAATTTTGAAACCTATCTTTTAACACTTTGCCATAGAAATCGTGTTAAATAACAATTATATTAATTCGTCAATAACCTAATATTCCATACAACAAAGAATCTTTAATTAAAAAAAAAATGTTTATTATTTTCAATAAAGCACAACAGCTCCGTTCACCGGCCGCATAAAATTATTACTTCCTCTACGTGATTCGCGGTACGAATTGCCGAGTTCATTTCGCAGGGGTGAAATCGACGATTGCGCCGACCACGAATGGCTTCATTGCAACGCGAACGACGCACATTTCGAAATCGTCCGACGGAACACCCTTACCAGAATTACGACCTCTGTCCCTTCGCGTACTTCGCTCGTAAAAAGGGAATGTCGACGATAAATAGACGGAAAAAGAACTCGCTTCACTTTAGTGCGCGAGGAAGTTCCCTAAAAGGGTCGGAGGGCCGTTCATAATCGATTACAACGCGTATCGGTGATTCACCGGGTAAACCGGATGTTCGTCGAGAGCTAATACAGCCGGAAGTTGGAATGTCGGGCGATGATTAAACGGAATTTTGATTACTGACACGAATGGACGAAGTTGGGAATTTTTATGACTTTTTTTTGGGAACTTACAAAGGGAGACACAGGGTAATCACAGAGTTTTTTTGGGGTGAAACTGGTTGCAAATGGTAGAAAGTGAAATTCATTTTTATAAAAAATCGACGGTAGGATTTTTTATTATTGTAATTTTTAGGGTGGTCGTTAAGAATTAAATCTTTTGCGACGCCCCCTAAAAAGCTTCCTTTTGATGAAAGAACATTGGGAAATTTTTTTTAAATTAAAAACCACACGTGCCTCAAGATGATCTAAGTTAATACGAAAAGAGAGTTTAAGAGATATTCGTCATCAAATTTTAATGATTGCCAACGATTTTTTGATCCACCCTAATATATGTATACATTATTTGAAAAAACATTAGTTAGTATAAATAACAGTACACAAAAATTTAAATTCAATTTTTTTTTTATCAATAATTTATTGTAAAAGTAATGGCATTACAAATACGAAAGAAAGTTTACTTAAACCTTGGAGTGAAGAAATTTAGATATTAAAATTACGTTTGTACTAATTCAGTTTTAAAATAACAATATTAATTTGAATATCTTTCATTTGTTTATTTAATAGACCAAATCAACTGGGAAAAATTTTGAATTAAATTTTTTTTTATTGTTATTTTGATTAACTGGGTTTTTTTATTGATTTCGGTTCGATAATTGTTTATATTTCAAATAAAGTTGTATATTCCATAACAATTCCCAAAAACATGATTATACCAAAAAATTAACTTAGATCGTCTTGAGGCACGTGTTGTTTTTAATTTAAAAAGATTTTTCCCAGTGTTTTTGCATCATAAGGAAGCTTTTTGCGGGGCGTCGCAAAAGATTTAATTTTTAACGACCACCCTAGTAATTTTTCAATATTATATTTTAAGAGATCCAAAAAATCTTATTCAAGTTAAAACGTTGTCAATGAATCAAGCCCAATTTTTTCAGGTCACAGAGTTTGATGTAAGGAACAAAAAATGTTTATGATATATTGCTCCTAAAGTAATAGTTTAATTTAAAAAATGATATTTGTAATTGTTAGTATGCAATCGTATTTAGTTTTGTGTATCGTTTTTTTTTAATATTTTGGGGAAAACATGTTTGAAGAAATGGAATTGTGGAAAGTATTGGAGAAAGTTTTTTTATATTATAATAATTTATATTTCTTAGTGTTGAATGTAATATAAGGGTTCGATAATAGTGATTTTAACATTTTATTTCTCAAAATTCGGTGTGTCCGATTAATTTTTAATCGTTGCAAGTTTTAAAGTATAGAAATACAAAAGCTTTGAAGTTTCGGAACGCAGAAATTTCACATTGGAAAATTTCCGGACGCTAGAGATTTGACGCGTTGAAATTTTTAAACGGCAAATGTTTTGTGGCGTAAAAAGTTCAAAGCATTATCTTTCGAGACGTCAAGATTTTCTGGGTGTGAAATTTGCATTCGCGAGAAGTTTCAGAGCGCAGAAAATTCGAAGCGGTAAATTTCCAAATGTGAGAAATTTTTAAATGCGAAAAATTTCCAAACGTCAGAAATTTCTAAATGCAAAAAATTTGCAAACATCAGAAATTTCTAAACGTGAAAAATTTTGCGGCGTTGAAATTTCCAGGGGTAAGAAATTTTAAAGCAGAAAATTTCCGGGCGTCAGAAATTTCTACGGGCAGTACTTTCCTTCGTGAAAAATTTTCCAGCTTCAAATTACCCGTGTGGAAATCATTATTTCTTAATTATTATTTCGATAATTATAAAATATGATATTTAAAAACTTCAATTTTCAAAACTTTTGAAATTCACCTGTATGGATATTAATTACAAGCACAAAGTTTCCACAATTAAAAAATTACAATTTTCAAAATTCGAAATGCCGTAAAGTTTATAAACTAAATCCGACACGGATTCCCGACTTCTAAATTCTATTCTAAATTAAACCCACACAAAATAACAATATCAAAGCAAAAACAACTCAACAACAAATTATCCACAATTTCATAAACATTTCTCTGATTTCACAGCCACGCAAATTTTCTACAATCTCGACCTAGATTTCTAATCACGTTAAACCCATTCTAAGCTTTCTAACTACCGGCGAACGAAACGAAACAAATCGATTGCGTAACAAGTTGACGAATTCCACAATTTGCATGCTTCGATCAAGGTTTGTCGCACGTCCCGTGGGTAACGTAAAACTAAATCTCGACGGATTTGTGGAGCGGTTAAACTACGCGACACGGTTAGTTCACGGAGCATGATGTATTTCCCACAGTGGAGTTAGGGTCGAACTGCCAAAGGTTAATTGCGACTTAACTTTTCTTTAACTTTCCTTTGGCTACGAATTATTTATTTGTACCTTAAGGGGTTATATACAGTTAAGAGGCGCAAAAAATGCGATTTTTCAAGAATTTCTCCTGAAAAGACAGTAAAATTGATCAATGCAAAAATTTGTACACATATTGAGATAACTTTTAACTGTATTTTGACTTTTTTTATTTGTAAAAATAATAATTTTGAGAGCTGTTATAGCTGATCTCCAGGAGCTCCTCTAAAAAAAAGCACGATATCTCGGGACTGAATCTTTTAAAATGAAAAAACCAAACGGATTTCGTTAAAGTAACGTATAATCTAGTAATTAATCGAAGGAATAAACAAAATAAAAGTTTTTGACAAAATGGCAGTTTCTATAAAAAAAAAATCGATTTTTCACCAAAATTTTTGCCTTAAATTGTTCATAAAAAAAGAAATATTCATCGGTGAAAAGAAACCTTCGATTAATTACTAAAAAATATAGTCAACAAGCTTGTGTTAAAATTTGAGACTGATCGGTCCAGCTATTTTTGAGAAATCGTGGTCACGGCGTTTGAAAACACTGTTTGGAGAAAAACGCACTCAAAGTTTGAGAAGCCGTTAATAGAAACTATAGTAAAGGCAACTTCAAATTATTTAGTAACAACAACCAAAGTCGGAAAAATTAAATTTGAATGTAATTGAGCCAACATCAATTTCAGTTATCCAAATATCAACAACTGTATCTAGTTGCCGGAACTAATTAAGGGGAACTAATAATTTTTTCGGTGTGGACCAACTACTTTCAAACGCTCTGACACGTCTTTACGAATATGCGTGTAACTTGGACAATAATCGCCGAATTGACTTGAAATTTTCTGTGTATGTACTTAAATGTATGTACATTACGAAAATGAAATAAAAAAAATCGATTTTTTGAAAATTATAACTGTATATAACCCTTTAAGCGAAGTCGCAAGTGGAAAGTGGAAGAAAAAATGTCAAATTTTGTGTAGAATGATGTGGGGCCCTGCAATAAGGTCTTACGGCACTGAGGTGTAATAATAGTTATAAGAAATATATATAATTTAATTTTCATAGATAATTTTATATAAAATACGTTTATCAGAAATTTGTTTTTTTTTGTTAACCGTTGGAGATTCGAATTCGATTTTTTAAGGTGTTAGGAATCACAATTTTATAGACTTATATATACTAATTTTTTAAATTACATTTTCTTTCGGTTTTGATAATAATTTACAGGAACTATTAATATTTTTATATAATATTTACTGTATGAAATAAAATCTGTAAAATTACACTTCAAAAATTAATTTTGAGGAATGAAACATCAATATCGAATGTTATAATGATTAGGATCACATAAAGCAATGTTTAATAAGCTTGGGACCTCATTTTCAAAACATAATTGAGGCCAACTGAAGAAACAAGTTTGCAAAGAAACCTATTGGAATACACAAACTGGTTTATTATTGGACTTATTGATCCACCGCCTACATTAGTATATATTCCCTCTATTTTTATTTATCTATCAAGGAACAATAATATCCAATGAAACAAGAAATCAATAAGCTAAGTGTCCGAGGAATAAAAAACAAACCTAATTATGCAATTACTTCTCTCTGAAAAATTATTCAAAACAAATGAAATCTAATTTGTCTTTTTAAAAATTCAATTCTAATTCAAAGCACTATTTAAAAAACTATAATTTAAAAATCTACAAAACATTCAAAGGAGACACAATTTTTCCACATAAATTAATTAATCTCTCTGAATTAACAATACTTAATTAATTCCTGTGTATCGCACAAATTTGATAATTCAAATAAAAATGAATCCAAATTTTCCTTTTTAAAAATTGAACTCTAATTTCAAGCACTATTTAAAAAAACTATAATTTAAAAATCTACAAAACATTCAAAGGAGACACAATTTTTCCCCATAAATTAATTAATCTCTCTGAATTAACAATACTTAATTAATTCCTGTGTATCGCACAAATTTAATAATTCGAATAAAAATGAATCCAAATTTTCCTTTTTAAAAATTGAATTAAAATTGAATTAAAAACTACAGAACGTCCAATCGAGGAACTATTTTTTCCCACAAATTAATTAATCTCCCTGAATTAATAATACTCACTTAATTCCCGTGAATCGTACAAATTTCATAATAAAAATTTTGTTTAAATTCCTTCAGAAAAAAACATTTCTCAAAGCTCTCGCAAGCTTCTACGACTCGCTGGAAGCGATAAAAGCACAAATTCGATGGGAATAAGAGCGTAAAAGTGAATGGTGGACATCTAATTTCATGGAACTCGAGATTCCATACAGGTAATAACGTTTTACCTCTCCTCGAATTCCTTTATGGCGCTCTATTCTTTAGATTCGCACGGAAACTAGTGTTCACCGTATTTCCGCGAGCGGACGATACTTTTTCGCGAGACAACAGGTTTCCCGGAAATTAGCCGGTTATCGCGAACAAGTTATTTCGTCGAGTGGCAAAGTTAAATTTCTCGCGAATCGTTCAATTTTCACTCGGAACGTCAGTTTATCAGCTTTTGTTTAACACACACACCCCGTTTCTCCATTTTCGCGGAGTATCCGTTCCACATGGATTCGTTTTACGCGAATGAAAATCGCGTAAATAGAGTCTGTCGGTGCAAACGAAAACAAAATATTCGAGAGAACCGCTGGTATAAGTTTTCGAAATACGAATTTATTTGTTTCGCACAGATTAACAAAAAATAATAATAATAATGTTATTTAAAGCGATGGTAGCTGACAATGAGCTAAATGAAATTATTTAAAAGTATTATAATTCACCAACAAATTATAATAATAATACCAATTCAAATATTCAGAGCTGAGCTAAACGAAATTATTCAAAGTATTCTAATTCACAAACGACTAATAATAATGATAATGATAATTAAAGTAATCGTAACTGACAATGAGCTAAATTCAATTATTTGAAAGTATTATAATTCACCAATAAATAAGAATAATGTAAGAAATTAATAACCTTTATCTGGCAAACCGATCAGTATAACTAAGAAATTATATATTAATAAATTGACAAAATTAACAAAATATTTGAAACAAATATAAAATATAATATTTTACTCACGAAACCATCCCTAATAAGGTAAATTACTTTATTTGTAATTAATTTCCAACGTTTCGGCCTTTGTATTAGGCCCTCTTTAGGGATAAATCACGGTATAATACCTTATTACGGATGGTTTTTAAATTGCTTCCCTAAAATAGGGAAGCAGGGGACACTTTCAACACATGTTTTCTCTACATATATGAGACTGTAACGTACTGCAGTATGTTATATTTTTTATTTGTTTCAAATATTTTGTTAATTTTGTCAATTTATTAATACATAATTTCTTAATTATACTGATCGGTTTGCCAGATAAAGGTTATTAATTTCTTACATTATAATACGATCGATACAATTTTAGGTAATCATTAAAATAATAATAATAATGAAAATTCAAATAAATAACGCTGATGTAAATAAAATTATTCAAAACTACTATAATTCACTGGAAATCATTTGAACTGACGAATCCATGATCAAAATCATAACCGGCTTGTAAAAAAACGCTGATTGCATGATATTAAATTCCATTCATAAAAAATACGCCTAAATAGAATCATAGCTTCCCGCGAAAATTAAGGGGACAGGTGTAATTAGTAAAAAAATTATTTAAAATAACTATCAATCGAGAAACTGTCGCCCGACGGGAATATCCAATAAAACGATTGTAACACTATCCAGCGCCTGCCGACGAAATTGACAAACAATTCGCAGGGCAAAGGGTTAAAACGGCTGAAATTTCACTCGCCGGAATGAAGTCCAACGTTTTCGGCTTTTCAATTTCGTGCTATCGGTTATAAAGCATCGCGTGGCCACGTTCGATAAAATCCTCGCGGCCCGGATAATCCTGGGCAAAAAATCCGACGTATCCGACGTCGCCCCGACGGCGTTCGGATTGCCGACGGTGCCGATTCACCGGGAAACGTCGAGCGTTTTTCTAACGAGAGAAAATTACTGATAATATTGATAAGAAATCTCCGGACAACTTTCCACCCGTCGAAATAACGCGTCCGTCGACGTTACGAATTTCTTTTCGCGTTCCCGCGAGAACCGTCGACGACGGTTTTCAGGAAAATGTGATTTCTTTTTTTTTTTTTTTTTTTTTTGGGATACGAAATCAATTTGTGAGAACGGGGGTGATAATTAAATCTGACTTGATTTTTTTTAATGTGATTCACTTATCGGACTTCAGAAAGGACCTCGTTGATTGCAAGGCATTGGAATTTTTCATTTCTTCAAAATGCTGTGGAAAGTTTAGATAGAAAATTAAAGAAAATGATTTAGGGATTATTTAGGTTTATGAAAGGGTTATAGTTTAGGTTGATAAGGTAGCTGTCGATGTAAAAAAAAGGAAAATTAAAGAAAAGTGAAGAGAGTTCGGAAAATTGGTATTTTTAAATAATTGGTATGGTGCTTAAAATACAAAATTAAGGTGTGAAACTTTTTGAGAAGACTGTACACGTATTTAATAATAAGTTTTTTGGAAAAAAAAGACTTTGAGGTTTGAATATTACTATTGTCATTGATTAATGTGAGTTTCTGTCAGCTGTAATACAGAGTGTCTCAAAAGTAATTAAAAAATAAGTATGTCAATTGAATTGGATGAACAAATACAGTCACATAATTAACTATACCCAAAAAGAATTGTAGTTGTCGACATTAAACAATTGTCGATTAATTTTGTAACTTTGAAATGAGAGAAAAATCTCACTATTTTGTGAATTTTTAATAACAGAATCGCTAATTAGAATTTTTTAAAACTTTCACTACCTTTAAACAATATAGGTAGTACAGGACATAAAAAAATGCGTAACACAAAAAAGTGATCGTTACTTTTAATTTGCTAATGAACAGTATAAAAAAACCAAAAATTTTATAATCACACCAAACAATTCTTATCTGGCGATTTCCTCCATTTCAAAAATCGTAAAAATGTAAAAGTGTCGACCCTCGGAAACAAAATAGTCAATTTTCCCGAAAATAGACCACTGTCTTTGAAAATAAACAAAAAACAGTAAATCAAATAATAAAAATCTCACAATTTACATGCAAATTGTTCAAAGTCCACTGAATTCCTTTTAAAAACTATTAAGACAATTACACGAACGAAGTAATAATTTAAGTTAGCAAAATGTTGAGTTTTATCAAAATAATCAAAAATGTAACACGTATTTACGAACACAGAAGAAAGTATTTTTCATTTTTAAGTTTTCCATCTCTTCCAAAGTGCATTTTCGAATTTCTTGCTCATTTATTTACAACAGCGACATAGTTACTTCGTAACACACTTGCCGCAAAAAATTGTCCCGAGAACTTGACTCTCAAAGCGACTAAAAGCTTAAGTGAAAGTGACAAAAAATCGTCGAAATTATGTACGAATAAATAGCGACCTATATTCACTATTTCCACCCTCTATAAAACCATGAAACCTAAATTTACATATCCATCATCTAAATTTCTTAATTTAAAAAATTCATTGACTCTCCATTTCTCACAGCGAATGGTATCCAATTTTTTACAACAATCTTTTACATAACACTCCAACGTGCAAGCAAAAAAACATGAGTTACACAGGGATGAACCCTACATTCCATCCCTAAAAAAAACACCCCCAATTTCTCATCCCGAATGCTCAGATTTGACCGAAAAATCTTCGTGAAAAACGTCAACGATTTTTCATTTTTCCAACTTCATTACACTCGCCCCTTATCTTTATTTTCATTATTTATGTAATCCACTATTTCTATTTAAAAAAAAACGGATCGATTTCCCACGAACTGCGAATGAATAGATTTTAAAAAATAAATAAAAAAATTTTAATAAACTTTGATTGGCAGCAGTGTTACAATTTTTTAGCGTTTAATTGATTTTCATCTAGAAAATCTCAACTTTGAGTCTTGCGTATATTATAGTGGTGTTTGAATTAATTAAAAATCGAGCGAATTATTTTTCTTCGTTCTATATTTTCAATTAACGTATTATTCTTAACGATGAATAGGTAGTAATTTGTGCGTTATTCAGTTAAAAGAAATTTCTTTCCAAACTATTTCTTCCTATGGAATTTTCAAGGTTTATTTATTTTTATCAAAATTTAATTATCCCCTGCGTCAATCTATATTTTCATTAAACCGATCATTTTCACCTGGCGCTGTGCGCGCAGGAGAAACTAGCGATTTTTTTCGCATTAGCTTTAATGGATTTGCAGTGCCGCGTGAATGTATGTATGTATATGTCTACATACATATACAGGGTGTAACAAAAATTCTGGGACACCTTTTCAGTATCGATAGTACGCACCAAAAGATGAAAAAAAGGTCTATAAAGTTTTGTCTAAAAACCACCCCCTATGGAGATACAACCCCTTTTGTAAAAAATTAAAAAAAAATCATATCTCCGAAATGGTACGTTGTAGAAGACCCGTTTTGATTGCAATACAACCGGAGAAGATCAAAGATAATAGAAAAAAATATAATTGCTGCGATTATTACTGTTAAGTAGCATTTATTCTTGTTTAATCCAAACAACGTCGATTACCTATATCGTAGCAGATTTGTAACAACTTGGGAAAAATTAAGGACAAACACTAAATCTTCCTTTGCGTAGATAGTGATATTTTTTTCGTAAACTTTAGTCTCTCCCGGTTATATTGCAATCAAAATCGGTCCTCTACGACGTACCATTTCGGAGATATGATTTTTTAAAAACATTTTACAAAAGGGGTTCTATCTCGATAGAGGGTGGTTTTTAGACAAAACTTTATAAACTTTTTTTTCATCTTTTGGTGCATACTATCTATACTGAAAAAGTGTCCCAGAATTTTTGTTACACCCTGTATATACACGTATACACGTGTAGTTGTTCGTCCGTGTCAGGCAGAAAATTGCCGGCACGTGATGAAAATTGTCACCGGACGAGTCATGTTGAAAATGTCGATCATTGTAAGTGCGTATATGTGTGTGTGTAAGTGTGCGCGTGTATGTGTGTGTCTACGGGAAATAATATTTTTTCCACGTGTTTACTCGCCAGCTTACCGAATGAATTATTCCGGGGTTCCGTTTGTTCGCGATGGTCGATAAATTCATACGGTGTTGTATTTACGGACGGAGTTGTCGAAACAACTCTAATTATATCGATCGATAAACACACGAGTTTCAGAACACAGCTTTCGGCGTGTCAGTGAAACGCGTGTGAATTTCGGCGATTATATCGATTCGTATGAAATTTGTGTACGAAGGTGTGTTTGTGAAATGTAATACGGATATTTGTGCAGAAAGTGGTGAAAAGTGTTTAATTGGTTTTTAATGAATTTATGTTTTGTCGCTTCGGTAAATTGGGATATTAACGATTATATTATGTATATGTATATTAGGGTGGTCGTTAAAAATTAAATCTTTTGCGACGCCCCCCCCCCAAAAAAAAAGCTTCCTTTTGATGCAAAAACACTGGGAGAATTTTGTTTTAATTAAAAACAACACGTGTCTCAAGACGATCTAAGTTAATTTTTTGGTATAATCATATTTTTCGGGAATTTTTATGGAAAATACGATTTTATTCGAAATATAAACAATTATAGAACCCAAATCAATAAAGAAACATTAGTTAATTAAAATAACAATAAACAAAAATTTAAATTCTTTGTTGTCTAGATATATACATACTCTTTTGTTAGAAATTCGAGAAATGAATCTTATTGTATGGGGTCCTGTTAGTTCACTTATGGCGGTGGCATAATCTTTTAATGGAACTTCGTCTATAGAATCTAATATAATCACTTGGTCTTTTTTGTTTTTTTTTTAATATAATAAATTTCCCAGCATGCATCAAATTAATAGGTGAAATCTAACATTCGAACACAGTCGCTAATAACCCTAGACGTTGATGCGACTATAAAGAAAAAGAAGAAGAAGAAGAAGAAAAATTTAAATTCAAAAATTTTCCCAGTTGATTTAGTCTATTAAATAAAAAAATGAAAGATACTCAAATTGATATTTTTATTTTAAAACTAAATTAGTACAAACGTAAATTTAATATCTGGATTTCTTCACTCCAAGGTTTAAGTAAACTTTCTTTCGTATTTTTAATGCCATTACTTCTATAATAAATTATTGATTAAAAAAAAATTTGAATTTAAATTTTTGTGTACTGTTATTTATATTAACTAATGTTTTTTCAAATAATGTATACATATATTAGGGTGGATCAAAAAATCGTTGCCAATCATTAAAATTTGATGACGAATATCTCTTAAACGCTTAATTTTATCGACTAAGTATATCAGAACTTTTATAGAGCATTAAATTTCCTACAAAATGACGTTTGCACGTTTCATAATTCATATTGGTTCGCGAGTTATAAAATTCATAAGCAAAAAACAAATTTTTCTTAAAATAATCAAACTTCAATCGTCAATATCTTCTAAATGGTGAAATTGACGGTAAAAATATAAGAGACCTAAATTATATATAAAGCTTTGCAAAATGATAAAGTTATGAGCAAGAGATGAATTTTTTACTCTTGGACCGAGTAAAATATATAAAACTATAATGCGGAGGAAATTCCCATTAGAATTAAGAGCTCAGCTTTGCTGAGAATTTTCTAGAGGTGTCTACGAACCAGTTTTTCTGTGTAACTAGTAAAAAAAAGTCGATTTTTTAACCCACCCTAGTACACATGTGTTACAAAGGATATCTAATGGTTTTGATGTTTAATCAGTTTTTTTGGAAAGTATTAAAGAGCAAATCTCGATAAATTTTAAAATATAACAAAAATAATTATAAAATATAGAATAAAAATGAATAAATATGAATAATAATGATAGAACATTGAGTAAATATCCGTAAATATAAGTGTTTAAAGACGATGTCGAGAAATTACTGATAAAATAAATTGACCTGTTTTTTGTTACGCATACATCTAATGCAACATGTAGGTAGTAATTAGTTAGTAATTGGAAAATGTATTTTTCAATGGAAAAACTGAAATTTGAATACTATATAGATCAGTCTCTATTTTTTAATGTTTTTCTTGTGAGAAATCCGAAATAGATTTCCCTGCGTATCTAATGATTTGATTTTGAACAATATTATTGTGCTTGAAATTTTAAGCGATGGAAATTTCTCAAAGCTCTCATAGAAATTTCTCATAGAAATTTCAGAGCTAAAATTTCCGTGCGTCTGGATTTTTAAGACTTTAGTTTCCAATCGCTAGAAATTTCGCACTGTAAAAATTTCAAGCGCCAAGAATTTTGATGTTTTTAAATTACAAAGTGGTAAATTTCCATGCGCCGGAAATTTCACGGTGTTGAAATTATAAACCAAAGGTTTAACGCAGGAAATTTTCGGACGCCATAAATTTCCCAGAGTAAAAATTTCAAGCGCCAAAAAATTCCAATGGATTGAAATTACAAAGCGGAAAATTTCCGTGCACCAGAAATTTCACGGCGTTAAAATTACAAAGCAACAAAAAGTTCGAAGAGGGAAATTTCTGGCGTCCAAAAATTTCCACGGATTGAGTTTCCAAAGCGACAGTGATTCAAAAGCATAAAATTTCCAATCGACGGAAATTTCAAAGCGTAATATTCTCCGGCGCCACAAATATGAATATATCAAAATTTCCAATAGTCAAAAATTTCAAACCATCAAAACGAAAAATCACAAAAAACTAAACCTCACACCATAAACATTCCAAGCCTCAAAAATTTCAATCCATCAAAATGAAAAATCACAAAAAACTAAACCACTCAAAAATTTCAAATCCAAAGTAAATACACTAAACATCACTTTCATCATGTCAAAATTCCCAATAGTAAAAAATTTCAAATCATCAAAACGAAAAATCACAAAAAACCAAACCTCTCACCATAAACATTCCAAGCCTCAAAAATTTCAAATCCAAAGTAAATACACTAAATATCACTTTCATCATGTCAAAATTTCCAATAGTAAAAAATTTCAAATCATCAAAACGAAAAATTACAAAAAACTAAAACCCACACCATAAATATTCCAAGCCTCAAAAATTTCAAATCCAAAGTAAATACACTAAATATCACTTTCATCATGTCAAAATTTCCAATAGTAAAAAATTTCAAATCATCAAAACGAAAAATCACAAAAAACTAAACCTCACACCATAAATATTCCATGCCTCAAAAATTTTGAAATCTAAAGTAAATACACTAAATATGACTTTCATCATGTCAACATTTCCAATAGTAAAAAATTTCAATCCATCAAAATGAAAAATCACAAAAAACTAAACCACACGCCATAAATATTCCAAGCCTCAAAAATTTCAAATTCAAAGTAAATACACTAAATATCACTTTCATCGCGTCAAAATTTCCAATAGTCCATAATATCAAATCATTAAAACGAAAAATTACAAAAAACAACCTCACACCATAAATATTCCAAGCCTCAAAAATTTCAAATCCAAAGTAAATACACTAAATATCACTTTCATCATGTCAAAATTTCCAATAGTAAAAAATTTCAAATCATCAAAACGAAAAATCACAAAAAACTAAACCTCACACCATAAATATTCCAAGCCTCAAAAATTTCAAGTGCAAAGTAAATACACTAAATATCACTTTCATCATGTCAAAATTTCCAATAGTAAAAAATTTAAACTAAATCTCTAAAACTAAATAAAACTAAATCTCTCACCATAAATATTCCAACCTCAAAAATTTCAAATCCAAATTAAATACAGTAAATATCTCTTTGATCCAAATCGTAATTAAAATTTATCCGCTCATTAATTTTAATTCCAATGCATTCCATATAATTTCTACACCAACAAGTTAATACATACGTAGCGTGAGAAAAAATTCGCAAAGAAAACGAGTGACGTTCGTCCGAGGACATTTTATCACTTTTTCTCCGTTCCCGACGGCTTTTAATTGTGCGTTCATTAATACCAACTTGTTCAGAACCGTTTGCAACCGGAATTAGAGGAAAAGCAATGGGTGCGGCGGCGCAGCACGGAGACCAATTATAATTACAGACCAACAAAGAGAACAACGAGGAGGAGTTTTCATCCTTTATTAGGACAAAGAGTTGCTCTTTTCAAATGCATTTACCGAGCTCCACAATGAACCGGAATGGCTGAAAGAATTTTCTATGTCCAATCTACCAACTCTGGTACTTCAAGGAATTACAAATAAATACAAAAGCAAATACAAACGAATTTGTTCGAAAAACACAGGTATTTTCCCCAAATTAGATAGCCACATCTAAGACATTACGGAATAATATATAAAAAGTTTAAACAATTAAAAAGAGTTGAATATACAAAGATTTAAACGATTTGTGAAATATTTGGTAGTTTTTTGAATTATGAAAAATAAGAAACGAAAGTTGTGAAGGTATTTATGATTTTAAAAAATACCAAAGTGCCCATGAAATTTTTAAAAAAACTGTCCTAAAAATGTAATTGTTTATCGAAATATGTCGGAAGTGTGATATTCGTGGATTCTATGATTAATATCTGCGGTCAAAATAAAATCTGTTACAAACAACAATTTCGGAACCGTGAGAGATAGAGATTTGATAATAATTGTGGTATTATTCGGTGGAATGTGGCCTTCCTATCTACCAGATAGTGCTATTATCTGAATTCAACCGCGGCGAAGATACAAAAGGTCACCTTGAAAACTCTCGATAGGAAAAAATAGTTTGGAAAGAAATTTATTTCAACTGAGTAACGTGAAACTTACTATTCATTATTAAAAATAATGTGTCTATGGAAAGTATAGAAAGAAGAAAAATAATTGGCTCGACTTTAATTAATTTTAAAAAGTGCTGTAATATATTCAAGATTCAAAATTCAGATTTTCAGATGAACATAAATAAAACACTAAAAAATTGTAACAATGCTGCGAGCCATAATAGCTTTAAGTGTGGAAAAATGCCATTTTTTGAGGAAATCTGATTTTTATTAAATATGACACATATTTTGGAAAAAATCAGTTGGAAGATACTCGTCGTCTGCAGCAACAAATATTTAATTACCAAATCAGTCTTCGAAGAAAGTTAAAAAATGATTTTTTCAACAAAAAAACCCAAATATTATACTTGTATTTGCACCAAATTTTTCAAACTATCGTTTCAAAGAACTGACCTTAGTATTAAATTTCTCTTTTCGTAATTAACGACGCATTATCCCTGTTGACCGATCTAATTAATTCAAATGAACTTTAAATTAATAAACCTTAATTACGAATACTATTCAAAAACCCACTAAAATCTGTTCGAATGACGCGATACTTTCACCGACAATACAACCATTTAAATCCATTTAAACACCTCAAATACATTTAAATGCCACACATACATTTCAATACGACAAATACATTTAAATCCTACAGAGACTTTTAAAAACTACAAATACGTTTAAATACTACAGATACTTTTTACAACTACAAATACGTTTAAATACTACAGACACTTTTAACAACTACAAATACATTTAAATACTACAGACACTTTTAAAAACTACAAATACGTTTAAATACTACAGACACTTTTTACAACTACAAATACATTTAAATAGTACACATGAATTAAAATACTACAAACACATTTAAACACTAATTTCACCGTAACACATTGGTAAATCCGCTTACAATATCACCAATTTTTAATCGTCCAGTAATCGGATGCCTGTAACTGTTGCAATTTCATACGCCTATTAACGGAACTCTCACGGTAATTAGACTGTCAGTCCAGCGTGTGCGCATATTCGCGATTGATGTAACCCGCCGGGATGTAAATCAATTCAGGCGGAAATTCACGTCTGATTTCGCACTGTTACGCGATGCAACTGTAACAGCCATTTTATTTTTCAATAATTATTCTAGCAATCGAGGAGAATATAGATCCTGTTCCATTGTTGATAGAACCATTGAGTTTTGTTTAATTATATAATATTTCTCTAACGTGCAAACAAAATCTTTGTATTGGAATTTGTTTAATAATTTTTTAACAAATTTATTGATGAATTGAAATATTTATGCACGAGGTAATTAATTATGAACACAAATTTTAATTCGTAAATTTTATTCGTGAGATTTTTTACGTGATTTATATTATTAAAAGACTTTATGTTTGTTTTAATTGTTGAAAAATTTAACTGTGAACATATTCTATTTTCTTATTTCAATGTTTGAAAGAATTGTTTTATTTCCTAACCAATATTGACCTTTTTTCTTACTTCCTGCAAACTGTATCAATAACAATTGAGTTATATCGCGTTTATTTTTTTCCTGTCGCTATTCGTCTATTTATAATTCAACCGCACAGTTTCCGTTATCATTTGGAGCACGTGGAATTCGATACTAATGTGAAAAAAACAGAGAAAAAATTGAAAACGATTATTAATTGACTGAAAAACTTCAGGCAGACTTAAAAAATGTAATACGACAGTCTTTAAATATATTAATTAATTAATAATAAATTTAATATTTAATATAGCTGTTTGGAAAACATACGAATATATTTTTCATCTCTTCCGCCAATATCAGTTTTTTCTAAAAATTTCTAAGTAAATGAAAGCTGCATAATAATATCGACAAACAATGTAACAAATTAAAGAAAAGAATTTATCAATTCCAAATAAAACTACTTCGAGTATCTATTACAATTCTAGAATTTCATATTACATTTTTTATTACAAACATTTTCAATTTTCCACGTAAAAATACAACTTTGACAGGCAGCAAAAAACGAATATTGCCAGGGCGATAAAAAGTGCTGGGATTTCATGTAATTGAATATTCAGCCGTGGCAGGTAACTAGCAATATTTCGTGTAAAACGGGAAAACGTCCCTGACACATGTGCTTCGAAAAATATTCATTTTTTTTTTTAAACACTCACTCTGGAAAATCATTTGGATCCATTTGAATATTATTCAGATCTGTATTTTAATTTCACTTTCCAAAGTTATGCATTGCCCTTTCTAATCCCAGTGGAAATTTACAGGAGACGGTGGAAAAAAAAACCGAATAATTTAGACACTTCTTTTATAGGCATAGAGAATCCCTTCTTTAAAAGTATCTCGGATTACAAACACCTTTTTGGTATTTTTATTTACGGGTTTCATGCTACTAAATAAATTATGAAGATTCTCACCTTGGCGAAAGTAAACAAGATACGAATGGAAAAAAAAACAAAAAGTAGATTTAACTAATAAAATCGAAAGTTTTATAACGACTTTTGCTCCATTTTTAAATAAATTCAAATATTTTACTAATAAAAACTGTTACACGCTATTCGCGCGTGGCTAACGAAGCCTGAAATGAAATTAGACGACGAAAAACTGTATAAATAAAATAAAATTAAAAATAAAATAAAGTGTCATCATTTGTTTATGTTTCTATAAATAAATTTCTAACTTTCTGAGCCTCAATTAAAATACACGATTCGTGATTCTCTAAAAACCCAATATTAAATAAAGAAATAATTTCACACCGACAAATTCCTATCGTTTCCCATGTTAATTTAAAATAACCAAAAGTCCTATAAATAAACTGAATTTTAATTTCGCCAAAAATAAAAACAAAAACAATTTATTTCCAACGTATCAACGCAACTAGTTTCGTTGAAAATCACATGGTTAAAATAATAAACAAAAAAATCCGATAAAATTCATCGGATTCGAATTTCGTCTGAAAAAAATTTGCTGAAAGATCACAAGTTTCCCGTGTCGTTTCACGGGAAGCGCGACGGAGAAAAATTTCCCGGAAAACCCCGGCGGCAGTGTCTTCAAAGATATCCGAGAGTGGCATTATTGACTCGCCGTTGAGAAGTATTTGCATTCGTAAAACTGGAGTACGGATCCAGATTTATTCGAGGTCTTAAGACGATGGAAAACCGGAGGAAAAACTTCTCGACAGCTGGAACCTGGTAAAATGAGGGGAAAACTCGGCGAGTGTCCCGAAAGCCCTTTTGAAGTAGCGAAAGATCCGCAAGATAAATGTTCGCCACGTGATCACCGGAGAGATTACAGCAACCATAAATTTCTTTGTCCGCGGGTTGATTAGGAAAAGGACTTCCGACGGAACTGGAATTGAGGGAAAATTGGAATGTTATAGGGAGATCAATGTAATAAGTGTGGTGCATATGAGGTAATCAGTTTTCGCGGTCATGAGACGAAATTTAAATGCTTCGAAATTTAGGAAAGACGGATTTTGAAAGAATTTTTGGGCAATGTTGAGAGGGAAATGTGTTTGAATGAAATTGAGGGAATTTTAGGAAAATTTTTGTGTTTTCAGATTTTTGGTAAAAAGAAAATTTGTATAGGTGGAAATTCTATGCTTTGCAATGTATGGCGAATCAAATGTGGAAGCGGTTGAATATTTTACGAATAAAAATTGGTAGCATTGAAATTTATCAGGAATTAAATTTCTAAGTGTTTGAATTTTTTACGGATAATATTTAAAAGTACTGACATTTTTCGCGAACTAAATTTCTAAGCGCGTGAATTTGTTACGAATAGAACTTCGAAGCGTTGAGATTTTTAGCGATTGAATTTCGAAGCGTTAAATTTGGTACGAATCAAATTTTGAAACTTAGAAATTCTTAAAGAATTACATTTTCAAGCATTTACATTTTTAGGAATAAGATTTCAAAGCATTGAAATTTCAAAGCATTGAAATTTTAAGCATTGATGTTAAAAGCATTTATTTCAAAGCATTGAAAATTT
This sequence comes from Mimumesa dahlbomi, assembly GCA_917499265.3. Classification (NCBI taxonomy): domain Eukaryota; kingdom Metazoa; phylum Arthropoda; class Insecta; order Hymenoptera; family Crabronidae; genus Mimumesa; species Mimumesa dahlbomi. The sequence continues at coordinate 6,216,734 of OU824120.1, read as the reverse complement.
ACGCGGATTAAATTTCGAAGCGTTGAAATTTTTAACGAATCAAATTTCGAAGCACTGAAATTTCAAAGCATTGAAATTTTAAGCATTGAAATTTTAAGCATTGAAATTAAAAGCATTTATTTCAAAGCATTGAAAATTTACGCGGATTAAATTTCGAAACACTGAAATTTTTAGCGGATTAAATTTCGAAGCGTTGAAATTTTTAACGAATCAAATTTCTAAGCGTTGAAATTTTTAGCGATTTAAATTTCGAAGCGCTGAAATTTTTAGTTGATGAAATTTCAAAACGCAGAAATTTTTAGCGAATTAAATTTCGAAGCTTTGCAGTTTTTAACGAATTAAATTTCGAAGCGTTGAAATTTTTAGAGATTTGAATTTCGAGGTGTTGAAATTTTAGACGGATAAAATTTCAAAGCTCTGCAATTTTTAACGAATTAAATTTCGAATCGTTGAATTTGGTACGAATTAGCGAATTAAATTTTGAAGCGTTGACATTTTTAGAGATTTAAATTTCGAGGCATTTAAATTTTAGATACACAAAATTTCGAAGCGTTAAAATTTTGACGATTAAAGTTTCTATGCCTTGTAATACTTGGCGACAGAATATTTCATTGTAAATTTTAAAGGAATTGCATGAAAGTGTATTTTCTCAAATAAAAGTTATGGAAGTCTATGAGACTCAACAATGACGAACATAAGGGAAGGTTGAAAATAAACTGAGAAAATTCCAGAGAATGAGAAACGTCGAACAACGCGTCACAAACTTTTATTGAGGTGTGTTTTTCCACAGGTATACCGTGCAATCGAATAAGGGTTTTTTATAATAAAAAAAACGCCAGATATACGTCTCACGGTACAGACCCCGCGATATACGAAAATTCATTACTTGAAAACTATTTTTCGTTCAAACATACCGGTGGAAGATGCGGCGACAAAAAATATATTAAATAATTAAAGAGACATGTCAATAATTTCCATTTTCCACCAAAAAAGTGCAAAAATTTAAATTTATACGCCGCTAATAGCATTGCGATATAAAATAAATAAGTAAAAGAGAAATTTTGCTGATTTTTTTCGTTTTACTATTAATAATAATGGTATTTTCATTTAAAATCCATATTTTTAATAAATTTTCATACTAAAATCCATGTGTCTAATAAATTTGCATTTTAAAATCGATATTGTTAATAACATGTTATTCTCAAATGATTTTCCGCGAACTAAATTTCTAAGCGCGTGAATTTGTTACGAATAAAACTTCGAAGCGTTAAAATTCTTAGCGATTGAATTTCGAAACGTTGAATTTGGTACGAATCAAATTTTGAAACTTTGAAATTCTTAGAGAATTACATTTCCAAGAATTTACATTTTTAGGAAGAAAATTTCAAAGCATTGAAATTTCAAAGCATTGAAATTTTAAGCATTGAAATTAAAAGCATTTATTTCAAAGCATTGAAAATTTACGCGGATTAAATTTCGAAACGTTGAAAATTTTGGCGAATTAAATTTCGAAACGTTGAAATTTTTAGCGGATTAAATTTCGAAGCGTTGAAAATTTTAGCGAATTAAATTTCGAAACGTTGAAATTTTCAGGGAATTAAATTTGGCAGCGTTGAAATTTTTAGCGATTTTAAATTTCGAAGTGGTGAAATTTTTAGCGGATGGAATTTCAGAACGTATAAATTTTTAGCGAATTAAATTTCGAAGCGTTGTTATTTCTTCCAAAACTTCTATTTTTAGATAAATCTCATCCTGATGCAATTAATTTTTATTTTTAATTTCATTTATTTTATCACAAATTCCTGTTAAATACTTTTTTACCATTTTTTTTTTAAATATTGGCATAAGATGGTCAAAAAAAATCCCGACGGAAATTGACAATGGGAGGCCGTCGGTCCTAAAACGTCGTCGACGTCGGACGTCAACGGAAATAATAATATTTTCAGCGGTGGAAATTTCTCAAAGCTCTCGTAGAAATTTCTCATAGAAATTTCAAAGCACAAAATTTCCGTGCGTCTGGATTTTTAAGACTTTAGTTTCCAATCACCAGAAATTTCGCAGCTTAAAAATTCTAATCGCCAAGAATTTTGATGTTTTTAAATTACAAAGTGGTAAATTTCCGCGCGCCAGAAATTTCACGGTGTTTCAATTATAAACCAAAGGTGTGACGAAGGAAATTTTCGGGCAGCAGAAATTTCCCAGCGTAAAAATTTTAAGCGCCAAAAATTCCAATGGATTCAAATTACAAAGCGGACAATTTTTCAAAAGTGATTCGGACAGTCATTCAAAAGCATAATAATTTCCAGTTTTTTTTTTAAATATTGGCATAAGATGGTAAAAAAAAATCCCGACGGAAATTGACAACGGGAGGCCGCACAGTGGGGTATTTGGCCCGAAAAGCTGGAAAAAACTATTTTAACGTTATTAACGGTCTCAAGGTCATAATATAATAGGTCGTTGGATTCGTCTTAACGTCAGCTATAATATTAAGAAATCAAAAATGCATTTTAGCTTTCAAAAAATCAAAGTGACATTCGTTTTTTATAAAAACACAATTGTTTTTAAACTTATATATATTGGATTTTGTAGACGTCTGAATACTGTTTCTTTTTTGTACGAAACATTTCTTCCTCAGATTATCGAGAACCCATGAAAAATCGCGTCAATAGTGGAATAGTTGAACCGAAAAGCTAGAAAGAATTAGTTTTGCACGTAAATTATATTGACATGAAATATGATATTATTTTATTCAAAATAGGTGGATTACGGAACTTTTTAGTGCGTAGTATATATTTTAGGCAGATGTTTAATTTATTACCATTAATTTTAACTCGGAAAATACATAAAAACGCTTAATACAAAAATGGCTGAAAAACTTAAGATCGGACAGAATCGGAACCAAATTTAATTGGCTTATAATCACAGATCTTTACTGAATCTAATGGGACCAGAATGAGCACGGAATTCAACGGAATACTATAACAAAATCGTTCATGAAATCTTATACTGGTGAGAAAAATTACTGAACTATTGATCATGTAGAATTATTAATACTAAATAAATAAATGTGATAAAACTATAAATATTGTATGGAAGAGTAGCTCATGCTTTCTTAAAATGTATAAAAAATGCAAAAAGTCACTTAACTTCTTTGAAATATATAAAATCCACTAATAAATGCACCATGCTTGAACGGACAACACATGTCATACAATCTTTCGACTTTCGATTAACATTACTAATTTATAAATGCACGAATGATTAAAATCAATTTAGTACATTGTTCTAGACATATTTAACAACCCCAGACAGTAAAAAGTTTGCGGATTACGTAAACTTTTAAAATTGACTTTTTTCCAGCTTTTCGGCTCGAATACCCCACTGTGCGTCGGTCCCAAAACGTCGTCGACGTCGGACGTCAACGGAATTCGATCGCGACGAAAGACAAAATGGAATCTACCGCAATGCGGAGTATCCGGTACCGTTTTGTCGTAAATACCGACGTACAACGGAAACATAACTCCGATTATGGCTATATCGCTGGAATTTCACTCGCGTGCCGCGCACCTTGTTCGTGTGCGTCGTGCTTAAAATTACTTCTCGAGCGGCATTTTAAAAGAAACATTTCCACAACTTTTTTCGCATGCGGCAAAGTACTTTTCTGACACGCTCCCACGTTAATATTTTCTTTATGTATTTATTTAAAGTGCAGTCAAGGTATTTGAAAACAACTGGCGGACGAAAGTGCCATTTATGTAAATTAGAAAATCAAAAGTCTTGGATAAAAATTCTTCAGATGAAAATAAAAATATATTTCGAATACCAAATTATTCGAAATTATACTTCAATTTTTTTTTGTTAATAATTAGACATTTTTGGGGGAGTTGGGGAGGTTTTCATGAGAGAAACACTGACGTCAGAACAAAATATCTGTATTCTCAGAATTTTTATAATGGAAACGCCAGGAGTTCGCGGAAAATTCTGCGGAAAATGTAAACTTTAGTTTTTCGCCTCGTTTGCAGCGGATGAAACGACTGGCTTTCCGGAAGCGCAGTTTATGCGCGGATTTATCTGCGGGTGTAAAAAAAATGTTGCGTCAGAAGCTGAGAGATTGCGTCTCAAACGCGCGATAATTAATTTATTGAATGAATTTTAATTAATTTATTTTAAACGGTGTCACGTAAAGCAACGAAAAGATCTCAAATTAATTATTTATATATAATACTATTATTATAGCAAGCTGCAGAGTGAATTAAAAAAATAGTTGCAAATATCAAATTCAAACAAAAGCGGATTCAATATTTTGTGTTTGATTCTCGCTATTTTGAATATGTCGAGGGAAACATTTTGCAAATAAAATCTGAGCGACTGCGTTTCGGAAAACGGAAAAAAGGATACTTTTAATATATTTTTGTAGACTATTTTTAAATAAAAGCCCGCAACGTTAAAGATACCGCATTTTGCTACGGAAAAGTCAAAAACAATATCTTATTTTTCCTCTTAGAAAAGAATACTAATATTAGCTTCGAAGTAGAATTCAAATATTGCTTTAGTGGCAAAAAATAATAATATTCTTCTGCAGAAAAAAAAAACAAAAAAAAATGCTATTAAGTTAGATATAAAGTATTTTGAATTTTTAATTTAAGATATACACTAATTCATATCTGTATATGTATATCAATTTAAATAGTTTACTTAAAATTTCAGTTTATCCCACTAAAAATGTAGCGTTTACTGTAAATTATCTAGAAAACATATTTATTTAAATTTAAGTCGCACAATTACTAAACATTTGGTCGTTTTATAATATTTATAACATACCTATTAATTAAAAAAATATCTTCCAAAATTCCCGTGAATTAAATTTTTCGGATCACTAGAAATTATTCAACGATCTGAAAAAAATGGCAATAAAGTATCATTTTGTCCGTTTTGCGCGGCAAATGAACAATGTGGGAAATGACCCGCTTCTTCCAAAGGTCAACGACACAAAGCTCGACGAACCGCGAGATTATTTTCGTAAATCAAGCTTGTCCGCGAAAGTCGAGCGATTTTGAGATCGCTGAAACGTAATTCCGTCGCTGTAAATAATTACAGTTCGCCTGTCGATACCAACGAGGCTCGTATATTGAAAGCCATTCGTTTCCCGGAAAGCTTGGTAAAATGCTCCGAAATACACACACACGACACACACATTGAATTTCCGGATTGTTTTTTCAATGACATCACTTTGTCTCGTTTGGTATTTAAGAGTTAGGAATTCTGAAAATTTTTTGTTTCGAATAAGAAATATTTTTATTTGTAATATTATTATTTAATTTTTGAAATTTTATCATTGCTGTGCTATTAATTATTTTCTTTTGTTTCTAATTACATTTCGTTGCTAATTAGCTTTGTTGCAAATGGTGTGACGATAAGTAATTATAAGAGAATGAGTATTTAATTAATACTTTAACAATATCGATACGAAACAATGAAATGAGAATATTCTAAATTATCATATGTTTAATTAGAATAATTATTCGTTTGTTTTGGAAATAAAAATTCCATTTGTTTAAATCAAACCATTCAGTGCTATTATTACTTATTGTTGATGACCGTAAAAAATACACTAATTAAGTAAATAAAATTTAGTATATATGTATAATTAATTCCAAACCAAGTGGTGTACGTTACACTGAGTTAAAGAACTTAATTGATTTGTTAAAGATACACTTTGAACTGTCAAAATGTATAAGTGTAGAAGATCAAAAAATTTGTCACATTTGTCCACATAATTCCCTGTTCAATTAGTGAGATTTTAATTAGCAGAAATGTGCAGCGTTATTTCTGGCCATTTATTCTAATATTTCATTCTCAACTTTGCAAATATGACCTTTGTCATATTATAACAATTTACCTAACCATTGTGTCTCTTAATGAAAAATATTTATAGTTTCTAAGTTGAATAATTCGGTAATTGAGTCACTAATGGCGAACAGCGACAGCGTGGAACGAATCATGCAATAATCAATCAATAGTAATCAGACACCCACGTGGTGTAATTAACAAACGACAGTCACAAAAAAAACTTTTGCCACAGTTTGTTTCACTCAAACTTTTGTTAAACTTTTAGTCATTAACTTCACAATCAATATCAAATGATGCAGGGTTTATTTAAATTATTGTAAGGACCTGAAATTTATAACTTAAATTAATTTTGCCAACATGAAAATAGTATTGTAAAAAGCGAGAATTTGTATGCTACATTAATTTTGCAATTTTAAGACCGTATTGTCATAAACTACAATTTGCAATTCACTTTAATTTTGCCAATGTTAAATCAGTATTATGAAGAATTAAAATTTGTATGAGAACTTCTTTCGATTTTAAAACCCTAGGATTTGAAACCATCGAATTAATTGTTTCAGATTATTTTTTTTTTTAAAGATGTTATCGATAAAAAAAAATCGATTTTAATGCTGCACGCCGATAGACAAAATGTACCTATGTAGATTACTACATACATATGTAAAAGTTATTGAATACGGAAAAGATTTTTTTCAACTTTTGTACATTAACATATCCTAAAAGTTTCAATATGGTCCATTGAATCATCCTTTTGTAATAAATTCCGAAAAGTTACTAAATTTTTAGCAACTTATACCAAACTCCTTCCTTAACTTTCCATTCACCTTAATAATTTGTAATATTTAATAACCCAACGTCAATAATTTCCTGCGAAACACCGACACAGTTAACACAGCTATCAACGGACACAGTTAACTACTGTACTGTCAATCTTTTTCAACAACATTTTGAAAACACACTACAATTTGTTTTAACCCTCTTGTATTCAACCATGATAGTAAATAAATATTTCTCTCCTTTACTTAATTATCCATCGTCAATATTTCCCCGCTTAAATAAGAAACATTGAATTAATAGTAAGTAGCGAACACTAAACTAATAATATTCTCTAAATATTCGTGAATGAACAATAGAAAAAAATCAGCAAGTTAAACGCGATAATTGCGGAGCATTCCATTTTTTTTTATTTTAAAAACACGCGACAATTTATTTTAACTTTCTCAAACTCCACCATGACAGTAAATAAACATTTCTCTCATTTAATTATCGGTCCCCAATAATTTCCCGCCTAAGTAGTAAACACTGTACTAATAATACTCCCCACGAAATTCGCGAATGAACAATAAAAAAAAATGGAAACGTCGAACGCGATAATTGCTGGACATTTAATTTTTTTCATTTTAAAAGCACACAACAATTTACTTTAACTTTCTCATACTGCACCATGACAGTAAATAAACATTTCTCTCGTTTAATTATCGACCCCCAATAATTTGTAGTGAACAATGTACTACTAATACTTCCCAAAAATTCGCCGAATGAACAATAAAAAAAAATGTAAAAGTCAAGCGCGATAATTGCTGGACATTTAATTTTTTTATTTTAAAAACACGCGACAATTTATTTTAACTTTCTCAAACTCCATCATGACGGTAAATAAACATTTCTCTCGTTTAATTATCGACCCTCAACAATTTTTAGTGAACACTGTACTAATAATACTTCCCAAAAATTCGCCGAATGAACAATAAAAAAAAATGTAAAAGTCAAGCGCGATAATTGCTGGACATTTAATTTTTTTCATTTTAAAAGCACTCGACAATTTATTTTAACTTTCTCAAACTCCACCATGACAGTAAATAAACATTTCTCTCGTTTACTTATCGACCCTCAATAATTTGTAGTGAACACTGTACTATTAATACTTCCCAAAAATTGGCGAATGAACAAAAAAAATGGAAACGTCGAACGCGATAATTGCTGGACATTTAATTTTTTTCATTTTAAAAACACGCGACAATTTATTTTAACTTTCTCAAACTCCACCATGACAGTAAATAAACATTTCTCTCGTTTAATTATCGACCCTCAATAATTTGTAGTGAACACTGTACTAATAATACTTCCCAAAAATTCGCCGAATAAACAATAAAAAAAAATGTAAAAGTCAACCGCGATAATTGCTGGACATTTAATTTTTTTCATTTTAAAAGCACGCGACAATTTATTTTAACTTTCTCATACTCCATCATGACGGTAAATAAACATTTCTCTCGTTTAATTATCGACCCCCAATAATTTCCCGCCTAAGTAGTGAACACTGAACTAATAATACTCCCCAAAAATTCGCGAATGAACAATAAAAAAAAAATAGAAACGTCGAACGCAATAATTGCTGGACATTTAATTTTTTTCATTTTAAAAACTCGCGACAATTTATTTTAACTTTCTCAAACTCCACCATGACAGTAAATAAACATTTCTCTCCTTTAATTATCAACCCTCAATAATTTCCCGCCTAAGTAGTGAACACTGAACTAATAATACTCGCTAGAAATTCGCGGTGAAATGGCGTCGCACGCGGATAAAGTCAGACACGACAGGCACGTTAATTCGAGCCGAAAGTTTAGACAGTGCCGAGGAAATCCGTGGCGAACACGCTGCGTATAAAGGCGGGCCAATATAAACCACAAGCTTCATTTGTTGCTCGAAAACTCGCGGCCGTCTGCTAGAGCGGCTTTGTTCGCTGTTTTCGTTGGCACGGCGTTCCGACGCGGGGCGTCCTTTTTTTTTCTTAACGGTGAATCGCCGGTGATAGGCGCCTTTCGATCGTTATCAGTCGCGAAAACACTTTCCATATTTCGGCAAATGACGATTATGGGCGCGAGGTTTCCGTTCGAGTGGCAAAAGTGTGTTTTTGAGAAAAAAAGAAAAGGTTGGCGGGCGAAATTTATTTATATTTTTTGCAACTAATGGAAATCGTAGACGGGGTCGAATTTGAAAATATTTCGGAGTGTTAGACAAATTAGGAAATATCACTTTTATGTAGTGTAAGTAATGTTCGAGTGAATATATGACAAATTATTTGTGTTTTTGAAATTTATTGTAAATATCGAGTGTTAAATGGTTCGCGTGAATGAAGTGAGAGTTATGAATTTTTGAAGATTTTAATTGATTGAATTTGATTGAGAATTATCACTTTCTATCGTCAGTAATTTATCATCATACATATTGTTTTTAATAAAAATTATAAACCTGTAACTTAAGGGGCTACGTACCGTTCTTATGCCTACAAAAAAATGTAATTCCACAAAATGTGAACCGAGAAAACAAATTTGTTAAATATAAAAAAAATAAGTACAACTTATGTTGAAAACGTTTCACAACATTCACACATAATTGTAGATAAAAATAGTGTTTTTATTTAAAATAGTAAATATTACTAAGATTTTACCTGAAATAAATAAAAAAGAATTCACTTGAAAGTAGATAACCAACACTACATTTGGAAATTTTAGAGCATAGAAATTTTAGTACACTGTCAATCTCGGAAATGGATGTTTTAGAGCGTCGAAATTTTTCTGAATTTTTTAGACAAAGTTTTCGAATCGTCGCGAAACTATTGTGCGCAACTTGAAATTTGCCAAATTCTTCTTCTTCTTTTTCTTTATAGTCGTATCAACGTCTAGGGTTATTAGCGACTGTGTTCGAATGTTAGATTTCACCTATTAATTTGATGTATGCTAGGAAATTTATGATGTTCTTCACTTTTTTATTTTAAATAAAATTCTTCTTCTTCTTCTTTTTCTTTATAGTCGCATCAACGTCTAGGGTTATTAGCGACTGTGTTTGAACGTTAGATTTCACCTATTAATTTGATGCATACTAGGAAATTTATTATATTCTTCAGTTTTTTAGGGTCGGTTAAGGGGGGGGGGGGGTAAGGGTTTGCATAATCGAGAATTCGATTTTTTTTCGCTTTTTCTTATAGTTCAATATTTCGAGAGTATTGTCCCAAAATTTTAAGATAATCGGAGAAAAACTCTCAAAGTTATTGACCAGTTAGTCGTTATATTTTCGGTCGGGCGTTTGCCGCTCACATCAGTGATTTTATAATAGTAATGTGGGATACGAAAATCTGAAATACGGGATTGTAATGTGTAAATGAAATGTGTTTAGACTGAGTGACGAAGCGACAAAAAAATTAAGGAAAAAACGGAGAAGTAAAATACTCGGCGGAAAAGGAATTTATCTTCACTTTTGTACAGTTAAATCTTTAAACGCGGTTTTCTCGAAACCATGTTTTCAAAGTCCGTGATCACTGCCATTTAAAACATACTTCACCGATTCTTTTCAAACTTGGTACATACCTTCTATATATAAAATACCTCCCCCCAACGATTAGTATGATTTTTTTTTTGACATTAAGGGGTTTTTTCAGTAGCAAAATGACGGAAATTTTAGTGAAAAATCGCAATATTTGCTTCAAACGACCACCAAAAGTTTAAAAATGAAAAAAATAACAATTAGCGATCGTTGGGGGGAGGATTTACTCATCTTCTAACTAAATTTTATTGTTATTTTGATTTCTGATACTTTTCGACTGAGATACAGTGATCACCGCAAAACGTGTTTTTCGAAAGGCGCTCTCGGAAAAGCTCCGTCACCGGCTTATTTGTTGATATTTTGCAACCAAAAAATTACAAAATGTTGTTGAAATAACAATATATAATGTGCAAAAGGTTCGAACAAATTTGCTTTATTCGTTCGTCTGAAAAAAAATCGCAAAGAAAGTGTTTTTTTTTTTGTCCTGAAACCCTTACTCCCCCCTTAAGGCACTTTTTAGGTCACTTTGAATGTTATGATCAGATCTCGATCTATTGTACCTGCTGCAGTCTATAATTCATCGCAGCAGATGTTTAAAACTTGAGAAAAATTGAGATCATTCTTCAAGACTTCGTTTTCGCTCTTATTTATATATTTTTTATAAACTTTAATTTCTCTGAATAAATAAAAATAATTAAAATAAAAGTAATTTTTGAAAAAGGGTGGTTTTGTGGACCAATGTTCTTTTCAATTCTTTTTTGTATTTTAAATAAAATTCTGTTTCAGACTCCGGGAATGAATTCACGTTGACGGACAAGTCGACGGAATGCAGACGCACGTGTGAATGATGTACCTGGAGAAGGTCTCGCAAGATGGACCTGGCGTAAAGGTGTGTAATTAATTTGCTAAGTGATTAGTGTGGAAATTAGCCCGAAATGGAGGAAATTTAAGACGATTATCGAAAAATTGTCGAAATTTGGTGAAAAAAAATCGCAGAATAATCTGTTCGGGGTTATGTCCAAAGGAGAAATATTTTTTTTTATTAGGAAAGGAGTGAGTTTATTTCTGGAAAATTTTCGGAAATCAAACGACTTTATGGATATTAAAAGATCTTTTTAGATGATACAATGAATAATTGTTGTAGGATTCTTTTTTTACCAAATTACAACAGTTCAAATTTAATTTTTCCGCGGAGTATAAATTTATAAAATTAGTATAGCTAAAAAAAATAGTATCGATTATGACTTAACACTATTTATCTGGAAAAAAACGATCAGTGTAACACTAAACAGTATTAAAGTAGTGATAAAGAAAAATGTTTGTTAAAAAGAGAATTTACTTACGAAAAATCATCCCAATAAGGTGAATCAACCTTATTTGTAATTAATTTCCAACGTTTCGGCCACATTTCCGGCCCTCTTCATGGATAAACTACAGTATAATTAACCCTTGATTAAAAAAACAAAAAATAGTGATTATGTATCGTTCGTATAATGGGAAAAATAAGAAAAGTAGTTATTTTGTAAACAACAAAAATTAATTTCAATGTGGCCGAAACGTTAGAAATTAATTACAAATAAGGTTGATTCACCTTATTGGGATGGTTGTTCGTAAGTAAATTCTCTTTTTAACAAAAATTTTTCTTTATCACTACTATGATACTGTTTAGTGTTATACTGATCGTTTTTTGCCAGATAAATAGTGTTTAACTCATATATTATCACGCGATCGATAAATTTAATTAGTTAGTATAGTATCGATTAATTATAAAAAAAGTCTCGATTGTTCTTCAAAAGCAGTTGAATGTTGTAGTTACAATTTTATTTCGATTTTTTATATTGAAAATCCTTTTTTTTTAGTATTTTCAGTGATTTAGTATTAAATTGCGAAGAAAACTTTCAAACCAACCCCAAAAATTCTAGACTATCTTAATAAATTTTGATTTTAAAATCTCACAATTTTCGTTCGCTTCCAAAATTGAAACCCAATAAATTATTTTAACCCATTCGCTGCCAAGACGAGTATACTCGTCTTACTTTCAATATGTCATGACATATAGGGTATTGAATTAGCAAATTTTTTGTGACCACAAACATAATTATACAAAATCGCTGAATAAGGCCAAGTATATTCTATTTATATTGATATAATTAGCGATCGTTAAAATATTACGGTTAAATAATTATACAAATGTAGAAAACTTGAAAAAATACTACAAATAAAATTTACTTGTTAACTTTGGTAAACAATACCACTCAAATTATAAATGGCAATGAAAATAACGTCATATAATTTAAGCTTGGCAGTGAATGTGTTAAAAAATCGAAATAAATAGCTGCAAGTTATCCAAATAAAATCTACAGATAAAAACTTATTTCGATTGATTTTTAAGCTTAAAAAATACTGCTACAGCAGCGGCTAGCGATAGATTTTCAAAAGACGTAGTGTCACGTGAGCTGCAGCCGGCTACTTTATAGGAAGACGTAGTACTACGTCAACCGTTGCGAATCTGTTAATTGGTGACAGGGACCGGGTAGTACAAACTAGAGCACGAACGCAAATGAGGCAAGCCGAGGACGGACGAACACGCAAACGTGAACGGAGCGTCGCGACGCCGATCCGGGGCGTCGCAAAATTGCTTACGGTTGCTCGGCCTAACGCCGTCGGTCCATCAAAGAGAATTCCTGCTCAATTTCCACTTGTTCGAAGCACGCATTTGAAATTTAATCACGCGCTGTTTGGATTCTGCGAATAAAGTTTGTCGAAGCAGATATTTAATTAAAAAATAAAAAGATGGGCTGCATTATTACGTAGATCAGAATATAGTTAATTCATTTAACATTTCGACGATAGTTTAAATTAATGAGTAGAAAATTTGGAAATTAACAATGATTAAATTAAAACATTACGACTAAACAATTACAAAATCTAAAAAATTGCAGAGAAACAATGATAACAAATTTTTAAATTACTAATTAATGATTACAAATACTAGTTTACTATTGTCTTATTTGCTCTACCAGGTACACTAACACTGATTTAATATAACATTGTTAATTACCACTGCGTGACCTAATCAACGCTCACAAGTTTATACCAATTCGTATCAATTTCAATTTCAATAAAGTTTGTCGAAGCAGATATTTAATTAAAAAATGAAAAGATGGGCTGCATTATTACGTAGATCAGAATATAGTTAATTCATTCAATATTTCGACGATAGTTTAAATTAATGAGTAGAAAATTTGGAAATTAACAATGATTAAATTAAAACATTACAACTAAACAATTACAAAATCTAAAAAATTGCAGAGAAATAATGATAACAATTTTTTAAATTACTAATTAATGATTACAAATACTAGTTTACTATTGTCTTATTTGCTCTACCAGGTACACTAGCACTGATTTAATATAACATTGTTAATTACCACTGCGTGACCTAATCAACGCTCACAAGTTTATATCAATTCGTATCAATTTCAATTTCAATAAAGTTTGTCGAAGCAGATATTTAATTAAGAAATAAAAAGATGGGTGCATTATTACGTAGATCAGAATATATTTAATTCATTCAATATTTCGTCGATAGTTTAAATTAATGAGTAGAAAATTTGGAAATTAACAATGATTAAATTAAAACATTACAACTAAACAATTACAAAATCTAAAAAATTGCAAAGAAATAATGATAACAATTTTTTAAATTACTAATTAATGATTACAAATATTACGTTACTATTGTCTTATTTGCTCTACCAGGTACACTAACACTGATTTAATATATCATTCTTAATTACCACTGCGTGACCTAATCAACGCTCACAAGTTTATATCAATTCGTACCAATTTCACTAATCACCGACTAATTACCTCAACAATTCAGATTTAAAAAACTTGCTCTTCAATTTCTAGAAACTAATTACCTTTGCTATACAAAAACTCTATAAAATTATAAAAAATAAAATTAAAATATTTAAAAAGAAAATTATAATGTAAAAATTTAAATTATTTCATAAACGAACCATTTCCACGTAAAAATCTTATTTTTCCCGACAATTTTGCAGAAAGTTGGCAACAACAAATTCTTCAGCCAACCATCAAACGTCTCGTTTTTTTTTAACTTCTTTTACAACCAAACTTTTCCTCGGCCTGTATGCACCTGCCAAACTCTCCATTTTCTTTCTCACTTCCTCGCTGCTCTTCCAATTCTCCGGAAAAACTCGTTTCAAGCGTCTTGTTCCCTAGATTTGTTATGATTACCGGCAGCTCGCGGATTCCAGGGAACTTATTTTTATTTCTGTACGCGCGTATTAAGCGCGTACAGGTTTCCTCAATTCACTCCATTTTCATAAAGTAAATTCGTTTAACGCTAAACCTGACGAGAATTTCTACCAACTATTTTCCTCAGTCGGTCAAACGATTCTAATCTTCGATAAAAATGACAATTTTTACAATTAAAGCCACGTGACTGGGTTATTTAATCTTGGCAACGATAAATAGAATCACATTTAAATACTAAGAATAGAAGTATTAATATTTATATAAATAACAGTCAGTTAATATCATTAATATAAATAAAAAAAATTCCTTATTTGGCCCTCATTTTCTTTACTACTATATACTAACGATCGTTAAAATTATCTAAGTAACTAATAGTAAATAATTAATCAAAATTATTTTCTTGGCTTTTAATAGCGATCAAAAACCACAAAAACAAATAAAACTTAAATCATTTTAAATTCTACTCACCCATCGCTATAAAAGGCCAAGAAAATAATTTTGATTAATATACATATTGCGATCGCTAAAATTAACGGTAGATAGTAAATAATGGTCACAAAGAAATTGCTTAGGCCCTAACTACTGCCTTTTATGGCCACAATATATAAACAAATAATTTTGTCAAATTATTATTATAAAACTAGGTAAAATTCATGTGCTTCTTTATTGTGGACGACACAATAACTAAATTACTTGCAAACCTTTTTAATAAAAAAAAAATAAATAATTACTAATTACATTCACACAAACGTTTGTGCATAATAGACAATAAATAATCCCTTAAATTTAATTTTAACCAACCGTTCACATACCCAGAAATATAATCCCGTTTATTTAAAAAAAAACGATTGCTAAATGTTATTTCTTAATTTCTCCTTTATTTATCACTAACCCCAAACACATTTTCCTTTGCGCAGCGGTTACGGCGTAATGAGAGAAGAAGAATGCAGCACGGCAAAGGGGGCTAGATGAACTGCAACGTAGACAGAGATGCATTTGCGGATCACTCACGAAACATCATCGAAACTCTAGAACACGTGGCCGCGACAGGTGACCACAGTGAAAACGAACACGTGTGCGGAAGGATACGCGGCCCACAATTGGCCCGCCACTCTGGCGGCATGGTCCTTTGGGCCACCATACTATTCCTCCAAGGAGCTGGTTTCGTTGGTACGTTTTTCACCTCTTACAATTGCAAAAGCCCTAAACTCTTTGAGGCACAGAATTTCAGCCAATAAATATGACTATTAAAAACTTTATGCTGGCCTTTTTTTCGATCTAAAACTTTTAACAAATTTAAAGCTACTTTATACAGGGTGTAACAAAAATTCTGGGACACTTTTTCAGTATCGATAGTACGCACCAAAAGATGAAAAAAAAGTCTATAAAGTTTTGTCTAAAAAACACCCCCTATCGAGATACAACCCTTTTTGTAAAAAATTTAAAAAAAATCATATCTCCGAAATGGTACGTCGTAAACATTTCGAGGAAAGTGGGTTTTATTATAAGTATAATATACTCAATTATTTATTATGAAAAATGATTTTGATTTCTTGGTGGATTAGTTGTGTTTCCATACCTTGAAATTTCTACGCTTTGAGATTTCCATACCTTCAAATTTTCACGCCTGAAATTCCCAAGCTTTGAAATTCCTCTACGACGTACTATTTCGGAGATATGATTTTTTAAAAATTTTTTACAAAAAGGGTTGTATCTCCATAGGGGATGGTTTTTAGCCAAAACTTTATAGACTTTTTTTTCATCTTTTGGTGCGTACTATCGATACTGAAAAAGTGTCCCAGAATTTTTGTTACACCTGTATATTAAATTACATCAAATCAAAAACTTACCCATCCACAGTGGGGAACTAACTTTATTTAAACTGAAAAATTCCGTCCGACGTTTCGGTCCTGTTTGGGACCGTCCTCAGGGACACTTTTCAAAAACTATGTTCCCTACTGTGGATGTATTATTAAACGGAGACGATAAGCAAAACACGTCCTACTCTTTAGACATTGTGAGGCGTCATTACAATATATAAAGTAGCTTTAAATTTGTTAAAAGTATTAGATCGCAAAAAAGGCCAGCATAAAGTTTTTAATAATTATATGAAGAAAACGATCGATAAATTATATAGTTTAATAAATATGACCCATGTTGCAGGGAAACTTTGACGCGTTTGAAATTTTTTAAAATTGGTATATTTTTCTTCACAATGAATCACGTGATATTAAAGCATAAAAATATTTACAGCTTTACAGCTTTCTACGTAACTTGGACTAAATACAGGGTGTAACAAACATTCTGGGACACTCTTTCAGTATCGATAGTACGCATCAAAAGATGAAAAAAAAGTCTATAAAGTTTTGTCTAAAAACCATCTCCTATCAAGATACAACCCGTTTTATAAAAAATTAAAAAAAAAATCATATCTCCGAAATAGTACGTCGTAGAGGAATTTCAAAGCTTGGGAATTTCAGGCGTAAGAATTTCAAGGCGTGGAAATCTCAAAGCGTAGAAATTTCAAGGCGTAAAAATTTCAAAGCGTTGAAATTTCAAGGTGTGAAAATTTCAAAGCGTTGAAATTTCAGGCGTGAAAATTTGAAGGTATGGAAATCTCAAAGCGTAGAAATTTCAAGGTATAGAAACACAACTAATCCATCAAGAAATCAAAATCATTTTTCATAATAAATAATTGAGTATATTATAATTATAATAAAACCCACTTTCCTCGAAATGTTTACGACGTACCATTTCGGAGATATGATTTTTTTTAATTTTTTACAAAAGGGTTGTATCTCGATAGGAGGTGGTATTCAGACAAAACTTTATAGACTTTTATTTTCATCTTTTGATACGT
The DNA here is from genome assembly GCA_917499265.3 of Mimumesa dahlbomi. NCBI lineage: Eukaryota > Metazoa > Arthropoda > Insecta > Hymenoptera > Crabronidae > Mimumesa > Mimumesa dahlbomi. Next base: position 6,199,414 of record OU824120.1, on the reverse strand, counting down.
ACTATCGATACTGAAAAAGTGTCCCAGTATTTTTGTTACACCCTGTATAAACCTGTGTGTATGCAAATATTGCAATATTACCATGTGGGTCGAAAAATGTCCCACCATGCATTACCGTACAGCAAAAAGGTGGGACATTTTTAATCCCACCGAGCCCCAAAGTGTTAACTCTTTGAGACATAGAATTTCAACGAAGAAATGAACCCATGTTGAACAGAAACTTTGTTGTGTTTTAAATGTGAAATTGGTATATTTTTATTAACAAGGAATCACATAATATAAAAACATAAAAAGATTATAAATCAATTGAATTTGTTATAGCTTTTTATGTATGTAACTAGGACTAAATATGTATAAAAAAAAGTGGAACACTTTTTATCCCACCATGCTCCAAAAAGTTAAGGAACAAACGCATTTTTCCAGAACGATGATAGTAGATCGACGGATTTTTAAGAAATTAAGTGCTTTATTTCCGGAGCGAGATAAAGTGCGTAATTAATATCGCTATAGTACATAATTAAAACCAAATCGAACTGAATTCCTGAAATAACACGTCATGTCGCCTATATGGCGGCATTCGATTTTTTAAAAATATTTATAATGGCGCAAATATGGCAGCATTCGATCGCAAAGAGTTAAGAATACATACAATATTTTATTCCAAATGCATTTGTACGAAAATATAAAACTTTATGGGAGTAGATGGTAATCTGTTAATTTAATTATTTTAAGTTTTTGAATTTTTGATAAATCAATATACCTAGTTTTGTATTCTAGCGACGATTATAGCCCTGATATTTTCGTTTTCATGCAGGAAAATACTGAAATTTGATTTTTATGATATTTCAGAAAGTAGATTCACTTTAATTCTTAATTATATTAACCGAATGAAAGACAAAACATTTTTTCAGCATTTAATTAAACGTGCGGTTTCAATGTAACTAGTGTGCTCTAATTAATTTTCTTTTTTCGGGGCGATTCGTCACTAAATAAAAAATTATTTTTTGAGATGTGTCAGTTTGGTATTTGAAACGAATTTGTTTCTATTTTCTCCTTCCATTTGTTTTGTTCAACGTTGAAATTATAAATCTTGTAAAGTTTAGAAAATTGTAAAAGTGTCCTGAATGTTTATATTTTATAAAGTATAAATTCATAGAAAATGAAACAATTTTGATACTCGTTCATCATTTTGTATCGAGGGATAAAAGGTTACACGAATTTTATTCAGGGCTTTTGATAGAATGGAGGGGTTCAAGTTGGGAGAAACTGTGTGGAAATGATCGACGATTTTCGTGGGAGAAACTTTTGCTTAAAAAAAAAGTCGCTCTGTATTCCTTTGACTTCTTTCCATTTGACTTTTGCCGTCCCCGAAATTCGAAAGAAAGTACTTTCTGATAGTATTCTATCCTATGTATATCTATATATATAATATACGTATACTGATGATGTGTTTCGAAAATAAAAATAGTACGTAAAAGCAAACGTATTTAATTAATAGTATTGGTCAATTTTTCAGTAAGTAATTATGAAATTGTTGTATCTCAAAAATATGGAAAACTGAGTTTCTTAAAAATAATTACCAATACTACTCTATAAATAAATATTTAAAGCTCTCGAAACATTACAATTCAAATTCAGATTTTCGAAAAACAAAAATTATTTGAAGATAATTATTATTAAATTAGTCATTTTCAAGATCGATCATTAAATTCCGTTTCAGTCTTGTTTAATATACTAAAACAGTATTTTTATCAATCCCTTCGTAAGATTTTAAAATAACAGAAAATATTTTTATGATCGAAGTAAATAATTTTAAAACATTTTGTCACATAATGGAAAAATATTTGTACTACGCACAAACACATATCAAACCACCTATGCACATATACATATACACATTGTATATTTAACGTGAAAATCATTTGGCAATTCTTTCATACTGCCTCGTAAAACTGAACAACTGAAATGAAGAAAAGTACGCGAAAAACAACGTGCGATTTTATTACAAACGAACGCCATTTTTACGATGTTATAATATTTCTGCCGCAGTATTTAATGGCAGGCAACTAAATACGAAAAGTTTCCAAATCTTCTTGCAGATGAACTCTATCCCGAACGTATTACGTTTCCCACTTGCGTAGGGAAACTTCTAATAAAGTTATTCAAAGTGCTGCAGAAGGATAATATTCTCCGCCTTCAACTTTTCTTTCAAGAAATATTAGTACTCTCAATCGCCTTCGAAACACAGATTATTATCGTTATTAGTATCACCATTTATTACGTCACTCTATAAATTTTTCCCACAAATTATCGAAGCAAATTTCTGGAAAGTTACATAATTCCAATATTCATTAATTAAAAATTATTAAACGTCCTTCTGAAAAATTATCACTTAATAAATGATTATCTGTAATCCCTCATTTTCTCGTTCGCTGAAAAGTAATTAAATCGGATTATTTCGATGGAAATTTATCGGACTTCAATGCGCGAGAAAAATTTACATGCGAGTTCACGGTAGAAAAAAAAAGAAGAAATGAAAGAGCATCGTAAAGTGAATTTCGTTCGTCCGCGAGCATACTAATGCCTGCATTTAATAATAACGAAATACGGTTTTTTTTTCCACGCGAGTCGGCACTTTTTACGGGAAATGAATTACTCGCTGTAGAGAGGAGTCGCCAATTTGCCACGGCAGTGCGGCAAATATATTTTGCACATGCGTGTGTGCGTTTTTAAATTTTAATAAATTACTCTGCTTCAAATGCAAACTTACCAACAAATTAGCGAAGAAATTTCACGGTAATTTTTACCCTACTAGAATTTTTTTTCCTTTCATTTTAAAAGTTTTATTTTAAGATCCGTTTAAATTTCCAGCCTAAAACTCTTGAAATTCGAAAGTTAAAGTATATTAAATAAATTTATAAATCGAACTCGAGTCTTTGGATTAAAAAATATCTTTTTTTGAAACCATAAAATAATGTATTTCACGTGAAACCAACAAGTTCATTTCCAAATTCAAATTAACAATGAGTTTTTAAGGATTTCATTCTAAACAGTGACTATTATTACAAACAATACTAAACAAATATCAATCCATCAATATGCGACTCCAAATCTACAAAACTCATTATACAGGGTGTAACAAAAATTCTGGGACACTTTTTCAGTATCGATAGTACGCACCAAAAGATGAAAAAAAAAGTCTATAAAGTTTTGTCTAAAAACCACCCCCTATCAAGATACAACCCGTTTTGTAAAAAATTTAAAAAAAAATCATATCTCCGAAATAGTACGTCGTAGAGGAATTTCAAAGCTTGGGAATTTCAGGCGTAAGAATTTCAAGGCGTGGAAATCTCAAAGCGTAGAAATTTCAAGGCGTAAAAATTTCAAAGCGTGAAATTTCAAGGTGTGAAAATTTCAAAGCGTTGAAATTTCAGGGCGTAAAAATTTCAAAGCGTGGAAATCTCAAAGCGTAGATATTTCAAGGCGTAAAAATTTCAAAGCGTTGAAATTTCAAGGTGTGAAAATTTCAAAGCGTTGAAATTTCAGGGCGTAAAAATTTCAAAGCGTTGAAATTTCAAAGCGTAGAAATCTCAAAGCGTAGAAATTTCAAGGTGTGAAAATTTCAAAGCGTTGAAATTTCAGGGCGTAAAAATTTCAAAGCGTGGAAATCTCAAAGCGTAGAAATTTCAAGGTGTGAAAATTTCAAAGCGTAGAAATTTCAAGGCGTAAAAATTTCAAAGCGTTGAAATTTCAAAGCGTGGAAATCTCAAAGCGTAGAAATTTCAAGGCGTAAAAATTTCAAAGCGTTGAAATTTCAAAGCGTGGAAATCTCAAAGCGTAGAAATTTCAAGGCGTAAAAATTTCAAAGCGTTGAAATTTCAAAGCGTAAAAATTTCAAAACGTTGAAATTTAAGGCGTGAAAATTTGAAGGTATGGAAATCTTAAAGCGTAGAAATTTCAAGGTGTGGAAACACAACTACTCCACCAAGAAATCAAAATCAATTTTCATAATAAATAATTGAGTATATTATAATTATAATAAAACCCACTTTCCTCGAAATGTTTACGACGTACCATTTCGGAGATATGATTTTTAAAAATTTTTTTACAAAAAGGGTTGTATCTCGATAGGGGGTGGTGTTCAGACAAAACTTTATAGACTTTTTTTTCATCTTTTGGTGCGTACTATCAATACTGAAAAAGTGTCCCAGTATTTTTGTTACACCCTGTATAAGATAAAAAATTAAAACAATACGTAACGAACAAAATCTTCCTGTACACAGTAAACCCTCGTTTCCCCTCACTTCCGGGATGAAGATATCCCCGGACAATTGTGAAAGCGGAAATTTCGAATACCAAAAAATAAAAAAAAAATACATTGACAGAAAAATGACGTTACCCAGATTACAATCGTGTTCCGTGACACTTGCAAATTGTTTTTTCCGCGACTCGTTACACGCGAAACCCATGCGAATATATATTCCCCTTGTTTTTCAGGTTCCATGACAGGTATTCCCGGCGTCCCGGAAAATATCACGGTGATGTTCCTGAATCCAACTTCTGTCCGCGTGTCCTGGAGCACCAGCCAGGTCGAGCAGGTCGAGAAATACGACGTCACGTACAAACCGACCGATGCCAGGTGCGTTCCCACGATTTCGATATTTTTTCTTTTTTTTTTCAAATCGTGCACGTTCGATTAAGTGTCCTTCATTCGTTACTCGGTGCATTAATGTATTAACGCAAAAAAATAATTAACTTCATCTGGAAATTTCGTGGAATCGTTAAGGCGGTTGCAAAGAACGACTCGAATTTTTTTGCCATTTTTTTAATTGAAGTTTTTTGAGTCTAATCCGCTATGTAGCTTTGAAGTTGGTTATGTAATTAGACAGCTGTATTTTTTTGTAGCAGACTCTGTTTTTTTTATTATTAAGTGTCCCTGTCATTTAAATATTTAAAGATTTGAAAATTTTTTTAATTAATTCGCCCTATTGGGGTGAGCATTGATCTTTAGATTAAATTGTTTGTAAATTGAAAATTGAGTCGAAAATTATATACCACAATTAAAGGAAAATGAAATTGGGTTATAAATGAATTTTTTACGAAATCAAATTCGTTCCGTTCTGTTTTGAACTTTGACGCCAAAATTAATTAAATGTGCGACACGACTTTTTGACATTTCACGGTAAAATAACATGTAACTTTGCAGTTACATTCACAGAAATCTATATTTTTTATATCCTATTTAACAATTTAGAAATTCCTGATTTTGTCTATTTGTCGTGTCAGAGCAAGCGTGGTTTTTTAATCAACGGTTTGTAAATTGAAATTTAAGGGGTAATTTGCGTAGAGGGTAAACAGTATTAGGATGTAAAGGATTAAGGGATGGACTACCCTTTAAATTACAGCTCGAAAATACTGCCTCGAAAACTACCCTGTATTTCAGAAAATGTCGAGAAAATATATTGCGATTTTTGCCTGAAAATTAAAAATGTGGACAAATTTGAAAAGTTGAAGTCGCTAAAAAAAAATATTTTATACCACTTATATTTGCCAAAATTTACAGAAGGAATCCAGTTCTTTTCCAAGAAACTTTTGTAAACGCGTGATAATTTTCGAATTCGTATTTTCAAAATAAAACATGCAAGGGCTGTTTAACCTTTAAAAATACCCCTCAGCAAATGAAAAAAAAGTTGCATATTTTCACCTGCTTGGCGAAAACGAGTACCATGTCCAAACTCATTTCGGTATTCCAATAGAAGTAAATTATCAAAATAAAATTAATAAAGAAAAACAAAAAGGTAAAAAACAAAGTTTTACATTATAATGAAATTAGGGACACAAGGTTTTGAAAAGAAACGGGCGATTTGATCAAATTGATTACTTAATCTTGCAAAATTAATGACTGCATTTACGAATAATTACACATCGAACGAAAACTACGTTAAAAAAACTGACAATTTTGCGTTATTACACTGATGCACCGAAAACACGAATTACTGTGCAGTGTGCGTTATGGCAGCGAATTATTAATTTTTCCGCGAAAGTAGCATCAAGTTTCGCATAAATTTTCGCCGCCGTTACATTTAATATTCCAGAATCAAATTAAATTTAAAAAAAATCCTAATTACATTTCTTAACGTCCGCTCGAAATTCAAAAATTCAAATATTAGAGTTATGATCATCGTGGAGGCAAAATATTGATGACAAGCGAATAAAAAATGATTATCTTTAAGAAAAATGATTTACGTTAGATTATTGCGCGTTGCAAAAAACATGGATAAAATATCATTTGTTTAAAAAAAAAATTGAGCGGTTTGTTAGATTACATTTTTTATGGCACTGCTGACACTTGACATTTTCAACACGATGCGAGGGGAATGCAGAATTTACATGTTTATTTATCAGCACGTGTACACGTAAACATTAATTTTCCCATAAAAAAAACATTGCTAATGAGATATCCCATTTTTAATGTGCCATTAATTTTTGTAATTCATGTGTTTTAATTTGTACTGCTTTCTATAATAACCCATTGTCTGCCGTTCTTTCAATCCCCTAATTACTATATTTTTTTCTTTAAATCCACTAACTTTTTCTTTGATAATTCGAAAATTAAAAAAGTCTCGAAACGAAATTTTATTCAATTTTTTAATTAAATCTGATCTTCCACTTCCACTTCTTTATAACAAATTCTAATAAATTTTATTGTTCGTGCAATTTCAAGCATAATATTTTAAACCAAAATCAAATTTCAAAATTTTCATCATTTTCCCTAACAAAATCAGGCAATTTTTTAAATAAATATTAATCCATCCCCATTATTTCTACAAACAGTTAATTATTTTGGCAGGCGATGGGTTGATCGTTCCAATGATTTCCCGCTTTTATCATTTGCTTGATGAGACACCGGGTTCATCAACTCGCTAATTAAATTTCAATATCATCGAGCAGCTTTTGTTCGGCGCACGAATTCGCAAAAATGGCGCCGTTGGAATCGAATTTTCACGTGCAGCTTGTAAACACGAGTTGATTCGAATTCGGTGCGAATAAAAAAAAATATTTAGTCGCGTTATCAATTGGTATCAGTCTATCGATGTCAGCCGAAAAAGAAAGAGACTCGATATTGATGCTTTTACTTTTTTTGCGGCACAGGAAAATCAACGACAGGTACATTGCTTTTTTTAAGGCACTCGTTAAGAAAGTAATTACTTACAGAGAATAAATAATTAGTATCCAGAATAATGTAATTACATGTAACTTTTACTAAGCGCGAAATAGATTAGAATATTATTAAAAGTGTTGGTAATTTATTAGCACCTGAAATTTTAATTGAGCACGTGAACTATTAACATTTTGAGTTTTTAACATTTACACTGAATTCAGTAACAGACTCCCGATAACTTTCCGGTGACCCGCTGAGAGTTGCTGGACATGGAAAGTTTGATATATTTAAATTTCTGTGTAAACAAATTACCATTTTTTCTTTTTCAAAGAAAATTTTGGTACTCAAAGTGTTAATGTACACACACGTATTAATAAATATATATGTGTATGTGTGCTTAGATTCGGACAATTAATATTTGTCTGATATTTAGCTTGAATAATTGAATAGCAAATTATTATTGGCACGTATTTGATTAGTTACACAAGTTTATGAGGTTGTGTAGAAAATAACTGTTTGATAAGAGTTTTAATTGTAATAACTGCTTTGATTAGATTTTGATAAATCCCTCGCAATTTAAACTACGAATAAAACAATTGATAAAATTGGCAGAAAATTTAAAAATATCATTAATATAAGTGGATTTAAACAAACGTTTTAAATAAAAGAAAAAAACAAATTTTGAAAATATTTTCCGTTACTACATAACTGACATTTTGTATGCAAGAAAAATACTTAAAAATTTGATTCCTCTTAATAATTTCTTTACTGCATATCAATAAAGTGTCCTCTTTAATTTATTTTTTTACTTTAAATCCAATGTTCAGACCACCCTATACAATAACAAGTTAAAAAGTAATGCCATTATTTTTTCTGAAAGATGTAGAGATTCGTGTGAACGTTTAGATTGCAAGTTTTCACGATTTTTCTGACGTTTGATGTGATCAATTGATACGGTAGGAACAGCAATATCGTCGCAGGAAATTAAACATCGGACACGGAAATTAAATTGGTGCGTCGCGATACGGGAAGTATTAAACTTTTGACAGACTGTCGTCGGTTACAACTAACGAACAATAAAAAATAAAAATTAAGTCAAAGAGGAAAGTTCTGCAATTTATCGTGACGCATTCAACTTCATTTCATGGGTTTAATGAAAATTAAGAAAAAAACAGGTAATTACATAATTGCCTGTAATTAAAATCTGAATATAAAAAAATGATACATTTGGTTTTTGTATCGAATCTATAGAATTACCCAGGTCTGAATATTTGAAATATTGAAATAAAACCACTTTAATGAAGTATGAAATGTACATACAAGGAATTTGTTTCATTTTGGCCGTTTGTTATGTGGAGCTGTGCACTATGAAAAAAATTTAATTTGTCACAATTTTTTAAATTTGATAAATGCACTTTGTATAATTTTAAAGATCTAATAGCATTAGAAATATAAAATCCTATTACCGAAAAAGAAAACTATGGTACTGGTGAAAATGAATTCAATATAGTTATAATAATAACATACAAATGATTGTCTAAAGCTGATTTCGGCATAAAAATCAATATTTTTTGTAACCAGTCATTCTTCAGCTTTATCTTAATTAAAATCTAATAGAACTAACGTACATTCTTACGTTAAAAAACATTTTTTAATAACAAACTCAAACATTCGAGTCTCTCAAAACTGACAACATTTTACTTGGGCAATTTTTCAACTTCTAACAAATACCAAATAATTCTTGAAAAATCTTCAAAATACGTGTTATTTCAAATTTGTTATTAATTTAACAAAAAAAAAATGAAATAACAATTAAGTAGTGATATATGAAAATAATAACACTACCAGGTAATGGTTTAATAATCGTCCAAGCAAAACCACACGAAACAGCAATAAATATCTCATTTCAAGATTATCTTCCGGCGTCTAATGAATTTATAATGACATTTGCAATTTATATTATATTTGCAAAACCACCAACGTTAAATATATTTTATACGTCTAAAAGTCTCTTCTCACGAAATATGTAACGCGAAATGTGACCACACAAAGTTAAACTGATTTCTAAGTCACGAATATTTTTTCCTGTTAATTACCACTGATTATTATTACTGAATTTAATCATCATTCCGCCATCGTATTAATATACATTAATAATTTAATTCCTGTACGACATCGTGCGTGTAATTGACAACTGATAATTGCTTTACATCTTGAATAGTGTTTATCAGGTTACACATGTTGAAGTATATTTAATTACCAAATTGATATCACAAGTCATTAATGACCGTTCGACGGTAATTACAGATCGCACCAATGAACATCGTTTAATGCAGATTAAATTCACGATATGCTAATTACATTTCAATATCGCAAATTTCGCCGACATTTTTTACCATTTTTCATATTTTTCATCTTCCTCGATCAGCGATTTCCCGAATTAATATCAATCTTCATTTGACGAGTCCAAATGAGGAAATGCTAATTTCACTTCAATATCTTAAATTTCGTGGACATTTTTTTACTATTTAAGGGGAGGTTCTTATCTGAGAGCCAAAAAAAGATGATCATTTTCTCGAATTTTTTTCTCACCGAAGGAAATAAATGAAGAACTCTAACTTATCGTCACTTGTTTAATGAATCAAAAGGTACAACAAAAATTTTTTTTATTGAAAAATAATGTGACAATATTAGTTTACACGCCTTGTAATATGGCGATCTCAAGAAAAGGTAGCCGGTTGTTGCCCACTCTAGCGTCTACAAAAGTTATCAAATATGACTAATGAAAGAATTTTTATGAAATATATGAGTGTAGTTGTAGCCCCTACTAGAATCATCAATGAAAGTCGAAAATTTAAAAAATGGCGGACATTTGAATATTCATTTTCTTTTATTCACCTTTTTTCGCTCTTTAAAGTACTGTAAAAAAATAATGCATATATCATCTTGATTCTAGTAGGGGCTCCAATAAATCAAATCTACTTCAAAACAAAACAAACAGAAAGGCGATCTATCAAGTAGTTTTTGAGTAATCTTGGGCAACAGTTTGAAAAACACGATTTTTCAGGAGACACGATTAAAGATTCGATCCACGAATCTGTGTTAACGTCTAAATATTATCCCTTGTGGCAAGAATAAGATATCCTCCGCTCAAACTACCACTCGATTTCAATTTTTCAGTCAAAAAGTAGTTCCCGTTTTTATTCCATAACTTTTTAAAAAATTATATCCTACCAAACGGTTTTGGGAATATATTCTAAAAATAATTTACTATCAAAAAATGAAAAAAAAAATTCGAATTTTTGGTCGGTCGTAATGAGAACCTCCCCTTAATTTCACACTTTCCGTAATTTCTGTCAATTAGTGACATCCACGAATCAACGTCAAATATCTTCGTTTCGCAATTGCAAAAAAAAAAAATTACTCGCCACTATTTCACGTAAGAACAGTGTAGAACAGATTTAGGGGCTTGTTAACAAGCCCACAAAGAAACCGCGGAGAATCAATTATCTTTTTTCGCCGGCCGATAAAGATACCATCCCCGGGGAAAGTTAAATCGAGAACTCGAAGCGTGAACGATTTTCGATAAAAGGAAGTTGTATTCTCGCCGCCCGACAAAGGTTAGATCCCGCATAACGCGGAGATCATGAGTCAAGGTCACGTGAATAGATAAACGACGGAATGAGAGGTGCAATATTCATGACCCGTGGTCGCAAGATGACCCGAAATAAAATAAATGAAATAATAAATAAAACGTTGTATTTAATGTGACAAAGTTTGCGAACTTCCGGAATTTCGAACGGGGGAAAATCAATTCGAAAAAATCATGGCAAATTGATTTTTTTAAATTTTATACGCGGATGGATTTGCATTTCGAGAATTTGAAAATTCGAACGATGTTTGTAATTATGCGAGTAATTATGTTTTCAATTTTGAAAAAGGTAGAGATATTGTTTAAAACAATGTATTATTAAATATTACATTCGCGAATAATTTTATTTGCGCGAAACAGAAACTTTCACTGGGTCCTTGGTTTCAATTTTAAGAAAACGATGTTTATAATTGTCGAAACAAAGCGAAAATAACACAAACTCTTACAAATCTTCGCTATACATATACAACACTGCTTTCTAAAATTATTAGTACAATCCAAAAAGAAAAATCACTATTCCAAATTTTCATTTTCAGAAACCACCGCTTTAATCCACAAAATGATATTAAATACATCAAACGCACACTTCATTATCAAAATCAATTCATCAAATAGGAAAAACATGAACTGGTCCTAACTAATTAGTATTACTAATTACACCATTAGTTTCGTTTGACATAAACATGGCGGCACGTTTTCACACAACTTCCACCGCAAAACTACTTAAAAATCACTATTATCGTCCGGGAAAGATTTTCCCGCGATGTCGCGAACACGATTTTTTCTCCCAGGAATTATCTTTTGACGGAAAACTTTTTTCGCGAAATAACAGAGCAAGATAACCGAGTTTCGTGGCTAAGACCTTGATCGCCGGGTATTTTACAGCGTTCCGCAGAACGGCCATTATATCGGCGGCGATTACATCGCAACCCTCTATTAGGGTGGTTCTAAAACGTCGATCGTAATAATCGGCGGGGCGATAACGAAAATTCGTTGTCCGTGTTTCGATGGAATTACGACGACCGCGTCGAATTCCGAGTTGGAATTTTATTATCATTAATCTGGGCCCGAATTTGTTTACCGCAATTCCACGAATCTCGCGGGGAATTGTTCATTCGTTCCGGTTCATTGCGCGTGGATAAATAAATTTTAAGAACGAAACTAAATGTCAATTTGTTTAATCGAGCATTATTCAGGGCGGGAATTTTAAATTGTCAATATTTCATTATTGAAATCAGTTTGGGATGGTTTTTGTTAATGGTTTATTTTGTCAGTTTTGTATTATGACTCTAATCAAATATTTTAGAAATTAAATTAAATTTTTAGAACGAAACTAAATATCAATTTGTTTAATCGAGCGTTATTCAGGGCGGGAATTTTAAATTGTCAATATTTCATTATTGAAATCAGTTTGGAATGTTTTTTTGTTAATGGTTTATTTTGTCAGTTCTGTATTATGACTCTAATCAAATATTTTAGAAATTAAATTAAATTTTAAGAACGAAACTAAATATCAATTTGTTTAATCGAGCGTTATTCAGGGCGGGAATTTTAAATTGTCAATATTTCATTATTGAAATCAGTTTGGGATGGTTTTTGTTAATGGTTTATTTTGTCAGTTTTGTATTATGACTCTAATCAAATATTTTAGAAATTAAATTAAATTTTAAGAACGAAACTAAATGTCAATTTGTTTAATCGAGCGTTATTCAGGGCGGGAATTTTAAATTGTCAATATTTCATTATTGAAATCAGTTTGGGATGTTACAATTTCGTTAAAGGTTTATGTTGTTAGTTTTGTGTTAGGAGTCTAATAAAATATTTTAGAAATTAAAGAACACGAATTAAAGGGTTAATTGTAATTTTAATGAAAGTAAAATTTCAATGGTGGAATATAGAAAATTTGTCGAAACGGTGATTAAACATGTAAAAAATATATTTGTCTATTTTATCAACGCGAAACAAATGATCAATCAACGATTTCTTAAAGGACAAGTTTTGGAAAAAAAAGTCTTAGATGAAGTTTCAGATTATTTCAAAATTCTTATCGTGCAATCTGCGTAATTGTTTAACAAAAGTTATGTATTCACGTTATTCATCATCGCAAAACATGAAAATTGTATTTATTTTCTAAAAAAAAGTACTATTTTGCGACGAAAACGTAAACTAAATTCTATTCTACCCCAAAAATTCGCAATTTTGTAAATTTCAAAATTTCGGAAAAACCAGGATTTTTCCACAAACCATCATAACAAACAACAATTTCCAATCAATCCCCAATATTTCTTCAAAAAGTGTTCAAATACAAAAAAAAAGATCCACCTGCACCCTTCCTCTCTCCATATCTTTCCACAATTTCCTTCCAAAAGCCCTTTCATAGAATCGCACAAAGATTCGCATAGTTTCCAAGAAACTGCATGCAAGTTCCCCCGAAATTTTTCGTCGTCAACGACGATTGGCGCGGAACAATGAAGTTTGTTGTTGCAAAAATCGAATCACAATGGCAAGGTGGTTAGTTACAGGGTGGTGGCGGTGGTCGCGGGGAACAGCGAAGCGGTCACACTAAGCGGCCTTAGGGCCGACACACAATATCAGCTGGTCGTAACTGCCGTCAGGGCCGGAAAAAAGTTTCGAAGTCGACCAATCGTCTTCCGTACACTGGGTGAGTCCTTTTTTCATTTAAATAAAAATAAAAATAAAAATTTTTCGGGGCTCGATAATTAATTGAATATTTTTATTTAACTAAATGACTATTTTATTTAATTAAATGACTATTATATGACTATTTTATTTAATTAAATGGCTATTAAATAACAATTTTATTTAATTATATTTCAAATGACTCGTCAACATTGGATCGCCGGAAATATTCGGCGACGTCTACGTCACGTCCGTCGTCGTTTGCAATAAATAAAAATAATTAGATCAGGAGTTAATTAAATAGGTATAAATAATGAGGTTTAAAATTTTAATCGCGATGTCCATCGCCATTATCACCAAATAACAATATTTAGATCATAAATTAACTTAGTACAAACATTTGTATAGATATATTATATTTTTACTATAAATATGGATAATTAAATATTATCAATTAGCGCAAATTTTTGAAAATTGTAAGACCACGTCAGAGGCTATTATTAAGAATTAAGAATATTCAATATTTTATAAAAGAGAGATGTAACAAGGGCATCAATTTTTCATCCTTTCTATTGATAATTTCATAATATTTGTAAATAATTTTTAAAATGCGTTGAGTTGAGATCATTCAAATTTCCTATTGCTCTATGAAATTAAATTGTACATCGAGTTAATTACAACTAAATAATTTTCAAGTTGTGTAACAAATTTATTAAAATTTAGTAGTTACGAATATTTTTCAGAACATTTTTGAAACGAAAGGATAATACATTACATTGTTAAAAAGTTCAAGTTTGAAAGTTTCGCATGGAAAATATTAAAATATTAATGCAAGAACCGCGGACATAAAGTTAGTTATTGCAAAAAAATGGAAAGTAGGTCAAATTATTCGAGCGTTTCAATGAAGAGCTCATTAATATCTAATGATTCCGCGATTAAAACTTTTACACTCGAAACGGGTTGTCAAATGATTTGTTCGTTTTACGAGCAATTAATTATTTCCATTCTATCACCAGCGCTTTACACTATTCGTTCTACGAACATTATACGACGTCGATATTTTTCAGTCAATGATTATGATAATTACTCGGATATCATTGACGAACCTGACAATAAATAAAAATAAATTTTTGACTAAAATTTGTGTAATCGACGAATCAAAAAATCTCGTTTATGATAATCGTTGAAGGAATTTCGTCGATTTTCCCGTTTTATTCTCGCGAGGTCGGCAAAACTACGGACTTACGACGTTAATATTTTAATCCTCTGTTATGCCACGTGTACGTACCTATGTATGTGTATTTTTTATGTCAGATTTCGTTTGTTTACCGCTATACATCATTATCATTTTAAAATGATAATACCTAATGATACTATTTTTGAAGCAAGGGTGGGTGGGACTTTTTTTTTATAATAAAATACTTATTAATGGAAAGTTAAATAATAATATATATCCAAAACCCAATACTTGTCTTTTTTTGTTGTGCCATTTTTTGGAACGAAAATAGAAATTTGATTCTAATGGATTAATTTAACAAAAGTTCAATTAAAAAATATTCTAATTTTGATAAGAACGTTCACATTTTCAGGTATGATAACTAATGTACTTAAAGTCACGTTAATTTACTACATCAAAAATCTTGACACTATTTAAAAAAAGTTTTTTACGTTTTTGTCGAGTGAAACGAGAATTAATAAATTACGTCATTTTTACACACGTCCAAAGATTAAATTTGTTGTAAAATAATTCTTATCAATCTGCGGACATAAAATTGTAAAAAAAATATTTTATTAACAAATACGTGTGCAAATGTTACAGAACCACCACGAACATCCCCTCAACAGGATGCGGCGGTAACCGGTGGCCCTCTTCCTCCCCCTCCACCCTCTTCGCAGCAACCTCAACCCTACATACAAGTAAGTGTTTGCACTATTAATGTATGAGTCATTTTTTTCAAGTGGTATCAACCCATCTTTTCCATATTTTAAGACGTTCTATGTCTTGAATTTTAATATTTTTGAAAATATTGTTAACACTACATTGAATAAAACTAGTTTCCTATATTTCGAAATATTCGACGTTTTGAATTTTATTTTTTTGTTAATATTATTGACGCTAAATTGAACAAATCCACTGTTTTATATTGCAAGATATTCAATGTATTGGATTCTATTTTAATTGGAAATATTGTGAGACGTTAATAAGCTTGGTTCATGCGTTTGCCATTCCAAGGATGGTAAATCTTATTATGTCAAGATTTTTATAATTATGTTTCGATCAATACGGTCTTTATATTTATTTTAAAGACTGCAAAATAATTTGACTAACACTGAATGTAAATTTAAATTTAAATTTTCGGGAATGTCACAGTAATTTATGTGTAAAAATAACTGTAACTCAAACAATGAAAGTATACTGTTAAATATGACTGAAAGTATATTAATTTCATATACATTTTTAGAATTAAAATGCTATTTTTAATATTTAAACAAAACAGCTAAAAAACAAAAGCACAACAAAATATCGATTTTTAAACAAAATGATTCTATTTCTTGCAAAATAAAAATGACTTTTTTCACCCCTGAAAAAAGCCTCTAAATTTTCAGAATTAATTTCTATTAACCGAGGCTGTGTCATTATCAATTAATCGAAACTCTATAAACAAAAAATTACAGGAAATTTTATTTCCACTTATACTAATTTCTCATTCGCAAACTTGGAAGTTCTTCAAACAAAAAATAACACATTCCTCCAGCTTTATTCCATTTTCAATGCTACGTTTTTATCACCACTGTTATTATTATTAAATATTAAAATGTAAGTCGGTTCGTAAAGTTCGCTGCAAGTTAATATTCACATAATATTATTGAAAGTAATTACAGCTCCGAACTGGGGATTTATAATGCAAATGTATTCGTAAGAGTAATCGTAAAATCCTTTGTTGCCTAATAATAGGAAGATCAGAAAAGCCAGTTTTTACCTCGAAATCTCTTCGCGGAAATCCCTCGTGACACTTTAAAAAAAAAGCAGTTTATGTTTCAAATTACGCGTGCCAAATGGACCACAAGATTTTTAAAAAAGGAACTAACGATCAAAATAAATTAACATTTCATTAAAAAACAAATAAATATTAAATAACGATATTACAAATCTAAAACAATGACATACAATATTATTATCGTACTATTCCGATTGCACTTTAATTTGACCGTAAAGTAATCGCCATAATTGAAAATAATTGTAACATCAACTATGTAATGAATCAATTACATTTACCCAATCGTGATAAATTAACGGGTCAATTAGACTGATGATACAAATTAATTGCACCTGTAATCACCGTCGTTTTACCACCCAAATTCCAATTTTGATTGTAATTTAAATTTGTTCAATCAGCGCCATAGTTAAAAAAAAAAGATATTTAATTAATAATCACGCAATTTATTCTTTTAAAAAATCGCTGTTTCAAAATTCTCGATAGAATTTCGAATTCTGAAGCTTGCGAGGAATGAATAAATTTCCTATGTACTTTTTCCACGGACATTTTTTGTAAATCAAGTCAGGAAAAAGTTTATCTTTGTACCGCGCGGAAAGATCGATAGTTACATCACACGTTACGGTAAAGAAAGACCGTTTAAATAGGTAAAAAGAAGAATGCCATACTTTCTTCGTGTGTGCGTCTTTATCGGAAAAGTCGCTCGGATGAAACTTTAAACGTCCTTTGTCTATAATCAATTTTTTTCAAGTATTGTTTATTACGAGGAAAATCAAGGATTTTTTACATCGAAATCCTTAGGAAAACGAAAATGACATTTTAGAAAATTGTTCCAGAATTTCTGTGTCATTGCTGTTTAGTTCTAATGATCTTTCTGTTATAAACTATGATGAAACTATAACAATAATTCTGCTGAGAAACTATCACGGTTAAATTCGAAAAACAAGGATTCTTTTTCCAACGTGAATCTTTTTTATATTTTTTATAAACTTTACTACGGACTTCTCTTGATTCTGTTATATAATCTTTTCAAAGTCGCATGATGGCTGATTTTTGAAACTTCAATTTGGAAATAATATTTCCATTGTTCGTACGAAATTGCCCGTCACGATTAATCGATAACTAATATATCAGATACCACTGTCATTATTTCGATCCAAAAACCATATAATTTTCACAAATTTACGCACAATGCACTGCGAAGTTCTCTTTTCGGTGTTAAACTTCAGACTGTTCCAATTTTCTATAAAAATGCCCTTTCCCAAATGAGAGACATAGTGGGGAGGGGGAGAGGGGGGGAGGGTCGTTATCAATGACATGTTTGTGACAATAGAAAGGACACCCATAAAAGAAATATACTAAAAAAAATGGTACACTCGACACCCAGGTATGACCGAACAATGGGAAACAAATTCCAACCTTCGTCAAAATTTTGAAATTCGTATTAATCGAGTGATCAACACTAACCTACCAGTAATTTATATATTTTTTATATATAAAAAACTTTAAATAAAAATTCTAAGTCTCATAAGTCCACGCAGATAATAGTAAATTAAGTCCTAGAATAATAAAACATATCATTTTTAGATAGTAATATAGAAAATGTTATTCTCATTTTGAAAGTAATTAATTAATTAAAGAAAATGACGTTGAGAATTATAATGCAGAATTAATAATCTACCATTAGGAAACGAATATTTAAAACATTGGAAAAATACGTTTGAAACAAGGGAATAAACCAGGATAGTAAATTGATCGATTTAATTATTATTTTACATATAGAAACATGGTTACGAAAAATTTCTGAATCGCATATTATAAATTTAAGCGATTCTTATAAAAAATTTTGAACATTAAATAGTCATTTTCCTGTCTTGGTAGTTCCAGTGTTAATGTAACATTTCAAGCGACGAATTCTAGTAGATGCTTCATTTCTCACTCTTCAAGTTTGCCCGACGTGCATCCAAGAATAGATTTAATGCTCTTTACATCCTCCGTGTAGAATATCACGGAATTGTCTAGCAACGGAAAGGCGAGGCAGACAATTTATCCCGTCGCAAAATTACACGAAAAAGAAACGCGGAATGGAAAGAAAC
Organism: Mimumesa dahlbomi; assembly: GCA_917499265.3. NCBI lineage: Eukaryota > Metazoa > Arthropoda > Insecta > Hymenoptera > Crabronidae > Mimumesa > Mimumesa dahlbomi. The sequence continues at coordinate 6,180,868 of OU824120.1, read as the reverse complement.
TTGGAAGTACATAAAGAAAGAACTTTTCAAGCTCCAATTTACGTCGGAAGATAATTCCACCTATTGTATCTCCCGGCTTTATCTGTCTTCCCTTAATTGTACATTGTAGGGACGTAAATTTGCCCCGAGTACAGAGAGACTCAATAATATCTGTCCCGGTGTACCATTTTTAAAAGTCACTTGAAATATTAGAAAGTCGAGTTATATTCTGATTTCGGAATTTGATAAAAAAAAATGGGTATTATAAGTGCGAAAAGTGTGAAAAATGATCGAAACACGAGCTGTTGGATTGAGTGAGAGTTCATTAAAATATAGGGAAAAAATGAATTTGATAGCGGAAAATCGGCACGCGGATAGTATGTCTGACAATGAGTATATGAGATGGTATATGTGCCCATAATTATGAAAGTGGTCTAAGTGAATATTAAAAAAAAAAATTAAAGTTTTGATAATTTGTTCATAAATGGTTCAAAACCTTTAAAAAACGTAATACCCAAAGTTTTTTAAAAAGTGACTTTTAGACCACTTTTATAATTATGGGCACATATGTGTGAATATGTGAGGCGACATATGTGTGAAAATATGGACGAATGATAAGGTACAAATGAGACTGGATGAACACGAAAGAATAAGAATATATATGTTCAAATTGCAGGTGTTGAAAATTTTATCCTGGACCACCACTTTATTAGACATAAACCCAGCCCAATAATTCCATGAAATATACGAATAAAATTTCAAAATTAATTCCCACTCTAGAGAAACATAAAAAAATGAATAATTTGGATAAAAAGGTATCGAATTGAAAACGAGAGTGAGAGCGAACACGTGAAATATTTGCGAGATTGAATACGAGAGCTGAAAATTATTAATAAACACCTAATAATCAATTAGATAATTAATATCTTGTCACCCACAATAATAATCCGGCAGTATTATCATAGACGAGATATAGGATAGATTTTATTAGATTGTGTTTTTAATATTACTGAATGTTAAAATAAATTTTTAAAAATTTATGGTTTTGAGGCTCTATGCTGTTTTATCATTTCTCTGTCACTCCCAACGTTACCATTTTGGGTTTGAGTCTAGGATGAATATGGGTTAACACATTGACTGTCACGGTGGTCACCCGTGACCGGAGTTTGCCTACTCTGTGGGGCCATGGTGGTCACCAGTGACCGGCGTTACTAACTGTCTTACAATAGTTTGTGATATTTTACTTAATGAAAATATATTTTTAAAATTTTGAACAGCATAAGTAAGTAGAGAGCATTATGCAATAAAAAGTGCACTATTTAATAATTACATATATTTATTACACGTAGATATTTAATATTTTACCAATATGTAGAATTCGTATGAATCTCATAAGTCAAAATTTGAAACTTCAATACATGAAATATTTTAAGCAATTATCGCGAACGCGAAAACAAATAAAGCTTGGGCATATAAAAATTCCAATCGAAATACGAAAAAACGTATAAGAATTTACGCCATAAGTAGACCCCTGCCTGAGCTAATTAAATATTCACAAACAAACGACAATTGGGTGTTACTATCCACAAGTGTAAAGAATGAAATACTTTATAATTGCTAACTCGTAAACAAATAATTTTTTAAACAATTTGTAAACATATTCCATGAAACTTTTCCCTATAAAATTTTTTTCTATCTACGATAGTTTACGAGTTAGCACATTTCTGGGGTAACTTTGAAGGGTGTTTTCACCCCTTAAACGTCCGATTCGGCACGTATAAAAAAATACGTATCGATTATTTTCGCGTGCTTAACAAACGTACCAAGTTTCATTAAAATCGGCTCCGGACACTTGGATATGTTCCCTTGTCAGTCTTTTCATTTTACAAATATGCTCGATGTGGATATAAAAAATTCAACTTTCCTTTCATCTTTCAATTGAGAAATTTATAAAACAAAAAATGTTGATGATATTTACCTAGTGCTCGATGCGACAACGCTTGATGGAAATCCTTTTTCCACAACTGCTGCGTATCTTTAATGTTTCACGACGAATATTTAAAAAAAAAATGAAAATAAAGGGACTAAACTCTTAACCGAAATAATTTCCGGCGCACAAATTGACTTTATTCGCGCGATTCAATGATAGAGAGAATTTCGCGATCGTATTTCAATTAAAGTCCATTTTCAATTGATCCGGCGGGTTTAAGTACGCGTGAATCGAATTAGTATAATTTTTATAACGCAAGAATCTAAAAGTTGTAAGTTCCTTTTTTTTTTACTGAAAAATAGTTATTAGGACTGTTGTCTATGTCCTACTTTAATACGAATTTAACTTTAATTTATAATGACGAATCTTTTAAATTTTCTAACAATAAGTATTTTTCATTGTAAAATTTCCTAATATTCAATTTACTTTTGAAACCGTGTGAATTTAGATTCAATAAGAAAAGATTTCAAAGTGAAAAAATAAAAGTTTAGTAGAAATATCCTCAAACACTTTACAAGGAAAATATTTTTGTCTGTTTTGCGATAAACCAACGAGACGATAAGTAGATTTAATATAATGAAACTCACGGAAAACACAATTCCCCGTTTTAGTTGAAATGCGAACAATTTTAGCTCTGACCAATGTCAAGGACGACAACGAGTAGTTTTTGGTCGTTGCGATGTCCAGTGGCCTTGTTTACGTTTACGTCAGAAAGCCTTGAAATAGCCACCTGCTACCCTAAAACGAATTACCGGTACGCACAGGATTTCTCGTTGAATAGTTTGATCTGAAAATAGAAATAAATATACGACTAGAATTACGTTCCAAATATTTCACCGAATAGGAATAAAAATATTGTTCGTATTTTTATACAAATTTCAACTACATACGTACAACGAATATAATGAACAAAAATAATGAAATAGCAACTGTGATTTAAAATTAATAAAAATAAAGAAGCTACTTTTCGAAAAGTTACACAATTAATAACTTAAATCAAGCAGATAAAAGGTGAGACAATTGATGATTTTAAATATTCTCTTTTATTATAGTATTATTTTATTGAAAATCAGATAGATGATGTGGAGATGCATAAAATATATTGTTATAAATTTTTAAATATGTCCACTTAAATAATGTATTATAAGTCTAGAATGTATATTAGGGTGGTCGTTAAAATCTAAATCTTTTGCGACACCCCTAAAAAGCTTCCTTTTGATAAAAGAACACTGGGGATTTTTTTTTTGTTTTAAATTAAAAACAACACGTGCCTCAAGACGATCTAAGTTAATACGAAAGAAAGTTTACTTAATCCTTGGAGTGAAGAAATCTAGATATTAAAATTACGTTTATACTAATTTAGTTTTAAAATAAAAATATTAATTTGAATATCTTTAATTTTTTTATTTAATAGACCGAATCAACTGGGAAAAATTTTGAATTAAATATTTTTTATTGTTCTTTTGATTAACTGGGGTTTTTTTTATTGATTTGGGATCGATAATTGTTTATATTTCGAATAAAATTGCATTTTTCATAAAAATTCCCAAAGACATGATTATACCAAAAAATTAACTTAGTGTTTAACAACTTTATCAGTGTTTTTGCATCATAAGGAAGCTTTTTGGGGGGCGTTGCAAAAGATTTAATTTTTAACGACCACCCTAATGTATATGGAAGACGTGTGAATACTATGCTATAACATTGTATATAAATAAATCAGATAATAGTAAATGTTTCAAAAAAATGTGATACCTGAACGAGCAGCAGAGAAGTGTCTTACAAGTACGTCTTAACACCAGAAAAGCTAATCAAAGACTGATACGTGCCGTTGTCCTTAACAAAGTCAAGTCGGCTGGAAGTTCTGTTTAGAGGACATTTCGACAATGATGAAAAAAAATGTTCAAAAAATGTTTGAAGATACATATTGAACGAAATTTAAGATTCAAAAATTAAAAACATTTTTTCAAAAATTTAAAAACAAGTTACATTAAATTTATATTTTTTTTCTAAAACTTTGAGGCTTTCCGAATAATCTGGTATTTCGCTAATTTCTGTATCTATTTTGGTTTGAGAGTTATAAATTTTTTAATAAATCCATGCACAAAACTTTGACTGCTCGTAACTTAAAAAATATTTATTATTTTGAAAATTCCTTCAAATGGGTTTTTTTCTCAACGTTACCTACGACGTATTAAAATTTTATCAAAATCTGTGACATGACTGCAAAAACCCTGATCACTTGACGTGGAACCCACCTATAATGTCCGGTACCTGATAAACCAACGAAACGATTACTCGGTTCAATATAATAAAACTCACGAAAAATACAGGGTGTAACAAAAATTCTGGGACACTTTAGGTTTGTGGATAGAACGCACCAAAATAAGAAAAAAATGTCTTATTAGTTGGGGGCGCAACCCACCCCCTATCGAGATACAACCCCTTTTGTAAAAAATTTTAAAAAAATCATATCTCCGAAATGGTACGTCGTAGAGGACCGATTTTTATTGCAATATAACCGGAAGAGACTAATGTTTACGAAAAAAAAATGTTACTATCTACGCAAAGGAAGATTTAGTGAGCGCCCTTAATTTTTCCCAACTTGTTACAAACCTGCTACGATGTAGGTAATCGACGTTGTTTGGATTAAACAAGAATAAATGCTATTTAACAGCAACAATCGCAGCAATTATATTTTTTTTCTATTATCTTTGATCTTCTCCGGTTATATTGCAATCAAAACGGGTCTTCTACGATGTACCATTTCGGAGATATGATTTTTTTTTAAATTTTTTACAAAAGGGGTTGTATCTCGATAGGGGGTGGTATTTAGACAAAACTTTATAGACTTTTTTTCATCTTTTGGTGCGTACTATCGATGCTGAAAAAGTGTCCCGTTTGAAATTTTTTAAAATTGGTATATTTTTATTCGCAATGAATCACGTAATATTAATGCATAAAAATATTTACAGCTTTACAGCTTTCTACGTAACTTGGACTAAATACAGGGTGTAACAAACATTCTGGGACACTTTTTCAGTATCGATAGTACGCACCAAAAGATGAAAAAAAAGTCTATAACGTTTTGTGTAAAAACCACCCCCTATCAAGATACAACCCGTTTTGTAAAAAATTTAAAAAAAAAATCATATCTCCGAAATAGTACGTCGTAGAGGAATTTCAGGCGTAAGAATTGCAAGGCGTGGAAATCTCAAAGCGTAGAAATTTCAAGGCGTAAAAATTTCAAAGCGTTGAAATTTCAAGGTGTGAAAATTTCAAAGCGTTGAAATTTCAGGCGTGAAAATTTGAAGGTATGGAATTCTCAAAGCGTAGAAATTTCAAGGTATGGAAACACAACTAATCCACCAAGAAATCAAAATCAATTTTCATAATAAATAATTGAGTATATTATAATTATAATAAAACCCACTTTCTTCGAAATGTTTACGACGTACCATTTCGGAGATATGATTTTTTTAAATTTTTTACAAAAGGGGTTGTATCTCGATAGGGGGTGGGTTGCGCCCACAACTTATAAGACTTTTTTTTCTTATTTTTATGCGTTCTATCCATAAACTTAAAGTGTCCCAGAATTTGTGTTACACCCTGTATAAAAATTCCCGTTGTAATCGAAACGCGAACAATTGTAGCTCCGATCAATGTCAAGGACGATAACGAATGAGTTTTGATCGGTGCGTGTCCAGGGTTCTTGTTTACATCTACGTCAGACGGCCTTGAGATGACTACCTGGTAACCTCCCCCCAACAAATCTCCCATGCGTACTCGAGTTCTGCTTGTATAATTGGATCGGAAATTAGAAACGAGAATATCAGTCGAATTACGTTCAGAATGTTTCATGGCAACGAAGTAAAAATATCGACCACAATTTTATGAGAATGCAAAGTATAAACAAGAAATTTAATCAACGAATGTGATGAAACTGCAATTGTGATTCGGAATGTAAAATAAGATCAAATATGATAGGCAGATACACGAAATATAATGGTATAACCTCTAAATTATATCGACTTGAATAATGTATTACAACTACAGAATATATCGTATATGACGGGTAAATGATTTGATATAAAATAGGATATAATTGAGATAAACTAAGATTAATGTTTAAAAAGAAGTGGTAAATATGTTTTAACACCACCAAAGTTTAACGAAAAGCGTATTGTTGTACTTGACAGAAGGAGGTAAAATTTTTCGGGGACGGTCGGTAAAACAGGATGCACTTGGACTTGGCCCGAAATTTCTTCGATCTATTATAATATAATAAAACGAATATGAAACGTCAACCGAACTGGATAAAATTGTATTTTTTCATAATTTGTTGTTAGCAATTAAACAATTTTGTAAATTTTAGATAAAGAAAGACAAATTTGAAATTTCTAATACAATTTCGCACGAATCCAAGTTAGACTTTATAGAATGAATATAAAAAAGTCTAGTTACAAATTCCAGTCGGTAATTAATGGAAATTAATAACATTGTTTCAAAATATAAATATTTTATATATTTACACTATTTCTATTAATCAGACCAAGACGAATCAGGATATCCACGAATGTTATTGTTATTATTACAAATTCTTAAAGCAACTAATCGTAATTAAAAAATATGTTGTCCAGTATTAATAACGTATAAGCAGGAAATGATTTGTAATGTAAAATATCGGTATATAGGAGGAACTGAAATTAAATAAAATTTACCTAGGAGAGTTAGCCGGGGCACTCTTCGAATAAGTGTTGACTCTAGAATGTCCTATCACAAAATAATGCTCTCCGTTGTACTTGACAATGTCAGGTCGAGTGTATATGACTTCCGTCGCACTAGATTGCACTAAACCACAACAATTAAGATGGGAATCAAAGGTACGAATGACCTTGGAAAAGTATGAGCGAGCAACTAACGGATAAATTCGTAATATTTCCCTCTCCCTCTCTCTCTCTCTCTCTCCTCCGTCTATTCATTTCATATCTTCTCATATCGTCTCATCTCATTTCATTATATTTCACTTATATATTTTTATTTTTATTTGCATTTTTATTTTTATTTTTGCTGTGTACTTCTCCGTTTTTCAGTTAGCATTTATTTACTTACAATATAGTTATAATTATAGTTGATAGTTGTTGTTTTTGTATATTGTAGTTTTACGTATTTTTACATATTTTTATATATTTTTATATTTTATATTTTTATTGTGTATCAATGTCTCGTTCTACTCTAGTTTCCTGTCCTTAGAGGGACCTACCCCTAGGACGAAATAAAAAATCTAATCTAATCTAATCTAATCTCTCTCCCTCTGTTGCGACCACACACGATTACACTGGTTTATTATGCATAATTATTCCAAGTATTTTAGCCATGTTTGTAATTTGACTGCATAATTTTAGGAAATTTAATTCGCAAATATGATGGTGGAGATTTCATTCCGGTATCTCCAAAATCTAAGGCCCATGCAAAAATGTGATAATATAATATTTTTTTAATTGTTTGAGTGATGAGTAAAAGATTCCAAATTTTATCTATTTCTTCGCACTTCGATTCGAACAATTTTAGAGTCATAAATTTGGCCTTTTTTTACAATGGTTATTTGTCTAAAGGATGAGCTGCAAATGATTGAAATCCCATTGAATCATTAAATGATAAGCCTGCCTATCCCTCGCCTATGGTATGACATTAATTTTGTAATTAAACTGTTAGTTTTGAATGGAAATAATAATTATTAATGTACAACTGAACTAGCAGTAGATATATATTAGTCAAATATCAAAGGTCAAGGGAATATTAAAGATGATTCAATACTCCATCGATTTAATTCGAAATTAATTTACTATCGAAATCAAATATCAAACAATTGTTCAATTTTTAATAAACGGACGTTCAATTAATAAAAATCTGTATAAACATGACTATAAGCAAAAATACCATTTACAACATCTAAAATATAATATTTAATTATAACACAAATGACTGATATTACGTAATTCGATAATATTAAAAATTTCACAAGAAGTTTCTGATTTGTCCTGTAAATTTTCACAAATCCGTCGTCTTTTGAACAGACGTGTAGCTCGTGAACCAGATTTTTTTTTAGTGCCGCAGTCGAATAAAAAAATACACGAACGGCACGACTCACTTGCCCGCATCGCAATTTGAAGTCCAAACCGCGAATGCGCGGAACAATAAATCGCCATGAAACGAACTCGCACGCGGTGCAATACAGATTTCTTGAAAACTTTGAAACTCCCTTTACGAGGGAACTCCGTGACCAACACGAGAAGCACTATCGCGGAAACAAGACAAATATATTCCTTAGAATTCATCGTGGGATTTCGTCGAGCCGCGGAGAATATTTCCTTATTTAATCCGCGGGAAACTTATCTGTCACACTTTCTCACAATAGGAATCCTTATCACTTTTACCATTTTTTCTGTGACACTCGAATTATTTATACAAAATATGTAGATACTTTTAATAAAACGTTTGGATCGAAATTAATTTTAAACAATTTTCGACGTTTCTAGTATTTTAGGTATTAATAATATTTTTAATTCATTTTCGAGAATTATTTATTAAAAATATGAAAAGCTTGGTGAATTAAAGCTGTATTAATTATTTCAACTTTACGGATCAAATTGGAAGAATATTTAGACTTTTTTATTGCGAGAAAGTATGAAATTTCGAAAGCGAAAGAATGTCGACTTTTTCCATAAATCATCAAGGTTGAAATTTAATTAAAGAATCATAATTTTTTGTATGAATTTAAATTAAAGTCAGCGCCGTTTCCTAAATTTCGTTTGAATTTCCCTCTCTGTTATCACGAATCCGGGTTTAAAAAAAAATCCCCGGTGTTTTCAAACGTTTCGTTTTTATCTCGTTTTTCAATCGCACAGAAATTTCGCATAAATATTCGTGTTCCGGATTATCTGAGGCGGTCAGGATGATGTTTCCGCATCGACCAGGGATCGTTGCGAATACAAACATTTTATCCTGTTATCGAAACGGTCAGAACTTCTATCGGCAGGATCAGGAAACCATAAAACGACAAAATAGTACGACATGCGACTTGCATCCCAATGTTTGGTATGCGTACGTATATTCCGTGCTACGTGTAAGCCGTATATGTTATATGTATGCGTGTTGCATACATGTTATATACGTTGGTGGCACGTACACGTTGGTCCATAAGTCACGGGACACTTTTAAATTAGATTCAGAGTGGCAGAAATTTAATAAGCAATTGTTAATATGATAATATTATGATTTTAAGAAAATCGGAGTTGTGCGTACTCGATTTAGATATGAAAATTTAAAAAGCTTGGAATCTTTGGTATTTGGAAAGGTTAGTTTTTGAATTTTTGAGATCTGAAAATTTGTAAAAGTTGAAATTTTGAGTTTTTTAAATTTGTACACCTCAGAATTTTCTGCGTATACGAATCTTTACACATTGAAATGTTAGCGGTCCGAAAATTACATTATCTTGAAATTATTGACCCTCAAAAATTGCTATGCTTTGAAATTTCTGGCGCCAAAAAATTGCTGTGCTTTGAAATTTCGGGCGCCCAAAAATTACTGTGCCTTGGAATTGTTACGCAATTGAGTTTCTATGCCTTCGAATTGTTACGCAATTGAATTTCTATGCCTTCGAATTGTTACGCAATTGAATTTCTACGCCTTGGAATTGTTACGCAGTTGAATGTCAACGCCATGGAATCGTTACGCAAATGAGTTTCTATGTCTTCGAATTGTTACGCAATTGAATTTCGATGCCTTGGAATTGTTACACAATTGAATTTCTATGCCTTCGAATTGTTACGCGATTGAATTTCTATGCCCTGGATTTGTTACACAATTGAATTTCTATGCCTTAGAATTGTTACGCAATTTAATTTCTATGCCTTAGAATTGTTACGCAATTGAATTTCTATGCCTTGCAATTATTACGCAATAGAATTTCTATGCCTTGGAATTATCACGCAATTAAATTTCTATGCCTTGGAATTGTTACGCAATTGAGTTTCTATGCCTTCGAATTGTTACGCAATTGAATTTCTATGCCTTCGAATTGTTACGCAATTGAATTTCTACGCCTTGGAATTGTTACGCAATTGAATTTCTATGCCTTGGAATTGTTACGCAGTTGAATTTCTATGCCTTGCAATTATTACGCAATTGAATTTCTATGCTTTGAAATTTTTACGGAATTGAACTTCTATGCTTGGAATTGTTACGCAATTGAATTTCTATGCCTCGGTATTTTAGTCATTCAAAAATTTCTATGCCCCAGAATTTCTGGCGCCAAAAAATTGCTATGCTTGGAAATTTCTGGCGCCAAAAATTGCTATGCTTTGAAATGTCTGGCGCCAAAGAATTACTGTGCCTTGGAATTGTTAAGCAATTGAATTTCTATGCCTTGGAATTGTTACGCAATTAAATTTCTACGCTTTCGAATTGTTACGCAATTAAATTTCTACGCCTTGAAATTGTTACGCAGTTGAGTGTCTATACCTTGGAATTGTTACGCACTTGAATTTCTATGCCTCGGTATTTTAGTCATTCAGAAACTTCTATGCCTCAGAATTTCTGGTGCCAAAAAATTGCTATGCTTTGAAATTTCTGGCGCCAAATAATTGCTGTGCTTTGAAATTTCTGGCGACCAAAAATTACTGTGCCTTGGAATTGTTACGCAATTGAGTTTCTATGCCTTCAAATTGTTACGCAATTGATTTTCTATGCCTTGGAATTGCTACGCAATTGAATTTCTATGCCTCGGTATTTTAGTCATTCAGAAATTTCTATGCCCCAGAATTTCTGGCGCCAAAAAATTGCTATGCTTTGAAATTTCTGGCGCCAAAAAATTGCTGTGCTTTGAAATTTCTGGCACCAAAAAATTACTGTGCCTTGGAATTGTTACGCAATTGAATTTCTATGCCTTGGAATTGTTACGCAATTGAATTTCTATGACTTCGAATTGTCACGTTTTTTCATTTTTTTCTTCATCATTCCCTGCCTAACACTAAACCTACCGACAGTTTACGTACATATTCTTATCGGATCCGAAAAAATGATAATCTTTGCGATTGATTTCAGGTAACAGTTAATTTGACATAAAAAACTGTATTTTCTTTATGTTAATTAAAGAAATTAACGGTGAAAGCTATAACGTTGCATATAGGCACATTAATAAAAAATTTGAAAACGGTCATTTGACCTACCTCGGCAGGTTTAGTGCTAATATCGACTCTCATAATTACAATATACTATCGATAATCAAAAACAATCAATATTAAAAAAAAAAACATATCGTTCATTCGAATCACCTGATTAATTCGCCCATAAATTTATTATCAACCCGGATAAAAAATGACCCAGCGCGGACTTCCGCCTCACTTATCCGGCTTCCTGTTGAACCGATATCCAAGAGAAAAAAACCATTAATTTCAGGTCCGTGGCGTGGAAGTAGGAATAGTGGTGCTAGTGCTGATCGTTTGGGCGGGTGCGATAGCGCTGTTCTTCAACCGCTGGGGCAAGATTCGCATGCTGCTGCCTTATCAGCCGGATTACAAGGAACAGCTCAAGGTTCCTGGCACCGGCGTGTGTGCGGCGGCGAACGCCGCGTACACGCAACACCCGACGCAACACACCTGCTCCCAGGTAACGCATACGTAATTACACATCAAACCCGCGAATTAATCGCCGCCGACGATTCGTCGACCGCGGATTGATGAGAATCGACGGAAATTATGTGGATTAGGGTGGTCGGTAAAAATTAAATCTTTTGCGACGCCCCCCAAAAAGCTTCTTTTTGATGCAAAGACACTGGAAGAATTTTTTTTTAATTAAAAACAACACGTGCCTCAAGACGATCTAAGTTAGTTTTTTGGTATAATCATGTTTTTTGGGAATTTTTATGGAAAATACGATTTTATTCGAAATATAAACAATAATAGAACCCAAATCAATAAAAAAAACATTAGTTAATTAAAGTAACAATAAACAAAAATTTAAGTTCAAAAATTTTTCCAGTTGATTTGATCTATTAAATAAAAAAATGAAAGATATTCAAATTGATATTTTTATTTTAAAACTAAATTAGTACAAACGTAATTTTAATATCTATAATCAATTATTGATAAAAAAAATTTGAATTTAAATTTTCGTTTATTGTTATTTTAATTAACTCATGTTTCTTTATTGATTTGGGTTCTATAATTGTTTATATTTCGAATAGAATCGTATTTTTCATAAAAATTCACAAAAAACATTATACCAAAAAGTTAACTTGCAATTAGATCGTCTTGAGGCACGCTGTTTTTAATTTAAAAAAAAATCTCCCAGTATTTTTTTATTATAAAGAAGCTTTTTGGCGGCGTCGCAAAAGATTTAATTTTCAACGACCACCCTAATGTGGATATGGGGTGATGAGCGAGGGGTCGAATATTTTTGGGCCTTATAGTACTCAGGAGAAGGGGAAATGGTTAATTAAACAAAGTTAAATTTATTAATTCAAGTTTATTAAATCTTAGTAGTTTATTATATTTATAAATGGTTTTATTCTACTAATCATAAAGATGAGTGTTTAAAGTGATTTTTTCGAGGGAAAAATTTGCTGTTTTTTTAAGGGTTTTTTATGTATTGGGACGGGTAGGTTTATTGATTTTTTGGTAAATGATGGGTGAAAGATATTTGGGGTTTCCTGAATTTTTCAATTAATGTGAAGTAATTCATTTGTAGTAATTTTGAAAATCGAATTTTTAGCTGAAGGTGTATGTAAGGAAATTTGTTCTGTAAAATTTAGAAATTTAGAAATAGTTCTGTAAATTAAGAAAGTTTGCAATTAATGTGATACAATATTTCAATTAATCTTTTGATAAATGCGGGATGTAAGAGATGATGTGAAGTGATTTATTAAAATCTACTTTTATACTTGCCATATTTTCCAATTAATTTGAGATGAAATTTAAATCGACTCGTTAACAAAATTTCTGGTCAATTTTCCAAGTAAACTCTACTTTTGTATTTACTAAATTTTTCAATTAATACGAAACAACATTTGAATAGACTTTTTATAAAATAAGTTGGAGTGAAATAGGTTAAACAATAAATAACGTGATAAATTACCGACAACCAATACAAAATGCAGGATGTACTTGAGAGTACATGTATTTCGAATCGATTAGAAGAAAAACGGATCGAATATTTCTTATAAACGCAATTAGTAACTTTTGCGTCCCACATCGGTCGGATTGATTCAAGGATCTGTGGTGATTAAACATTTTTTGCCCTACTCGATGAGTATTATAAACCCCCAAAGTCTAGACTCTTTCTTTCACACCCCGCATACAAACAAAGCAATGACAGATTTCGATACTGGCTGACGTTTCTACTGGCAACAGTTTCGACTGTTTTTATTTGTCTGTGATAACTAAATTAATGAATTAAGAGAACATATGTGCGATGGAGAAGAGTTTAATGAAAACCTTGCTGATTTAACCCTTTTAATAAAAGCGAACATTTTGAAAATTCGAGATTATCTGGATGAAGAATAATAATTTTTTATTGAGATTATTCATCAAAAACAATTTATCTAAGAAATCGAATCACAAAAGTTATCATAGATGAAATTTTTATAATTCTTTTGTTTTTTTTGTAATTTCGTAATTACCAATGTATGTAATAACAATTTTCGTTAAAAAGTGTTTTAGTTTATCCAAAAGTGCAGAAATATGCATATATCATAAATTTATAAATTCAAAAACCATTTTCGGTCGAACCAATCAAATTTTCCATTATCTGTTCGTAGCTTATTTATTTACTTCGCGACATATGCTAATAAACAAACAAATGTTTTTCTTTCAATTTCTTATCACTCTAAAAATACTATTAAAATTACCCATCCAAATCTCAATTTTTCTCAATTTCATCTCGCTATTAAAAGGGTTAAAAAACAATTCTTACATATTTTTCACAGTCACAGAACGTTCAACGTCGACGAAAATCTATTTTTTTGTTAATCGACGCGACAATATATGTCTACGGACGCAATGGGTCGCAAATTTCTATTACCAAGGAACCAGTGAAGTTAATTACAGGATGCCATGTACTCCGGTAATCAAACGAAATTTCCCTCGTAATGGCGAGTGTCGTATTAATTTCCGAATTGGTCCGGAAATTCGATGCGATCGGCCGACATTATCCGCCCGATTTCAAAGTCACCCGCCATTATTTAGCTACATACCTGCCGCCATAAATTCCGACTCCGGTGGATGCGTTGCGATAGCAACGCGTAAATTAGCAATTTAGTGCTCATTAATCTGCGCTATTCACCGATCTCCGGGGTTCGATATCCCACTGCGTCGGGAACTACGGAAACTCCGTTCGAAAATTTCGTTCATCGTAATCACATCCGCGGTGTTCCCGATAATTGTTCTTAAAACAATAGAAATTCGACCGACTTAAAAAAAAATCTTAAATATATCCAAGTCTTCGTTGACCGTTGGAATGAAACTCGCAAACATTTCCGGCGGAAGTGGCCGGGAAATACAGGGTGCGACATAAATGCGGGGACCCTTTTTCAGAATCGATAGAACGCAGCGAAAGATGAAAAAAAAGTCTTTAGAGTTTTGTCAAAAAAACACCCCCTATCGAGATATTACCAGTTTTGTAAAAAATGTTTAAAAAATCATATCTTTGAAATGGTACGTCGTAGAAGACCGATTTTGATTGCATTATAACCGGAGAAGATCAAAGTTAATAAAAAAAATATAATTGTTAAATTGCATTTATTCTTCTTTAATCCCAACAAAATCGATTACCCATATCATATTAGGTGTTTAACAACTTGAGAAAAATTAAGGGCACTCTAATACTTCCCTCACGTAGATAGTAATATTTTTTCATAAACTTTAGTCTTTTTCGGTAATATTAAAATAAAAATCGGTCCTCTACGACGTACCATTTCGGAGACATATTTTTTTTTAATTTTTTACAAAAGGGGTTATATCTCAATAGAGGGTGGTTTTTACACAAAACTATGAAAACTTTTTTTTCATCTTTCCCTGCGTACTATCGATTCTGAAAAAGGGTCCCCGCATTTATGTTACACCCTGTATAAATCTCGGAAGTGCGGAAAATTGCGCGGGAAATTTCTAACGTCGGGTGTCGTTCGTTAGAAGGTGAAAATAGCGAAACTGAAAGATTTATTTGTCCGCGGGACGAGACGAGGTTTGTGGCAGCTGGTGAAAGTTCTCTCGTACATTCCCATGGAAAATCGATTCCGTATGTGTCACTTGGGGAAAAAGCGTTTCGCAGAAACGACAACGGCTTCATTTCTGCCGGATAATCGAGACAGCCGATTCCCGATCTGCCGAAACGGCTTACAAGCTCTAACCGAACTGCGAGCATTCACGAAAACGATTCGGACCTTTCGCCTCCGCAATTTCGCGGCCCTTTAATCCGTCGGAAGACATCAAAGACCCCCGACGTTCGTAACAGACTAATCACGTTCGTGAGAGTTTCCAATCGGCGAAGTCAGTTTTTCGATTATTTTTAGAACGGATTTTCTCGTCTATAGTTGACGTTAAATTTGGAAGGAAATTGATTAGGGATTTTTAAGAAAGTTTTTTTTTTAATTAATCGTGGATTCTCGTTGTGTACGGCTAATTAGGGTTTTCCAGATTTGATTGTTATGGTTTTGTTTTTAGAAAAGTTAAAGGTTCGTACGTTTCCAGCCATTCGGAAGACACTTGTTTAATTTTTTACGTGTGGATGTAGATTTTTAATATTTATTCTGTTTATCTGGTATCTCAAACACTTGAGGAAATGAGGAAATGATATTTTGGACTGATTTTGGTATTTGTCTATATTATATTTAGTAACTAGTTAGGTAAGTTAGTAAATTATTTATTAAATATAATCAAATCCAAATAATCGTACTTACGAACAATACTGACATATTTCTTAAAATTAAATAAAAAATTAAAAATATTTTTTTTTCGAAATTCAATTATATGATTTTGATTTAATATTTACTGCCTAACTCAGTTACCAAATATTAGATCGAATTCCAATAAATTCAAATACATATTTACACAAATAACATTTACCAACTAAACTAGCCACTAACTAGTAACAATTATTTTGACCATAAATCACTAAGTAACTTCCAAATTTACATACCAACCAATTACCATCACAAATAAAATACATACAAATACCAAAAATCACTTAAAAAAAATGTCACCATCTCCTTAAGTTTTTGACAAAACGATACCAACGTCCCATCATTTTAATTACACAACGAGTGTCTTCATCCCATAAGACACGATTTCCCAGGGTTTCCACAATCACGGTGCTGATAAGCCGAACACCGATTCACCTTTGAACTCGGGAAAGCTTTGTCAGCACAGCTTTGCGGTTTATGTCAATAGCAATCCACTAACGGACCGACTTTAATCACCACTGACCGTTTCACGTCGACGGGGCCCCGTTTGACTTTCCGCTCATCCCCGTGGACACGTGTCCCTGGAAACGAGAGGTTGAAAAAAAAAGGCTAGTTCTAAAACCGACGTCGCCATTGTCGTCACCGTAAACTTTACGGCGGAAAGTTTCACTTACCACGTCGTCCGTTTTTACGACGCCGACGTCGCACCTGAAATTACCCCACCTGCTTTTCGTATGTTTTTTTTTTTTTTTTTTTTTTTATATCGAGAGTTTAATGTCGCATCGACGAATAATTTGTTATTTTTCATAATATTTCGAATTTTCTCGAGTTTTTCTGAAATTCTGAATTATTGACTTAGAGGTGTTAGAGGTTTAATTAATTTGTTAATTTAGAAAGAGAGAAGAATTATGGCGATTGTTGAGGGTTGTTTACAGATGTTACAAAGGGGTGAAAGTGTTTTTTTTTAGAAGAATATCAGTCTAGTAGGACGTGCCATATAAAATTAATTATATGAGGATTATTCGATAAGAAAGAAACTTTGAATTTTAATTCATATGAACATTTTATTAATTGAAATATGATGGTAAAAAATCGCGATCGTCAGAGGTCACAAAGTCAAAATCAAAGGCAAACATTACAATTATCTGAGAATGAACAAAAAATAACGATAACTTACTGAGAACTGAAGGAACTTTAAATAGACGCTTGAAAACTTTTTAATAACTAAACACTTGAACGATCAATTTGAGACTGATAAGAAATCCAACATTTCAAATTACGCGACCTAATTAGCCCGACTTGGTCTCTTTTAATGAAAATTCTATTCTCACACGCAGTTTAATTCTACAATCTTCTCAAATTTTCATTTCTTCTTTCAGTATTTTCGAAATTTGTATTTAACCCTCTGTAACAATTTTCATTCATTTCGGAAAATCAAAACGATATAACAGAAAATTTGGGAACACTGATGGAAAACGAATTTAAATTAAATTTTATGAAGGTTTTATTATTTTTAAAAAAAATATAACCATTGTGTTATTGTGATTGATGGAATAGTTGTACATGTCACTGTGAAAGTCTGGATTGCTGTAAATTTTCACATTTACACGTAAATCCAAAGATTTGCTAAATTCTACTGGTAACAGTGCGAAAAAAACTCTCTTCATTTCGGGGTTCTTCTGCTTCGTGTTGGCAAATGTCAGGATTTACGCGGAAACTCGAAGATTTAGGGAAAGTCGGGCTTTTGCAGTAACATGTACGTAACGAGTCTGTATTCGCATGGAAAACCGTGAAAATACCTGTACTTGAAGTCCAACCTAGATCTATATTGCAATTTATTATAAAAAGAGATTTGCACAACCGGGTTTTTTTACGAAAATTCGTTTTTCAGAAATATGTTTTATTTTTAAATACTGTTTATAAAATGTCGACCGAATAAAATTAATTGCTTATGATCGGAATCCAAATTTGTCGGAAATTAATTTGATCGGAAATAAATAAATTTAGAGTAAAATCGTGATAATTTGGTATTTCAGGCCCGAAATATTGTAAGACAAAGGGAGAACGTTTTATTTTGTGATAAAATTGAATAATAACAAAATTTGAGTGAAATTACGAATAAACTGCGGTAACACATGAAAAAAACCAAATCTACACTTATAATTATTGTAGAATTTCATTTGCTTTTTTATCGAAACGACAAAAAAGAAAATTCTAAAATGCAACTCTGCATAAATTATCTAAATTACTTTTTACCAATGTTCTATTACGTATCATTCGTCGATCAATTAATTATTAATTTCGAATTAACAAAATAATTTGCCTTCATTACCCGAAATTTCTAAGTAACAATAATTTTAAATTTTCCATCGTTATAATTGCCGAAAATACATTTTCCATTAATGTAAAAATTAGTCAGAAACAAAAAATTACAGCTACATGATTCAAAAGTTACACAGTTATAGAGGGTTAATTAAATTCAGCTTAAAACACTTGAATTAAAATATTTAAATAAAAAAAAATAAAAAAACGTGTTTGTTTACCTACGTACAAGATGAAACGGTGACGTAGTACGGCCGCACGAATCTTTCACCTGGGAAACAATCGAAATAACAGATCGGGCGAAACAGGAAGCGTCCAAGTGTTGGTATTGATTTGATCGCGCACAGGTGGGATTTAATTGGACGGTGTAGGTAATCACGGTAACGGGAAAACGACCGCCCGAAGCGGCAGCCATTCGTCAAAAAGACGTATCGTCTCTGTTCGTGTATCGAACAGGCAGATACATTCTTTTCGTTTAAAACGTAGCCCGCCGTCCATCAACGGTTTCCCCGTTTTACAACGATATTCGCCGGAAGCCGTTCAATTCATTTACATACATCTTTTCATCTTGATATGGAAAACGATAAAAGACAATTTTGTCCCGACATATTTACTGGTTGAAATTGAATCAAATTTAACGTGACGAATACATACGCTGATAAAAAATAGTCTCATATCGCGAATTATTAACGGATTATTATTAAATAGATTTTTTATTTATTAAGGGGAGGTTCTCATTACGACCGATCAAAAATTCGAAATTTTTTTTCTTTTTTTGATAGTAAATTATGTTTAGAATATATTCCCAAAACTGTTTGGTCGGATATAATTTTTTTTAAAAGTTATGGAATAAAAACGAGGACTACTTTTTGATTGAAAAATTGAAATCGAGTGGTAGTTTGAGCGGTGGATATCTTATTCTTGGATGAACCTGCACGGACAGTATGAACTTGAGGAGGGGCTGATGTATGGCCCTGGAATCGCTGATTAGCCACAAGGGATAATATTTAGACGGTAACACAGATAAATCGTGGATCGAATCTTTTATCGAGTCTCCTGAAAAATCGTGTTTTTCAAACTGTTGCCCAAGATTACTCGAAAACTACTTGATAGATCGCCTTTCTGTTTGTTTTGTTTTGAAGTAGATTTGATTTATTGGAGCCCCTACTAGAATCAAGATGATATATGCATTATTTTTTTTACAGTACTTTAAAGAGCGAAAAAAAGGTGAAAAAACGAAAATGAATATTCAAATGTCCGCCATTTTTTTAATTTTCGACTTTCATTGATGATTCTAGTAGGGGCTCCAACTACACTCATATATTTCATAAAAATTCTTCCATTAGTCATTTTTGATAACTTTTGTAGATGCTAAAGTGGGCAACAACCGACTACCTTTTCTTGAGATTGTCATATTACAAGGCGTGTAAACTAATATGGTCACATTATTTTTCAAGAAAAAAATTTTTTTTTGTACCTTTTGATTCATTAAACAAGTGACGAAAAGTTAGAGTTCTTCATTTATTTCGTTCAGTGAGAAAAAAAATTCGAGAAAATGATCATCTTTTGGGGCTCTCAGATAAGAACCTCCCCTTAATGTGTGAAATTATCGGATCTGGATACTCAAAACGATACTGAAATCCAGGAACATTCGCTCGGTTAGTGATGGTTAGGAATTATTAGTTATTTTAGAATAATTCAAATATTCTTAATTACACTTTTTACCTTTGTAACAATGACGATGAAACGTTTGTTATTAAGTGATTGAAACTAGAGACACTTGTCGTGTTACGGATAATCGAAAAAGGATATGCAATTTTATTTGTTTGTTGGTATAATCGAGGGAAGTTGACAAATATTTTTCTCTCTTTCTTCATTCGTAAATGAATCTGTCGCGAACCAAAAATTCGCGAATTAAAATTTAAAATATACTCCTTTTAGTTTCTCTTTTATTCGAATTCCCTCGTTTTTCTTTATTCAACAAAACCCGGCAGGGAGCTTTTCCGCCATTCTGTATGCAACCGCAACCTTATTTACTGGTTCCCCACCGTTTGTCAGACGATGAAAAACTTCGTTTCCCCAGCTCACGCTAATCACAGCCGAAGCTTGAACGCTATAATAGATTATTGATTAACCGACTCCTGTTGCCGCCTGCCAGCGTAGATTTCGACAATGGCTCTAGTGCGTTAATCTCAAAAACAATTGCAAAAGCAATCCGCTTTTTTTTGTAAAAATGTTACTAAAAAATTGGCAACAGGGCGGACGAGTCCGCGATGAGAGTTTTCAATTAAAAATAATGCACGTCAAAACAAGTTGGTCGCTGAAAAATAATTGACTTTGGGAACGTGTTCACTAGCTCGTGAATTTATGACCGGAAATGGTAATTGTGATAATTAATTCGTCACAGTCGATGATTTTCAATTGTTCAGATTTTCAAAGGAGCCGCTTGCGTGTCACGGGTCGGCAATCATTTTATTGAAAATAGCTTTGTTATATTGACGATGGATTTCCTTTTCTTTTAGGGAACGTTTGTTATAGAATTAACGAATATTATTTAGAGAAGAATAAGTGGAAATCTGTGTACTTCGATACCGCGTCTGAATATTGGTTGTCTAATTCTACTAGCAATTTTTTTAACCCGAATACCTGCAGACATAGAAAGTTTAAAATGTATTTCAAATGCAGTTTTAATTAATAATTTCTTAAAATTTACTTTTATTAGCCGAAGAATTTCAGAAAGTGATTAAACTATTATCTTAAAAATCATTTAGAGAAATTATTTGAAAATGCTGTATGTACCTAAGTCTGTTTTTAAAAGAAAGTAGAAAAAAAGTCAAGATAATTTTTCAAGTTGTTCATTAATTTGGGATGAATAGATTTGAAATTTAATAATTTAATTAGCAATTTTAATGCAGCTCATCTGCTAACATCAAAGTGTTTCTAAGCGGATTGAAAGTCTATTTTTTCTTGATTTGAATTGTAGGATCATACGAGAAAGACATTTTTTGAACAAATAAAAAACTATAGAAAGCAAGTAGAATCAAATTAAATACAATTATAAGTCCGTCGATGTGAATTTAAACGAAATTTCTTTTTACACTCTGGAAATCATCTGACAAAAAAAATGTAATGATCAAAAAATTACCAATCATTTATGGTTGATAATGTACAATTTCAGCGTCCATTATAATTAATTAATGTATAATGGCATTCAGTGGCGTAAAATGTCAATGAAAATAAAATTATCTCATAATGTTGAATTTTTGTGGATAAAATAATTGCCAGTTGTAATTTTCAAATAATCCGAAAATTGTTCTTTCTATAAATTGTCGTCTACAACAAAAACTCCAAAGTTTGCCACTACATTTTTTTGGCAGATTTTTAGAAGTATTTAAAAAATGTAGGACGAACGATACAAAAAACCACTTGAAAATTCTTCATTCTTCAAAATCATGTGCATTTAACATCTGCTAAACTCATCCATTAATTAAAGTAATGAACTAGATAATAGTTTAGACCAGTGATGAGCAACCCACGATTGCTAAATATCTCATTGAAAAATCGTCTGTATTTTTCTGCTGAACTTTACTTTCTTATAATTAATGAATTAATTATTTCTCGAATTTCAGTTGTTTTAAATTAAATGAAAACCTTTTAGAACGATTAATTAATATCCTCGTTCAAAAACTAATCGCGATTATTAACGGCAAAAAATAAATTCACTGTCACCAACGTTGAAGATTGATGAAAAAATTCCATCTCATTAATTAGCAGTTTTTAAATAAATAAGTCAGATACCGTACTGATAATTATCACGTATTACTGGGATTTCAATTTTGCCCGGTGTTAAATCGTTGCTCGCCACTGATTTAGGCGGTACAGTAGATCATCGTCATAGGAGGTGAATTAATTAATTAATACATCACCGTTCCCCTATTAGCCCATCATACAGTAACGAGACACCGAATGTGACTCGCTATAATAATTATTTTCAGCGCATTTAACATAAACAAATTCTCACCAAGCATTCAAAATAATTATCTCGAACACCACTGTATAAATTTATACAGCTTAAAAAAAAAGTAATTAGATGACAGCATATATCATACGCTTTGTAGATACCCACACAATAGCAGTACTATTAAGATACTACGGTGGTTCACAACTTTTTCCTTTTTTCTTGTATCACTTTTATTCGAGTTTTTTAATCGAATACAATTGCTTTGTTTGCACGCGTGATTTGTTGATTCGAAGGGGTTAAAGTGTTAGATTCTTATCTAACACATATTACAAAATCTTTATAGATCAAAAAATTACTAATCATATTACAAAATCTATAAAGATTTTGTAATATTTTAATGTAATTTTAATATGTTACCTAATTACAAGTATTGTATTTAAATAATATCTTCGGAATCATGGAAAAATGGGAAAGTCGAATACTTTTCCCACAAAAACGGGAAATTCGCGTAGAAATACTCGAATTTCCAAAATAATACTAACACAGAATGCAAAAGAACACTTCAAAACCTTCAAACAAATACATATATCACGCGAACACATCAAACAACTATATTTCGCGTCAAAGTTCCCTCTTTTTACCATCAACAAATCAAATAAAAATAAAACAATGGTCTTTACTAATAATACCCAAACACTCTGACCTTTAAAAAAAATCTATTCATTTCCTCGTCAATAACAATTTAACACTAGGTTAACACTAGGAAACCCGAAAACAGGAAAAATGTACATAAAAATCAATTAAAACATTCTCCCAGAATTCCGCAAGAATTCCCTAAAAAATTAACAAAAACCTTTCATAGACCCTTTGGTACACCTAGTCTTAATTTCCCTTCGATTCGGAAATAACACGACCAAAAAATTCACTTAACCCTCTATGTGTAACTTTCAGGGCACATTTCAATTTATCAACATTTTGCCAAATAATTATAGCTTTTGTCATGAGGTTTCGCATAAATCTTAATTGTATAATGTTAGCAAGACAACCAATATCAATATTTATGACCTTTGCCAGGCTCACCAACCTGAAATAACAAAGTAAATGCAGTGCAAACTGTCCAGCAATAAAAATAAGCGAAACCATTTGATCGACTTGATATTATTTGTGCTTCTGTCAGTGATTACCAAACTAAAAATACTACAATTAAAAGCTCTGGGCTCTTATATCAATAACAACCTACTTGTCTGCATTTCAATTTTCAATTTGTTACTGTTTTTTTTATGTTTATAGCCCATTGTTACCTGAAAGTCATATAGTGAATATATTACAATAAAATTGTTTAGATGGAATTTTTTTCCACTTGCATATATAGGTTTATAATATAATAGGAAACTTATCCGGTATTAACGATCTTGAATTGATCGTTAAGAATTATTAATTACTATATTAATTAGCATAATGGCTTTAAACCAACCGAGCTACAATTTTTTCAGTTACATTTTGAATAAATTCGGTCCTTTTTGTTTATCTCTACTTAAGAATTATTCTAACTTATTAACCAAATTAGCTTCCATAATAAATCAGAAGTTATTCCTATTGATTTGCAAAAAATCCAAGACATTTAAAAAAAATGAATTGATCGTTAACGCCAGATAAGTTTCCTATTATATTAACTATTACGATCGTTAAGAATTATTAATTACTATATTAATTAGCATACTGGCTTTAAACCAACCGAGCTACAATTTTTTCAGTTATATTTTGTATAAATTCGGTCCTTTTTATTTATCTCTACTTAAGAATTATTCTAACTTATTAACCAAATTAGCTTCCATAATAAATCAAAAGTTATTCCTATTGATTTGCAAAAAATCCAAGACATTTAAAAAAAATGAATTGATCGTTAACGCCAGATAAGTTTCCTATTATATTAACTATCACGATCGTTAAGAATTATTAATTACTATATTAATTAGCATAATGGCTTTAAACCAACCGAGATACAATTTTTTCAGTTATATTTTGTATAAATTCGGTCCTTTTTGTTTATCTCTACTTAAGAATTATTCTAACTTATTCACCAAATTAGCTTCCATAATAAATCAGAAGTTATTCCTATTGATTTGCAAAAAATCCAAGACATTTAAAAAAAATGAATTGATCGTTAACGCCAGATAAGTTTGCTATTATATTAACTATTACGATCGTTAAGAATTATTCTAACTTATTAACCAAATTAGCTTCCATAATAAATCAGAAGTTATTCCTCTTGACTTGCAAAAAATCCAAGACATTTAAAAAAAATGAATTGATCGTTAACGCCAGATAAGTTTCCTATTATATTAACTATCACGATCATTAAGAATCATTAATTACTATAGGTTTATAATTGCTGATTTTTCGTTCTCCCAATCATTTTGTATTTAAATCAAAAATTCCTTCCATAGAGGGTTAAAAATCCCATGCAAACCCACAAAAAAACAAAAAAAAAACTGAACCACCGTAGTAATTAGTTCTGTCTGCAAAAAAAAATACCAAAAAAAAACTAATCTAATCGACTGAATCTCTCTGTTCCTCCTCCGACCCGGCCAACCCCGTCGCGAAAACCGCCTCGTCCCGAATAAACGGTTATTCCGCAAATCACGATCCGCCGGGACGTGCAAATACCACCCGAACAAAAATCTCGAAGGTAATGACCACATTGTCGGATATGGTGATGCAGTGCGGGGGCGGGGGCTGTTGCGTCTTGGAGCAGTGCTTTCAGTACCCGAGGAGGGCACGAGAACCGCGAGACTGCGGCTGCCAATTCGCTCTTCTCCACAGGGCGGACATCGCGTGACCATCGGTACTTGTCAACAATATTCTTCTATTTTCTACTACTTCTCTTCTATTTCTTCTACTTCTTCTTCTACTACTTCTGTCTGTTCCACTGTCTCTTTCTCTCTCTCTCTCTGTCACTCTCTCAACGAGGAGAGTTTGTCTATCGTACCCACACTATTTTTGTTGGTATATTTTTATTTATTTATTTATTTTTTTTTTGGAACTGTTTTATCATTGTCTGTTTTTTGTCCGACTGTTTCACTGAGATGTGTCGTTTTGAGTTGGGTATAGCGATGTTACGTCACACGTATTGGTTTGTGTTTGTACAGTGTCCGTGAGGCGAGGGATATGCACGAATTTGGGACGGTGGGATTTTTTTTTTGGGAGATCATTTTTTAACCCCTCGCACTATTGTGAAATTCTGAAAAAGCCGTGCCAAAATTGTCCGCCGGGACGGTGAGAAAAGGAGCCGAAGCGGCACAGATATCTGTATACAGGGTGTTACAAAAATACTGGGACACTTTTTCAGTATCGATAGTACGCACCAAAAGATGAAAAAAAAGTCTATAAAGATTTGTCGAAAAACCACCCCCTATTGAGATACAACCTCTTTTGTAAAAAATTAAAAAAAAATCATATCTCCGAAATGGTACGTCGTAGAAGACCCGTTTTGATTCCAATATAACCGGAGAAGATCAAAGATAATAGAAAAAATATAATTGCTACGTTTATTGCTGTTAACACTAAACCTACCGACAGTTTAGGTACATATTCTTATCGCATCCGAAAAAATGATAACCTTTGCAATTGATTCTAGGTAACAGTTAATTTTGCATAAAGAACTGTATTTTCTTTATTCTGATTAAAGAAATTAACGTTGAAAGCTATAACGTTGCATATAGGCACAGTAATAAAAAATTTGAAAACGGTCATTTGATTTTTTAAAAATTTTTTTACAAAAGGGGTTGTATCTCGATAGGGGGTGTGTTGCGCCCACAACTTATAAGACTTTTTTTCCTTATTTTTATGCGTTCCATCCATAAACCTAAAGTGTCCCAGAATGTTTGTTACACCCTGTATATTTAGTATCTACGTTTGTTTATATTGTAGCCGTTATCTCTAACCCCATGATATTTTCCTTATGACACATAGACTGTATAGGGACAAAAGTCCCACTCGAGACATTTAAACTTGGCTCAAGAGTAATCAAATCATTAAATTAATTAAAAGTAATTTAAATTCTAGTTTGGTTCGAAATTTCGATCACGAGCCTGACTCGTGACATCCACGTTTGGTATGAAATTTCGATCACGAGCCTGACTCGTGATATTCAATTTTGGCACAAAATTTTCATCACGAGTCAGACTCGTCAAAGTAGTGCAAGGGGGTAATGGGGAATTTTGATTGAGATTGGGAGTGTGTGTTTGGTGGTTTGAGTAATTGGTTCGTTTAGGTTTGGAATGATTTGAAGTTTCGGGAAGGAGAAATGGAGAAGCATGCAAGTGCGTGGAAATTTGAAAGTGTGAAACTTCGGGAGAACATTTTGTACGCGTGGAAGTTTGGGGCTGTTTGAAGTTTCAAAGTCAAAGATCGGCAAATGAGACAAATATCAAAGCACGAAAATTTTAAAGCGAAAAGATTCCGAATAGCAATTTCAAGCGATATAATTTTGAAGTAACAAAAGTTTCAAAGTCTAGAAATCAATGCTTGGGAATATCAAAACACAATAACTTTTCGGCAGGGAAATATCAAAGCGTGAAATTTCTGGCCACCAAAAATTTAAAACCATATAAATTTTAACACCCGAAATTTAAAGCGTAAAATTTCCGGCCATCAGAAATTTAATGTGTACAATTTCCAAGCGCCAGAAATTTAAAACTTAAACTTTCCCACCGCCAGAAATTTAATGCCTAATATTGTTGAGGCGGCAGAAATTTAAAGCGTAAAATTTCCGGCCATCAGAAATTTAATGTGTACAATTTCCAAGCGCCAGAAATTTAAAGCGTAAAATTTCCCGTCAGCAGAAGTGTTGTAACGCGTATAATTTCCAAGCGTTAGAAATTTAAAGCGTAAAATTTCTGCCACCAGAAATTTAACGCGAATAATTTCCAAGCGCTATAAATTTAAAGCGTAGAATTTCCGGTCGCCAGAAATTTAAAACGTTATATTTTCGAGGCGCCTAAAATTTAAAGCGTAAAATTTCCCGCCACCAGAAATTTAACGCGTGAAAAACGCGTGCGTAGAAATTTCACACCTCCAAATTTTTTCAAATCCTAAATAAACACCGTGGCGTGGAAATATCCAAATACAAAAACTTCACTGCTTACAATTTTCAAAACGTACAATTCCAAAGTCTGCAGCATTCAATCCCCAACACCTTCAAACCGAAAAATATTCCAAACACCACAAATTTGAACGCTTTCAAAATTCCACGCATAAAAAATCACCTACCCACGAAATATAATACATAAAAATATCAAACCACGTACCAAAAACAATCTTTTCACGAAAACCCACAAACATTATAATTTCCTCCACCTTGAAATCAAAATCCTGAAAAATGTCTCAAATCAAAATTCGAAAAAACTCCTCGTTTTACCCAAATACGAACTATTCGATAAATCAAAACACCCGTTAATCTGAATTCGTGTTTGTCTCGCAACTCACGGACAAACGTGTACGTGTCCTCGTCGCTCTTTTATTCCGTCTTTGTCCAATCACTTCAGCCCCGCACCTTACGGTTTCCGCGAGATAAACGCGTGACGTCGATCGAGTCTGTTCTACGGATAATCACGGATAATTCGGGAGAAATCAAGCAGATTACCGCTGTATCATTCGATCCGTCCACGTTCGCCCTAACACACAGACGAACGTTGTTGTGTGGGTGCGGACGTTTCCGTTCGGATTGATCGGAAAGATACGAGAATCGACGACCTATTTACAAGTTGCGAATTTGGGACCCTAAACCGGGAAAGTGAAACATACAGTGGACGAAATTTGTATAGGGACACTAATTTTTTAATAAAAGGAACCAAGTACTTGCCACTGCTTTTTCTGTGCGTAAATCGTGCCAATAGTGTTTTAAACCATCAGAACCATCCAAATTAAATTTCTTCTCGTCAGAAAAAATAATATTTTTCCATTGCTCATCCCAGGTCATATGATTTTGAGCAAAATCTAATCTTGCTCTTTTGTGGTCCTTAGTAAGAGGGGGTTTTATTGATTTTTTGGTCCACTTCAACCGCTGATCTTTTTACAATATTTGCTGCACACGTCGTACAGTTACTGGCAATTGTAGAGCTTCCGCAACTTGTCTAGCACTTTTGTTTTCAGCTTTTAATTCTCTGAAAATGCGTGAATGATCGCGCCGCTGAAGTTTACTGTTGCCGCCTGCGTGGTTCTTACCACAATTTTCTCCCAATTTCACGAAATTAAGAATAACATTTACTGATCTATTGATCTTATTCGAGATCTGTCGCAGAGATAATCTGTACTTAGAATTTTTTCTCGTGGCATTCTAATAGAAGATAAGCTGTATTGAATTATTTATAAAATAGAGTATTACACTTCAGACTATTAGAGTATTACTTTCCCAATACTTACTTTTTCTAAGCTGTACACGATGTTTCTGTCTTGATTGCTGCAAGAGTACTACTATCCTTATACAAATTTCGTACTTACCTTGGCAAATGTTATTATGTTTCTGGTTACCATTACTGAAACTAGAGGGTATGTTTATATTATCGCGTCGTACTATATTCAATGTCATGCTAGTAAGGTCTACGACCAATAGCTATTAGAAATTTACAGAATAAATGAATTTATTCCAGGAAATGATGGTGTCCCTATGCAAATTTCGTCCGCTGTATTTACGGTCGGAATTGCAATTTCCACATACACCCAATTCCGATTGCACGCGATGGATTCGTTTCGTGTGAAAAAAAAAGTGTGAAAAAATGTAATGTAAGAAATCAGTGATATATAAGGATAAATCGAATTTTTACTTTAGAATCTTATCGTCTTTCGATATAATGTAAGAAATCAGTGATATAGAAGGATAAATCGTATTTTCGCATTAGCATCTTATCGTATTTCTGTGTTTGCAGAATTATGTATGAGAACTATACAGGGTGTAAGAAAAATACTGGGACACTTTTTCAGTATCGATAGTACGCACCAAAAGATGAATAAAAAGTCTATAAAGTTTTGTCTAAAAACCACCCCCTATCGTGATACAACCCCTTTTGTAAAAAAGTTAAAAAAAATCATATCTTCGAAATAGTACGTCGTAGAAGACCCGTTTTGATTGCAATGTAACCGGAGAAGATCAAAGATAATAGAAAAAAATATAATTGCTGCGATTATTGCTGTTAAACAGCATTTTTTCTTGTTTAATCCAAACAACGTCGATTACGTATATCGTAGCAGATTTGTAACAACTTGGGAAAAATTAAGGGTACTCACTAAATCTTCCTTTGCGTAGATAGTGATATTTTTTCCCGTAAACTTTAGTCTCTCCCGGTTATATTGCAATCAAAATGGGTCCTCTACGACGTACCATTTCGGAGATATGAGTTTTTAAAAATTGTTTACAAAAGGGCTTGTATGTTATCTCGATAGGGGGTGGTTTTTAGATAAAACTTTATAGACTTTTTTTCATCTTTTGGTGCGTACTATCGATACTGAAAAATTGTCCCACAATTTTTGTTACACCCTGTATGTTTTTGAATTCGCGTTGAATCGGAGAAATTTTGTGAAAAAAGTTTGTATAAAAACGGAATTGGGTGTACAGTGAAATTTTCGGGATCGGAATGTAAAATAGGTATAATAAAAATTTATAGATTCAGTATTAATGGAAAATGACAAAATTATGTTATATTTAGTGAATTTTGAAAGTGAATGTACGATTTCAGGCTAAGAATTTTTTTTAGCAGATTATTTAAATAGTCTCCCCTTTTTTTAATGCAAGCGATAGACAAACAAGTAATCGCGAAATTTTGCGAAAATTTCTCGAATTATTTCAAAATTTCCAACGCTTTTTTAAAAACTTATTTATTTTCGACTTGCAAAAGTTGTTTCTATTTTCCACAATCTCTAATTTAAAGACACGATAAAAGTGATTCGAATGTCTACAGCGATTCGATTGCCCGAAAAGGTGTAATTGCATATTCATTTGTTAGATTTCCCACTTCCAAACACATTTCTTCCTAAATTGCCATTTGACTCTCACAAAGCGTTGAATGAATTTGCCGAGCGAAGAATCAATTTTTCAGACAAGTTCCTCCATTTCCGTGCCAACAATTTCAGCTCGTCGAGTTCCGCAAAGTTTTTGCAATCGTTCGTAACAAAACCCGTGTATTTGCCTTTAAAATCGAGATGTGAAAGCTGCTAATGGACGAGCTGCAGCGAATTTAAACAAAGAATCGAATTTCTGAAAAGCAGAGAGAACCTTCGTATTTGCCCATTGCTTTTATCGCTGCTGATTAATTAATAATTAAACCCCCAGTATTTAGTTTGCTTCCATCTAAGAGAAGCATTGTTATCTTGTAAGATATACTTCATAATTAATAAATTAAAAACAGACCAACCTCATTAGATATAATAATTATTAATTATAATTAGAGTCAAAGAACGAACCGAGTCACTTTATTCGATTTTTAAGATATTTTTAGGCCTCCCCCCACCCTTTGTAATTTAACTAAGCGATTAATTTAAGAACAACTTGTTGAAAAAAAAACGCAGAATGGATTCCTAGCAGCGTAGAAAAAGAAGCAAAAATAATTCTGATGAATTTTCTGAAGAAGCGAACGGGCCTGTCAACTTTTCCCGGCTCCTAATTAACAACTTAAGAAATTCATGTAATTTCCAAAGAATTAGTATGATCAGCACATCGATATATTTAATATTTAATATATTAGTACAATTTACTAAGAATACTGAGCGAATTTTAACACATTACGGTTTGCGAGCATATATTTGTGTTTTGCATAAAATTTTCCTGTGTGTTAGTTGCATTTAGATTTAGTTTCAAAGATAATTTACTCGTGAAATTGAATTTGAGAATATTTATAAAAATTTATAAATATTTATGCAAAATGATCAGATATTACTAGTATTGCCTTGTTTTTTAAATGCACCTTACGAATAAAAAATGTTGTTGCCAACAACAGTTAAAATTTAGATTAAAGTTTATCAAGAAATGAACTTTAATCGAAAATGTAATCTCTAAATCACACCTAAGTCAGTTTCAAATTTCGCCAGCGGATCGTAATGTGTGTAAATTCGCCAGAAACAGTATAAATTATATAAAAAATCCAAAAACGTCGGAAAACGAGATTTCCAATTCGTTCTAAGATTTTCACAGGTAAGACAAGAATACGTTCAACGAGAAAGTTACACACGTGTAACATGGTATAACGTCGAATAATTTCGATTCAACTCAGCTTTGATAATGCAAAGGCCTTATAATTTATAACAAACACGCCGCTGTAACGAGAATAAAAAAAAAAAAGCTTTTCAGTATTTATTAAAATGCTTTCGCATCGCATGTCAACGACGGACGCTGTTCGACACCACTTTTCTCGCAAATCTTTTGCAAATCTTTGCGAATGCCGGGCCCGCACGCTTCTGGATTGCCGAGTCCGAATGATCTTTCAAGTTTTTCCACGATCGTGACTGTTTTCCGAAACGAGTGTCGACTTTACATCGCGAGATTCTCCGGCATCGCCAAGTACAGTCGTTCTACAGTTTGTTTTACGGTCGGTTGGAATGCGATTACTCGCTTGGTTTTTATTCGCTGACGTCAATTGGACGTTGGAACTTTAGAAAAGGTTAAGGAACAGATTAAAATAAATTAAAAGAAGATTTCAAACGACGAAGTTTAGTTGGGAAATGTTTGTAGTTACTTGTCATTTGAGATTGAACGAAAGTTTTTACGTTAGAATTTAATCGAAGAATGTTCGGAATTTTTGAACGTAGGAAATATTATAATTAGGACAAGTAGATATATTTGATTTTCAAATTGCAAGCATTTCCGTCGTTCTGTTCAAATGCTAATTTTGATTAATTTGAAATTAATTTAGTGATAAACGAGCCGCACATATTTGCCTAATCAATTAATTGCACAAAATGAAAAGTGGGGAAAAATATTAAAACGTACGATGCTTTTTGGAATTTTCAATTTAGTCGTTTTTTCCACAGTAATATAAATATAATTTAGAAAAAAGTAATTTAAAGTTAATTAAAAAAACATCGTCTCTCTAAATTTCAATGCGAAAAGACTTACAAACCCTAAAAAAATCGAGGCGTATAATTGTTAGAACACAAAAGATTTACCGCATAGCAATTTCAAGGCATAACTTTTGCGAGCGAAAAATTTGAAAGCCCAGAAATTTTGCAGCGTAAAAATGTCAAAAAGATTCACCACGTACAAATTTCGAAGCGTCAAATCTCCAAACACCAACAATTATAACGCGTTGTAATTTCCAAGCACTAAGAATTCAATGTGTTAAAATTTTCAAGCGCCAACAATTTGTACGCATTGAAATTTCTAAGCGCCAAAAATTGTAATGCATTGGAATTTCTAAAAGCCAAAAATTTGTACGCGTTAAAATTTCCAAATGCCAAAAATTGTGATGTGTTGAAGTTTCTAAACGCCAACAATTTTAATACGTTAAATTTCCAATTGCTAACAATTTTAAGGCGTTGATATTACCAAGCACCGATAATTTTAATACGTTAAAATTTTCAAACGCCCAAAAAGTTAACGCCTTAAAATTTCCAAACGTCAACAATTTTAACGCATTGAAATTTCCAAGCGCCAAAAATGTTAACGCCTTAAAATTTCCAAGCGTCAACAATTTTAACGCATTGAAATTTCCAAGCGCCAAAAATATTAACACCTTAAAATTTCCAAGCGTCAACAATTTTAATGCGTTGAAATTACCAAGCACTAACAATTTTAACGCGTTAAAATTTCCAAGCGCCAAAAAATTTTATCAAATTCAATGTTCCAAGCGCCAAAACTTACAAAACCTAAAAAAATAAAACTTTAAAAAATCCCGTAACATTACATCATATAAGAAATAATAATCTTTATCTGACACACAACGATCAGTATAACTGAAATTTTTTAAATATTATACATGTTATTCAATCAAGATCAATAAGCAAACTAAATAATGAAAATTTAAAAAATTTCAGTTATACTGCTTGTTGTTTGCCAGATAAAGATTATTATTTCTTATATTAATTACACGATCGATAAAATTTTAGTTAATTATTAACATTACATCATATCTCCAAAACACAAATAATCTCCTATCAACGCCTCCTACAAAGTATCTAAAAATCCATTCTCCCTACAATTTCATCAAAACTACATCCCCCATAAATCGCATAAAAATTCAACAATATTCTTTCTCAAACGTTCAAATTTCCTTCCTGACACGCAATTTTCCAAGTCGTTGTTGAACTACTTACTTCGGCCTTTATATCGATCAAAAACCTGTAATGAAAAATTGAAATTACATATAACTAAAAGTGATATAAATTTAAAAACTCACCCATCCACAGTGGGGAACCGATTTATTTTAACTGAAAATTTGGTCCAACGTTTCGGTCCTTTTTTGGACCCTCTTCAGGGAACCTTTTCATAAAACTAAGTTCCCTACTGTGGATGTATATATTAATTGGAGAGAAACAGCAAAACACGTCTTATCGGTTACACATTAGGAAACGTAATGTTATATCACTTCTAGTTATATGTAATTTCAATTTTTCATTAAAGGTTTTTCATCGATACAGGGTGTAACAAAAATTTTGGGACACTTTGGGTTTATGACTAGAACGCATAAAAATAAGAAAAAAAAGTCTTATAAGTTGTGGGCGGAACCCACCCCCTATCGAGATACAACCCCTTTTGTAAAAAATTTAAAAAAAAATCATATCTCCGAAATGGTACGTCGTAAACATTTCGAAGAAAGTGGGTTTTATTATAATTATAATATACTCAATTATTTATTATGAAAATTGATTTTGATTTCTTGGTGGATTAGTTGTGTTTCCATACCTTGAAATTTCTACGCTTTGAGAATTCCATACCTTCAAATTTTCACGCCTGAAATTTCAACGCTTTGAAATTTTCACACCTTGAAATTTCAACGCTTTAAAATTTTTACGCCTTGAAATTTCTACCCTTTGAGATTTCCACGCCTTGCAATTCTTACGCCTGAAATTCCCAAGCTTTGAAATTCCTCTACGACGTACCATTTCGGAGATATGATTTTTTAACAATTTTTTAGAAAACGGGTTGTATCTCTATAGGGGGTGGGTTGCGCCAACAACTTATAAGACTTTTTTTTCTTATTTTTACGCGTTCTATCCATAAACCCAAAGTGCCCCAGAATTTTTGTTACACCCTGATTAAAGGCCGAAGTAAGTAGTTCAACAATTATACCTCAATCGATCGGTAAATTTAAAAGTTCAATTTTCCAAGTCTACGTATTTCCCGCAGCCCCCTTCCATCCACTTCGGCACGTGTGTTACAGTGTGGTTACACCGTTGTAACACACAGTCGTAAACGTGTTTCCCTGCTCTCGACTCGCCTCACGTCGACATCGCGAACGTCGATTCCCCGTACAAAAGGATCCCGTTTCCAGCTACCGGTATCAAACGACTAATGAACTTTCCTCTAATCAGCGGCCATCGATAGCAGCTGTTTGTGATATCGAACCCGGCGATGCCGCTTCTCGACAAATCGCCGGTAACCCGGCTTTTTAAGCGGGTCGTTGAAACGTGACTGGTTAAATCAAGTGGAATCACTCTTAATGGTTTTACGAGAAATTAATGCGCGACCGTCGGACGACTAATTGCGAAATCGAATGCGTAGCGAAATGCCGAGACTTCTATGGAGATGGGAAAAAAATATGGTTTGCTTGGATAATGCAATTTCAAAGTAATTAATTTATTTTAATTAATGTCTCGTGGAAAGCAGACTATTTCTATGGAGACACGAAAAAATATGAATTGTTTATATAGATTTGCTTGAATAATGCAATTTGAAAGTGATTAATGCATTTGACCTTGATACTTTGGGGAAGTCGGAATTAATCTCGTTGATATTTTTTTTATTAATTGTTAACAGAATATTAATTTTTGAAAAAATAAAGTGGTCCAGTTTGCTTGACTGAAATTGATTAATTAATTTAGTAATTTTATGTCAGAATGACCTAATATATTATTGTAAATTTATTTTAGGATTTTTGGATCGCTTAAAAGGCAAAATGAATATTTCTTATTTTGAATTATATATATTTGTAATCATGGAACGGTTTTATTGATCGAAAATCACGCGTCTAATTTTAATGGAGGATTAATTAATTGAGTTGCAAAATATTAATGCGCTGATTCCTCTATAACATTATAATATTAATAATTATGCATCAATCAATGATCTCTTAACAATCTCTACGCGCCTAGCAAATTTTTTGTCATACTGCAGAAAAAATGGAAAACACTTTAAATTTATAATTCGATCAATACATTTTGAATTTCGAACATACAAATTTAATTTCAATAGCGTTTAAATAAAAATGAATATTTCATTATTAAAAAACAATGCACACTTTCATATATGAAAAGTGCCCTAGCAATTGTTATACATAATTTGTTCACTATCTTGCTTCGAAACCGAAACGATGAAAGCGCAAAGTCAAATTTGAAAAACATTTTAATCGACGTAAAAACCGCGGGAAAATGAATCAGAATTTAAAAATGAAATTCGAAACTCGTTTCAACGACCCGCGGCGCGAAAAAATTGCTCGTTCGAACGCGGCAAGTCACGTTCAATTATTTTCATTAATCTCCGATGAATATTCAGTCGGGCCGGCGATAATCGAGAATATCGGGGGCAAGGAAATTTAATCGAGTCGCATCGCCCCCGCGTTTATTCTTTTTTTTTTTCCCTGGAAGACAGAGATGAATGTCACGCGAGCGAAATGGACGTGGTAAAAATTGCGAGGAGTGGAAAGTTGAATTGTGCCGGCAAGTGGAAACGGCCGGAACGTGACGGACAAATTGATACAGGGCAATTTCCACTCTGCTTGAATCTGCACAAGTATTTATACGCGAATCTCAGCGAGACGCGCTCGAATGTGCGCAGCACTTTTGCCAATTTATTTGCCTGGTCGTAGCGTGAATTAATTCCAAACATTAAAAAAACTGTAAGAATCCGTTATAATTCTTTTTCAATTACAATAACAAATAATTCTGCTAATAACAAAATAAAATTCAATAATTATTTACATTTCCATCCATACTTTGTAATTAATATCTTAAAATTAAACACATTCAACAATTACACATTCTTCAAATTGTTTAATTTTAACCATTCATTAAATAACTCCAACCGCACGATGGAAGATACGGGCCCTGAAAGGAATCAATTAAAACTAAGAGGAGCACTTTTCGGAGCACTTAATTTTTGTCTTACGTTAAAGCTAACACTCATAGCTACTGAAAAAAATAAGTTTTGAGACCTGCACTTTTTTAAATCTTTTAAAATGTTTTAAGAAATTGATCAAATTTTCGCAATGTAGAATTTAAACCCGTGACACTAAATTAAATACTAAAATATAAAAAAAATTATATATCTCACCTTGGTTAGCATCAGTCATGATAAATATGCAAAATTAACACACAAAATAAACGGAAATATATGTATTTGTCAAACGTTTTTCAGCAGCTAATGTGAGTTTGCAGAGACGCTACACGCGTAAACAGATTTTAATTGTGACCATGTCACCATGGTATCATTTTTTCTGCACTTTCGCTTCTTTTATACAAATGTATATATATTAAATTACAAGATGTAATTGTAATTACATGAAAATGAGGAAGTTGATATTTGGAATTAATTCGCGCTACGATCGCGGTCTAGACCACTGTGCATCGGCGAAAAGTGTTCTCCAATTGCGTGGGTGGTTGGTTAGAATTTGAAAAATTTAGAGGTTAATTTAGTTGGAGTAATTGATTGGGACAAGTTAATTGCATTTTCGGGCCGTAACTATTATTTTGTGGTTTTGTTACTTTTTTATTAAACAGACTAATTTGTTTGTTATTATTTTGAAAGACTATAAATGAAATCTGGATGGAGTAAAATGAGAAAATGCTTTGGTTTTCTCCGAATGATATTAAACATGTGATGTAATTATGGTGTATACAAAATTTTGCAATGAAATTGTTATTAATGAATTATTGAATTAGTAATTAATGAATGATTCTTTTAATTTCCACTTATGTTACTTTTTATGTCGCACGCCAAATAATACATGGAAAATTATGACGTCATTTTCAAGTATTGTTTGAACATTAAGGAATTCATTTTTAAATTGGAACACCCTGTATATTAAATTTGAAAGAACATTTATTTTAATTCGCATCGAAAGTTTATGTCATTAACGATAGCATATAAATTGTTAATAATGTTATAAATTTATAATCTTTTTGATTACATTGTTTAAAAAGTGTATATGTATATGAGTTTTATTAAATTAATTTTATTAGAAGTCAGGAATGCCAAGACATTTTCGTAGTTTTCATTTTCTTTATTTGGTTCCCCGGTTATTCCATCTAAATTCCGATAAAACATTCTGCGGTAAAAGAACCGAAACACTGGAATGCCCTATATTACGATATACTGTACATAGAAAGTCTATCATAACAATCACCACAATTTCGTATACACAAAGTGAATTCAATTTAAATGTTTATTTCAAATTTCTTTATAATACGGACCGTCTGAAATGTCAATTAAATCACAATTTAAATTTCGTGGGATATGACAGAGGAAACGTATGTTTTTCAAATAACAATAATTCAATAAATTTTCAAGCTTAACAAAATTTAATTACACAGAATTAAAGCTAATACAATACATTTTATTTTAATAATTTATGAATTACGTTCACAAAATACCGTCTCTCAAATGACAACCTGCCTTTGGTATCAATTATTTTAATTATTGTACATTATTGCATATCTCAAATCAAAAGTATATATGTATAAAAAAACACAGCATTCAGGAAACTGAACGATTGCGTTTGCTAGGGAATCACTAATTTGGAAAAAGAAACATTGGAAAAGCAATGGAAAATATTAATGAGACGTTGCGAAAGTGACAGAATGAAGGGTGTCACTTGCCGCACGTTATTTATTGGATTAATTCATAAATCATTAATATAAACCGCATTGTACTATATTTCTATGTAATTAAATTTTGTATAGCTGGGAAATCTAATCTCAAGGGAAAACTACGAGTGCCATCAGAGTCATTCGGATGAAACTGATCTGAAATGATAGGGGATGATAAATACAAAAATACCCTGTAAAATATTAAAATGACTAGCCATTGTTATAAAAAATCTAATGTTAACCTTTTTTGCCATAGAGTTAAAAATTCTTACGCAATCCGAACTTGAAAAAAGTTGAATTTGATTCGCTGATATGAGATTATCAACTTTAACTAAATTTTTCATAAAAAAGACTGGCCATATACCGCTAATATTTTACAGTGCCTTTCTACCTATCATCCCCTACCATATGAAATCAATTTTATCCAAAAATCGTGGATCGCACTCGTACTCTACTCCAGTCAGTAATTTTTACTTGAAAGACATAAAATTTCAATAAAAAAATTGTTTCAAATCCGTATATTCAAAAACTAAATATTTATTCTATTTTCGTACGGAGTGTAACATAACTAATAGGACCTTTTCTTCATGGTCGATAGTACCCACCAAAAGGTGAAAAAAAAAACAAAAAAGTTAGGTCCGCAAATAACCCCGTATAGAGATACCCTTTTGTAAACAATTTTTAACAAATCAGATCTCCGACATGGAAATTTGTGGAAGACCGATTTTGATTGCAATACAACCGGAAAAGATTAAAGTTTATAAAAAAAATATAATTGCTGCTTTGATTACCTGTATCATAACAGGTCTTTAACAACTTGAGAAAAAATAAGTGCATTCATAAACTTCCTTTCCGTAGATAGTGATATTTTGTCTTAAACTTTAGTCTCTCCCGTAATATTAAACTGAAAATCTGTTCTCCCTGACTTACCATTTTGGAGATATAATTTTTTAAAAATTTGTTTACAAAAGGGATTGTATCTCCATAGTGGGTAGTTCTCCAACCTAAGTTCATTGTTCTTTTTTTCATGTTTTGATACGTACTAGCAGCTCTGAAAAAAGGTCCCACTACTAATGTAACACCCTGTATATACAGGGTGTAAAAAAAATACTGGGACACTTTTTCAGTATCGATAGTACGCACCAAAAGATGAAAAAAAAGTTTATAAAGTGTTGTGTAAAAACCACCCCCTAACGAGATACAACCCCTTTTGTAAAAAATTTTTAAAAAATCATATCTCTGAAATGGTATGTCGTAGAAGACCCGTTTTGATGTCAATATAACCGGAGAAGATCAAAGATAATAGAGAAAAATATAATTGCTACGATTATTGCTGTTAAATAGCATTTTTTCTTGTTTAATCCAAACAACGTCGATTACGTATATCGTAGCAGATTTGTAACAACTTGGGAAAAATTAAGGGCACTCACTAAATCTTGCTTTGCGTAGATAGTGATATTTTGTTCGTAAACTTTAGTCTCTCCCGGTTATATTGCAATCAAAATCGGTCCTCTGCGAAGTACCATTTCGGAGATATGATTTTTTTTTTAATTTTTTACAAAAGGGGTTGTACCTCCATAGGTAGTGGTTTTTACACAAAACTTTATAGACTTTTTTTTCATCTTTTGGTGCGTACTATCGATACTGAAAAAGTGTCCCAGTATTTTTGTTACACCCTGTATACATTTAATTAAAACTATTTATTATCATTCTCATTACTTAATTTACACCAAAATTTCCACAGTAGTTCTTTCATTAATCCCTCCAACCTAGCCGCCTGTATTTTAACCCACCAATTTTCACCCAAACAATTTCCCCGTCAATTCCCCAAAGTGTCCAAAAAAAACAAACACACACAGCCAATTCCCAGCGACGTTTCCAGCACCCCGTAGAATTGGTCGCGACGGAACATCGATTCGAGGCGAACAACTGCCGGGAACCGGAAGATTAGTAGCCCGCGACTCGTGGTCGCCCCGCAGGCTGACGTTTATACGAAGAACATTGCTTTCGAAGAGCGATGCCTCCGGTAAATATATCTTGTCTCGAAGTCGGTGAAGTTCCCCGAGTAATAGCCTCCTGACCCAAATCTCAACGAGATCACGAATCTGCTAGAGACAGGAAACCCGTACGCTCGCGTCAGGATATAGACGTGCTAAATTCGATTGGGTCTCCACCCTTCGTCGGTACAGCCTAATTAAATTCCATGACGTGAACTCCCGCGAGAGAAGTGATCGAACGAACGGAGAAAAAAACAGGATCGATCTCGGCGAGTGACCCCGTTCGGACGATTTCACGACGACTTGTTATTATAGAAAAATGACGATCTAATCCGTCGTGTTTTTAACACTAGATTTACGGATGTTGATTATACAGGGTGTAACAAAAATTCTGGGACACTTTAGGTTTATGGATAGAACGCATAAAAATGAGAAAAAAAAGTCTTATAAGTTGTGAGAGCAACCCACCCCCTATCGAGATACAACCCTTTTTGTAAAAAATTTTTAAAAAATCATATCTCCGAAATGGTACGTCGTAGAAGATCCGCTTTTGATTGCAATATAACCGGAGAAGATCAAAGATAATAGAAAAAAAATATAATTGCTGCGATTATTGCTGTTAACACTAAACCTACCGACAGTTTAGGTACATATTCTTATCGCATCCGAAAAAATGATAACCTTTGCAATTGATTTTAGGTAACAGTTAATTTTGCATAAAGAACTGTATTTTCTTTATTCTGATTAAAGAAATTAACGTTGAAAGCTATAACGTTGCATATAGGCACAGTAATAAAAAATTTGAAAACGGTCATATGATTTTTTAAAAATTTTTTACAAAAGGGTTTGTATCTCGATAGAGGGTGCGCCCACAACTTATAAGACTTTTTTTTCTTATTTTTATGCGTTCTATCCACAAACCTAAAGTGTCCCAGAACTTTTGTTACACCCTGTATACCTACTTTTACTGAAGTGTACTTTACTAATATACTAATATAATTTACTAAGTGTAAATTAACATTTACATATGTTTCATTACTTAACTAAAAACCAACGTATGTATTTCGAAAATAATATTAAAGTTTTATATATATGTATATAGTAATCAAATTTTGAATGAGTCAAATTGGCTCGGTCCGTAAATCTAGTGTTAACCAGTTAACCCTTTATAGGGCCGTGTAACTTTCAGGTAACATTTCAATTTATCAACATTTTGCCAAATAATTATAGCTTTTTTCATGAGATTTCGCATAAATCTTAACCCTTTCGTTACCTTGGACGAGATATCTCGCGATCCGGTAGTGGCGGATTAACGCTTTTAAAGATAATCTAGCTTCCTAGCACTAATTAAACACGATAATTTTGTCAAATGGTGTAATGTCGCTTTATGCGTAACACCATGTTTTCAATTATACCACGTAGAAAGTAAATAAAAATAATTTCATTAAATTAATAAAAACTGTATTTATTTCTTCCTTTTAGCTATACGAATATAATTAGTTGTAAAATATATTCATCTAGAATGACAAAATATTGGTGCTAGAAAGCTAGATTATCGTCAAAAGCGTTAATCGGGCCGGTATTGGGTCGCGAGATATCTCGTCCAAGGTAACGAAAGGGTTAATTCTATAACATTAGCACGACAACCAATATCAATATTTATGACCGTTGCCAGGCTCATCAACCTGAAATAACAAAGTAAATGCAGTGGAAACTATCCTGCAGTAAAAATAAGCGAAACCATTTGATCGACTTGATATTATTTGTGCTTCTATCAGTGATTACCAAACTAAAAATACTGCAATTAATAGCTCTGGGCTCTTATACCAATAACAACCTACTTGTTTGCACTTCAATTTTCAATTTGTTACTGTTTTTTATGTTTATAGGCCATTGTTACCTGAAAGTCATATAGTGAATGTATTGCAATAAAATTGTTTAAACGAGAATTTTTTTTTCATTTGCATATATAGGTTTATAATTACTGATTTTTCGTTCTCCCAATTTTTTTGGATTTAAAACAAAAATTCGGCCCATAGAGGGTTAAGTGTGTTTGACGACTATATCCGTCATGCGAAAATTATGTTAACCAAAATTATGAAAACCAAGATATATTCGCAAATTTAATAAGTTTAGAATCTTTAGAGGTCAATGTAACTAATTTAAGATTGGATTCATGTATCCATCATTTCCAAACCTTACTATTTGATTCTTGCGACACACAGCTGTACGTTCTGCAAAAAGTTCGCCACACTTAACTGATTAAACACCCTGTAGCATACTTTTAATTTGAGGACCGTGCTGAGAAAGACAATTCTCTGGGTGAAAAAATATTCCGAATTGTTAAAATGTGAAAAAATGTACAGAAAAACAATTGATATGTTATCTGGAATGTTATGTCTTTCTTTTGGGTGTATTAGCGAGTAATTAACAAATAAAGGCATTAGTACACTTCGTACTTATGATGTTTCTTTTTTTATTAATTAAAAAGGCTACAGACGTCATTTGCGGCAACGTGTTAAGCGCGGCTAACGAGCTGATTTTTGACGAGATTTTTGGTGCGCAAAAAAACGGATATTATTTGGAGATCATTGATGGTGTTGGAGTAATTGGAAAGAAATAATATTTATTTTCGTGCGGCGATTGGTGAGGAAAGTTACTGGGAAATATGATTTCGATGATTGTGTGTTGATAAAAAATGGAAGAAATTTGTGCGTGGCAAATGTAAAATTAATTAAGTTAAACGTTCAATTAAAAATCAGATTTGTTGGATTTTTTGTTTCAAATTATTTTGTTCATTTTACTAGGACAATTATTTTTTAGAAGTTTGAATGGAATTTATTGTCAGATTCTTATGAGATTCGTAAGGACATAATTTCTGGTGCTTTAAATTTTGTAAAATAGAAACAAATCTGAGGCAGCGGTAATTAAGTAGCTGTAGATTACAAAAGACGTAATATTACGTCAATGGTTACAAATGAACCAGTAGATTCCCTGAATTGTCACAAATTACAATTATTTATATTTTTAAATAAAGCACTCAACGAGAAAGAAAATTTGACTAAAATATTCTTCGCGGAAAATGTGTTAAACGGGAGCAAACAATTTTCGGTAGTTAAAATTAGAAAGCCTTTGAGTTTTGACTCGGCCTTTATTAATTGTTGCATAAAGTAACTAACCCTCTAATTAGAAAAGCGTTAATGTTTGGTTATTTCATTATTTGAAATCTGAGCTTCTAGTTTCGCGCGATAAACACCAGTTAGCGTCTCAGAAAAAGTTAAAAATTTATTACAGCAATAGAAAAAAATTGTATAAATATATCCCAGATTAGAAACATTTAAAAAAAGACTATTACAGCAATGCAGATAAAAATTTACAAACCCATTGTTGCCTAGAAAAATTGTATAAAATTGTCGCGTTAATATAGACAAAAACACAAGTTTCTGTAAATAAGTCGGTTAATTACAACCCAGATAAATCTTCCCAGAAATTGATGCGATCCA
Source organism: Mimumesa dahlbomi (assembly GCA_917499265.3). NCBI lineage: Eukaryota > Metazoa > Arthropoda > Insecta > Hymenoptera > Crabronidae > Mimumesa > Mimumesa dahlbomi. The sequence continues at coordinate 6,137,148 of OU824120.1, read as the reverse complement.
AAAAGCAAAAAATCAATTTCCGTACAAAAGCGACGTATCTCGTTTCGCATCCGACACAAATTGATTTCTATCTTTTCTCCCAAAAAAAAAGAAAAAAAATCGAAATATTCCGTTTCCCAACCGAATCACTTTTTCCCCAAAAACTGAACTCCAATCAAACCAACAAAAATCCAGTTTCCCCAAAAATGAAAAAAGTCTTCCACCTCGATTTCCAATTAATCGACCCAAATACGAGTTTCGACACCCAAAAACCGTGCTTAAGGGGTTATATACAGTTAAGAGGCGCAAAAAAAGCGATTATTCAAGGATTTTTCCTGAAAAGACAGTTAAATTGATTAATATAAAAATTTGTACACATATTGAGATAACTTGTAACTGTATTTTAATATTTTTTATTTGTAAAAATAATAATTTTGAGAGCTGTTGTAGCTGATCTCCAGGAGCTCCTCTAAAAAAAAGCGCCTTGCGGTGACCACGATATCTCGGGACTGAATCTTTTAAAATGAAAAAACCAAACGGATTTCGTTAAAGTAACGTATAATCTAGTAATTAATCGAAGGAATAAACAAAACAAAAGTTTTTGACAAAATGGTAGCTTCTAAAAAAAAATCGATTTTTCACAAAAATTTTTGCCTTAAATTGTTCATAAAACAAAAAATATTCATCGGCGAAAAGAAACCTTCGATTAATTACTAAAAAATATAGTCAACAAGCTTGTGTTAAAATTTGAGACTGATCGGTCCAGCCGTTTTCGAGAAATCGTGGTCACGGCCTTTGAAAAGACAGTTTGGAGAAAAACGCGTTCAAAGTTTGAGAAGCCGGCATAGAAACTGTAGTAAAGGCAACTTCAAATTATTTAGTAACAACAACCAAAGTCAGAAAAATTAAATTTGAATATAATTGAGCCAACACCAATTTCAGTTATCCAAATATCAACAACTGTATCTAGTTGCCGGAACTAATTAAGAGGAACTAATAATTTTTTCGGTGTAGACCAACTACTTTCAAACGCTCTGACACGTCTTTACAAATATGCGTGTAACTTGGACAATAATCGCCGAATTGACTTGAAATTTTCTGTGTGTGTACTTAAATGTATGTACATTACGAAAATGAAATAAAAAAAAATCGAATTTTTGAAAATTATAACTGTATATAACCCCTTAAGCTGCCCGATTAATAAACCCCGTTTAATTAAGCCACCATTGCGCAATTCGCGGACCTGGCGAGGGAAGTATCCAATCAATTAATCACCGAGCACCGTCATTGTATCCCCGATGAAGAACAAAAGAAACACCACGTGTTCTTACGTTGTCCTCGTTAATCAACGCGTGCTCGTTAAGAGCCGAGCTCGTTTTATTTGCAGTTATCTCCTCTTTCGTTCGCCAACGCGTTTCTCTTCCGCTTCGACACATTTTATTTTTTTTTTCACCTTTTTGTTTTCCTCCACTTCCCCACCCTTCTCTCTCTCTCTATTTCTTCGGTTATCATTTTCCTGTCATTTCTTTTGCATCTTCACAATTAAACATTTAATCATGCTCATAAGTTATGTTATCTGGTTTCCTTTTTCATCTTTTTTTTTCCATTCTTCTATTTTTCACCGTCATTCACTCTTTACACCTTCGCACAATCTCATGTCTTGCTACTTTCTTTAATGCTTACTTTGCTGTTACCTCTGTATCTCATTTTGTTACCACTTTTGTACTTATTGTTTACCATTATTTGTTTATTTTTATGTATTTATGTAACTGATCTGTTGTCCTTATAGGGTCTACCCCTAGTACGCATAATATATACAGGGTGTCCCAGATAACGTGCACGTCCCTGAACCAGGTGATAGCTGAAGTAATTCTAATATAGTGAAGTGACATTCGTAATGCCGTATCTTAATTTATGGCCGAGTTATTAACGAAAAACGATAGCCAATCGGAGGGCTCCGTTGGGTCCGGCGGCGCCACAGTAGAAGGTCTGCACCAGTAGGGTACTGCGCTAGTAGGAACTGTCGCGCCCATGGGCCCAACGGAGCCCTATGATTGGCTATCGTTTTTCGTTAATAACTCGGTCACGAATTAAGATACGACATTGCGAATGTCACTTCCCTATATTAGAATTACCTCAGCTATCACCCGGTTCAGGGACGTGCACGTTACCTGGGACACCCTGTATACTATTCTACTACTATTCTATTCTGTCTGATACTATCTGCTTCGACTCGCTTGATCTCGTTTCGATCCCATCGCCGTTTCGAGTGAACCGCACCGTTTTCGCACAATGTTATCTGAAGATTGTTGTGCACAGGACTGTGTAGCGCGGACGCGGGGCGTCGCGACGCTAGGATGCACAGCTCACCACCGACGCTTTACGTCACGAATACCGCGTCACGATATACAGCAAAAAAACGCTTCCAGCCCACCTGAACCGCTTCGAAATATTTTCGCTGATGGAAGAATCCGTTGTATCGTTGCTCCGAGTGGAAAAAACTGGGTTGTGATGGGTGGACCGCCGTGGGGTCACCGGTGACCGCGTCTGATTGCTCGGAGACGGTCACCGGTGACCGGCGATATCCAATGAAATTGTCAAATTGTGGGGGAATTGAATGCTATGATGATAATGTGGAATCAGAATTCGTGTGTTGTTTTTTTAAATATACTTGGTGGAATAAATTATGTGGTTTCAGAGTTTTGTTTTTTTTTTTTTTTAATTTGTTGGTGATATTCACTTGATTTTTGTGTTAGAGTAAAAAATTTTGTTTGTGAACTTAGGTGGATAAAGAGAGGGAAATTAAAAAGAACTTTTTATTTGGCTGCATTTCGTTAGAATTATATTTCATTTTTTAAAATTTATATCGTATTGCAAGAAATAAAGGCTACCTAAGAAGACAACAGAGAAATATTTTTAGTTTCAATGTTAAAAATTCGAGTCTATATCCGCAGTGAATTAAAAAAAAAAGTAACACTTGATTTAGCCACCCTGTATATTTAATTAAACATAACATATAAGTTATACGATACCCCTTTAGGGTTAATTGTATTTTGTCGTGAAAAAAAACTTATATAAGAAATGTACGACGTTTCTAAAGTAAATTAATGATTAGAAAATAATAAAATTCGGGATAAATTAATTTATATTTGTATTGCATTTCATATATACGATACAATGGACCGTCTTCCACTTATTAATGATAATACTAATGATATGAATTACTCGGATGAAACTTCAAACTGAAAGTATGATAATTATTTATAAAAATGTTCTGTAAGCGGCAAATTTTTATTCTTTTTCTTTTATGTTTCTACCCCATCAAATTTTTGGGTTCAATGGTATTTTTGGAATAAAGGCCCCAGCGATTTGGATCAACAGGTTTTTCATTTTTTACGTTTACTTTTGAATGACTTTTTTAATTGAATACAATTTTTTCATATGTGTGTGATAAATATATCATTTTTAAGAACTCGAATTGCTTTTTTATATTCTGTACTTACCACTTTCAATTCGTTATTTGTGTTAAAACATATTTTCGAAAAACATGGAAATATCTTAAATTCGAGTAATTTTTTAAGTACAAATAAAAGTACTCGAACATTCGATTTTTTCATAATGTAATCTAAAGTAATAATAAAATAGAACACAAATAATTTATTCTGAACCATGGTTAATATAAACTGACTCTTTCAGATCTTAACAATGATTTGTTATACATACGAATAAATCAATTTTATTCCATTAAAAAAAGCTTACAAACGTAAATTCGTGAAAAAAATGGAAAACCTAAAACATTCTGCACTCAACAATATTTTTATTAATTAAAATGAAAATCTTAAATTGTTTTATTAATGTATTACAGTTATACTGTATTATTTTCCGTATTCAATTGCCAATTGTCCACCTTTACAAATATACCACTGATATATTTTATATGTATAGTATATTGTTTCATCCGAGTATTATATGACATGATTTAACAATTAATTAACAAAAATTATAATAGCTAATGCGTAAGTATCGCTTCGCACAGTGCCACTGCAACTAACGACACTATTTACGAGTTGAATACGTGAAATACAAATGAAAATGAGAACTGAACAAAGTAGATTCCATCGTAATTCAATTAACTCCGAAACAACCTTTAGATGCAGGTGTTGACTATTGTACCAGTAACTACCGAGGAGCCTTACGTAAAAAAAATCCGCGAAATTTGAACTTATCACTCTACGATTTTAATTCCTCGTAACTGACGCAATTTTCATAATCACCGGCACGATAATTAAACCGCGAAAGTGTTGCATCCACGAAAAGTTTTAATAAAATCTCAAATCCGTACTTTCAACACAACATTCTTTGACAAATCTGAATTTCCAGAAATCTAACTCATAGTGCTTTTTTATATTCTATACCACTTTCACTTCGTTATTTGTGTCATAACTTAATACTCCCTCTGTCCCATAATACTTGATAGTTTTCTTCTTTTTTTATCCCATATTACTGGATATGTTTCTTAAAAATTAATTTTTTAAAAAAAAGTTTAGTATATTTTTATTTAACAGTAGTTTATTTCTCCAAAAATATTAGACTCATAAGAAAAAAAAATATTGAAATTAAGCCATATATTTTGATAAGTTACACCCACGAAACGAAAACTATCAATTATTATGGGACAGAGGGAGTATTAATTTCGAAAAAAGCACTAAAAATCGGATCCCAAAAAAAACACAAAAAATTCAAAAAAAAAAATGAAACACCTGCTAACATATACAGGGTGTCCCAGCTAACGTGCACGTCCCTGAACCGGGTAATAGCTGAGGTAATTCTAATATAGGGAAGTGACATTCGTAATGTCGTATCTTAATTGATGGCCGAGTTATTAACGAAAAACGATAGCCAATCGGAGGGCTTCGTTGGGTCCGGCGGCGCGACAGTAAAAGTTCTGCACCAGTAGGGTACAGCGCTAGTAGGAACTGTCGCGCCGCTGGGCCCAACGGAGCCCTATGATTCGCTACCGTTTTTCGTTAATAACTCGGTCACGAATTAAGATACGACATTACGAATGTCACTTCCCTATATTAGAATTACGTCAGCTATCACCCGGTTCAGGGACGTGCACGTTAGCTGGGACGCCCTGTACGTCCCCGAATCCCGAAGTCACCAAAGTTCACGGTCGAAAATGACGAGTTCTATATCTTTTTTTTACGTGGGCCCTCTGTTCCGTCCGAAGTCACGCTTGCGAAACAGACAAACAAAAAACTTATCCCCAGTTTCCCCTGCCGCCACACTAATTACACTGCCGCCATTTCCAGCATCTGCACTGGTCGAGCCATCACGTGGACTCCTTGGATAGCGGGGCTGGTTTGGGGTGGCCGAGAACATCGAGGCCGCGTGTCAACAGCGCCATCGACGTCGCCGGCTTCCTGTCGCAGGTACGTAACCGAGTCAAAGGGTGCCGCCGACGGGCCGCCGATTTCGTCGCGACGCCGGCTGAATTAAGCGTCCTCGAAACCTTCGATCGGACCTTGGGGTGCCCGACGTGGCAACGACTCATCAGGAACCGGCGCTAATTAGCGAACCGGTCGCGGGAACACGCGGGAAAACGCGTGAGGTTTTATACAGGGTGTTACAAAAATTCCTGGGACACTTTAGATGAGACGTGTGAGGCAAAAGAGGAAGAAAAAGTATGAAGGGGGGAGTAAGGGTTTGTAGGTCGTTTTTATTTGCTTTTTCTTGTAGTTAAATATTTCGAGAGTACTGTCCCAAAATTTGAAGGTAATCGGAGCAAAACTTCCGAAATTATTGACCAGTTAGTTGTTATACAGGGTGTAACAAAAATTCTGGGACACTTTAGGTTTATGGATAGAACACATAAAAATAAGAAAAAAAGTCTTATAAGTTGCGGGCGCAACCCACCCCCTATCGAGATACAACCCCTTTTGTAAAAAATTTTTAAAAAATCAAATGACCGTTTTCAAATTTTTTATTACTGTGCCTATATGCAACGTTATAGCTTTCAACGTTAATTTCTTTAATCAGAATAAAGAAAATACAGTTCTTTATGCAAAATTAACTGTTACCTAAAATCAATTGCAAAGGTTATCATTTTTTCGGATGCGATCAGAATATGTACCTAAACTGTCGGTAGGTTTAGTGTTAACAGCAATAATCGCAGCAATTATATATTTTTTCTATTATCTTTGATCTTCTCCAGTAATATTGCAATCAAAATCGGTCCTCTACGACGTACCATTTCGGAAATATGATTTTTTAAATATTTTTTACAAAAGGGGTTGTATCTCGATAGGGGGTGGGTTGCGCCCACAACTTATAAGACTTTTTTTCCTCATTTTTATGCGTTCTATCCATAAAGTTAAAGTGTCCCAGAATTTTTGTTACACTCTGTATTTTCGGTCCGGCGTTTGCCGCTCAGTGATTTTATAACAGTAGGTAGTGTGGGATAGGAAAATCTGAATTGCGCGATTAAAAAGTGTAAATGAAAAGTGTTTAGACTGAGTGTCAAGGTGACACAAAAATCCAGGGAAAAAACGGAGAAACAAATTACTCAGCGGCAAAGGAAAACGCACCGGAAAAGTGATCGATAATTTGAGTCGATACTACGGAACACGTTTACGACTTTCACGTTTTCAAAGTCGGTGGCCACTGCCATTTAAAAAATACTTTATCAATTCTTTTCAAACTTGGTACATACCTTCTATATATAAAATACCTACCCCCAACGTTGAGTATGATAATTTTTTTCTACATTAAGGGGTTTTTCCAAATACAAAATGACGGAAATTTTAGTGAAAAATCGCAATTTTTACTTCAAACGACGACCAATAATTTAAAAATGAAAAAAATAACAATTAGAAAACGTTGGGGGGAGCATTTAGTCATTTTCTAACTAAATTTTATTGTTATTTTGATTTCTGATAATTTTCGGCTGAGATACAGTGATCACCGCAAAACGAGTTTTTCGAAACGCGCTCTCGGAAAAGCTCCGTCACCCGCGTATTTGTTGATATTTTGCAACCAAAAAATTACATAATGTTGTTGAAATACTAACATATAATGTGCAGAAGGTACGAATAAATTTGCTTTATTCGTACGTCCGAAAAAAATGGTAAAGAATGTGTTATTTTTTACCCTGAAACCCTAACTCCCCCCTTAAGAGTTATGTCAGAAAAAAGACTCATTATGGAGATGGAACTTTTGTAAAAAAGTTTTGGAAAATTGTGTGTTCGTAGTGGTAAGTCGTACGTGTTGCGGGAAATTTCCGCGGTTCGCATTTCCGCACGATTTCGCACGTGATTGGGGGAGGGAGGTCAATGCGGAATGTATAGGGCGAGGTATTTAATTAAGGGACGCGGTATTTGGTCCCTGTGGTGATTATGAGAATATGATAATTTGAGTTTAAGTTCTACGGGGGAGTTTAAGTGGTTTGACAGTGAAATTGTATGGTGAGTTTGTTGAAAAAGGGAAAAGTTTTACAATTCTTCGGGAATTTAAACGAATGACAAGTTGTAATAATAAATGATTGTAGAATTAAATAACAAAGTTTATATTTTCTAAATGCAAACTATCTATTTTAAAAGTTTCTTTTCTTTAAGGGGGTTTTAACTGGTTTGACAGTGGAATTGTATGGTTTGTTGAAAAAATGGAGATTTATACAATTTTTTGGGAATTTAGACGAATGACAAATTTGCGGCAATTAAAAATATTATTTGATAATCTATACCGTTCGTTTTCGGTAATTATCAAAATTATTTGATGATAATTTACAGGAAAATTTAAATTATTCCACGATTTACATGATAATTTTAATAATGTAAATTATTCAGTACTGTAAATTATTCGATGATTAACAACTTAATTCGATACTTTAAGTACGAATTTCGTGTAATACTCTGTCTTTTACGAGGACAATTGGAACTAAAGATATATCCACCCTAATAACTTCCAATTGGTTTAGAAAGCCCACTAAATTTTCATTATTTAAGTTAAATCCCTGAGAGTCTCAACATTAACTTTGTATTTCAAACTAGATGAGTTTTAAAAAATGATTTAATTACATGACTACCTTTTTACTTGTACACCAAAATGAACATGTGTTTAATAATAACCTTTTTGTAATTTCAATTTAACTTCTTCTCCACATCAAACGACTAAAATGTGTAATACACTATGGCTTACGATTTTGGAATGGAAAATAAATTGAAATCACAAAAGGGAATTGCTATTAAACGTATATAATTCAGTAACAAATTAATTGTCTATTTTTTAAAACTCATCCAATTTTATAGAAATAAATAGCTATTCTGTATTTTCGTTACTTATAAATATATAAAAAAAACAGTACCTGTCGGAAAGTTACAATTATCGTAAAAAACTTACAAGATTTCACTTTCTGAATGCTCATTCATGACACTAAATTTTCATTATTTATAAAAACACCGCAAAAAATTATGGCCATTAAAAAAATACCATGAAATCTCCCAAAATAGAATTTTCAGAAAATATTGAACACTATCAGTCCATTTGATTACCCAAAACTGTAACTTCCCTTGTTAAAATCTGCTCAAATATTCATAAATAATGAAAATACTCAGATTTCCGCGTTTAAATACCCCGCCCGTAATTGGACGACGGAGAATATAATATCCCTGCGATCCGTGCGAAATAACAATGTGTTTCAACGAGATAATAACACGGTAAACATGACGCAGCAAACGTTGCGTGGAAAAATCATCTTGTAACAATACAATTGCGATGACTCTGTACTCGTTTGCGAAATGACTTAAGCTACCGTATCTCGAAACTTGACTTAACTATACCTATTACTCCTAACAAGTGATGTAAGTTCTCTACATTTGTAAACGAATTCTTCGAATCTTCTACGGGACACTTTAATTTAATTTAATTTCCAATCTTTCTCTTCGACACCGAATTATTGTAATTAACACACGACACGAGTCTAGAATAATTTATAAATACTTTTCGAACATTTCGTGCGTTCGTTTCACTTTACCTTCTCTCTTTCTCTCTCTCTCTCTCTCTAAGTTTCTCCTATTCCGAGCGGAGTATCGTAACGTTCGCGAAATAAATCGAGATCATTTGTTGCTTTTTTTTTTTGTCGTGCCAGCGAAGATTCGGAGGCACTGGTCTCCGACGCGACAGATATTTAAATAAATAACGAGCGCGAAAGAGACCGTGCAAAAGAGATACGTCAAACGTCAAAGTTCAAGGTAGTCGGAGGTGAACTGTAGTTCACCGGGTGATCGATAACTTCGTGGTTTACTTGTAAGGATGTGGTTAAATTCGTTTTCTAGTTACATGGACCGTCGCCGGTAATCACGGTGTACTGCATTTTTTAACGACGACATTTTTAAGCGTACACTACACGATCTACACCGATTAAATCGTAAGTACATGTTATTCACGTAATTCGGTGTACCGCGATTAATTAACTTGATCGTCCTCTGACGAGGAGAAAAAAAAACATAATGCACCTTAGGGTGGTCGTTAAAAATTAAATCTATTGCGACGCCCCTTAAAAAGCTTCCTTCCCCCTGATGAAAAAACACTGGGATTTTTTTTAATTAAAAACAACACGTGCCTCAAGACGATCTAAGTTAATTTTTTGGTATAATCATGTTTTTTTGGGAATTTTTATGAAAAATACAATTTTATTCGAAATTTAAACAATTATCGAACCCAAATCAATTTAAAAAAAACAGTTAATCAAAATAACAGTAAACAAAAATTTAAATTCAAAATTTTTAGATAAAGACATTAAAGATATTCGAATGGATATTTTCATTTTAAAACTAAATTAGTACAAACGTAATTTTAATATCTAGATTTCTTCACTCCAAGGTTTAAGTAAACTTTCTTTCGTATTTTTAATGCCTTTACTTCTATAATCGATAATTATAAAAATATCAATTTGAATATCTTTCATTTTTTTATTTAATAAATGTTTGTTTATTGTTATTTTAATTACCTAATATTTTTTTATTGATTTGGGTTCTATAATTGTTTATATTCCGAATAAAATCGTATTCTCATAAAAATTCCCAAAAAACAGGATTATACCAAAAAATTAACTTAAATCGTCTTGAGGCACGAGTTGTTTTTAATTAAAAAAAAATTCTCCCATTGTTTACTCATCAAAAGGAAGCTTTTCAGGGAGCGTCGCAAAAGATTTAATTTTTAACGACCACCCTAATGCACCTTGTTATTGTGACGCCCTGCAATTTCTTCCAGTGAATCGAATTTCATCGATGTTTACGTCTTTTTAAACGTAATGATTAATAATCAATGAAAAAAACGATACTTCGATGGAAATTTGAATGAATGTTTCAATTAACTCGACGAAAAAAAAATGTTACACTGTACACTGTAATTATTCGATTAATAATAAGTTTTCACGAATGTCTGCAAACGTATGAAACATATATATGTATTGTGAGTAACGGGAATTTCTGCGCGGGAAAATGCGAATCAACTCGGAAAACGTGTTCCCTAGATCGATGGTAATTTTTTCCATCATTGGCCCGAATTTTCCGACACTTTCAATTTCTCTAAAAAAAAGTTCCTCGGTGTGTGCGTGAAAAAATTAAACTAAAACTTTAGTAAATGTGAAACGATCGAATAAGTTTCACATAATTAAATTTCTTTAATTATTCATATTTCAAGCTTCGTTAATCAGAATGTATCTCAGTGAAAATTACAATTTTGTGATTCTAATATGCAATTTTATCGACGTATCGCGCGGGCAAATTTCGCAACCCCGAAAACCTTTTACGTATCGATTCCGTTTTCACCTGCTGGCCACGGGAACCCTGCTTCTAATTTCGCGGAAAGATAGCGCGAGGTGCGATAACAATTTCCGCGCGAGTCACGGAATATCTCGTGTTTTCACAAGTGAACGACGAAATTGAATCGCGAGATTTCGACAAATCCGAGCGACGGGCGGAAATAATAATAATAATAGAACAAAAAAATTCCAGCGCACTTGCCGGAAACAAAGAAATTTCCATTACTTTCTCATAAAAATCACACGATGTACCCATCGATCGACAAACGCAACAAAATCGATAAATCCGCGGAAAATTCGCACTTTTTTAATTCCGTTTATCTTTCGTTTACAGGAATTTTTACGGCGACACGGTTCGACTTCGAAATTGTGTCGGAAGGTTCGCAGTGCAGATAATTTGCCGCTCGCGTCGACGAATCGGCAACAGGATCAACGGAACTCGAAGGAAGACGATATCGACGGCGACCGGGAGTCTTTCCTGAAGCCGATCCACGACGAGAAATGCGAGGATTTGGACTGCAAACGACAGAGCAGCCTCGAGAGCAGTTCGAAAGATAATCCGGAAATTTCGTTACTCGACCCGAGCCACCAGCAAGCATCTTCGAGGTAATTATAGTTCACCGGTGTAATCAGTCATTGTCAATCTGCGCCGGCAATGTCGATCGTTAATTGGTGTATTGGTTCGTTAGCAAATTCATCGAATAATTACTACGCGAAAGTTACAGTTTGCAGATTTATGTATAAAAAACGTTTTGTAATTGCGATGGGTCGAGTAAAGTGTTATTGGTAACTTTTATCGAAATTACTGGGGATGATGAATTTTTTTTATATTAAATGCGGAGGTTTGTTTTGCAAAGGCAAATTTTTGTCATGGTTCTGATTTTTTGGCTTTTTAAATTTGTACCTGTGCCAATTTTATGGAAACAACATTTATTCTGTATAGTTTCCTGTGGTATTTCAATTAATTATTTCACTGAATTTTAACGAACCTGTGGTCAAACTAAAATAATTTCTGAAAAAGTAAAAAATATATTGCCGATTCACAAAAATATAAGTATCTAGTCAGTTTGCAGCATTTTGAAAAGCGATGTCAGTTTTAACAAAACCTTAATGCAACTGGTATTTATCAAAACAGTTTTTATCACCAATAAAACAACCAACATACAACAATTCATGTTAATATTTTCAAAAATTTTAAAAAAGCAACCTACAACACTTTTTTTTCGTTGAACCTATACAATAACACACACAGATAGGGAGTCTTCATAAAAAATCGTAAAACTATCAACTGCTTTGTTTATCAAAATTAATAAAGAAATAGAATAATTGATTATGGTGGTTTTTAAAAAATATTCTTGGAGTCCTTAAATTATAAGAATAAGGAGAAGTATTTTCCGGAGAGTACACGAGATATTTTCAGTCTTTACCTCTTCAATCCGCCCGATTAACTTTTTCGTTGCATCGACCAATGAAATCCATTATACCGGATAATTGAAACATAAATCTCACTGCGGGGCTCAGCGAGATTAGGGAAAGAAACTTATTTCTACCGTTTCCATTTATGCAGTCTTGCCCCGATTCCTCCGTTCGGATAATAAATAAGTGTAACTGTGCCTTAAACGCAAAAAATTAAATATCGAAATAAGTATACAAAATAGCAAAAAACTAACTTCAGTCGTATAATAACAGGAGGATTTAAATATTTAACATTTTGCACTATAATTATTTTGATTTTTGTTTGTTTTGATATTGCTCGCAGCAATTTAAATTATCAAGTTTTGCCAACTAAATATTTATAATTTTATACGTATACATTTAGCATAATTCAAAATTAATCTTTGCAAAAGGGGATGCTATTTAAAAAATTCGACATTTCTCATAGTTCGCTGGCAACTTGTTGGGAAGAGAATTGTTTTAACTTAAATCACAAAAAATTCACAATGATTATGCAAAATTGATTCACATTGTAAAAGTTTATAACAAAATACGAAGATTACGATTACTTTTTACACCAATTGTACATCATCACAAAGGATTAACTAACAAATGTCATATCAGCGGTAATTTCATAGTGCAAAGGGTTAATACAAAATCTTTCAATTAACCCTAAAGTAATCACCCTTATATCAGCATCGCCCACGTGGCGAATATTTTGAAAAAAACTACTTACTCTTATTTTCTATAAATCCTATAAAAGACACATTACAATGATGTTAAGGTCAAAAATCTAAATACCAATTAAATAAATTTTTTCAATGTATACTGAAGCAACCAAAATTTACGGGTGGCCTATGTTTTTATCGTTAATCTAACTTTCAATATTTCATTTGCCAAATGTACCGGCATTCTGAAATAGCATCGCCAATTTTAAACAGCCACTTTAGCACCCCTCCTCAACGGATGAATATAGCAATCCATTATTCGAGTAGATTACTATCTAAATACTGCGATCCGGAAATGATAAAGCTCTTATGCTGATCGCAGATTACACGCAAACTACTTTGATTACATTGTCTTCTTATTTTTTGATAAACGTGTCCCTTTTCGACCCCATTTCAATGGGCGCCTCGGGAGCCCTTAGCCTGGAATTCTCACGATATGGTTTTACGAGGAGGTGCATATCTGACGTCGGAGCAATTACCGCATACATGAAACTTGTAATTAAAGCAGATACACTGGAAGACCGTCAAAGTGCTTAGACACGGATTTATTTTTTACCGCAATTTTAATAAATATTTAAAGGACTGTTATCTGGGATTTTAAAAAGACTTCTCTAAAATATGTGAAATATTTATTAGAATCTTTCTTGGATTTATTGTTTACTGGATTCAAATTATATCACAGTTTTAATAAATATTGCAAATACGGTTTTCTGTGATTTCAAGAAAGCTTTCCAGAAATATTTGAAATATTTATTGGCATTATTTTTGGATTTATCATTACTTACTGGATTTCAAATTTGTCACAGTTCTAATAAAAATTGCAAAAACGGTTTTCTTGGATTTCAAGACAACTTTTTTGAAATGTTTCAGATATTTATTGGCATTATTTTTGGATTTATCATTACTTACTGGATTTCAAATTTGTCACAGTTCTAATAAAAATTGCAAAAGCGGTCGTCTGGGATTTCAAGACGATTTTTTTGAAATGTTTCAAATATTTATTCTTGGATTTATTATTATTTACTGGATTTCAAATTTGTCACAGTTCTAATAAAAATTACAAAAACCGTTTTCTGGGATTTCAAGACAACTTTCTTGATATGTTTCAGATATTTATTGGCATTATTTTTGGATTTATCATTACTTACTGGATTTCAAATTTGTCACAGTTCTAATAAAAATTACAAAAACGGTTTTCTGGGATTTTAAGACGACTTTTTTGAAATATTTCAAATATTTATTGGCATTATTTTTGGATCTATTATTATTTACTGGATTTAAATTTTAACTCGATTTCAATTAATACTGCAAGAACGTTGTTCTTGAATTTCAAGACAACTGTTCTGAAATATTTCAAATGTTTATTAAAAAACTTATTTCCATCATGAGACTATTTATAATTCGTCTTTTATTTTACGTGTAACGCAGAATTATTATCGTTTTACAGATCCGATTTTCAAATGACAGTGTTACATTTACGTAGAAATTATTGCGACGTGTAAGTGTAGCAAGTGTTCGCTAGTCAGTGTAGCAATTTAAATTCCAAATTCTCCGATGCCTCCTTTCCAGCGTTTGCATGTTGCAACAGTTGACGTCCAAATTAATACACCAACTATAACTCGCACCCATGCTAGAATATCGTATAATGGTAATTTCACCGCGAACATTTTACTAATACAGTAACTTTAAAATTCAGATTCCCATCCGCCGCATAAAAAATGTCGAAATCTAGACAAATTCTAACTAAATTTCACATAAATTTTATAACTAACGGATTACCTTTTTGGATTTATCAACTTACTAGCGTACTTTAAAATGAACCTAAAATTAAATTTTAACGCCCCAAATTTAATGTTTAGATAAAATTTTAAACAAACCTTGTTTCGATTCCTTTCAGCTTGAAACTAAATGAACTTCTGTTACGAAATGCTAGATTTAAAATTAGTCAAAACGTTCTCAGCTAATAATTAAAACAATTCATTAATTAGTCATTAAAATGAGAAATCATTAAAAAATGCACACTTTTATGTCCAAATACATCAGACAAATTACATTTTTTTATACGATCATAAAATAAAAGACTCAGAAATCAATGGACTATTAAAACACACCGTTGCTAAAACGTAATATCGGAGCCGATGAAAATTTTAACGCGTTATAAATGAAAAATCGTTAAAAACAACCGCGGATCATTACTTTCGAGTGACCCGCGGAAATAAAAAGTATCGATAAGCGTGTTTACGTCTAATTTCGAATCGGCACTCGAGGAGAGGCGATCATTTGCTGAAAACGAGAATTCCTTTCCGCGAGACGGCGACGCCACTCGATCTACATTGTTAATGGAAATGCAAATTACGTCGACTCCGTTCGACGTCGGACCGTCGCGACGCTGCGAGACGTCTCGCTGTAATAACATTTGTCGATACTTGAAGCAGTTACATTAACGAAACGGATATTACATTCGCGGGCGTTGTAACAGGTGTGCCGTAATAGTTTCCATGAGCAGCGAAACCTTTTATTGTGACTTCGAGCCGCCTGAATTCGAAATACTGTTTTAATTAATTAATTAATTAAGACTGTTCTTCGCGAAGAAGGTCGTAGTGTCAATCATAATTCAAGTGTCAATTATTTACAAGACTCTAGAATTGATATTAATATTTAATAATGCGAGCAAATGTTAATGTGATGTGATAGAAATAAATATAAAAAAAAATGGGCTATTGTTAAAGTACAATTTAATGTAAATTAATGTAAAAACGTGGTATCTATCAAAAGTATTGTCATCTGTGGTGATATCATAATCGGAAGCGTTTTTACTACTATTTTATCATTAAATTAATAAAAATAAATCATCATTTTCAAGATTTATCTTTTTTATTCTCTAAAATAATTATCTAATACTTATCTAAAAATAATTTTTACACTGACTCAGAATTTAAAATCACATAGATTAGGATATATTTACTGGAAAGTTTCAGAGATAACATAATTTTGTCACTTGAAACCTTTCTACGGCGAAATTATGTAAATTTTGAAAGGCGCGGCTTTTAACTGCTGGGGTGGATTCAACCCCCCTTACGGATGAGAGTAAAATAAGATCATAATATTATAATTAGAAATCCGAACACTTCTGGATCTTGATACCTTCGTCTACAGATTGTTTTCAAGCTTCTAACCGTAAATAATCTCTAGTTAGAGAGAAAGCAATATGTTTTTAGTTTCAAGAAGGAATATTACTTTTTCTTATACAAGGTGTAACGAAAAATCAGAGAGTATTTATCAGGAGCGATAAAAAAAGCGTAAAATGATGAAAAACAGAATTAACATTTGGTCCACAAAACTACTCTTTTTCATAAATTACTTTTACTTTAGATATTTTTAGCAGCTTTAATTCTAATATTATCTAGAAAAAACAAAGTTTATAAAAAGGGTATAAGTATTAGCGAAAAGGAAGTCTTGAAGAATGATCTCAATTTTTCTCAAATTTTAAACATCTGCTGCGATGAAAAAAAATAAATGCTACTTAACAACAGTAATCAAAGGTACTATATATTTTTTTATAAATTTTGATTACTCCCGACAATATCAAATTAAAAATCGGTCTTCTCCGAAATGACATTTCAGAGACATAATTTTTCAAATAAATTTTCAAAAAGGGTTTATTGACTAACTTGAGTCCCTTTTTTCATCATTTAATCCGATCTATGGATCCTGAATAAAGGTCCGCGATGTTTTCTTACACCCTGTATATAGGGTACGGCAGTGGATGTATAATTTTACACGGTACAATTTTAATTAAAATTTATGGAGCTAGCATTAAAGGGGAGAAATAAAAAATTGCATTCTACTAAATTTACTTACTTGAAAGTTTAATGAACACTATCAAAGTATAATTTTTTTGAAAATTACTTTTTTGATGCATTCGATTCATAGGAAATAAATTCGCGCAATTGTTATTAACAGTTTTAATAAATACTATAATACTGTATAAATACAGATATATCTGATTGATCTAATTCAGTGAGTTATCGGTTTAGTTTCAGAGTCATATAAGTAAATATTTCACTGAGCATTACTGTCTTATAAAATAAAATAACAATTAAACTATACGGTGTCTTGAAACTCATTTTATTTAAAAACTGAATAAGTACGATCGTAAGAAAATTGGAATTAACAATAAAACTACTATGGCGGGTCAAATGACCGGTTCAAACTTTTGATTAAAAAATATCCGTATTCAACATTATAGGTTTCAACATCAACACTTTAATTAAGCTATGAGAACTAAATGTTTCTTTTATTATTATCCAAAAGTTACTTTACTTCATCATCCGTCTTAAATTAATTATTACCTGCATACAATTTTAATAAATCGAATTTTCATTTAACTCTAAACATTCTGCATTTAACATTATAACTTTTAATGTTATTTTCCATCAGTTATAAAAACTATAACTATTTGCATACGAATTTTCGCGAGGCTTAGTGTGAATAATAAGAAATAATAGTTTCAAGTTTATATTCCGGGAACACTTTACACAATCGCACACCTACAGCGTTATCAAAGAATAAAATTTATTGCAATTTAATGACAAAACACATTTGACGGTTTCACTAGAACGTTTTCATTGCTTAGGCGTTTTATAGCTTCAAGTATTGCCGCGCATTTTATCGATCCAGCACCTTCGATATTTAAAATTCAAAGAATGTCATTTAAAGTAAATTCCTTCCAATCTTCTATTTTGAGAAAAATAATTCACTAATTATTTTCATACCTTTCTTACAAAACAAATTTAATTCTCTGCACTCAAATCATCGATCCCATTAAAAAGTTTTCCCTCAAAAAAATTATTTTTTCATTCAATATGGATACTCTCGTCAAATCTCAGCCGTGGTTTAGCAACAATTGGGTAAACAAACGTTATAAAAAGACAGCATCGCATTTCGGAACTTCGCAATAGAAAATGACACGCTGCCGTAAACGCTACAAATATCATTAAAATTGATACTTGCAACCAGAAGCGTGTCTATAGTCTTCTAACAACCTTCTAGTTGCAATCGATCAAACATTTCGTGTAACTACATGCCTCGGGCATATTCATAAATCGTCCGTTTTACGACCGTCCGTGCGAAAACGCTGGAGAACAGATCGCCCGTGTTCCACGCAGGATTTGCAATTATGAATTATCGATTTTATTGCACCATGCTCCGCGTCCTTTCTGAATTAAAAATTAAATTGGCAGCAGGTGCAACGTCGTAAAATACGAGAAGCGCGGGGTGCAATGGAAACATGCTCAATCGCTAAACGATTGATCGATTTTGCGAGTTTTAATCGGGTTACACTAATTACGTAAGCGGAAGAACTGTTTTGCGTTGTAATTATTTTTTAAATGGTATACTCGTTGTATTTATTTTTTAATTTGCATAGTCTTCGGGTTTAAAGAAAAGTGTGATGTTTTCATTCGGGTTTGTAAATCTTTGAATCTGAAAAATGTAGAAGTTCTTTGGTTCTCAAATTTGACGAATGGGTATTTCACTATTCTTGCTGTAAGCTGATTTTGTAAATTTTTGGAAACGTGGGAAACGAAAGATGATTTTTATTCTGTTAAATGGAATGTGAATACATTTTTGTGGTCACGTAGTTTTTTTTATTAAAACGTTTTTATTTAATTTTATATTTATCAAATACTATATGTAATTGAATTTCAATGTTGAAATACAAATATTGGGTTGGGAACTATTTTCGCAAATTTGTTAATATTTTGGAAATTATCCTACAACAAAACAATAGCAAGTGATATTAAAAACACTTCTCAAATTAATTGCCACGTATTTCAAAGCCTCAAAAACTAAAATCGAGAAAAGTTATTTAAAAATCTCCATTAAAAATATTTCAAATAAATAACACGCCCTTACTTTTATTTATTTTGTTGAACAATAAAAAGGATTATAAACACAACAATTCTTACAAAATTGTTAACTAATTCAATCAGAAATTACCTAATTAAATTACAACTATATGACCGTATAAAAATTCACATAACATATTATATTTCTTCTCAATTTTAGAGAAATTGTGTAAGCAATATCGAAAATTTTTGGAAACTCAAACTCAATATTTCAACACACTTCACGATATTATAAAAACAAAGTACTCGTATAAAATGTTGGAAACTACTTGAAAGAGAAATTTCTGAGTTTTATAAGAACTTGGTGTTGCTTCGTAATTTTTTATCAATCTTTGTAATTTAACATTCCAAGGATAGTCCTTATAATGACCATGTAACAGTGTAAGTGTAACTTCTACGTAACTTTTCATCCTGCCGAGATATAATCATGAATTTTGTAAAAGCCGAATTTTCTGTGAAACTATAGAATATTATGTTTCGTTGAATACATAATTTTTTTCTGTGAATAAGTCACGTAGTAAGTCACGTATAAGTAACATGGGATTATGCATACGTCGCGTGATGCATGAAAAGGAAAATATTCTTCGGCTAAATTTAGATATCTTTAAAAATGAATTAACATGAAGAAGCCTTTCCCTACATACATACATACATACATACATACAACGACAGATCGTTATATTACTATTCTATCGAAATGTATGTGGGTCAGGAATAAGAAAATTTAGATCCAAGAAATTTGTATGTGAAACTCATTAATTTCCGTAAAAATCAGTTCGATGGGAATTATAATTACTTGGAAATCGCGGGGCAATTGTAATTCCAGTTGCAACAAAATTGCGCGGGCGAATGTAAATGTAAGCTATTTAAATTCCAGAATTCAGTGTAACGGAGCAACGAAAAAAAAAAGAAACCAAACACGCAAATGTCAAATGCTCGAGCGGTGAAATATTAATTAAATTTCGATGGATTATTCAAATCTTGATTGACAGTGGAATTTTGTAGAAATCATTATATATTCCACGGTTCTTGAAATATTCATGCATCAGGGAGTATCGCAACTTCTTCGCGAAAATTCTAACTTTATATTTAAGGTCGCGTCACAACAACGCGAGAACTTTGCAAACTATGACATTAGGCTGTTATAGTAAATAGTAGCTGGCCGTAAGAACTTGTAAATTATGAAAGCACGTGTCACAACACGATTGCAAATTTTCTAGACAACAATATTTTTACGAAACTATAAATTTTACTTGACACAGTAGCTTTTCGTATCTAAATTATTCCATTAATAAATAATTTCCACGTGACGAGTTTAAAAAGTACTTTTCCCGAAACAAACAAAGAACATTTGAAATTCTTTAAATTTTTACAAATGCAATTTTTGCGCTGCGTAGAACAATACGTGAAAATAAAACGTGATTTTTCCCGCAAGAACCGTGATCGCTTAAAGTGGAACACTCCATGTACAGGGTGTATCAAAAAATGTGCAAACATTTAAAGGGACGCTACTTGAAATGATTTTAAGATCTTAATTTTTTTCAATGTCGAACTTTCATGCTTTAACAAGTATGTATTAATTAACTGCCAGTTAATTAGGGAGTTGAGGATCATGTTATAATTATCTGTGGTATACTCTCTTTAAATATTAACACATTTTTTCGGGACACCTTGTATTAAATACTTTCTCCCCACGTCTTTTATTTTTATTCACAAACACGCGGATCCATACACGATCTATTAATATATTTAAATACGTGTGAAGTGCAATACCGTCTTTGCACGTTTTCTTGTCACGTTTTTATAGAAGATCGGAAAACTCGAGGAAACTTGAAACGCCCGAAGAAAATATTAATAATACTGTCACTCTAAGATTTCCTTTTCTCGTTCAAAAGATCGCTTCATAAACTTAATCAGCCAGACTTTGGCTAAATTATGAAGTATCAAGAAAACCAGAAATCTTGACAAATAGCAGGATCGTTCGCCAAGATAAAGCTGACTATTAACTCTTAATTAAACTCGCTTAAAAATAAACTATCTAAGCTAAAGATACTAATGAAGTAATTAGTGCGGGAAAATATCCTGCGATTTAAATCGGACTTTAAATACTCGTAGTTTTAAACTTGATATTCAAAAATCGTAATTACTTATAACTTACAACTTATTATTCATTAATACCGAGTATACAATTATCTGATATATTTTTTTTCATTTGTCTGTGATAGGTGGAAACTGGAATTAAGTAACAATTTTCGAATTTTGTTAAGCTTGGAAGATATAACGGTGGATTATTTTTTTCGTTTTTAATTTGTAACATCGAATTATAAGCCAATTAAATAATCCTAGCATTTTTAAATGATCTGAAAAGTTCAATGGCTTCGTATGATATCCGTGGAATTTTAGTTATAGTGCTGAATACGAAATATGAAGTATAGAGTCTTTATGTAAAACACTTTCTTCAATTCAGATTGATATGGAAATATCACGTATCTGATCTCACAAATGTGTTATTTAATTGCAAGTTCAATTAAATTCAGGATACCTTCATTATTTTCAGATTTGTAACTAAAATATTAATAAATTCTAAAATACGTCCAACAACCAATTAAAATAAAATGTGAATCACAACTTTGAAAAATTATTTTCGAATTAAGTATCATTTTATTTTATTCAGGTGAAAAAGGGAAAGCTTAGATTTAGCAAATAACTATTATAACTACTCAACTCTATACTTACTACGATCTATTTGCAAAAAACTTACAGTTTCTTTCGCACAACACTCTGTCACAATACGTACTCACAGCTCTATGTTTCGACACTAACTGAAAACTCTCGGTGACGACACTAATTGTCCGAAAAACAACACGCCCTCTTTTGTTTACTTATTCGCTTACCCTTACCCTTCACTCTCTCATTCCCACTCTTTTATACTATTTTATAAGGCTTATACTAGAAGGTTTATTATAGTCGGTATGGTGGTGGTTCGCCTACCGTAAATCTATCTCACCTGCCATTTTTTTAAAAGTATTATAACAGTTGATAGACACTCGTTATCTTTTTTAAGATATTTTTAAGCACGTGTGTATGCAGATGTACAATATGGAATACATATACAGATTCGATGGAAATCTGGGAAAGAGTGATTTTTTTAATAGTAAAACTAAGGCATGAACCTTATTAAAATAAATCTTCGATATTTCATTAACGTCTTTTTTTCACTACTCAATACTTAAAATTTGCAAACGCAGGAGTTTTAAATACGTAGAAATTTCTGGGGATCAAATGTGAATATGTAGAATACAAAAAAATTGGATTTGAACAACTTTTATGCAGAAATTTCAAAGCATATCGAAGCGTAGAAATTGATATTCATAAAATATTTCATAGCCCCTATATTTCTAAGCGGCACAAATGTCAGGCCAAAAAGCATCTCAACCCAAATTAAATGCAATAACTAATTACTTTCACTCAAATTAAAATTATTTTCCAAGGTATTATTTATCTTTCATTCCAATCATCCAGTGTCCTATAACATTTTGCCAGTCTTGTATGTACATTTACAAGGCTATAAACGCTTGTAATTTCAAAGCATACAAATTTCTACCCACCAAACGTGTTGAAGCACAAAAATTCATATTCATACAAAATTTCAAAACATCCAAATTTCTACGCACCAAATGTTTCAAAGCGCAGGAATTTATATGCATCAGAAATTTCTACGCACTAAACGTTTCCAAGCGCAGGAATTTATATGCATCAGAAATTTCTACGCACCAAAAGTTTCGAAGCGCAAAAATTTATAACAATAGAAATTCCAAAGACCAGAATTTTTAAAGCACCAAACATTTTGAAGCGCAAAAATGTATATTCATAAAAAATTTCAAAACACCATAAACATCAAACCAAAAACATCCAAAACCTACTAAACACTATCTATATCCAACAAATTACATTAAAATCAAAATTATTTCCCAAGTTTACCCATTTTTCATCTCAATTATATAAAGTACTCAAAATTTCTACGTACCAAACATTTCAAAACACCACAAATACCAGACCAAAGACGTCTGAAACCCAAATTAAACACTCTAACCAACAAATTTCATTAAAATCAAAATTATTTCTAAGTTTACCCATTTTTCATCTCAATTATCCAGTGTCCCATAATGTTTTACCAGTCTTGTACATTGACAAAATTACAAATACATATCATTTCAAAGCATCTAAATTTCTACCCACCAAATATGTCGAAGCGCAGAAATTTATATATATAAAAAATGTGAAGATCCAAAATTTCTACAAACCAAACCTTTCTAAGCGTAGAAATTCATATTCATAAAAAGTTTCAAAGTACTCAAAATTTCTACGTACCAAACATTTCAAAACACCACAAATACCAGACCAAAAACGTCTGAAACTCAAATTAACCACTCTATCATCAAATTTCATTAAAATCAAAATTATTTCCAAGTTTACCCATTTTTCATCTCAATTATCCAGTGTCCCATAACTTCTTGCCAGTCTTCTCCATTCACACAGCTACCTATACAGGGTGTAACAAAAATTCTGGGACATTTTAAGTTTATGGATAGAACGCATAAATATAAGAAAAAAAAGTCTTATAAGTTGTGGGCGCAACCCACCCCCTATCGAGATACAACCCCTTTTGTAAAAAATTTTTAAAAAATCATATCTCCGAAATGGTACGTCGTAGAGGAATTTCAAAGCTTGGGAATTTCAGGCGTAAGAATTGCAAGGCGTGGAAATCTCAAAGCGTAGAAATTTTAAGGCGTAAAAATTTCAAAGCGTTGAAATTTCAAGGTGTGAAAATTTCAAAGCGTTGAAATTTCAGGCGTGAAAATTTGAAGGTATGGAATTCTCAAAGCGTAGAAATTTCAAGGTATGGAAACACAACTAATCCACCAAGAAATCAAAATCAATTTTCATAATAAATAATTGAGTATATTATAATTATAATAAAACCCACTTTCTTCGAAATGTTTACGACGTACCATTTCGGAGATACGATTTTTTTTAAATTTTTTACAAAAAGGGTTGTATCTCGATAGGGGGTGGGTTGCGCCCACAACTTATAAGACTTTTTTTTCTCATTTTTATGCGTTCTATCCATAAACCTAAAGTGTCCCAGAATTTTTCTTACACCCTGTATACGCATGTAAATCGAATGAAAGGGGGTCGAAGTCCCAGGGGAGTTATCCAAGGAAATTCCTGTCGATGTTCCAGAGATTCTCCGGTGGCATCGTCGTCATTCGCCGGCCGACGTTTCGGGGGATGGCGGGCCGGCGGAAGTCACGAATACGTTCGGTGCCCTGTACGACAACCTGCTTCCATGGACGAGCGGTAAGGAATTCCCTCCACACTCCACCCTGGATTCGCGGAATGCTATTCCGCGCGGTCGAATTGCGCGAGCCACCCCCTCCGAAGCTCGTCTCGTGGTTTCGCGAGGGTGAAAAAAAAAATGGGAAATACGAGTTCATTAAAATTCATAGACCCGCCGGAACGAAATTAGAAATTCCCTTCCCCTGCGGATTGTAATTTCAAAAACAAAATAACCGGAGAACGGGATAGATCGTTATCGTTATCACTTTTGATTTGACGATCGATTGGACAATTGATTTCGTTCGATAAAAATTGAATTTTGTGTTTTTTTTATTCTTTTACGTGGATATTATGCACACCGAGTTTCTTCAGCTTTCTTCTGGCGGTTCAAACAAGCCGACCTCCGCATTCGCAAAATGCGGTCGGGCATAAATTTACAATAAAGTTACGGTATTTTTATCGTTCAAACACTTCATCTCCCTGCCGTCCTGTGACGATGAATATATCATCGTGCTTGACGTCGGTTCATCCTGCAAATATCTTTCCTGTTAAAGACTACCCTCGAGACTTGGTCACGCGCCAAACTATCTCCACGGACATCCTCCAAGGTGTCGGAGTCTACAGATAGTATCCGTGTGGACCAATTTTTGAGATACTCGAAACGAGAAGATCAAAGAATTTGTGATATTTTTATTTAATAACTCTCTGAGGCACGGAATTTTTAAAAATAAAAAGACCAGTGTTGCGCAGAAATTCGGTTACCTAAAATTTGCTAACACAAGCGAATATGTTTATAATATTTCCTGGTGGTATTTTATTACCATCTACTTTACGTATGAGAGACTAAAAATAAATCTATGTGTACGTAGCAGTTGCAAAATTTTTAGATGGGTCAAAAAATATAACACCGTGTATATTCACGTATTGAAAAGGTGGGACACTTTTAATATCATTGTGTCCCAAAGAGTTAAGAAAAAATTCACTATTTTCACTGTAACTTTTGAAATTTTCGATCTAAAAAATTGAGTGATTCCTCGGTTACCAAATTTGTCTACAGGGTGTCTCACAAATCGTGCTACGAATAGATTTTTAGAAACTCATTACCAAACCGGAACGATTTTTCTAAATTTCATTGAACGGATAAGTGTTTTCTATCGTGCGGATAAAAAATGTCAATTTCACTTCAAACTTGGGAAACGGAGGGTAACTTTGACTTTTCAAATAGAATTTGGGATAATACTATTAATAGGCAATAGTTCTTACTAACCCATTCACTGCCAGGCAAATTTAAAGAATACATACAATTTTATCAAATATAATAATATTAATTACCTACAGATCAAAAACTGAAATAACATTTACAATAATTTAAAATTATATTAAATACTACAAGATATTATCTCGTAGTCCACAGTTTTGATATACACGTTTAGAGAAATTTCGTAGCAAGCAGTGAATGCGTCAAACCGAACAATTTTAGAAATACATTTCTAAAATATATAAAATATATTTCTGCAATTTCAAAAGCACCCAAATAAATTTCTAAAATTACACGAAGCTACCGTTTCTTATAGTCCACCGTTTCGATGCACACGCTTAGAGGTATCTCGTAATAAACAGTGAGTTCGTTAAACCGGACAAATTTAGAAATACATTTCCAAAATGTATAAAATATATCAAAAAATATTTCTACAATTTTAAAAGCACCGAAATATATTTTTAAAATTACACGAAATTACAGTTTCTCATAGTCAAGATATTGTCAACATATTGATATTGACTACATCTTCGAGATATGTGCCCATAATTATGAAAGTGGTCTTAGTCAATATTTAAAAAAAAATTAAAGTCTTGATAATTTGTTAATAAATGTTCCAAAACCTTTAAAAAACGTAATATCCAAAAACTTCATAAAAATTGACTTAGACCACTTTCATAATTATGGGCACATATCTCGTAATAAGCAGAACAATTTTAGAAATACATACATTTCAAAATAGAAACTACTATTTCTCGCTACCTTTACCACTAGAATTACCAAGGCAGTCAAAATGACTGTTTCGGAATTTCTAATAAAAATCCGTTAAATTTCTAACACTGCGATTTGCAAAATTCTAAATAACAATGTTTCTATACTAGGTGTCCCATTTTAATCTTTCCACTCGATTATCTCGAAAAATATTAATTATTCGAAAAAAATTTGTATACGAAAGATACTCTATTTAAAGGGGGACATTCAATGGTGGACACTTTTTTCGTAGGTGGAGGCGCCTCCGAGATATGAAGGTGACCTTTGTTTTTTTAAATGGAACTGTAGCATTTTTTTATGCTAAACACATAGCCTGTCTCAAGACAAATCCACTGACCTAAAATATGTTGACCTTGAAACGTCATTGAAGGTCATTTTCAGTCACTTGAAATTTTTGAACATTACACTTCCAGAAGATGTTTCTCATCTTCTAAATTCAAAAGGACGACATTGGACGTTAAGGCACTTGTTGATTCTGTCCCTAAATGACCTTGCCGAGCCCGAATCTCACAATTTCTAATCACTGTGCTACTTGGGTACCGCCGATTCGGAAATATTTCCCTGCCCTATAATTTCGTTGACATTCTCCAAAAATTAATATCATGTCTACAATTTCATTAGGCGTGTTAATCAGTCATCGTAAAATTGATCACTATCAAAATTCAAAACGCTTGTAATATCTACCAACTCACAGCTTCGAAGCAACTACAGTTTAATGCCCTAGAAGATTCTGCTAACAGATATTCCGTGTTTATAAACATAAATGTCAATAGTAGTAGTACTCGACATTGTTCTGCTGATAGATATTCTATGTTTGTAATCGTTAATATCAATAGCATTCATGTCCAAGGACGTCCTCTTGAATTCAGAAGGTGACAAATATCTCCTGGGCATGTAATGTTCAAAAATTTCAAGTGACTGAAAATCACCTTCAGTAACGTTTCAAGGTCAACATATTCTAGGTCAATGGATTTGTCTTGAGTCAGGCTATGTGTCTAGCGTAAAGAAATGCTACAGTTCCGTTTAAAAAAACAAAGGAGGCGCCTCCACCTACGAAAAAAACAGTGTCCACCATTGAATGTCCCCCTTTAAATAGACTATCTTTCGTATAAAAATTATTTTCGAATAATTAATATTTTTTCGAGATAATGTATGTACCCTGTATGTAGACAATTAAATTGATCGATTTATTATTCTCCTTTATTTCTTTCTTTCAAATACGTTTTTCCCCCGTTTTAAAATATACCGAATTAATCCTCGGTAGTTCTAGTGTTTAGCAAAATTAATAGGGCATGACCTTCAACGTCCACGACCTTGACGCCACTGCTCCAATCCCCAGGTACTATCGTCGTGGCTGCGAATCCGACGCCGCTCGTCTGCCGCGTTATCACCACTATCACCGTCGCGACGAGATCAAACGTCACACGAAGAGCTGCGATTACGCGCGACGGACCCCCGAGTCCAGCGTCGAGATTCAGCACTTCGGCCTGCCGATCCTCAGCGTCAGCGAACCCAGCCCGCCGGACGAGAACGACCGGGTGGACGAGTATTTGTAGAACTTGCTTGCCGAGGACTTCCTGAAGGAACTCCTCGTATGATCCGATCCTCCGCGGCGAATCGAACGGCAAAGGTAAATTCCGAGGGGATCGATTGGCCGGCTGCGATATTGAAATTTTTAACCGACTCGGACCCGTCGCCGAAAGTGTGAAATTATCGCGTGGACTTTCCCTCGAAACTATGTAAACGTCTGCGTAAAAGATAGGAACTTGTTTAACACCAGGATTACCAACGGGACATTTTTATTTATCTGAGAAAAGTTTTGGTTAAATAATCTTCGAGTACATGTTTGCCCTGTTTTATGAGGACATTTTAATTAAATTTTTAGATACATTTATAAAATGTATACGATTGAAATATGATATACTAAACTTTAATTTTAACGATCGTTCTTAAATATAATTATTAATAAATTTTTAGATCGTTACAGAGGCCAGTGTAAATTTATTAATAATTAAATATGATATACTTGCAATTTCAGAACTGACGTTTTCTGTCTTCTGATTTCGGAGACACTTTTAGTAGAAATACGTAAACCCGTGGTAAACTTAGTGTTAATAAGTACAAAGAGACTGATGAACAATGGAAAGTAGTGAAAGGATAATATACAGTGATGAATAATGTCCTGCACATCGTTCATGCCGAATATATCCGGCGCAAGGATCGAAAGGTTTAATTAAAGCCATCATTCGCACGTAACGAGACTCCCAACGCTCTTACGTTGATTCCCGATGAAAATTTACCACGTTCCAAGTTCCGACGGAGGAATGGATCAGTTCTGCGAACTATAGCCGAACGAGAATTACCTTATCGAGAGACTCGACGAGTTCCGATGAAACTAACACGAGACTCTAACACCATGTTGAGGAGTTTCAGTGCGTTCTAACCAACACGGACACGTTTGTTGATAGGATATCGACGATCGGAAGTGTAACTTTCCGTTTTGTGTACGACGGACGCGATTACGGGATGCAAAACCGCGTCGTACGATGTCAATTACGCGGACGATCGTCTGTGGAGGTTTCACTTGAACTAGGACCCTTCGTAATTGATCCCTGGTAGTACTGTCGTGTGACGTTGTGAATGTTTATGTGTGCTACTGTCACATATGTATGTACATACGTGTCCTGTAGGGTGGTCGTTAAAAATTAAATTTTTTGCGACGCCCCCTAAAAAGCTTCCTTTTGATGAAAAAACACTGGGAAAATGTTGTTTTTTTAATTGAAAACAACACGTGCCTCGGGACGACCTAAGTTAATACGAAAGAAAGTTTACTTAAACCTTGGAGTGAAGAAATCTAGATATTAAAATTACGTTTGTACTAATTTAGTTTTAAAATAAAAATATCCATTTGAACATCTTTCATTTTTTTATTCAATAGACCAAATCAACTGGGAAAAAATTTTAAATTTAGATTTTTGTTTATTGTTATTTTGATTAACTGGAGTTTTTTTATTGAATTGGGTTCGATAATTGTTTATATTTCGAATAAAATTGTATTTTTCATAAAAATTCACAAAAAACATGATTATACCAAAAAATTAATACGAAAGAAAGTTTACTTAAACCTTGGAGTGAAGAAATCTAGATATTAAAATTACGTTTGTACTAATTTAGTTTTAAAATAAAAATATCCATTTGAACATCTTTCATTTTTTCATTCAATAGACCAAATCAACTGGAAAAAATTTTAAATTTAGATTTTTGTTTATTGTTATTTTGATTAACTGTTTTTTTTTTATTGAATTGGGTTCGATAATTGTTTATATTTCGAATAAAATTGTATTTTTCATAAAAATTCACAAAAAACATGATTATACCAAAAAATTAACTTAGATCGTCTTGAGGCACGTGTTGTTTTTAATTATAAAAAAAAAATTTTCCCAGTGTTTCTTCATCAAAAAGAAGCTTTTTGGGGGGTGTCGCAAAAAATTTAATTTTTAACGACCACCCTAATGTATATACGTGTCCTGCCTACCGCGGCGTTTCGCGTTTCCGTTTTCGTTTCCCTGCTGCCGTACGGCCGGCGTCGTGAGTGACGATTCATGGAAAAAAAAAACAATACGATCTCTGGCGCGGTGCTGCGCCACTGTAGTTCGACTTGGATGTCTTTATGTGGATGGAATATCGCGATCGACCGTAGCCATCACGGCGTCGGGACGCCTTGTTCGAGCGGAAAAGTTCAGGTGGGAAATTTACGCGTCCCACTGATCTGCTCGTTTCGTACGAAATGGATGATTTTTTGGAGTAACGTATAGAGACGTTTTCGAAATCACGGACGTTATAGTCGTTGGAGTATTTTGTGCAACGAACTTTGCGGTTTTGAAATTTTGAAAATTGGCAAAGTTACAAATTTTTAAAGTTTGATACAAAGTAATGGCTGAATGTGTATCATTTTATTGATTTTTTTACGGACTCGATATTAAATTTACCACTGTTTTTTTGTGCTTTATTGAAGAAAAAGAGAGATTTAAAAACATTCCCTCGTGAGTTATGCACAATTGTTTGACAAAACTAAATGTAAATGTAAGGTAACATAAATAATGGTATAAATTGTAATTTTTATTAAAAGGTTTACTACTTTCCGGTGAGAATTAACAACAAAATTTTGTTGCCACGCTTTACCGTTGTCGTAATACAAATTTCTGAAAAACTACAATTTTCTCAAATTGCAAAAATTTTGAATAGCCATATCTTCAGCAATTTTCAACATTTCCGCAAAACAAGGTTATTTCCATATTCGGTAGACCAAGGGCTATAACGTAAGTGATTTTGAATACGTCTCTATCTGTCACTCTATAAAGCGATCGATTTCGTGTGGAATGAGACCTCCGTCATTCTTTTCGTACTGCATTGGAGCTTCTAGAGCCACGCGATATTGTGACACGAATGACGTATCTTACAATGTTAGACGGTTTAGTG
This sequence comes from Mimumesa dahlbomi, assembly GCA_917499265.3. Classification (NCBI taxonomy): domain Eukaryota; kingdom Metazoa; phylum Arthropoda; class Insecta; order Hymenoptera; family Crabronidae; genus Mimumesa; species Mimumesa dahlbomi. The sequence goes on along the minus strand of OU824120.1, from coordinate 6,106,425 downwards.
TTCTGGGATGTATTTCTGCGGAGGCAACGATAATAGAGGCTTCTGGAACTAGAGACGTTGTAGAGAATGAAGCGTACAGGGCCGTTCATAAGTCGTGGGACACTTTGGGAATTCGGGCGAAAATGAAGTGGGTTCAAAAGATAATTGTGATTTGAGTATATGAGTAGTATAATATGATTATGATTCTAACTGTGATTCGAACAGTTGACGTTTAGTCTGGATTGAATGTATAATTAAATTTCAGATTTTATGAATTGAAAATGGGGGCCTTTTCTGGGGTTTGAAAAGTTTGGATAATGGAAGTTTTTCCGCGTTGAAATTCTACGCCTTGAAATTATTGGAAACTGGATATTTCAAAGCTTTGAAAGTTTTAGTTTCTGCAAATTCCTGGGCTTTGAAAATTCTGAGAGTTGAAATTTTTTCGACCGAGAACTTATGAGCCTGGAAATTTATGAGCTTTGGAATTTTCAACGTTTAGAAAGTTATTAGTTTCGAAAGTTTTGGGGTTCGGAAATTTCCGCGCCAAGTATTTTCCTTAAATTACACGTTGAAACTGTACACCTCTGAACTTTTGAGACCCGGAAATTTCAGAGTTTAGAAACTTTCGGTGAGCCAAAAATTTCCGCGCGTTGAAATTCTCTTCCCTGAAAGTGTGGAAGACGAAAGTTTCTGCACATTCGAAACAGTGACGGTCGAAAATTTTAAAAATAGAAAAGATGTTCAAGAAAAACGTGGATAAAAAGGGCGCATTTTTTTATGTAACACTCACGTGGCAGTTTTATCATAAAAAATATCACTCTTTCCAGGTCACACGAGTGTGCACGTGTTTCTTCACACTTGTGAACGGCGATGTATGCGTCAATGTATGTCTGTATAGAATTGCAAAATTACTTGCACGTGGGGCCAAAGTTTCAAGTCCACCTTCTAGCGGGCCAAAATATAATCCAGTTTCATTTCAGGCATTGAATGAAGAAAATACGTATCATAGAACGGGAAAGTTTCCTTTTATATACAACAGATAAATCTAGATTCGTATAAAATTGACGGAAATTATTTTTAAATACTCTATCCACCTCTTCTTCTTTTACGCGAGATTTCTGATATTTTGCAAAGATGTACCTGTCTTTCGAGCAGAAACGAGAAGCTACGCGAAAAGGAACGCGTCCGCTAACGGGAACGGGGTTCTATAAATTAAAACGTAAAATAAAAATGAATCTCGAACAACGATTAAACGAAAGTACGTTCATTGGTGCGAAAACAAATACGAAATCTGACAAATCCTCGAGTGCCCTGCTAAAATTCAATTACAAAAAGTTTAAAAACCCCGGCAGAATTAAAAACGATCGATAATTGTGCCCCGTTATTTGATCCTCGTCCAATCGATCGAAATTCCGACGCTTGAGATAGTTAATAGCGAATTTGCATATAATATGGAAATCGAGCCGCGGTGTCTCGCGCAGACGTTTGAAATTTCGATTAATAATTATGGAAGCGTCGAGATGAAGTAACGAGGGCGAAGAGAGAGAGAGAAAGAGAGAGAGAGAGTTCAGGAACTTGTGTTGCGATCGTTATCATTTATCAGGGGCTCATTATTACGTGGGAACAATAGATCGCGAAATATGTGCGACAGATTCAAGAGCTTGCAGGGTTATCTGGGACATCGAACACCCGGTGCTAATTGACTAATTAATTCGGCTGAATTTCATTTTCACAAATTCGATACTAGTTTTCACGATTAGGCAAATCCATTTTTTGGACCAATAAGCACGGTGTAATGGGGCCATTGTTTCGTAGAAAGACACTGGGGTTTCTTTTTGTGAAATATTCGACATTTTCGCAACACGCAGTGCATAGACTCGATTTAACTAATTTTTATTCGTTGATAGTAAAAAAAAAAGAGTATATATGATAATCGCACATTTTTGGGGACCAAATAAGTAGTACGATAAAAAGGCAACAGGGAATATACAATTTAGAGTGCATTCATTGCTATTTACTATGCATACATTATGTAGAGATGATTTCGCCGAGTTTTTAACTACATACGTTATTTTGCTTAGTAAATAAATATCTTCGTAAGATAACTTTCTAGATACAAACGTTCTTCACGGTATCTTCGTACGAACGCGAATTAATAATAATGTATTTAACATCGAGTTAAATTTAGATTAGTTTCGAATAAAATTTTACACAATTCGTTCACTAATTTTCCCATACTGATTGACGGTAAATTGAGTCATGAACGATGAAGGAATCGTATAGAATAATTTTGTAACGATGAGAGAATGAAATAAATTCAACGATGGAAGAAAATCAGATAAATTCGATGGAAATTGAAATTTTCGCAACGCATTAGTCGCTAATTAAATACGTTATTGCTTATTTAAATAGAAAGCAACGTGTCCGGAATGTATAGGGTGTTCAAACAATCAGGTGATCGTAGTTCAACTTTTGCAGCGTTTACCGTAATGATCCTGCGAATATTTATGGAAGTATGCGTTTTCCCTAAAAAGACGATGTAAATAAATTAAAAAATTGTTTATTCGAAAGTTCCTATTAATTCCAACGTGGAAAATTTTCTACGCCATACGATTCAAAGTACAAGATATTTACACATAGAAATTTTCGAGTGCCAGAAACTCCTGAGCGATGAAATTTCTACGCACCGGGAAATTCAAAGCAAAGAAATTTCAACGCTGTAGAATTTTAGAAGCGCGAATGTTTCAGCGCACAAAAATTTCTGTGCGTCCAAAGTTTCATAGCACTAAAATCTGTACACCCGAAAAATTCGAAGCAAACTTAAAAATATCAGCATTTAACGTTATAGCTTTCAAAAATAAAATGAAAGAAATTCATCTTTTTATTAATATCTAACGGCCAATTTTAACAATAATTAAAGATAAATATAACAAAATATAACTTTAATTATTAATTAATTTACTCTGGCCTCTGTAACGAACTAAAACCTTTAAATAAAATTGAATTTACAATATATATAAAATGAAAAACTCACCCATCCACAGTGGGAAACAGATTTATTGTTATTGAAAAATTGGTCAATAATAAAAATTTTTTCATTCTTTTTTCATTTTTCAAGTTTTTCATTTTATATATATTTTAATTATATGTAAATTCAATTTTATTTAAAGGTTTTAGATCGTTACAGAGGCCAGAGTAAATTAATTAATAATTAAATTTCAGAACGATCGTTAAAATTGAAGAGTTTAAAATATAACTTTCGTTTAAAATTCAATCGGACACTGAAAAACAATTCTCTCTCACTATTTTACATCTACCATAAAAAAAAGAAAAATATAAACACGGAATTAGTACTAAATTGAACTACGGTCAGCGTGATTTGCAACGCTCTGTACAATCGCACAATCACAAAAGTTCTCTCGGTTCGCCCTTGCAAGTGCCCACGAAGAATATTGTCGCACATATTACCGGACCTAAATATATGACTAGTACATGACGTATGTATCTATAGGTGACACATTATAGTACCCACAAGAGCAAATCGATAATATAACCTTAACTCTTGTGATCGCTACGATTCTCGTATATTCTCATTGTTTCGCTCATTGATCCGACGCGATATGTGGTGGCTCGCGTCCGTTCCTCTTGAAACATCTGTGTAAATATTCATGGTCAACAGAACGTATCATGACACAGTCCTATCGGGACACGAACGATTTTTTTTTGCAATTTTTTTTTTCTGCCGACGAGGAACTCCGACGGACTTTTCAAAACAAAAATCATTCGTACACCCTGCCTGGCGAATAAACGGATTTTTAATATCACGCTTGAATATATATGGAAATCTCAGTAATTAATATCGATCATTAGAATTCTGGCAAAATTTGCTTTTTAAACATTGTTCTATGTATCTCTGAATTATGCTTGATAATTGTTTAGTTATACATATAACGGGGTTGAGAGTACTATTTTAAAATACTGGATGTCACTATTTTTTATTCGAATGGGGAATAGAAAAAAATCCGAGGCTGAAGGTCCTCAAAATTATGCAAAGTGAGAGTTAATCGTTTGATCGCAGTGTATTTTTGATATACGGTGCTACGAAAAACGATGGAAACACGGGAATAATGCCAGGAGAGATGCAATTAAACACGAATTTCGCACGGTGTGATAACTCGAGGGCTCACGGTTAATGTAAATGGAAAATTTGAATATCCGGGAAATCGTACGATGAAACTTGTATGAAAGTTATTAATATTCACGAAATATTGCATAAAGAATTAATTGCAAGTCGCATGGAATTCCGAGAGCAACGGCTGTCGGCCAACGAAGACTTCTATACATGTGTATGTGTGTACGTATTTATGTATCGATAAAGTATGCTCGTAATTGTACATCGTAGAGAAAGGTATAATCCAGCGGTACTATTATTTTTAATCCGACACGATAAAATGTTTACGAAGGAACACTAAAATGCGAGCTGTATCGCTGCTAACACGGGGCTCATGCTGAAATCCATTTATCGATCAAGCGAAAAGCTTCTTTAATTAATCATTTTGGTTTAATGCGTGAGAACGATGGACAGTTGGGAACAATGTAACCGTAACTCGGCCTTGCTCCTCTATTTTTACGTAAATGCTGTTAAGATTAATCGAATGATAATGTAATCGTTATGAATCACCCTCGCCCATGTTTCCAAGATTCTATCTGAGTGCTGAAAAAAAAATATCGTTACATTTTAAAAATTGCGTTCCCCGTGCCATTTCGATGTTAGCCTCTGCCCCGGATGATAACGAGCTCCGGAGGACGTGTACTTTAATAGATTAAAAATAAGAAATGCTATCTGCGAAGGGCACGTGAAACAAATGTGTTAATTTCCCGAAAATTTCTATTCCGTCACGGAAAATCCTGTATAGATTTCTGTGAAACGTTTAACGACTTGTGTACAAATTGTCCGTTAACATGTATCGTACAACGAACACACTTTAATTACCAACTTTACCGAGTATAAGTCAATATACATATATATATATTTAACCGTTGACGAATCGTTGCGTAATCGGAATTAAAAGCCCCGCCCCTGCGGTCGTGGATAACGGCATGAGATCCGTACGAGAAGAAGATGAAAAAGCGAACAAAAAAATAACGAAAACAAGTGGAATTCAATTACCTCCGATCTTTAATAATCATAGCTTTAATCGATGAGACCAAAAATATGTAAAGAAGAGTCCATATTCTCTTACGGAAGGTCATTCTTAAGGAAACCCGAATTAAGCAATTTTACAAAAAAGAAAGAAGTGTATCAAGCGCGTTCTAAAACGGCTGTAGTATCTCTGTATATAATACATGTACTTAGATTAGTATACCGATCATGTTGATCCAGAGCAGATCGATGCTGTATTAAACGATCGTGTGATCGACAAAACGCTCGCGCCGCGTGGCGCGGGTTTTCTATTTAATTATTACTTACGAATACCGCAGGCGATAGATTTCAAACGGGAAAAGGTGGCACGATCACAGACAATCGCAACAATTTTGCGCATGGAACGCTGATCCGCGTAGCGAAAAAGTCTACGACGCGAAAAAAAGAAAATCTACACGTGTAATGGTCAATGTTTTAATCGGAGAAGTTAGAATTTATTCCTCTGAATCGTCGTGTATCTCCATGTAAATACTACACGTTATCTGATAAGTTGCGGTGGAATATTAAAAATTAACAAAAAAAAAGAAGAAGAGAGAATCGAAATGACAACAATACGCGTAATTAACGAGTAGACGAAACCCGTACGATTAAACGAAGGACATTCAACGAACGTTAACCCTTTCAGATAGTTCCAACTATGACGGATTTCAATAAACATTCGTGTACATATATATATATATATATAATTTACGTGATAGCGTTTTAATATTCTTAAATATTATTCGTACGTATGTGTAACCGGCTGCGGTGCGTCGAGATTGACTGCGGTGTAGTAGAATATTAATTATGAAATTGAATTTATAAATTATATATATATACATATAAATTCTATAGAAAATTGTAGTTTATGTTAACAAAAAAATCGAACGCGAGTTCCAATAGCGTTTTATATACATACGTACATGTAATTAGAGTAAACGAAAATCGGAAAGTTATCGACATCCAATTAAACAAAAAAAAAAGGTAAAACCGATATAATTCTACATTTAAATATAGAAATATAATTTTCCTTCCTAAGAAACGAATAATATAGAAAGGGTTAATGCGATCTGAAACACATTTCGTCAATTGCAACGTGCTAGTAGATTTTGAACCTGTGATTCATCGAATCTAATTAGGCGCAGCTCAAATTTTCACTAACGAAGGAAACCTTTTCCCTGCCATTCGAAGACTTTTAATTTGCGAACATATCACGCGAAAAAAAAACTATTAAAAACGTCTGTCGCCAATTGTACGGTGAAATTTTTCAAAAAAATTATAGTTAATGATACGAGACGATGACCGGCATTTATGGTGGCGTCATTTCACGCGAAAAATCGAAACCGTTAATCGAACGGAAAGATAACGAAAGGCACGCGTGAATATGAAGGAAAGCGAGATCCGTTTACCTTTAAATCTTTATAATCGATTTCTCATCTTGTAGATAGTCCGTCAAGCGAAACTACTGTTTTTATCCAATGAATCCTGTCACGCGTAATGTACTGATTTAATTTGTGGCAATTAACGATAAGTCGAAGAGAATATAAATTTCTAAATATTAAGATCGATCAGTAGTGCTTATTCCCTCGCCGCGTCCGTTTCCCGGGCGCGTCGCGGTCTTGTAAGTATAGTTATATCATAATCATTCTAACATGTAAGTAACATTTTTTTCTGTCAATGATTGTAATATATATGCGAAAATAAAAATATCTTTAATACGCAAAATAAAGAAAGCATAGTTCTCTGAATGTCACAAACTGTAATTATGCGATCCACTGTACTTTTTGTTTCAACTTTCATCGAACCGTGTCGTAGATTTATCAGAAAACGAATAAAATCGTAGATATACAGTGTGTAAGAAAAATACTGGAACACTTTTTCAGCATCGATAGTACGCACCAAAAGATGAAAAAAAAATGTATAAAGTTTTGTCTAAAAATCACCCCCTATCGAGATACAACCCCTTTTGTAAACAATTTTTTAAAAATCAGATCTCCGAAATGGTACGTCGTAGAAGACCCGTTTTGATAGCAATATAACCGAAGAAGATCAAAGATAATAGAAAAAATATAATTCCTACGATTATCGCCGTTAAATAGTATTTATTCTTGTTTAATCCAAAGAACGTCGATTACCTATATCGTAAGAGGTTTGTAACTTGGGAAAAATTAAGGGCATTCACTAAATCTTCCTTTGCGTAGATAGTGATATTTTTTCCGTAAACTATAGTCTCTCCAGGTTATATTGCAATCAAAATCGGTCCTCTACGACCTATCATTTCGGAGATATGATTTTTTTAAAAATGTTTTACAAAAAGGGTTGTATCTCGATAGGAGGTGGTTTTTAGACAAAACTTTATAGACTTTTCTGTCATCTTTTAGTGCGTACTATCGATACTGAAAAAGTGTCCCAGTATTTTTGTTACACCCCGTATAGAAAGTATCTCAATAACGTACGATATAAATCATGTTATTCTCCCTCATTACTTTCGTCGTCGCAGAGGAAATGTTCGTGCTCCGGAGGATTAAGGTTTCTATATCAACGTAATGGTATGTACTCGTAAAGATGGAATCATTTCCCCTATCAAAAGTATATTGAAAAGTTCGATCATTTAAAAAAAAAGGGAATACGAACGAGACGTGAGGAACTCCGAAGGCCATCGATAGGGGAAATACTTGACCTAGAGAAATTTATATTCATTGGGCATGCACTGCAGGCTATCAAACATCCATCAAACCATATTGAAACTGGGTTTATAAGTAAATAGTACTCATACGGCTACACGTTGTACGTGATCTACAACCACTACGTCCGTGACATAGTGACAGTTTCAGTTGTAACAATTAATAATTAATTCTACACCGTCTTCGTCCGGTGTTCCGTTGCAAAGTGTAATCAGATCGATAATATGAACAAACTTATTTACACGAATCCGAGACGACTTTCCAACGCGGGTAATATTGTATTACAAAATCTTGGAAATAGTTTCCGACTGTTTAACAATATCCTTGTTTATCGGAGAGAGAACGCGAAACTTTTAATAAGAGGGTAGCGCGAACGTCAATGCCAAGGAACGCGCGTATAGTTCATATTGATTACTTCGATAGTTAATCAATTATTCAAGTATCTACGCGATCGCGCTCGACGGTGTGTTTCAACTTTATGTTCAAACCACAAGGTCGGAGATCTTAAGGCCGTTCGATGCGACTAATTATGGAATTTTACTTATTACTCATTATTTGAGCGTCTACCTCTTATAATAAATGACTATGCTTGAAGCCAAGCATATGCAACTGGTAATGATATTTATACAGTGTTGAAAAGAAAGGCATAAAAGCTTTCTGTACTCACAGATAGGAGTAAGTAATGCTTAATTAATATAAATCAGAAGATCAGCGTAGATCATAAAACAGAAAATTTGAGAGTTAATATAAGACACGTTTTCAAGCACAATTTTTTACTCGTGTGAAATTCACTGCATTATTTATGGTTGGTGAGTAAACTAACATTTTTAAGTGTCTTCGCACACAGAAATCTAGAGAATTCAAGTAAAGTGATCCGCAGTAAACTTTAGATTGAAAGGATTGATGTTAATTAAGCATTTCTTACTCCGCACAATGAGAACTATAAGCCTAGACTTGAACCCTTTTTTTAAAACATACTGTATACTAAAATGTTTGTATCGAATGATATGAGGGCAACGTCTAGGTTCAATAAATTACTAGACTCATAAGTGTTAATTTCGTGTTTCAAAATGAAATATACAGTAATATTGAAAGTGCAAAAAATGGAAATAAACGGTATCCATATAATCGAAATATTAAAGTGAATATTAGACTGCTTATATTTATATACAGTTTTGTTCTTATACACATTGCTCGTAGTCTTACTGTTTTAAATATCAATTACATGCTTCCGATAGTCATGTAGAATTGAAATTTCGAAAGTAAGTGAACCTGAATTTCTTAAATTATATAAATTTTTGTACCAGAACGTTATTTGTACATTCAGTTAGCATGTTAATCGAACATGTAGGACACTTTAGTCACTTTCTACAATCTGTCGCTTGCTCAATCATGCTATACAAATTTTCGAAGATTGTTAACAAGCAATTCTTTCTGTATTATGTCTAGAACAATAATTACACAAATCTAAGGGAGTAGTACTACCACATTTCAATTATGTTAGTGTCATAAATGATTCTTTAAAGATTTGTAGATATTGATTATACTGATTAGAAATACAAATAAAGTACGTTGCGAATCAATGTCGAATAGATTTCCAATCGAAAATATACAATTGATTGCTACTTAACTTAAATATACCATCTATGCAAAAATAGGTATTGCTATCGACACAATTAAGTCAGATTTGAAGTTAGAGTCACGTATTTTTGCACTTGACAAATGTCTATTTAATTCTACATTTATCTATGTTATATTGTATTAATCTATACACGTGACACAATATTAATACGTTTGTTTTTCCACATACTTTGATAATGTGTCATGACAAAGAGTATATAGACACATACATTGAGGGACTAAAATTCAATGTGGAATTTTTAACATTTAGAGATGTAAATCTTATCTCACACAATAATTGGAAACTTAGATTAAGCAAATTTAGAATGTTATGAATTTAATTCATACCATGGTAACTTGGCTACCTTTTAAACAGCTTGAACGACTTAATCTATTGGTGAGAAATTGGTGTTTACTGTTCCCTCAAATCCTGACATATGTACTTCCCTAAGTACATACTAAAGAATTGCACATATATAACTTCTTTTATGTAAACTACATTCATCTTTTTTCACAGCCTTATTGTGAAAATATAATCTGGAAGATAGTTTCAATACAATTCATTTTGCACGCATATCAGATATGCCTCTGCGACGGAGCAACGTCCACACAGGAAAATTGTGTCACTAAAAATTTGACTATCTTCCCTAATCTTATATTATTATAATGCTACTTCGAATATCTGAAATAAGTGTTTCATGAGTTCTGCAATACCTATGTACAAATCAATGATTGTATTTACAGTGTAAAACGTTTCAGTGCACTGTGATAAAATGTAATTTGTTGCTTGTAGCAGTGCACTTTGTTCTTTGTCACTGTTATATAGATTCCTGAATTGTGCTTGTCTGTGAATTACAAAAATGGAGCACTTTATCTTCCTGGATGTCTTCAGAATCACTGTCATTATTACTGCATAAACTTTCATTCTTTGAATCTTGACTGAACTTTACATTGTCAAGTTTTAAATCTACTGAACTCTCTGCCTTCGATAGTTCACTAATATCTGTATCGGTCAACCCCAACGTTACATCTATAGAAGATTCATTTCTGGACTCCTGACTATACTGAGAATCATCCAACTCTATTGTAGCCTTCCTTTCACAATATAGTTTATAATCTACACAATTTGCTGGTGATGAAAATGAACGATCGATTCTAGGAGATATCTCTCCAATTGCTTCATTTGATTCATTTAACTTTTTTGTTAATTCCGCCCAAGGATCTTCCAAAAAAGATTTCATATCTATATACTTTGATATGTCGACCTGTTTGCGATTATCCCTTTGGTAACCCTAAATATGAGAAAGTATATTCGACACCGAGCACAATACGAGTATTGACAACATCAAATTTTTCTTAAACTATAACGTTATATATTAACAAGAATATAGAAAATTACCTTCTTTTGACCATGAAATTGTTTACCAGTATGCTTGTAAGGAGAGTACGAATTATTGAAATTTGATTTTGGGCTTGCATGATAATTGTTCCTGTAATGGTTAAATCCACCACTACCTGAATTCCTATGGTTACGATTACCCCCAGAACCATACCAATTATTACCACTGTGCCGTTTTTGTTCTGGTTGTGGTGTACTCATATTTAACGGAATAAAGTCGTCCCCCTGATGTGTTTGATTTTGACTTGGAGACATACACTGATAACTATCACTTTTAATATAACCATAACCTGTGTTGTTTTTATGGTCGCGTGACTTCCAACCGTAACCTTGATTTCCTCGGCTGCCACTCGGCATACTTAACGGAGACTTTTTCATTTTCAAAATCGTATTAACACTAATGTCGATTCATACAATCTACTACAGATATTTACAATTTATGTTGCTTATAAAACGAAACACTAAAACGACGCCATGTTATTTACCTAAAGACGCTAAGTAACCAATCGATATCTCGAAATTTAGCGTCGAATATATATCGATTCAGCCATTTTAAAAATCGATAGTGTATCGTTATGAAATTTGAATAAGTTTTCAAAGCTTCAGAAATATGTTTATGCACAAAAAATATACCAATGATAAAAAGCATTCAAATAATTATTTTCATTATTTTTGCTAATTATTTTACGCTGGTAATCATTTTCGAGCGACGTTGAATATGAATTGGAGAATTATAAAAATTAATTAATCATAATGGGCTTTTTCCAAGAACCCTTCCGTGTTTATGTCATTCAAAATGCAGATTCAACAGTATACGATATAAAATTTAGTTAAGAACAAATGAGTGCAAACACAGTGTATATGATAAATGTAAAAATATGTATATGATTCAAATAATTTAAAATTTACCCCGGAACTTTTCTTCCTCCTTATTCTTTGGCACAAAATCTGCGATGTTCAAAGTTACTTCTTAGATGAACCTGAAACGATAAATGAACTATGTAAACATTGTAGCATATAAGTTTTGTAATTCATCCGTTGAAATCCCCATTTACAAGGCATCGCGACAATTCACGTTTCTAACCTGTCTTTTACTTTGAATAACAATTTTAATTTGAAAATCGCGAAACCATTGTAACTGTTCCTGGTTGACAATCACTATTTCAGATATAAAACGTTCGGAAAATGTCGGAGAAATGAATTGTATGTTAAATCGAGTGAATTTTATGTCTTACACTTGTCGGAACGTTCTTCTTGTATTGCGAATGTTCTTTGAAGAAAGATTATGAAGAAATATCACCCTGAGAACTGCACAAATGATAGTTAAAACAGGAACTACACTTCGTATACAACGCAACGATGTTTCTCGAAGGAGCAATAGTTTGCGCGCCAAAACTGGTCGTTTTGAATTAACCAATTAGGTGTCGCCAGACAAGGATAGTCAGTGATCTGCGCAGTTGCCTTTTTCAAACAGCGGTTGAACACTAATTTTGCGAATAATTCACAATTTCTGTTTACAAAGAAGCTATATTTTCTACCATTGAATGCAGGTAATCATAAATTTACCACTGGGAATAGTACATAAAATATTTTCTTTCTAATATTAAAAGAAATAACTTTCCGTTCATTTTAATTTTCGAGTAAATATCCCATCGAAAACCGCAACGTTAAACGCAGAATATGTAATCGAATGTTCAGAAACAATCATTTCACAATTTCCACAACACGATTAAAATTCCTTTTACCAAATCTCTCCTCACTTTTCACGATCAATTCACCAACGCACCTTTATTCGTATCCTCAAACGATCCCGCGTAACGTGTCTCCCTCTGCGCCGTCCACCATCACACGATTGCCAACCTCCGACTCCCGAAACAACGGTGAAACCCTTCCCGGCGTGCAGATGGCGCCGCGGCGCGAGCATCACCGCGCATGCGCGGCAATACTGCTGGTGCGTCCGGAGGGCAGCGAGACAGTCGCAGATGCTGCGAACGCCTCGTCTAGCGTGGGTAGTGGAGTGTACACCGTGCTTTGGCTCGCGCACGTTCGTGAGAGTTTGTGTCCGCGATGGACGGCTTGGTACCTGTTGCACGGCTCGGCGCGGACCGGTTCGTGTCGTACGGCCAGCAGCTACGTTCGTCGTAATAGAAAAACGGTCGACCGTGTTTCGGCGAGGATGAACCGCCGCGGTCGTTGTTGTTGACGTTTCCCGTGGTGTGACAGTGCTGGCACCGCCGTTGTCGTTGTCGTCGTCGTACGACCACGATATTCGCTAACACCGGGAACACACAGGATACAAGAGGTACCACTTGAAACAATGGGGATCGTGCAAAGCCGTGCCGGCGAGAGTGATGGCGGTGTGCGTGAGGTGTTCGTCGGTAGTGTCAAGGGCGGCGCGCCTCATCATTCCTGTCAACCTAGCCTCGGCATGGGAAGTTTGGGTGGACCGCACGCACGGACTGGCAGCGTCCGTGGCGCGCCAAGGCAACCGATGCCCGACGCCGTGGAGCTCGAGAGGCGTTTCACCAAAGTCCTGGTAAGCGAGAGAAATGTTTTTTTGCTACGTCGAAATTCGTGCGAACATCGAGCTTCGTACGTATACACATACATCCGGCATGTGTCTCCGGCGGCGTGACGTACGACTCTTTGATGCACCCCGCCGGATCCGAGAACTGTCATTGCTGGTGCGGAATAGGTTGGTTTTCTCGGAAGCGTGGATCTGTGTCGGCCGGCGGGCGACATCGACACGGAAACGTGCCTGCATGTATATCTCTTTCTCTCGCCGGTTTAAACAAAGTTTCGTTTCCCACAGCAATTTCACTCGATCTATTTATCGTACCTACACACGGGGGTATGTGGTGTGTTTGTATTCCGTCGTGAAAACCGATCGCGCGCGGTTCCGAGCGACGTCTATTATAATTAGAAAGCCGTTCCGTTCCGTTCGGTTCGTTTTTAAGTCGTTCTCTCTCTCTCGACTCCGGGGTAATTTTGTTTCTCCTCGTTAAAATGCACCGATGCGTGCAACATTTCAGAGAAACGTCATACGCCGGCGTACATACAAATGACGCACGAGAGATTATCCTTCGCAGTGATAGACAGGATCCATTTGCACTGACACGCGTGAACACAGAGAGTAATAGGATATTAATTGAATCGCTTTGATCGATTGCGAGTCGAGCGTGTATCGACCGTAGGACGATCCAGTTCGCGTTAATAGGAAACTGAAATCCGTCCTGCGAGTGCAACGGTGCATGACCCGCAGATAATACGATCGAGATAGGCAGAAATAACCGAGGCCGACGATCTGCGATGAGGCTCGCAGCCAGATTCGGAAATCTACACGGAAACGCGCGCATAAACATGCACGCTCGCCCGCTCGGATGTGTTGTTGCGTTAAGGTTAGGATACAATCGTATTTATCTTTACTGCCCTCGAGGTGTAATGTAAGTAACAAGCTGATCCGTATCAACACGTGTGGCCCATAACTTACAGCAACTAATAGTGAACTCGAGTGAACCCCCTCGACAATGGCACTCTGGAATATCGATATACATCGATTGTGTATATGTAGTTTACTCTGAATGCAAATTAACAACGCCATTCTCGTTTCCACGCTCGGTGACGGTCCTTTGAACTTATTCTATGTTTTGTGGACACGTTTTGCTGTTTGAGTCGTACAGATTTTAGAACTTGGTATTGAATTTATTAACGATTTATTACAAATAATAGTGAAGTAACTCAAATTTCCGTGCTCTGGAAATCGTTTTGCAAAATAGGTTATTTAATACTAGAACTAAGAAAGATTATTTTGGTATGTCTAAAGAGGTTAGATAAATATATTTGCAGAAAGGGAACGAAAGAGGATAGTAAATTAATCGATTTAATGAATTTACATATAGAGATACAGTTGTGACGAATTTCAGAAAGCGTACTATTATAAATATAAGCAATTTCAATAAGAAATTAAAAAACAGTCATTTTGACCGCTTTGGTAGTTCTAGTATTAACACTAAACCTACCAAGATCGGGCAAATCTCCATTTATAAATTTATTATTCAAAATTCTGCACTCCACTATTCTCCAATTAAACTAAAAAAGATACATTCCCTTCGTTACTTCCTAAAAGTTGATCTTATTCCTCATTTTAATTTTACAAATCATATCTTTTATTTAATCTCTACATTTCCACCGTTAATCACAAATATATAACAATGTAACTTCAAAATAACATAACGTTACGTGTGTTAAAAATATCCACAGTCGATAATAATCGTATTCTGGTAAAATCGGAGATATTTTTCTTGTCAACGTTATCCAGACGCGTGGTAAGGGCATCGCCGGGCCCAGTGGCCTTCTTAATCCCTTTTTTCCTGGAATGGAACGTTGGGGGGATCAAAAACGAGAAAGAGAGTGGGAAGATGCGTTACGCCTACGACAAGCGGCTCTCTCCAAATAAGATTCGATTGTGCATCGGGAGACGGCCATCGCGGCAACTACGGACATATCGTAAACAAAGAATCCCCTTTACGGTTCAGATTAATTCACCGTCATTCGGTTCCCCGAGTCTTTTTCTATTTTTTTTCTCTCTCTCGGTCTTTCTCTTTCCTCTCATTCACTTTGGTCCACCCTCGAGTCTCCTCGCTCTTGACCTCCGTGATCTTCCCTCTTAGCGCCGATAATTTCGACGATCTCGGCCCCATGAATGCGATTCATTGTGTCCCGTCTAAGTAGCTACCGTTGATTCCCAGAGTACGTACCTTCATCTCGCATCTGAGATTGCGTGGAGTTCGCGAGAGAGTGTCGTCGTCGACGGAGATTTTATTGCGAATGACGTGGAAACAAGTTCGCGACGAATTTTGGTCGTTATGTTAATTCGTTAGGGGAAAAGTTAGAATTATAGAGGGACAATGACTATTTGGATGATTTACGTTGTGTCTTTTTTGAAATAATATTTTGATTTTGTAGAAATTGGAGGAAAGAACGTATTTCTATACATGTTATAGATTTTATAATTATTAACAAATTGACACTGGCCTCTGTAACGATCTAAAAACTGTTTAAATAAATTGAAATTACATTTGATTAAAATATATATGAAATGAAAAACTCACCCATCCACAGTGGGGAACAATTTTATTGTAACTGAAAAATTGGTCCGACGTTTCGGTCCTGTTTGGGACCCTCTTCAGGGACACTTTTCATAAAACTATGCTCCCAACTGTGGATGTAATTATATTCATTGGAGACAACTAAAAAAACACGTCCTACCCGTTACACATGTTGAAACATAATGAAACATTACGTGTTTTGTTAGTTATTTCATATATATTTTAATCAAATGTAATTTCAATTTATTTAAAAAGTTTTTAGATCGTTACAGAGGCCAGTGTAAATTTGTTAATAATTATATTTAGGACAACGATCGTTAAAAGTAAAGAGTTTAGTATTATAGATTTTAATGATATATTTGTTTATATAATGTATCAAATGGTATTCCATTTGTGAGTATTTATTAATGTCTGGTAGGGTTTAGTACTAGAATTATCAAGCCAGTCAAAATGACTGGTTCCTAATTTCTTATAAAACTCACTGGAATTTATAACTGCGCCTTTTCTGAAATTCTTCGCAACTATATTCCTCTATTTATGGAATTAAATCGATCAATTTACTAACTTCCCCCATTCTCTTTCCCCAAATAAATTTCTCTATTGCTTTTAGATAGATCGAATCAATCCTTGGTAGTTCTAGTGTTAAGTTTTCTCGAGAAGAAGTTGGGTTTTCAGTTTAGACGTGGATTATCTTTATTTATTGGTGTCTTTGTTACTTTTGAATATTTTACACAGTCTCTTCACAGATATCACAATTTTCTTTCGTGGTACCTGTTGTGTTTAGGCTATTTTTTAATAGAAATGACAGACAATGGCGCAAATGCGTAGAATTTCTGAAATACTTGAAATGTTGGTAATGCTTTGCAGAACTTATAACTTAATTACTGTGTTGCTCTTAAATGTAGTGTCTCTGAAAATTTTAAATAATACAATAACTACGTTATAAGTTCTGCAAAGCATTATCAACGTCTTAAATATTCTGATATTATGACTCTTATCTCAGACAAATTATAAAACGTCGATCAGATGTTTTTAAATTATAAAACAGTTCTCTCCCACCCAGCGTTAATTGCTATTTTAAATAGAACACTATTAAAATCTACTGAATTTCTTTATAATTGAATCAATGTGTATTTCATTGACATTATTTCCACCATTACGTACTAACGCAATTTTCCGTTCAATTTCATTCCCATTGAGCACGTTATCGGTAATCCGAAAAGGAACAACAGTTATTATATTCTAGTTAATGGTCTTTTTACAACAACGCGGTAAATAATTTTAATATAGTGCAACAGTTACTTGAACTCTTATTTTTGTGTACATATGTTCAACAGGAAGGCGCGGCTAACTGTTTTTGTGTTACACCTGACCGTCGGTGGTAAAATAAGTAGTATCCTTATAAATAACTTCATCGTAAATCATATTCGCACCGGTGCGCGTGATAAACATTGAAATCGACCGATCGATACAATGCGACCGGGATTTCGAATTAGCTATCGTGATTCCAGCAACGTGCCTAACAAGTGTATTCTGGGAAAATATGAAACTGTATCACGGCATTCCAAGGAAATAGGATATACAAAGCAGTCGTGACAATGAAACCGGAAATTGACGCAGAGAAAGAATGCAATTCTATATTCTAGAATAAATACGATGACTGAATTTTTTTAACACTTGATTCATTGGTATCTATGAAAAACATGACTGATGAATATATCACTGTCACATTATCAATATATTACTGACAGTTATGTGCCATGATTCATGTATTATTTATAAACCCGTATATGTCGTATCTGTAACTCGCTCACGAGTTTTACAACGTGCTCCAAATACAATTCCAGATTTTCAAGGTAGAACCTATAAACATAAATAAATGACTTTTTCGAGTTTCTGCGTTTGTTCATTCCTTAATTGTTATAATCGTTTGGTTGTTATTTTAAACTTCATACTATTGGTACGATTTTTAAGAATCCTTTAGATTATATTTAAAAAAATATTCTTACGCTTCAGTTACTGTTATGGACGTAACAATGTTAACACTAAACCTACCGACAGTTTAGATACATATTTTTATTGAATTTATAAAAATGATTACTTTTACAATTGATTTCACGTAATACTTAAATTCCTATAATTTAAAAGAAATTAACGTTGGTAGGTTTAGTGTTAATGATTAATTAATTTTTAATGGTTTCATACTCCACATTGATCGTCAAGTTAGCAAACAAATTATCTTCATTTATTTAAATCATATTGATCGATAAATGATATTTTACTCCTATAAAGTATTGATCCACAAAAAGCATCGAAAATGCAAAGCTATGGGCCAAGTGCAAGAGAATGTAACATTGGAATAGGTTGCTCATTAACATAAACTGCATTTTACACAGGATTTGAAATCAATCAAATGTGAGCAAGTACAAATTATTGTAGAGCAACGACACAATACTATCGCTAAGTAAATATATACAATTAATAAAATTTCCCAAAATATGGTGTGTTCTCATTTAATGACTAAATCTGTTTCCTGCTCTATTAAATGTACTTGGTGGCCCGCTTTTTACGAAGCTTGATGTCAAAAATGTAACGTAACAAACATTTCTAATTTAATATGTTAACAATCTGGATGTGTGTGAGAGGAAATTACATATACATATTGCAGTGTATTTCAACGATTGATATTAACATAAATTAAAAAGGACCGACGTGAGATACTTAAGGGACTTTCATTCTGTATATTAAGAAGCCCACTTTATACTGTGTTTTAGCAACTCTCTTTTAATGTCGCACATTCCCAACTATTTAAGCTTAGGGGAGTTGATACTACAGGTATCTTTTACCATCGAACCTTCGTAAAAAGCGGGCCACCAAGTACATTTAATAGAGCAGGAAACAGATTTAGTCATTAAATGAGAACACACCATATTTTGGGAAATTTTATTAATTGTATATATTTACTTAGCGATAGTATTGTGTCGTTGCTCTACAATAATTTGTACTTGCTCACATTTGATTGATTTCAAATCCTGTGTAAAATGCAGTTTATGTTAATGAGCAACCTATTCCAATGTTACATTCTCTTGCACTTGGCCCATAGCTTTGCATTTTCGATGCTTTTTGTGGATTTCACTCCATTCGTAGAATTATGTAAAGTACAGTATGTTTTTTATTGAAATACTTGTTATTAAAGAAATAAGGAAATAAAGAAATCAGGGAATGCAGGAAAATAAAGGAATATACAGATCTCATTATTATAATAATTTTGCAATCATGATGTGGCAAAATGTAAAAAATTATCCTTTAAATGTTATTTATGTTTAAAAAATATAGTAACCAGAATTATGTATTTAAAAATTTTTTTAAATTCTTTGAAGACGTGAATAAAAAAATCAGAGACTCTTCCGGAGACAGTAAACATTTAGTCTAGGTACTAGGACTTGCATATATTGTCAGTAATATTGAAAAAGAAAACACATTTTAAGGAATTAACAAAATAATAAACATTTAATTATTGCAAGACCGTGACGATTTTGTACCTTTGGTTTTTAAATTGTTAATTCGAAAATTATAATAAACATAGAATTGGCCAAAATGGTTTTATGAAAACGGGGTAAATTTAAGATAATGGGTAGTGTGAATTGCTGAAAAATGTTTTTAACTTTAGAACTTTAATTTGGTCAAATGTATATCCTTGTAAACATTTTTCGATTTACGTATAACAACGTCATCATGTCCGTTAATCTTACGTATATTTCAACGACGGGTTTGAACAAAAAATAGTTTTTAAGTAATATCATAACACTGTTACAAATAGATAAAAATTAATTTGGAGATTCAATAGCCGAGATGGTAAAGTGTCGATACGAAGCACGTAACAAAAATTATTTAACAGTGCCGAATAACCCGATAAAAAAAATTTGCCTTCTTTTTCTTGGAAGACCTGTTTACAGAACAATTTGATTATGTACTAAAGAAGAGCTTGTAGAATTTTAAGATATGCTTTGACATGTATCGAAGTTCTAACAATGAAACACATTAATTATTGATAACACTTTGAAAACTTCCGAATGACGTACTAATGCGTGCATCACGAAGGTATCTACCTTTCCCTCTTTTTCGTAATAATTCGTTCT
Source organism: Mimumesa dahlbomi (assembly GCA_917499265.3). Lineage (NCBI taxonomy): Eukaryota > Metazoa > Arthropoda > Insecta > Hymenoptera > Crabronidae > Mimumesa > Mimumesa dahlbomi. Next base: position 6,086,314 of record OU824120.1, on the reverse strand, counting down.
CGATGTGGCGTACTATGTCTCCGGATATAAACAACTGACACCGACTTCTTTGTCTCTAACTTTCCGTCGCTCCGTCGCGCTCGCACTAGCCAAACAAACGACGGTACGTGGCCACGCAAGCATGTGTGAGAGCGCGGCTGACGACAAAGCAATGCGGAATTTAACATGATTCGAATTTTTCTAGAATAAGGGCCTCTCTTTCTTTACTTCTGTCTGTCACGCTCGCACTCCTAGCGCAGCCGTAGCGACAGCCGACAGCAACGGTGCGTCTTCGTCAATCGTGGTCACTCATTAATTTTATTCTAAACATTTCTAATTACTTTATCGGGCATTTAAGTAATATTTATTTTCAATATTTTTTAATTTATTTTTTATTCATTTGAAAAAAAGTCGGCGTTTAATCTGTTTTAAGCGTATTGTTGCGATATATTGTTAAGCCTAAGTTTCAAAAATCAAATACATTTCTTCTACAATTTAAGAAACCATTATGTTAAATTTATAAATTATTGATAACCCTTGAAGATTTTCTGAATACCAATAAGCAACTCTTGTATTTGGTCCGAGACAAAACCTTGTCTCTTGATTTTTTTCCGGCATGTCTCAGATTACATAGAAAAATCTACGTTATCGGCAGAAAAATTATCTCGCATGGTATGAAACATATGTTAGGGTTTGACACCGGGCTGCGTGACAGGCTGGAGATGAAAATGACGATGGAGATGGAGAAGGAGGAGAGGAAGAAGACGACGTTTCTTACAAAAACGTCGACTTTTTAGATCAAAATATCTCGCAAATGGCTTGATGGATCTTCTCGTAGTTAGGCTTAAATTACTCGGGTGGACGTCCCCTACAAGAATATCATCATAGTTTGGGGGAAATATGCGGATTTAATGCCGTTTGAATACCCCGAAAACCTCGATCTAATTCTTCCGGAAAAGAGTAGTTCAGGTCTACCAGTCGGGAACTCTTGTACTTGGCCCGAGTCAAGACCTTAACTCTTGATATACGGGCACAGCTTACTGTCAGTGGATTATAAATCATGATGTCCAGGTATCGATTTGACGTGGTGCCCCCACATTATATTCCGGAGGAGTTTATATACAAATCGGCACGTGATCATAGTTATTTCAGCCGGCAACCCGTCCGGCTGGAAAAACGTTGACCACGATGCGGAACGTGTCGGCCGCCGCTAAAGTTGCTAATTAACGTTAAGTGCTTATTGTTCGGGGCCTCTTGCGAGACGAAACCGCCCATTTCTTTCCGTGTCGTTATTCTATATCACGTGCCACATTTAAACAGCTGTTACACAGCCTCTCTCTCTCTCTCACCTACGAGCGGTTTAAAACCGTGTCAGAGCTTCACGCGAAAACGTTAATTAACGCGATGTAACAATCGTAAACAACGAAGAAGAGTGGAACGAAATTGCGGGAAACGGATCGAGGAATAAAAATTTGAATAAAAATTTTACTAATAATTTTCTTGTTGCCCACTGTAACATGTACAACTTCACATTATCTGTCGTAAACAACATTTACAATTGAGGAAATTCGAAGTATAAATGATAATTTTGAACACAAGTTTTCACAGTTAGTTCAAACATCAATACATTTACTTTGAAAGTGGTTTAAGTCCAAATTATTCTTGATAATGTCTGAAACTGCGGAGTTTTAAATGTCTGAAGACAGTGATGATGGTAATTTTAATTAATAATTATTAGTATTTAACAAATTAACCTCAGTTTTTGGGCAGTTGGTTTAATTGAATAATCAGTAAGGTGGAGTGGGGTAAGTGCACCCTAGTTTTTAGTAAGATTGGTTTCAACCCATATATCTTTAATTTGTTTTATAATACTTTAACCTATATTTAAATCAACGAATGTTTGAGGTAATACGCTTTAATTAACATTGACAAAAACGCCAATTTCACTTGTATATTTTAATTTTTTAATAAAATTGCAAAAAATCCAACAACTATGCACTTTCCCCGAAAATGGGGCAAGTGCATAACTGACTATTAAAACCGATTTGAAACCTTATATCATATGATACGAGGCAAGAGCATAACTATTGATATGTTTGCTTTAAAATGCTTTTTACCGCATTCAAATATTTTGTTTCATTAATTGGGCAACATCTACGTGGATAGGATGGTATCAACTTTGAGTAGATTATTATATATTAGATATCGCAATTTCTTTCATATTAGTTTAATAAGAGCCCGTTTATGCACTTACCCCATTCCACCTTACGTTCAATTAATGCCGTGAAAGAAAATCAGGCATTACGCACTTAGAATTGAATCTAAAACTTAAAACGGTAAATTATAAAAATTATTAGACCCATGGGGAAGAATAAAACAACAAGACCTATTAATTCAGATAGTAAACATGAATTAGTAAAATAATGATGATTTCAACAAAAATAGACAAAGAAAGAGAATTATAGTACAACATTCGTCGTCAAAGGATGAAGATACACATGGCAATAGAGAAAAGAGTAGTGAACCGTATATCTAAAATGTACGAAAAATTAAACGAAATACAGGGGAAAATACTATACAAAAATGGAAAAGGTTCGCCAAAAAATCATGGATTTAGATTTTAGATGTTTCGTTTTTTCAATTTGAAGAATTTTAAATTACGTTGAATGGACTTGGGTTCTTTAAAATTTTCTAATGAATCCAGTTGTTAACTTTGAAAGTGGCTTAAGTCTATTTATGCTCAGAAAACACATATTATTCACTTATTAATTGTTATTATTTTAATAGGAATTGTAAATTTAACTATTTTAGCTGCATTTAAGCAGTATAACACATTGGTATCCTACACGTATATTTTTAACTTTATTGAAACGCTAACTCTTAAATATCTCAAATCAAGTATAAATGGACTTAGACCATTTTCAAAATAAACGGCTCATCTATGTATCGAGTGAAGTTTCACGCGTGTTTCGATTTCAAATGTACGCGAAACCTTCGTATCAATTTGCGGTCGAAAGTTTCGCGGAACCGTGCCAGTTGTTCTCTTTGCAACGCGACTCGCGTCGTTTTATTGGCGAGAAACGCATCGATCATTCGTAATAAAATGGGAAATACAAAATTATAGATACGGGTCGATGGACTTTTTGCCCGCGCCGTAGATCGACGCTGGTAATTTCACGGAACGATATTTCAAGGTTTCTAAGCCGGGAAAACCACTGGTCTTTCAAGTACAGTCCGTCACAGATTATATTTATAGCGCTCGCATCGATAGCGAGAGTGACTCAAAGTTCATACAATGAAATGAAACGCCTCGTAAACGTTGTAGTACCGCGCCGCGTGTGCTACGAGAGAAAAGGTAGTACATAATCTGTTTTCAATAATGCTCGACGATTTCTCGGAAAGTCTGCGGTCACGACTTTTTCAATTTAATTTATTACACCGCTGTAATTCCATCGGCAACAATGCTTATCGTTATACAGTTCGAATGGATATATTAAATTACTGTCTAACGAAACGTGCGAATTTTTAAATTCAGCAGACATTCGAGTATCACGAATTAATTAACACGTTAGCAATGAATATTCCGAGATTCGATTCTAAAGTAGCGTTAACTTATAAATGAGTTTCTATCATGTTCGCATAAACACAGAACGGATATTCATAATTTCCCTGCGAGATGACGCACTTTGCCAGGTTGAGTGTTACTCGAAAATTTACGTATCTCGAGTTGTTTGCCATCTCTATCGTACCACGTGTAAGTTATATGTTACACGGGCGTGTAACGTGTAGTTATATACGGGGAAAGTCGCGAGGGATAGTCTCCGAAACGTTAAAAGCGTGCGAAACTTTAACGATCTGTGCTGGTAGCCTGGTCGTCTTTGCTAGAAATTATCGTGGGATTTCGTTTCATTATAGATGCTCGTCGATGAGTCACCGGCAGTTTGCTTGTGCATCGTGTAGAAACCGCCGTTTGACTCACGAGAACCGCTCCAGGGCCACGCGAAAGTTTTTCGCGATTTATCCCGCGATTTTTCTGTTCACAACCGGAAGCTTAGAGGACGTTCGAAATAGGCATAAAGTGTCTTTTTATTAGACGGATATTTAGCTTCGGTCTACGGCGGTTTTTGCGGACGTTGATATCAAATAATAATTTCAGAAATGTTTTATGATTCTGAATTAAAATGATATTTTGGTAGTCGGACAGATATTATAATTGCAAAAATGTTCCCTGAATCTGTATCTCTATAGTATTTTTACGGATTTATTAATTATGGATGGTGTGATTGGGGATCGCATTTCCTTTTTATGTCTGCCGCTGTTTATATTAGAAAGTATTATATTACTTTGGTGGGGATGCAAATTTTGTTAACAATTATGTATAATGTTGTTATAGGTAGTGTTTAGTGAAACAACTATGTTCGTAGTTTGGTATATTGTTCTTCTAAACTTGCGATTAATATAAAATTTTAGAAATCGTTCGATTTTTCAATTACGATGATACGAATGGGTTTATTAATAAATTAGAATTGATCAAAATCATTCAACGGTTAGCATGAAAATTTTGTCTATTACTTCGCGTTTTAGAATAGTTATCTGCAAACCAAAATATAGATATCCTAATAAAATTCATAATTTAATTTATAAACCAAATATAGTCAATTAAAACGTGGTTTTCGAAAAAAATATACCGAAAAATTAGAAATTTTAAATAGTCCACATAGGAATTATCAGCTTTCTTTGATAAATTCCATTACTTCATTGAAGTATGCCGCGGTTAATGATAGGCTTGTACTGTTTGCATTATGCGAATAATTACGCGAATAATAAAGGAATTAGCGCGTTTCCTCTTTGCCGTCGTGACTTCATGTTACCCATCAAGTTTACATTCCGATTATTACATCAACGTCCAGATTACGTGTGTTCTCGTGATTTCCTTTTTTTTCAACGTTTGCCACCAACTGTAACCATATTTAGCACGTTAAACGTACAAGATTACCAAATACATACGAAATCGTGAAACCGCGTTTCACTTTATTATCCACCACGGCGTGAATGTAATATTCGACCGTGGAAGTGAATACGATTTTCTGTGGTCGAATAAATGTGGATACATTTTCATGAATGGGTGAAAATAAATTTCTAATTCATGCCGAATTCTGTAATAATAAAAAAAACGCTAAACCAGCTGTACATTTGTTTAAACGCATGTTTTTCGGTGCAATTTCAATAAATTATAAATGTTGAACTTTTTACTTCGGCCAATAATGCGATCCTAAAAACTCAATAAAATTCTAAACTTATATATTTCTGATGAGGATCACAAAAAAAATCAAAACGTTGAACCGTTATTTCAAACTAGTAAGTGTGTTTCTCACTGTGGATGGGTGAGTCATTTAAAATAATATTTTTCATATGTAAGTAAGTTTTGAATTATATTGAGTTTTTAGGACCGCATTATTGGCCGAAGTAAAAAGTTCAACATTTATCTTTAAGCGATCGATAAAATTATTAGTTTAATACAATTCCAAAAAAGTTAATGACAAATTCAATTATAGTCATTTCCCGGTGAAAACATAGCGGTACCAACAGAATTTATGAAAAACTTGAAACAACGAGTCGGATATCCTTCGAAATTCAAAGTCGACGCGACAGTTCGCAAAAAAACGTGAAATTGACCGCGTAATTCTTATTGTCGTTACTTACGCAAACTTAGTCGTCGACGAGAATAAGTATGCGTCATATCCCACATAAAAAACATGAATATTTATTTGTCTAACACAGAGAAATGACTGGAAAAATGAGGCAACTAATAATTTCACCTTATTTCCGTTGTTAGTGTCCGTTAATGGAATAACGTCACGAGATACTAATTCGAAATAAATATCCTCGCTGATTACTACGCCGCAGGGTACATTGACGTGTTTCGGCAATACAGATCCGCTGCTCGGCTAGCTGCGACCTGGCGAAGTGAAAGGGAAATTAAGTATCACGACGTACAAATTGCCGCGCGCAATTTTTACTCCCGTTTTTCATCGTGCCTTCGATCACGATTACTATACGCATTTCTTAACTTTCCCGACACATTCGGTCGGCCCCCGAGCAATTCCCGAACTTGAATCACCGTTGAAATTTGCAATTTTCGCTAATTAGATCGGTGTAATTGGAAAACTTTGCGATAGATTCAGTAAAAAAAATTAGTCTCTAATTTTTAGTACTTTGATGAGATAAATAGTTAATAGATAACTTCCGGTGCTTTCAAGTTTAGAAATTACTATAGTTTTGTTCGTCGATCTTTCCACGTAGGGAAATCCATGTTTCGCTTGTTTCTTTTAGACTAAGTCAATTCTCTCGGTTTTGACTTTTTAACTTTCCGTTGTTCTACATTTATGTACTTCATCGTGTTTTTTTTTGCTTAAGAGTATTGATACATGATCCTATTTGTTAATATGTGTTGCAAAACGCTTTTCCTATCATAAATGATTAGTCGAACTTGGAGACTTCCCTTAATATGCTGTGACCTACGTGAAAACCATATTTAATTAAATAATTCGAATCTTTTTAACCATCGTTAATGTATTGCTAAAGGAAAACAATTGTTAACTGTCGCTTGAAACGGTCAATTAATATTGCTATACAAGGATAATGAAAATTAATATGTCATCGAACACTCATTCAGAACGAGGAACAAGTTATGACATTGAAAAATTATAATTCCAACGTTTAGCTCCAATAAATTACATCACAATTAGTAAGTTATTGTTGAATTTCGTTTCGAATATTGTGAATTACGTTCGTAATACAGTCTACCAAAAATTAATAATTTTTTCTTTGCTTTTTATTTTTATTTTGGGATTGTCCCTGCTTTTTTGGTTTAACTATTAAGGGAACCAAGTTTGCAAAAAAAAAATTCCCTGAAGGAAGTCCAATAGAGACCGAATTTATTATAATTATATTATATATAATCTTGATGGGTCTGGATGGGTGAGTGATGGACTTATTAGTTTTTGTTATCAGTGTATCGTAACTTTAATTGATCGTTGCAAAAGCCAGTTAACAATTGTGCCCATAATTATGAAAGTGGTCTAAGTCAATGTTTCAAAACCTTTAAAAAACGTAATATCCAAAAATTTTTTTTAAATTGACAGACCATTTTTATAATTATCGGCACATCATGGGTTCGTCTCCTTTAGTTCTACGTGAAAGGGTGAAGACCACATATACCCGGTGTTCTACGTATTAAAAAGATATACATACGAAGTACTACGTCCTGTGACTTCAGAAACTCGAAATCCAGATTCCTGAATTTTCCAACGATCCATTCGATCGTCCTCTCGAAACCACCAGTTCAACACTGAACCTACCGACAGATTAGGTACATATTCTTATCGGATCCGAAAAAATGATAATCTTTGCGATTGATTTCGGGTAACAGTTAATTTGACATAAAGAACTGTATTTTCTTTATGTTGATCAAAGAAATTAATGTTGAAAGCTATAACGTTCAATATAGGCACTTTAATAAAAAATTTGAAAACGGTCATTTGACCTACCTTGGTAGGTTTAGTGTTAACACTGAACCTATCTAAACCTATCTCTCTAAGAACTGTATTTTCCTTTTACAATTGATTGGAATAAAGAACTGTATTTTCCTTGTGTTGAAAAGAAATTAATGTTGAAGGCTATAACGTTGCATATAGGCACTTTAATAAAAAGTTTGAAAACGGTCATTTGACCTACCTCTGTAGGTTTAGTGTTAACACTGAATAATAACGTTATAGCTTTCAACATTAATTTCTTTTCAACACAAGGAAAATACAGTTCTTTATTCCAATCAATTGTAAAAGGAAAATACAGTTCTTTATTCCAATCAATTGTAAAAGTTATCATTTTTACGGATTCGACAAGAACTTTCCGACCTGCACCCGATCCTGCCGCATTCTTGAAGGACTGCCTGGACGAGCATAGTCTTGCCAGGTTATAGAAGAGATACGTACCTGCTTGCTTGATAGCAAAGGCACGATTCTCCTCGAGGGTTCCCCGGTGTACGCGAGAATCTTCGACGTTCTCACAACGAAGGCGAAACCACACTGACCGACGCCCACTCTCTCTCTATCTTTCTCCTCCGTTCGTTCTCCCGATGACGACAACGTGTTTCCCTCTTTTTCCTTTCTGTCTATCTATGACAATGCTGCTGGAGCTCTGCCAAACGGAATGGTCAACTACTTGAACCGGGAATTCCTTCCTTTCGTGGTACAAAAGTATCCAGTCTGTTTCTGAAAAGGCTGTCCCGGGTTGTCCGATTGGCTCAATGTCTTTTATCTCATTGGGTGGGATTAAAAGTGTCATAATCTTTTCATCATGGTGGGATTAAAAATGTCCCAACTCGAAATATTGCAACAGCTGCATGCGCATTTATATTATGTTTTACTTGAGTAAAGCAGTTGGTAATATATTCAACAAATAAAGAGAGTTAATTAATTATTAAAGTTTTTATTTCGAATTTTTGAAATTTTAAAATATTTTTTTGAATTTTTTAGTTACTTTTTTTCATTTTTTTTTTGAATTTAGTTATCGTTAATTATAAGAAATGTATTCACTTGTTCCGGCAACGTTCGACATACCAATACAGATGCAACGATTCCTGTAAGGGGAATGTTTCATTTAAAACACGATAAAATTTCTGCGCGACATGGGTTCATTTTATTCCCTGAACTTCTGGACTGTGAAGAGTTATAAGTACGTTAGGTTGTGCTTTTTCGTAAATGTTACTGGATTGTATGATTTATTGTAGTTTTTAGTGGATCGTTGGAGTGTAGATATATTTATTACTTTGTATATTTTATATGTAGTTGATCCAGTTTCATTAAATATTTGTGTTACAAATCAAAGTATTATAAATTAATTATAAAATTTGATTTATTTGAATTAACGAATTTCCGGATGACGAGGCGTTCAACGAAAAATGACTGTCACCCAGAACTGGGTGACGAGGCGTTCAACGAAAGATAACCGTCTCCCAGATCTGGGTGACACGATGTACAACGTGTTAATTTGTTAAGTTGTTTTGTGGAAGAGGAGGTTAGAGTTTTCGAAGAAAGTGAGTTTAAACTTTGAAGTTAAAGTAAATATTTGTTAACATGTTTAAAAAAAAAGTTACAGTTTGTACAATGGTGTGCTGCTGAGGATGGATTTTACTGTGGGTAATAGGAAACAAAATAAATTTGAAATTTAAATACAAAATGTATTTTTTTTCATCACATTTAACGAAAATACCGTTGAAAGATGTAAAGTTGAGTGCAGAATTTTTAGTGTAAAATAAAAGTTATAATGTTTACAACGATGTACGTGCGATAGTAAGTGAAATAAAGTAAATTTTAAATTGTACTGAGGTAAAATAATTTTGTTCAGTAGAATTAACAGAAGTAAAAGCGGAATTTTTAGTCAAATGTTTCGAAACTCTCGTTTGACTAACCGCGGTAGACTCACAATTAGTGTTAATGAAAGAGAAACGAGGATGTCCGAATTTGTTATCAGTGAGAGTGGAAATAGATAGGGAAATTATTGGTCTTACCGAAAAGTGCTTAGTATTTATCCAAATACACCTCGAGATAACATTTCCGTATCTCAAACTTTATTCCAATTAAATACAGTCTTAATCATCATTCTGTTCAATGACCTTTACTCAGCTTGAAAGTCATAGGCCTAAAATAATAAAAATGAAAATTAAAACATCATTTCTAAAACTCTATAGGGTCTTCTCATGTAATAATTTAATTTTAGTTTTCTAACTAAAAAATTAAATTTAATACAAATTCCTATTTTATTTGCTATTAAATCCATTGAACATCAATAATATTGCAGTTATCAATATTCATATTTTGTAAATATTGGATTCTATTCATACATAATTACTAAAAATTAAACAAATACCTTTCAATAATTAAATGCAGATATTTAAAAAATTGATTTGACTACCACACACGTTTCGCACAACCAACGTAAAAAAATAATCAAAAATTGCATTACCGTCAAATACTAGCGTCCAAAAAGTCAACAAAAATCACTCTATCGCAAGCCTTTCCGGAAATCCAATTTCTCTCGCCGTCTGCACCTCGACAGACGACAAATTGCATAATTTGAGAACCGCTGTCGAATGTCGAGGTGCATCTCAGATTAAGTAATTCTCCGCGGTGCAACGAGCCTTTCCGATGTTTTCGCGAGATTTCACTCGACGTGCCCCTCTTCGAGGATCGATAAATCCCTCTCCCCTCCCCCCCTATAACCGTCACTTACCATCGATCGCGATCGACTATCGCCTCGATCACGTAATATGCGGCGGACCTTTCCAAAGATGCAATTGCATCGGTGCATCCGTACGCAATCGAATCGAGAATACAACGAAAATAAAAGGAGAAAAAAAAAAGAAATAGAAATACGTCGTCCCGATAATACTCCTTACCGAAGCTAAACAATACTTGCCCGAGGGCCGTGGCCTGTCTGAAAATATCCACAGGAAAAGATAAAACCGGCGTTTCTATATATAGATGGGTCTCTTCGAGCAGTGTTTCTCATGCCGGTCTCTTCGTTGTCGATAAATCAGGGCCATGCGTGGTTAATATTAACGATCGCCGTGACGAACACGCCGTGCGAAAAACGACCAAGTGAATTTGGACTGATTTATGAGTCGGACTTTTTTTTTCCTCCCTTTTTTTTTCCCCCCGCTGTTTATCGATCGTACGCGTCGCGATTTATTCAGCCGCGAAACGGACTCGTGAAAGTACGACGGCCCGGTTGTTTGTGTAATAATTTGCCGGGATTCTTTACGTCGGAACAGCTGGACGTCGTTTATTCTTGGACGAATGAACTCGTCGCAATTGGACATCTGCGATAACACGTGTATTATGATAACGTATGCGTCGGGGCAATTAATTATATTCGACCGCTGGTAAAGAACTAATTGAGGGTATCGAGATTTTGGTTCGCGGTTACGCGGGAAAATTGTGTAATCTTCTTCTGATGTTGAATGAAAAATATATTGTTGATACGGTCTGTAAATGGGGTGGTGGGGGAAGATATAAAAATTTACCGGCGTATTTAACACATTGACGGACAGTAAAAGTTTCAGCGAGGTTCAAAACTCGACAGTGATTTTATTGTTACATTGGTTGTGATATCCGAATTTGCTTCTCTAAGCAAATTTGAAAATACATAGAGAAAAAATGAGATATTACAAAAAACCTAAAGAATCAGTTAGTCATTACCTTGACAGGTATAATAATTACAATATAAAAACTTAAAGTTATGTCAAATTAAGTTCAAAATAATTGGCTATAAAATTTGAATGCTATAGCATTCACGTCCGCGAACGTGTTAATACTAGAACTACCAAAGCAGTAAAAATGACTGGTTCTTAATTTCTTATTGAAATTGCTTATATTTATAATAGTGCGCTTTCTGAAATTCGTGACAACTGTGTCTCTATATGTAAATTAATTAAATCGATCAATTTACTATCCTCTTTCGTTACCTTTGTCCAAACATATTTATCTAACGTTTTTAGATATATCAAAATAATCCTTGGTAGTTCTAGTGTTAAAGGTCAAAGTTATCTAGAAAATTGAATAATTTTAGGATGCAGGGTAACTCGCATAAATATTCGAACAGTTGTTTTTTTATAACGTTTTATAGAATGAGTATATGAATTTTTGGTGGCGTTTGATGAAACATTAAGGTATATGTTTCGCTGAACTTGTTAAACCTTTTGGATTTTCGAAAATATAACCATCTTTTGTATAACCAACTTTTATTGAAATGAAAATTATGCAGGTTTTGTAAAGGTCTTTGCATTGTACATACCCTGCAAATTTCATTGAATTTTGTTGAACCTTTATGATGTTACGCGTTTTCAAAAATGTAAGTTTTGTCAAAAAACACTCATTTCTTGCACGTTTAGTTTTCGCGATTCAGAATAGTTTTATGAATAATACTATTTATATACAACTGTTCAATTACTTGACTTCTGGATAAGTTTGTTCATATTTATTTAAACGATCGGTACTGTCGAGAAAGAATTAATTTCGTATCGTGGAATTTCGGGGAGCAGAAATTTCTGAATGAAAAGCGCGTGAAAATTACAAAGCGTCTAAATTTCAAGCATTTAAATTTTACCGCGTGGAAATTTCAAGACTAAAATACCATTACGTGGAAGTTTCAACGCGCCAAAATATCGTTAAACAAAAATTTCTTAGTGCCAAATTTCCTGGCATTCAAATTTCGTCCTGTGGAAGATTCAAAGCGTCAAAATATCTTTAAACAAAAATTTCTTCGCGCCAAATTTCGTCGCGTACAAATTTCCTGGCATTCAAATTTCGTCCTGTGGAAGATTCAAAGGTTCAAACTATTGTTAAACAAAAATTTCTTAACACCGAAATACCGTCGTGTAAAAAATTAAATAATGATACATTGTAGAAATATTCGTGTCTTCACATACTCTTAATATTTAAAAAAATTGTAAGAAACACAAAATTGCAGTGTTTCAGCAAATATCGCCAAAAAATACACCCTGATCGATGCATTCTATAAAAAGTTTTAACAAACATTCCAAGCACTCGAATATTTATTGTAATCTTCGTCCAACGTAAAACCAAATCCATCAAAACAAAGCTTTTACCGTAACATAAAATAATTTTTATCCGTAACAACGAGGCACATCGAAAAGAAGCGTTATGTAAGAATTATTACCGTAAAAATCTAATTCACCTGCGAAATCGGTAGGACGATTTTATAACAGATATACAATGAGTATTACGCAACAGCTTTCTTCGGGAAAATATTTCGTTCGGGCATAATATGACGGAATAGCAATAGCTTAGTGAAATGTAAGCGAAATTACCGTTCGAACACTTTGAAATTGCATAAGCATGTATCGGAGTATGCAAAACGTGTGCGGAAATGGTTTTACTACCGATAGAATACAAAATGTTTCAGCTTTTATGAGAAACGATTGTTTTTATTATCGAGGTACGGAGAACAATACTTCCGTGTGAAAATAAGCGGTATACATAATAGTGAATGTAATATTAACCTTCAAAGTGTTTCATTTCATTTTGAAATTATGCACTGCGTGCTTCATTATTTTTATATGACGAGTATTCCCGATAAAAATAGAGTAAAAACATTCGCAGAAGAATTCAAGCAAACTTTCATAAAACGGTAAAATTTCGCAAAAAATTTCATTACAAAGTTCTATACAACAATTAATCCTTTCTCTTTTACTATTACCTACATGGTACTTTAAACAGTAAACGCAAATTCCATTACAAACGATGAGTCTACTTATTTACTTATTTACAGTACTTTTAATTATATTTTTATTTTTATTTATATTTAAATACCTTAAAATTAGAGTGAATCAACACAATAATTTTGACATTTTTATGATCTAAAAATTTGTTTTATAATTAATATAATATATAATATAATTTTATATACATATATAATATATTATATATATAATAATATATTAATTTGTTTTATAATTAATATTATAAAAATTTGTTTTATACAAATTTTGATCTAATTTCAAACTATCAAACGCCGTCTACACGTGACGAGTATACTCGACGCAATCAGCAAGAGATCAAATACCGTGTCAGCGGATCGAATATTAAAACGATCGCAGCCGGATGAATTTTATTAAACGCGTGTCTGTTCGGGCGTCGGAAGACGGGAGAGCGACGTAGAAATGCTTTTACTATCGACAGACTGGAAAAACGTGTCGGCAGCGGCGTATTTTCAACGCGGACCGTCGGCAGACAGCTTTGTGCAATTTATACGGCTGAATTAAGCCGACTGCTCGTGAATATACAGGGTGTAACAAAAATTCTGGGACACTTTAGGTTTATGGATAGAACGCATAAAAATAAGAAACAAAATCTTATAAGTTGTGGGCGCAACCCATCACCTATCGAGATACAACCCCTTTTGTAAAAATTAAAAAAAAAAATCATATCTCCGAAATTGGACGTCGTAGAAGACCCGTTTTGATTGCAATATAACCGGAGAAGATCAAAGATAATAGAAAAAAATATAATTGCTGCGATTATTGCTGTTAAATAGCATTTATTCTTGATTAATCCAAACAACGTCGATTACCTATATCGAAGCAGGTTTGTAACAACTTGGGAAAAATTGAGGGCACTCACTAAATCTTCCTTTGCGTAGATAGTGATATTTTTTTCGTAAACTTTAGTCTCTTCCGGTTATATTGCAATCAAAATCGGTCCTCTACGACGCACAGTGGGGTATTCGAGACGAAAAGCTGGAAAAAGTCAATTTCAAAAGTTTACGTAATCCGCAAACTTTTTACTGTCTGGGGTTGTTAAATATGTCTAGAACAATGTACTAAATTGATTTTAATCATTCGTGCATTTATAAATTAGTAATGTTAATCGAAAGTTGAAAGATTGTATGACATGTGTTGTCCGTTCAAGCATGGTGCATTTATTAGTGGATTTTATATATTTCAAAGAAGTTAAGTAACTTTTTGCATTTTTTATACATTTTAAGAAAGCATGAGCTACTCTTCCATACAATATTTATAGTTTTATCACATTTATTTATTTAGTATTAATAATTCTAGATGATCAATAGCTCAGTAATTTTTCTCACCAGTATAAGATTTCATGAACGATTTTGTTATAGTACTCCGTTGAATTCCGTGCTCATTCTGGTCCCATTAGATTCAGTAAAGATCTGTGATTATAAGCCAATAAAATTTCGTTCCGATTCTGTCCGATCTTAAGTTTTTCAGCCATTTTTGTATTAAGCGTTTTTATGTATTTTCTGAGTTGAAATTAATGGTAATAAATTAAATATCTGCCTAAAATATATACTACGCACTAAAAAGTTCCGTAATCCACCTATTTTGAATAAAATAATATCATATTTCATGTCAATATAATTTACGTGCAAAACTAATTCTTTCTAGCTTTTCGGTTCAACTATTCCACTATTGACGCGATTTTTCATGGGTTCTCGATAATCTGAGGAAAAAATGTATCGTACAAAAAAGAAACAGTATTCAGACGTCTACAAAATCCAATATATAAAAGTTTAAAAACAATTGTTTTTTTATAAAAAATGAATGTCACTTTGATTTTTTGAAAGCTAAAATGCATTTTTGATTTCTTAATATTATAGCTGACGTTAAGACGAATCCAACGACCTATTATATTATGACCTTGAGACCGTTAATAACGCTAAAATATTTTTTTCCAGCTTTTCGGGCCAAATACCCCACTGTGCGACGTACCATTTCGGAGATATGATTTTTTTTTAATTTTTTAAAAAAAGGGGTTGTATCTCGATAGGGGGGGGGGGTGCGCCCACAACTTATAAGACTTTTTTTTCTCATTTTTATGCGTTCTATCCACGAACCTAAAGTGTCCCAGAATATTTGTTACACCCTGTATACATATATGTGTGCGTGTGTGTCGGTGTGCGTGTATCTCCTGGCATCGCTATGCATACATTTGCACTCGATGGATCGTCCGTGTGTCTCACGTAGCTCGCGAAATGTCCTTCAAATTGTGATTCCGACAACGCAAACAGGATGTCCGAACGATACCGCTAACGTTGCAACTTTGCCGTTTTGCGTGACTTCGGAAACGCGTCGATGATTCTAACGCACTGCGATGACGCGTCATTTTTTGTTTTATAGTCGTCGCATACAACCGGTGGATTTCGAAACTGAAAGATGAATGGCGACGAGAGAACTCGTCATCTGGGAATGATTGTCGATGATAAGGTTTAAATTGTTAGGAAATTTTGGGTTAAATTATTGGGTGTTCGATGGTAGGGTTGTTAACGTTATTTTAGTTAATAAAACGTACGGGCATTTTACATAAATGTAAAATATATTATTTAATATGCATTATTATACATATATTATGTTTTTTAATATATTATTTTAGGTATACACCTAATGTATATACCTAAAGTACTATAAGTAGATAAACGTTGATTTGTGGAAAATAAATTCGCAGGGAATAATTCGCAGCAGAACTTTTGATTCCTAATAAAATAATCGAGCATGTATCTTTATATTTATTAGTAAAAATATTAGTTAATTACACTTTTTACATATGACTGGTTTCTCCTTCGTACAAGTAGTCAATTTTGAAAAGGAGAAATTTTACCCCGCTTGGTACATTTAGTGTTAATTCAAATAGAAATGGGAGAAATTGATTGATTTTAAATTAAAAGTCAATTAAACTGTGTTTGATTCAAATTAGAAAATAATTTTTTGATGATATAAATCATTCAAGAATGATTTTTCTTGTAATACTCTCGTTATGAACAATTATTTTATTTGTTATTGCCGTTAGTAAATTATTTATATCTAGTTGGAATAAATACAACTTTTATTTAAAAAGCCGGTTTGTAGAATTACACAATTTGTCGGAACGTTTAGTTTTCTCTAAATTAATTCAGTAATGCTAATAAATTTCACCTTTTGCAAACAAATACGTATATTAACCTTGTTTTCTTATTCCCACTACAGAAGGACTGTATTCTTTATTGTTTTTCGCCTTTTAATTCATTTATTTACCTCAGCATTAACATTGAATAACATATTCATATTTATTACAAACAAGAGAAACTATTCTTCTTCCGTTTTCTGATTTCGATCGAAAAACGTGTCGATTATCAATTCGTTCGTAATGACTGAAAATTTTGTAGCCTTTGCAAAGTTGTTTCATAAATGTTGCAGTATCATAATGACATAAACGAGCAAGTATAGTAGTACATAGTCGTAGGCCTTCAAGATCCAGATTTTTGTTTATCACAAAATGTTCGCCGGGCTTTTTTATTCGTTCGTGAATAGGATTTATGTAATGTGATTCAAGAAACTGATGAAATCTTCGATTATTTTCCTCCTTTGGCTTCATCCGCGTGCGTATCAGACTCCGAAGAAAATCTGCATGTTGTAAGAGCAAAGAAGAACTCGTCCGACCGGGATGCTTATCGCGTAATTACTCGGTGTAGTCTCGATGATATTTATCACAGTGGAATTTCAGTTTCTATCGTAAAGAAATAAGTGTTACTCAATATCAAGACTACACGCACAGGTATACTTGTCGTACCTTCGCCGCGATGCGATAAAATCCTTACTTTCGAAATGAAACCCGTGAAATCGACGCGTTTATTACTCAATTTTATTCGATAAGCTATTAAAAAATCTCTTAATCCGGTTCTACAGTTTTTCGTCGGCCGGTGAAAAGAAATATGTAAACAGAGCTACCGTCGATATTAACCGAGTGAAGTCTCGGGTGTTTTCAATTGGATTTAAATTCATTTTTAATAATTTACAAAATTACTTATTATATTTTCCTCGTGTTTAATTAATCTTCCATAATTCTATGTAGTTTTTATGTAATTTCCCATGAATAACAGCGTTATTGCGATTTTTCCGAGACAAATTTCTGCAATTTTTCCGGGATATCGATACTACGATTTTTCCGAGACAATATACTGTATTTTTTCCGGGACAATATTCTGATTTTTCCGAGACACCAATACTGCGATTTTTCCGAGATGCAAATTCTGCAATTTCTTCGGGATATCAATACTACGATTTTTCCGAGACAATAATCTGTAATCCTTCCGGAACCTCAATACTACGATTTTTCCGAGACAATACTACGATTTTTTCGCGACACCAATACTGCAATTTTTCCGAGACACTATTGTGATTTATCCAGAACATGAATACTGCGATTTTTTGAGACAAACATACTGCAATTTTCTGGGAACAACAATACTACGATTTTTCAGAGACACTACGACGATTTTTCCGCGACACCTGTACTGCGAATTTTCCGAGACACTATTGTGATTTACCCGGAACACGAATACTGCAATTTTCTGGGGACATCGATACTACGATTTTTCCGCGACATCAATACTCCATTTTTTTCGAGACATTAACATGTTGCCGCAAATAATACATACATTAATTAATACAACAAGAAACATCATAGGTACGAAGTGTACTGATGCATTTATTTGTTAATTATTCCAAATAACGTATCAATTGTTTTTCTGTACAATTTTTCATGCTTTAAGAAATCGGAATAATTTTACATCTAAAGAAATGTGTTTTTGAGCACGGTCCGCAAATTAAAAATGTGCGGCAACGTGTTAAGGGGAGGTTCTCATCTGAGAGCCCCAAAAGAAGGTCATTTTCTCGAATTTTTTTCTCACTGAAGGAAATAAATGAAGAACTTTAACTTATCGTCACTTGTTTAATGAATCAAAAGGTACAAAAAAATTTTTTTTTATTGAACAATAATGTGACAATATTTGTTTACACGCGTTGTAATATGACGATCTCAAGAAAAGGTAGTCGGGCGTTGCCCACTCTAGCATCTACAAAAGTTATCAAAAATGACTAATGGAAGAATTTTTATGAAATATATGAGTGTAGTTGGAGCCCCTACTAGAATCATCAATGAAAGTCGAAAATTTAAAAAATGGCGGACATTTGAATTTTCATTTTCGTTTTCTCACCTTTTTTTCGCTCTTTAAAGTACTGTAAAAAAATAATGCATATATCATCTTGATTCTCGTAGGGGATACAATAAATCAAATCTGCTTCTAAACAAAACAAACAGAAAGGCGATCTATCAAGTAGTTTTTCAGTAATCTTGGGCAACAGTTTGAAAAACACGATTTTTCAGGAGACACGATTAAAGATTCGATCCACGAATCTGTGTTAACGTCTAAATATTATCCCTTGTGCTTAAACTATCCTCGATTTCAATTTTTCAGTCAAAAAGTAGTTCTCCTTTTTATTCCATAACTTTTTAAAAAAATTATATCCGACCAAACAGGTTTGGGAATATATTCTAAACATAATTTACTATCAAAAAATGAAAAAAAATTCGAATTTTTGATCGGTCGTAATGAGAACCTCCCCTTAATATTATAATTTTCCCTGGACACCTGTACTACAATTTTTCCTAAACACCATGACTACAATTTGACTGAAACGACACAGTTAGAACGTCACGTGCGTAGGATCTCAGGTAAATTCCGGGACCGTTAACGCCGTCCGCTTAGCATCTTCGTAAAAGAGGACAAAGGAGGGTAGCAGAGTGCACGCCGCGAAATGGCCCATGGCCAAATGGCGTGCACGTGCGAATAGAGCTATTTCTGCACCGTAAATAAAGGCCCCTACACACGTATGGCACACGTTGCCGTCGGTGGCGCCTAAACGCTCTCGCCTGGCCGTGAACTACCGGACTGCCAAATTGGAGGAAGGGTCATTTTGTCTTTCATTCACGATTTTCCGCCGAACTTTTCTTCCGCTAGAATTAATTCACGTAGAAATAAATCCGTTTCGAACGGACTTTAGTCGTTTTTTTGAATTATTTTGCGAGAAACAGTTATAACTTTTTATACACTGTTTTTTATGAGGATATTTGAACATTTATTATTAACTTTTATGTCGTTTATTTGTTACGCCTTGATTAAAGACATGCGATTTTCCAATAGGTTTTATTTGCAAAAATTAATTGGCGCAGAAATAAATCCGTTTTGAATGGACTTTAGTCGTTTGTTTGAATTATTTTGCGAGAAACAGTTAAAACTTTTTATACACTGTTTTTTGTGAGGATATTTGAACATTTGTTATTAACTTTTATGTGGTTTATTTGTTACGCCTTGATTAAAGACATGCGATTTTCCAATAGGTTTTATTTGCAAAAATTAATTCGCGCAGAAACATATCCGTTTCGAACGGACTTTAGTCGTTTGTTTGAATTATTTTGCGAGAAACAGTTAAAACTTTTTATGCACTGTTTTTTGTGAGGATATTTGAACATTTGTTATTAACTATTATGTGGTTTATTTATCACGCCTTGATGAAAGACATGCGATTTTTTTAATAGGTTTTATTTGCAAAAATTAATTCGCGCGATAATAAATCTGTTTCGAACAAATTTTAGCTGTTTGTTCTAATCATTTTTGCGAGATACACTTGAAACTTTTTATATACTGCATTTTTTATGCGGATTATTTTATTAACAGGTGTTATTAGTAAAATATATTTTTTTGATTTTTCTTATGATACTTGTTTTTTTATGTGTTTATTGAAGAAAATGTTGTTATAGAATGCACGATATTCTGTATTGCTTTTTCTACTGTTTGCTTCAGTTTAACACAAGTTCGATATATTGTTCTAATTAATTGTTTCACTTTTTTTTTCTCGAAGTTATAGTGATTCGAAGCATGCAATAAATGTTGCAAAATTATAGAAAACTATGATGAATATTTCAATGATCTATTTCTTAGATCTATTTTTAAAATAACATTCTTATTTCATCGAAATATTGAAATGAACTTATTTCCACGCCTAATATTTTATCACTTTCGCATTATGATCTCGACTTATCACTATCTATCTTGTACTCATTTTTATCTTTCCCTCAATTGTTTGGCTTAGCAAACACATTCTTCAAAAATTATTCATTTTCGTCTGAATTATCTACTCGCAAATATCGGCATTTGGAGAATGTAAATAAACGGTTTATAGGATCAATTAAAAATATATCAAAGTACACAATAATTTTAAAAAATCAATTTAGAATGTGTGCTTAAAAGAAATTACACGTATTTCACCACGTCTTAATAAAGTATAATTAAAAATCTGATTCGATCGATATCTCGAAGCCTCATTTCTACCAAAACTTACAAAATTCTCAATGTAATGGCTGTTGAAAGTTTATGGCCATCAAATTGCGGGAACAGCCATAAATTGTTTATTACGACCATTAATAAAATCGTATCGAAGTATACATTTATCGATAAAACAATTCAGAACGATTTCACACATTTTACCGCGTTTTATTACAAGAAAAAAAATATATATTTGCACCGATCGACATTTCCAAACCTCCTCGTTCTCAAAAATTCACAATATCACAATTGTTAAAAATTGTGAATACTAAAAGTGTGTCATACTATGCATACAAAAATGAAGTCTCCCTTTATTTATTTATTTCCAGCACATTTATCCAATGGTTTTAGATACACCGAATTAATCCATGGTAGTTCTAGTGTTAATTTTTGTATGCATAGTATGACACACTTTTGGTATTCACCATATTTAACAATTGTGATATTGTGAATTCTAGTATATAGTAAATTTACATAGTAATTTATATAGTATATAGTAATATAGTAAATTTATCAATTTCATTATCTACATATAGAAACATGATTACGAAGAATTTTGAAAAATCACAGCGTTGGAAATTTAAACGATTCTTATAAGAAATTCGGAACAAGTGATTTTGACTACATTGGTAGTTCTACTGTTAATTAAACCGTATCAAAGTACTCATTTAAACTGAAAACAATTCAGAACGTTAAAATGCCATCGCTCCCATATTGCACTACATTTTATTAACACATTCACTGCCAAGCTTAAATTATATGAAGTTATTTTCATTGCCATTTATAATTTGAGTGGTATTGTTTATCAAAGTTAACAAAATAATTTTTTTTTCAAGTTTTCTACATTTGTGTAATTATGTTTGTGGTCAGAAAAATTTGCTAATTCAATACCCTATATGTCACAATATGAGCCGTTTATTTTGAAAGTGGCCTAACTCCATTTATCTTCAAATCGAGATAATTAAGGGTTTTGCGTTTCAATGAATTTAAAAATATACGTATAGGATACTAATGAGTCACACTGCTTAAGTGTATCTAAGGGTGTTAAATTTATAGTTCCTATTAAAATAGTAGCAATTATTAAGTGAATAATATGCATTTTCTTATCAAGAATGGAGTTAGGCCACTTTCAAAATTAACAACCAGATTCATTATAAAATTTGAAGGTGCCCAAGTCCATTCAACATAATTTAAGATGCTTCAAATTGAAAAAAACAATACTAAATTTATTTTACATATCTTTAAAACACTTCGGAAACAAAATTTATGCGATTCAAAAAATTTTTTAACTACCTAACGTACAAAATTACAAACATAAATTTATTACAAAACAATTTACTACTCATCTAGATTTTGTGCGTGTGAAAGGGATTTGAAGAAATCATGATGTTCCGGTGGTATATATCGGAATAGGTCAATTATGTCCTTGAATTTTGCTGTTCCAATTTGTCTGATATTTTTATACAGTGGTGTCAATACAATATTTTCGAACTTTCTTGGTCTACCCCGACGTGGTAATAAATTCAGGACTTTAAAATTTTCATTCTCATTCATTGATGTCTTGTTCTGTTCTTTCCCATGGGTGAAATAATTTCTAAAATTTAATATTAAATCCATTTATCTTCAAATCGAGATAATTAAGGGTTTGCGTTTCAATGAATTTAAAAATATACGTATAGGATACTAATGAGTCATACTGCTTAAGTGTATCTAAGGGTGTTAAATTTATAGTTCCTATTAAAATAATAGCAATTATTAACTGAATAATATGCGTTTTCTTATCAAGAATGGAGTTAGGCCACTTTCAAACTACACCGTTCAACTATTGAACTAACTCTGAAAACTTATGTGTCAAGAATTTTCGTATTTGCTTGGAATATAAGCAACCTGAAATGCGTTACTGATAAATAACATTAAGTCGTACATGTAACCATTGTTACTTGGAAAAATCTGAAAAATGGAGTTAGGCCACTTTCACAATAAACGGCTCATATATTGAAAGTAGGACGAGTATACTCGTCTTGGCAGCGAATGGGTTAAAACAAATAATAAAATAATCATAACCATGGATCGATGGGTATCTCGCGAAGCCTCGTACGCAAACAACGGACGGTCCCGAATAGAAATAGAAAGGCATAATCGAGCAGCGATTACTTTATTATCGGAGGCGCGTTGCCCGCGGGACTTTGAATTCCCGTACAATGACTTGACAAGAGCCAAGCGACATGTATTTACCTTTCGAAAAAACTGCCGCTGACGGACTGGTCCACACATGTAGGTGTGTTATTGCATGTGCATACGAGGCGTCATAAAGAACGCAGCAGGACGGCAGATGTGCCTCGTGTAATCACAGGAAGACGATCGTTGCTAGAAGGGCCCCGTGGATTTGCAATCTTGACGAAGAACAATTGCTCTTTGAACTTCTCGCGAAAGATTGAGCGCGTCGTGTAGGTGTTCCAGTGTCTTTTAACATCGACTCTCGTGATACCGTGCTAACGACCGCGCAACCTTCTTCCCGGGTGTTTAACGATCAAAGTGATCCGAGCAATTGCCGGGGATCCTATTTATAAACGCGGCCGTAATCTTCACGTTGAACTAAGGAGATAGATTAATTCAAGCGGACCCAGGTCTTTTTCGCCGGCTAATTATAGGTAACCGAACGCGGCTTTACGACCACGTTAAACTAGATGGCAAAATCAAGCTTTTTCTCGAATTAAATTCAGAAGACAATTTAGGTCGGCACTGGGTTTAAGGGGTTACACCAGTGTAAAATTTTCAAAAAATCGATTTTTTTTTTATTAGCTCACAAGGTACTTTGAACCTTCAAGAATATGAGGCAAAACGTTTTATACCTGAAAACAATTTTTTTGTATGAAATTTTGCGCTTTTCCTCAAGCGCCTCGAACGTCTTTTATGCGACGAACAGCGGTAAATGTAACTTTGAGTGAATTTCATCATAAATCGCCATTACCTGAAGAAGTGTACAAAGCTAACATACCAATTTATGATGAATTGAGTCGTAATGAGTTGTTAAATCGCGGCTTAGGAGGCTACACGCAGGATAGTAATGAAAGTTTCAATGCTACAGTTTGGAATTTAGCTCCTAAGTCTCGTTCAAGTGGTAAAAACGTCAATGATGGTCTAACTAGTATATTACGAGTTATGATGGTTTTAGAAATGAATATCGGCTTTCAATCTTATGATTTTTGCCTTGAAAGTGATGCTAAGCGAGTCAAGCAGGCCGAGTTGTCGTTGGCCGATGAGGCAAAAGCAGCGCGATCCAACATCAAATGTTTAAGAAAAGAGGATCAGGAGAAATTTTTGGACCAGGAAGGGCAGCTTTATGGTCCTGGGATTGCAGAATAATGTTAAAAAATTTTTTTCAGTCGATTTTTTAACTTTTTCACGTCTAAAACTCATTTTAAAACTTTAAATGCGTTTTTCTCGAAACACGATTTTTCAAATCGGCACGCAGCATAACTCCATCAATTTTGCATATTTTCATATAAAATTTTATACACATCTTTGCAACAACATTTTGAAGGGAAACACGTACGGAATTTTCGATATGTTAATTAGAAAAATTTTTATAACCAAATAACTGCTGTTTTTTTTGGCGAGAAAGTGAGTTTTAACTTCAAACAACTGTCAAATATCCAAAAATTCGTATTTTTTAAAATCCGTACGTGTTTGTCTAGCTATACTCATGCAGATTAAGAAAAAAATTTTTTTTTTGTAATAGTTTCAAAATTGCACGTGCTCTAGTGCGTGCCGTGGAACGCGTTTTTGTCAAGATGTCTCAGGAAAATTATTGTAGAGCCGCCATTTTGAATTACTTTTTGGTGAAAAAAAATTTTTTTTTGTACTTAAATGTATGCTTAACAACATACTGTAAGAGTTTTTTGTTAGCGCCTTTCCATATTTCCAAAAAAAATTCATGAAAATAGCGCTTTTTTTCGGCTGTTACACCGGTGTAACCCCTTAAGGGGCGGGGGGTAACGGTTTATTGGTCGATTTTTTTGCTTTTTCTTATAGTTAAATATTTCGAGAGTACCTACTGTCCCAAAATTAATATTTTCGGTCGGGCGTTTGCCGCTCAGTGATTTTATAATAGTAGAGTGGGATACGAAAATCTGAATTGCACGATTAAGAAGTGTAAATGTAAAGTGTTTAGACTGAGTGTCGAGATGATATAAAAATCCAGGGAAAAAAACGGAGAAACAAATTACACAGCGGCAAAGGAAAACGCACCGGAAAAGTGATCAATAATTTGAGTCGATACTACGGAACACGTTTACGATTTTCACGTTTTCAAAGTCGATCACCACTGCCATTTAAAAAACACTTGACCGATTCTTTTCAAACTTGGTAGATACCTGCTATATATAAAATACCTACCCCCAACGTTGAGTATGATAACTTTTTTGAAAAATGACGGAAATTTTTGTGAAAAATCGCAATTTTTGCTTCAAACGACCACCAATAATTTAAAAATAAAAAAATAACAATTAGCGAACGTTGGGGGGAGGATTTAGTCATTTTCTAACGAAATTTTATTGTGATTTTGATTTCTGATAATTTAATCTGATAATTTACATAATTTTTGTGAAAAAAATGAAACGGGGCGGTTTATTTAAAGTGAAATATAAAATATTGGAGTAATCGTATGTGTAGGTTTAATTGCAATTGATTTTAGTTACGGAATTAACACCTAATCATGACAGAAATTATGGGAAAAAATTCTGCGTACAAAGTAACTCATGTTTATTTAACGTCATGGTGTTTTATAAATAAACATTTATTAAATTAGGAACACTATTGTATTATGTACGATTTTTTGCCACGCTCAGGTTTTCTATCTTATTTTTAATTTTTTACACTTTTTCCACGGAGAAGAGACTAGATACAAAGTAACTCATAATTATTTTAGCGTCATTATCTTTTTTAAATAAACATCTATTAAATTAGAGACACTATTGTATTGTACACGATTTTTTGCCACGATTAGGTTTTCAGTTGCCCTCGTTTTTGCAAATACTATTTAAATATCATACAATTAATATCCGAGATTAAATTTAAATTTATATTTCATGTTTTGTTGTGTGCAAATCTTTATTTTTTCATTTTTCACACTTTTTTCCACTGTCTCTTTGCTCGTGTTTGTACTCAGCCTTTTTTCAGCCATTGTATAATCGATATTAAAAGCATTTTACACAGAAAAGGCTCGACCTCGTGGCACGTGACCTTTCCACATCCAGGCGCTCAATTGTTTCGCCACTAAACCCCGTGAATCATCGTGTATGACTGTGACGATGATACCACTCGTTGCTCGGATAATTTCGCAAATAAATCGAGTACGCAGCCGCTGTACGCGTGAGACTTGAAAATAAAAGGGACGAAGACGAGCGTTTAAAGTGCGCGTTGAAAATTGTTTGACGACTTCCCTTTGTATTATTCCAAATTTTATGGTCACGTACGTGCACGTTCGTGTTATTTACATACATTCATATGTATACGCATAATTATTGCTGATTTGAATTTTTTGAAACTGAACTTCGTCGCGTTGTGACGAGTCTCACAGATTATTGTCAAAATTCGAGACACAGATGATTTATTCAAATTTAACTTCCGTGGTCGTAAAAATGATCAGATAGTGTAGCAATGTGTTAATGACTTGGAAGTAAATTAATTGTAGAGTTTGTTAAACGGAAATTTGTTAGCAGTGAATCCAATTAATCTCGAGCTATTAGTGATTGCTTAGGTTTGGTTCGCATTTTATTCAGATTTGACTTTCACGGTCATAAAGATAATCAATAAAATTAATGCGCAACGTGCTAATGACTTTGAGTTAAATATTCTTCTAATGGGAGGTAGGTAATATTAATTATCGAATTTTTGCCGGAAATTTGTCAGCATTAAGTGCAATTAATTTCAACGACGTTGGTAAATTCTTCGATTTGTCAATCATTCAGAATTTATTCAAATTTGATTTCGGTGATCATCTAAATAATCATTAGTATTACAACGTCTTAATCGCATAGTATACAACGTGCATTAATTATTAAAGTATAAAAAACAAATTTGTTAGCCATTCCAAATTTATTCAAATTTGATTTCGGTGGTCATCTAAATAATTAATAGTATTGCAACGCCTTAATCAGTTTTAATTAAATACAACTTCCACACGTAGTAAACATCAAACATTAATTATTAATGTATAAAATGAAATTAGTTACGCCCAAGTCCAATTAAATTCAACAAGGATAGTAAATTCTTCAATTTCTCAGCCATTCAAAATTTACTCAAATTTGGGTTCGGTGATCACAAAAATAATCATTAGTATTACAAGAACTTAATCACGTAGTAAACAACGTACATTAATCATTAATGTATAAAACCAAATTTATTAGCCCCAAGTCCAATTAATTTCAACCACGTTAGTAAATTCTTCGATTTCTCAGCCATTCAAAATCTATTTAAATTTGGTTTCAGTGATTACAAAAATAATCCTTAGTACTATTAAAATTAATTAAAAAATTTAATAAATTAATTTCCTTTTCATAATTGATTTATCTCTGTTTCTTCAAATATTAGGTGATTAAATTTTTGTTGATTATCAACTTTACAAAAATTTGTACCTTTATGTTTATTTTTTTATACTTTACCTTTTAATAATAGTTTTTTAAAATTAATTAAAAAATTTAATAAATTAATTTCCTTTTTATAATTGATTTATCTCTGTTTCTTCAAATATTAGGTGATTAAATTTTTGTTGATCATCAACTTTACAAAAATTTGTACCTTTATGTTTATTTTTTTATACTTTACCTTTTAATAATAGTTTTTTAATAATATTATTATTATTTAATTTTGTTATTAGTTCTTTATTACAAAGCCTTATTTAGTTTTAATTAAATACACTCTCCACATGAATACACGTTTTAACCCTTTTAGCACCGAGCGAAAAGAGCGTACCTAAGCGAAGAATACCGGGCCGAATCGGCGAATTTGCAGAGGTTTGCAAAAATGCTCGTAAAAACGAAAGTAGGAGTGATATTAACAAAATTTAAGAAGCAGCATATTGCGAAATAAACGGAGAATAAAGCGACGCTAATTGTGTTTCGATATTTATCGAAAATCATAAGAATAACATAAATATAAGACATCATGAAAATCGTACAAAGTGATTTCTCTTTTTCAAACCGTAATTGACACATAAAAAATCATCTGTTTGGTCATAGCTTTATACATATATATCAGGTAGTATGATGTATAGGCATTACTATCATAAACATTGTAAAGATTGCGATCACGGTCCACAGAAACAATCCCGTGCCGACGGATATTCGAGGGATATCCGGTGTCGCGTTTCTACCTTATCGCTGTAACATATACAGACCCTCGGCACTAATCAGCATAAGAGATAACAAAATGACCATTTTTTTATTTGCGTTGCATCGAATATGAACCACTTTAATATTTTATGAAGTTATTTTAAAACACAGACCTCTTGTTATGAATAAAATAAGACTCCAACAGATGCGCAACGATATATCGTCGTTGGTATTTCTGGCCAGTGCACCGAACGACGATATATCGTCGTTCGGTGCTAAGAGGGTTAAGGGGGGGGTAAGGGTTTGCGTAATCGAGAATTCGATTTTTTTTTTTTGCTTTTTCTTATAGTTCAATATTTCGAGAGTATTGTCCCAAAATTTTAAGATAATCGGAGAAAAACTCTCAAAGTTATTGACCAGTTAGTCGTTATATTTTCGGTCGGGCGTTTGCCGCTCACATCAGTGATTTTATAATAGTAATGTGGGATACGAAAATCTGAAATACGGGATTGCAATGTGTAAATGAAATGTGTTTAGACTGAGTGACGAAGCGACAAAAAAATTAAGGAAAAAACGGAGAAGTAAAATACTCGGCGGAAAAGGAATTTATCTTCACTTTTGTACAGTTAAATCTTTAAACGCGGTTTTCTCGAAACCATGTTTTCAAAGTCCGTGATCACTGCCATTTAAAACATACTTCACCGATTCTTTTCAAACTTGGTACATACCTTCTATATATAAAATACCTCCCCCCAACGATTAGTATGATATTTTTTTTTTGCATTAAGGGGTTTTTTCAGTAGCAAAATGACGGAAATTTTAGTGAAAAATCGCAATTTTTGCTTCAAACGACCACCAAAAGTTTAAAAATGAAAAAAATAACAATTAGCGATCGTTGGGGGGAGGATTTACTCATCTTCTAACTAAATTTTATTGTTATTTTGATTTCTGATACTTTTCGACTGAGATACAGTGATCACCGCAAAACGAGTTTTTCGAAAGGCGCTCTCGGAAAAGCTCCGTCACCGGCTTATTTGTTGATATTTTGCAACCAAAAAATTACAAAATGTTGTTGAAATAACAATATATAATGTGCAAAAGGTTCGAACAAATTTGCTTTATCCGTTTGTCTGAAAAAAAAATCGCAAAGAAAGTGTTTTTTTTTGCCCTGAAACCCTTACTCCCCCCTTAAACAACACCCACCGATTACCAAAGTTTACCAAGAAACCCGTCAGCGTCGAATCCAATGAATTCGAATAACATCCGCGAATTCCCAAGTTCATCAGCCGCCCGCGCGGATGTCGCGAAGCGAGTCGGTGCACCGTGGAACGGTAATCGTGGAACCGTGAGAGAAATGCATGGAAATAGAATCGAGTCGAACGTTTACGAATGACATTTACGAGGAATGACGTAACAACGCGCCGCTCGAATAACAATTCCGCGAGCTGGTTCGCCGACGAAACGCGCCCGGCAATTGAATCGTAATATTTGGCAAGCCTGGTTGCCTTTGGAAGGGTGTTCTGTCTCATATACATACACACATACAAAAGGGACACAACGAGAAACGACAGAAGGGCCCTATAAATACATGGAAAGACAGAAATAGAGAGACAGGCAGGAAGAGGATAAATTTAGGAAAATTGAAACAGTGGGGACACTCGAACGACGAACGTGAGAAAGTCGAGAGGAAGAAAAAAAAAGAAAATACAAAAAAAATGAAATACCCGTGGTAGAATCGATGAGCTAGAGTTAAATTTTCATGAACCCCCGCCGCCATGGAAACTGGACCTGGGGGTTACTCTTTCCCCCGTACGACTCACATACATATTCACGCATTAATGTTGTCGGGTTTGTGTATGTGTGTACATATACACGCATATTGTCTGCCTCGCCCTCGGGCTTCCCCCACCATAGTCATCTCTCGTTCTTTCGTTCGTTCCACCCCTGGAATCACTTTCCACACGGTCTTTTTACCGGTTTCTGTTCCTCTTTCTCTTCCTCGTTACGGCGTAATCTTCTCCGTCGTTCTTCTAACCCTCGTCGTTTCTCTCCTTGCACTCTCTTGTTTTTTTTTTCTCCGTACTTGTTTACCTCTCATTTTTTGTTTGTTGTATTTGTCTCCTTTTGATCTGGTTTTTTCTCCCTCGTTTCAGTTTCCTCCTCGATCGAGACTCTCTTTTTTTTCCCTTGATTTTCTCTTTCTTTCTATTATCGGAGTCTTTCTTCGTTTTCCACGTCAGCCAATATAGCGGTCTCACGCATACACCGAGAGAGCCCCTTTTTTCTCCTCTCTTTTTCTTTCCTCCTCCCGGCGTGTTCGTCATCCCCACTCCCTTTTCCTCTCTACTCCCTTTCAGGGATTCTCTCTCTATCTTTCTCCTCTCTCTCTCTCTCCATAAAGTGTGTATGTATATGTGTGTGCGCGCGGGTTTATTCAACCGTGACGTGGGTGAGGGTGTCGGCCCGGTAGTTCGACGACTGCCACAACAGAGAATCCTAGGTGTGTCACTAACCGGTGTACCGCGACACAATCCTACTACCACGGTTATTCCTTCTCTTTGTCGTCGTCGTCACCGGGTTGTTGTAATCTCCCGTTATAAAGGGACGCGATGTAGCACGCGACGATCCCGGTCACGCCTCGGCGGCGCCGAGAAAAATGCCTGGGGATCGACGTTACGCTTTGGAAATCCATCGGTTTTTTGGAAAAGTGTATATGTGCCCATAATTATGAAAGTGGTCTAAGTCAATGTTTCAAAAAAAATTAAAGTCTGCATAATGTGAGCGGTTTATTTTGAAAGTGGCCTAACTCCATTCTTGATAAGAAAACGCATATTATTCACTTAATAATTGCTACTATTTTAATAGGAACTATAAATTTAACAACCTTAGATACTTTTAAGCAGTATGACTCATTAGATGGAAATCCATCGGTTTTTTGGAAAAGTGTATATGTGCCCATAATTATGAAAGTGGTCTAAGTCAATATTTCAATAATAATTAAAGTCTTCATAATTTGAGCGGTTTATTTTGAAAGTGGCCTAACTTCATTCTTGATAAGAAAACGCATATTATTCACTTAATAATTGCTACTATTTTAATAGGAACTATAAATTTAACACCCTTAGATACTTTTAAGCAGTATCACTCATTAGATGGAAATCCATCGATTTTTTGGAAAAGTGTATATGTGCCCATAATTATGAAAGTGGTCTAAGTCAATATTTCAATAATAATTAGAGTCTTCATAATTTGAGCGGTTTATTTTGAAAGTGGCCTAACTCCATTCTTGATAAGAAAACGCATATTATTCACTTAATAATTGCCACTATTTTAATAGGAACTATAAATTTAACACCCTTAGATACTTTTAAGCAGTATGAGTATCCTATACGTATATTTTTAAATTTATTGAAACGCAAACCCTTAAATATCTCGATTTGAAGATAAATGGAGTTAGGCCACTTTCAAAATAAACGGCTTATTTGTTAATAAATGTTTCAAAACCTTTAAAAAACGTAATATCCGAAATTTTATAAAAAATTGATTTGGTCCACTTTCATAATTATGGGCAGATATACAGGGTGTAACAAAAGTTCTGGGACACATAAGTTGTGAGCGCAACCCACCCCCTATCGAGATACAACCTCTTTTGTAAACAAATTTTAAAAAGTTATATCTCCGAAATTGTACGTCGTAGAAGACCCGTTTTGATTGCAATATAACCGGAGAAGATCAAAGATAATAGAAAAAAAATATAATTGCTGCGATTATTGCTGTTAACACTAAACCTACCGACAGTTTAGGTACATATTCTTATCGCATCCGAAAAAATGATAACCTTTGCAATTGATTTTAGGTAACAGTTAATTTTGCATAAAGAACTGTATTTTCTTTATTCTGATTAAAGAAATTAACGTTGAAAGCTATAACGTTGAATATAGGCACAGTAATAAAAAATTTGAAAACTGTCATTTGATTTTTTAAAAATTTTTTACAAAAGGGGTTGTATCTCGATAGGGGGTGGGTTGCGCCCACAACTTATAA
Organism: Mimumesa dahlbomi; assembly: GCA_917499265.3. Taxonomy (NCBI): domain Eukaryota; kingdom Metazoa; phylum Arthropoda; class Insecta; order Hymenoptera; family Crabronidae; genus Mimumesa; species Mimumesa dahlbomi. Next base: position 6,054,215 of record OU824120.1, on the reverse strand, counting down.
GACTTTTTTCTTATTTTTATGAGTTCTATTCACAAACCTAGTGTCCCAAAATTTTTGTTACACCCTGTACGTATAGAGGATTGCTTTGAAAATCGCACGTATCTGCGATGTAACGATCGTGACGGCAAATGTGTGAATTTTTGGGAAATTTTTGGAAGTCCCGATTGCTGCGCGGATTTAAGAACTAATTGAATAGTTGTTTTTCTAGAGGAAAGTCGTGTAAATTTAAAAAAAATAGGAAATTAGAGTACAGAGGTTAATGCAGTTTGCGTTACATGGTGTATGATTTAATGGCATATTTTTAAAAAATATATTTAATATTTGTATCGTGAAAGATCGAATTTGTTAATAAAAGTGCGACTTAAAGGCACATTTTTAAAAAATGTATTTAATATCTTTAGCATGAAAGATCAAACTTTTCAATAAAAATTTTCATTAACATTGATTAACGTTTACATTTAATTTTCGTTATTAACTTCACTGATTACTTTTACCATTCTATCAACGTACACTCTTAAATCTACCCTAAATGAAACAACTTTCCCCTAAATTTCACAATTTCTCATATCCCATAAATTATCGAGTCCTTTTCACTTTTCCAAAAATTCTCAAAAACCCTAAACCACTTCATTGATTCTTCCCCACCTTTTTCAACGACCCCCGACCAGCCTCAACGTTAATAATTTAAACAATTCCAAAAGTACAAGGTTCTTTTCGTTTACGGCACGCCAAGGACTCCGTCGCGTAGTTATTTTTAAATCAATCCTAGATGATTCTGCAAAAAGTGATCGACTCGATACGGAACGTGCCCCGGGCGTCCCGAGGCCGCAATTACGACGATCCTCGTCGACGGTTCGCGACGTTGTTTACGGACCTATCTCCCCGACGATTGTCCGGATGATCCGGATTCTTCCGACTGGTTTAGAACATTTACAATTGGACACGTTGTACCGACGCGCATAGTTCGCGTAACTCGTTTGTCGTGTTACACTCATCGCCCCCCCCTCTCTCTCTCTCTCTCTCTCCCTCTCTCTCTCTATCTCTCTATTTTATATTTTATATTTTATTTTTGTGTTGTATTTTTGAATATTTTTCTATTTGTACATTTTATATTATTATTATTATAATATGAATTGTTATACTCTGCCCTCCTGTCCTTAGAGGGGGCCACCCCTAGGACGAAATAATAATAAATCAAATCAAATCAATCTCATTTTCTATTTTCTCCGGTTTCTTCACTGTTAATTTTTACTGTTCATTCTCATATCACTGTATCTCTGTAATTTCATTTCATTTCATATCATTTCATTTATATTATTTCTAATATTACTCCTGCATTTTATTTGTATTTTCATTTTTGTTATCTTATTGTAATTTTTTTTTCGCGTAGAGCCTATTACGTGTACATTACAGTTATAGTTATCGGTGTGACATTGTATTTGTATATATTTTCTATATTTTTGGATTTTTATATTTTATATTGTCATTATATTTCTATTTCTTTCTCTGTTTGTACTCTAATTTCCTGTCCTTAGAGAGGCCTACGCCTAGGACGAAATCAAATAAATCTCTCTCTCTGTCTCTCTCTCTATCTCTTTGTCTCTCTCTCGCGATGCTATTCATTCCGTTTCTCTTTCTCTCTCTTTTCCCGAGCCGATCGCAATTGCCATTGATATAGCTGGAGCCGCGAGTTACGCCGCTATATGGGTTCATTGAGAAAGAAAATTGTGTAAGCTGACGATATTCGCTTCGTGAAAGCGACCGGCTTATCGCGGTTTGTCTTTAGATGCGCTGTGGATAAAAAAATGCGCGGATAGGCGTGTCAGGTTTTTTTTTAAAATTATAGAATACGTTTGGAGGGAACTGCGGTTGAAAGAGAATGATAAATTTTATTGTGTGTCTATTTGAGATTAGATCGAATTAAATTAGCGATTGCGAGAACGCTGTTTTGTAATTTTTAAATGATTTGATGCATGAAATATGGAATTTATTTGCAATTTAATGTGTAGAACGTTGTAACACTTGTTTTTTTTTGATAAATGTAAATCGATTTAGATTAACACTAGAACTATCGAGGATTAATTCAGTCTATCTAAAAACATTAGATAAATATATTTGCGAAAAGGAAATGGAAGCAGGTAGTAAATTGATCGATTTAATTCTTTACATAGAGGAATATAGTTGTGAAGAATTTCAGAAAACGCACTGATATAAATTCCAGTGAGTTTTATAAGAAGTTATGAACCAGTCATTTTCACTGTCTTGGTAATTCTAGTGTTAATATTCGTATTTCGGGAGTTAACGTGTCCTGCTCAACAAATTTAGCACTTTTGCATTTAAATTTTGTTCTACAATTAGTATTTAATATTTTACACTTTGAAATGCTCCATTCTTTAATGGAAAATAAAAATAAATTTTAGAACAACCTCGGTTTTTCGTACAATTAATTGTCGCAATAATTGACAAACAAGTTTTACTTCTACATATTTTAAAATAAAATTTAGATTATTTTAATCCACTTATTGTCACATATTATAATCGATTTTATTTTAACAGTACAATTCTTTAAATGTCCTTGGAAAAAGGTACAAAGCCTCAGTATCTTAGTATCTCCCTCATTATTGATCGATTAAGGTAACCATTTTTAACAATTTTTTTCCCTAAAAAGATCCTTTTAAATTACGCACAAAATTCGTCTATATCTAATTTACTTAAAAAATCGCGAAATGCCTTGACAGAAACCTTTATAAAATATCGCGGCATTGTACATCGTAGCAATGAATTTTATTCCCCTCCTGTACATGTATGAAACTGATTTCCAACTATAGAACGTACAGTGGAAGCCTTTGCACTGCCAAGCAACAATCGATCCTTATCGTTGTGGTTTGCGGCAACGTATGAGCAAACGTCGCGGATGTAACTGGTAAATCAGACCATACGCGCTCAACGGAGTCTGTATCTACGCCCGTTTCGTGTTACATCATAAGGCGGGTACTAATAGCAATTTACGTCGCCTCAAATGTGGCCTTTCATGTGTTCTGAAAAGCGTGTTGTCACTCCGCGTATATTTCGACTCCGTCGTTTATCACCGGGATCTTGCGCGATATCTCGCATTAGTGGCTTTCAACTCGACTGCAGTTCTACGTAGGATGATCCTCATCAGAGCGACAACGTAGTTGTAGACGTCTAGTAAATGTTTTTCATGAATATCTATGGGGAAACTATTTTTTTAATAGATTCATTAAAGGTGGTTTTGGTGGCAAGGATTAGTTGTGAATAAATTTAATAAACATGAAATAAATTATATTATACAAATTTGTCGGTAGAAATATGAAAATACTTTATGTGTAGGAAATGGTTTTAATAAATATTTGCGAAGAAACTTTTTTTAATATAGTTAGTTCGAGTTGTATTGATGATTATTTGTGAATAAATGTAAGGACAGTTAAATAAAGGATGTAAAAATTAGTCGATATTAAGATAGACAGTAGTGTTAAATGTGTTTTGATAAATTTGATAGTTTTTTTTAATCAAAATTTAAATATAAAATATTTAGAAATAAAAATATTTTAGAAATATGCATGAACATTTTTTTTAAGCTTATGTATATCAAATTTTATACACTTCCACTGACACTTTTAATTTTTTGATACAGTCTTTCCATGCACAACTCAATTTTTCTACATATGTTTTAGATTTTACAACAAATTTTAAATCAAACAACTAGTTAATAAAAATTAATTACCAACTCACATCTTAAAAAACTATAAAGTTATTAACCCAACTGCTTACCAAATTGCTAACCAAATATAATTTGCCCCATAATATTACACCAACTTTATCAATCATTCCATTTCAACAGTTTCTACATTCCTCCACAGAATCCCCCGTTTGCTTCAAATAACATCGATACCTTCATCGCCAACGCTATTAAGGGGGGGGGGGGGGGTAAGGGTTTCAGGGCAAAAAAAACACTTTCTTTGCGATTTTTTTTCAGACGAACGAATAAAGCAAATTTGTTCGAACCTTTTGCACATTATATATTGTTATTTCAACAACATTTTGTAATTTTTTGGTTGCAAAATGTCAACAAATAAGCCGGTGACGGAGCTTTTCCGAGAGCGCCTTTCGAAAAACACGTGTTGCGGTGATCACTGTATCTCAGCAGAAAAGTATCAGAAATCAAAATAACAATAAAATTTAGTTAGAAGATGAGTAAATCCTCCCCCCAACGATCGCTAATTCTTATTTTTTTCATTTTAAAACTTTTGGTGGTTGTTTGAAGCAGAAATTGCGATTTTTCACTAAAATTTCCGTCATTTTGCTACTGAAAAAACCCCTTAATGTCAAAAAAAAATATCATACTAATCGTTGGGGGGAGGTATTTTATATATAGAAGGTATGTACCAAGTTTGAAAAGAATCGGTGAAGTATGTTTTAAATGGCAGTGATCACGGACTTTGAAAACATGGTTTCGAGAAAACCGCGTTTAAAGATTTAACTGTACAAAAGTGAAGATAAATTCCTTTTCCGCTGAGTATTTTACTTCTTCGTTTTTCCTTAATTTTTTTGTCGCTTCGTCACTCAGTCTAAACGCATTTCATTTACACTTTAAAATCCCGTATTTCAGATTTTCGTATCCCACATTACTATTATAAAATCAGTGATGTGAGCGGCAAACGCCCGACCGAAAATATAACGACTAACTGGTCAATAACTTTGAGAGTTTTTCTCCGATTATCTTAAAATTTTGGGACAATACTCTCGAAATATTGAACTATAAGAAAAAGCAAAAAAAAATCGATTTCTCGATTACGCAAACCCTTACCCCCCCCCCCCCCCCCTTAAAACAAATTCGCAATCAGAACAAAGCGCCAGTCGTACTAAAAAATCGCGAGTTCCTTCCGCAAAGCGTTCAAATTAAAAACCGTGCGAGCGTAGCAGTCACACTGAAAATGTCGCTGCTCTATAATCCGTGAAACGAGAAATTTCGTTAACCCGTTAACGAGTTACGCAGATTATGGACCAGCACGAAGCCAATGTTTTGTATCCGGGGTTGCATCCCTGGTAACGAGACCGGCTCCACGCTGTCTGTGCACCCTTTCACCCTCGTTTCACCCTCCCCCGTCGGTGTGCGACCGTGTGTGTGCGTTTCCACGACCCCTCGTATCTGTCCCCGGTGGTCGTCGGGGCCATAACCTCCCCTAACCTTCGGCTCTCCTTGAAGTTCAGCGATCCCGAGTGGGGAAACCACCGAAACCACCGCTGTAGCTATCCATCTTCGGCCGGCGAACCTTTTAGAATCGTTGAAACCACTTCCACATCCGTGTAAAATCGCTGACGAAAAGTCTGGTTTGAGAGACTTTTGCATTTTTTTCGGGAATTAAGAGGAAACCTACCGAGGTGGATTAAATGATGGTTTTCAAACTTGTTATTAAAGTGCCTGCGTGTAATATTATAGTTTTCAATGTTAGTTTGTTTAATGAATATAAAGGAAGTACAGTTCTTTATGTCAGATTAAGTATTGGGTGAAATTAATTGTGAAAGGTATCGTTTTTACGGATTTGATAAGAATATGTAGATAAAGTGTCGGTAGGTTTTGTGTTAAGGAATCAGGTTTATCAATCGTTATTATTATGTTACTGAATAATTTACTTACTTTATTATTACTTTACTTTATTTTCACTTTATTATACCGATTAATTTAATAGTCGAATTATCGAGGATTAATTCGCTAGATCTAAGAACAATAAATAAATATGGTTGGTCCAAGGGAATGAAATACAATAATAATTTGATCGATTTAATTTTGTACATATGAAAACACAGTTGTAAAGTATTTCAGAAATTGTACTGTTATTCTAGTATACTTACATCAGTTTTATAAAAAATTAGGAACCAGTGATTATGACTGCTTTGGTAGTTCTGTTGTTCAAAAAAAAAATAATAATATTTAATTATCTAGTACGATCATACTGAGGAGGGAAGTATACTTTGTGGAAAATCTCTTTTCATGGGGATTGTGAAATTTTACTACTTTTGAAGAAAGTTTTGCATATTTGTTGCATGAGATGACATTAATTTATTTATCGAACTGTAACCATTTTTTTCAAGAATGTGGAAAAGATAAGTGTGTGAATTTTGTGTTCATTGAAGCGAAAGGGAGGAAAGGGAATTTGAAATATAGAACAGCCGTCGATAGCAACGTTTCATTCGATAAATATATATGTTGAAGCCCCAGCAAATTTAAGGTATTTTGCCTATTCGACCATAAGGGGGCAATAAACGACCCTAACGGTCAGCCCGGCCACATGGCGAAGAAAACGAGGAAAAATCTAATTAAAATATTTTACTACCTTCTGACGCGGTCAAAAACTTCATCGTCCAGCACCGGTAGGCTACCTGGAAAACGGACTCATCGTTTTCCAGGAATTCACGACGTCATACCACTTCCCACCCCATCTACACTCGTACAGGAATTTCCCAAAAATACAACCAATCACTGCATAGTCAATCCCTCATTAACGCCTTCATCCCTTCCATTCCACCCTCTACACACTTTTCCGGACATATCATTTTTTCGGAAGACGACATATACATTCAAGCAGTCAAACTGAGACATTCAATCATTCGAGCAAATACATTCAACTATTCGAGCAGATACATTTAATCTCTCGAACTCAAACAGTCAAACATTTTTACAACATACAACAAAATTCAACTCTCTGAGTAGCCCTTCACGTCTATTATCCAGCGCTCAGTAGAGTCCTTCCGCGATCAAGTGTAAATTGTTTGTTATTGTTTTATAAGTTTGTAAGTTCTTTGTGTACGTTTAATAAATTATCACGTGTTAAACGAAACAATCTCCTCATTGGTGAAGCCTGAGGCATGGTCCATCTTCAAACTAACATTTGCTCCGTTCACGATTTATATCCGAACGGAGAGTGAACGACAGTTCACCCATTCACCGGACGCGCCGAACATACAATTCGGAAATTTCGTCCATTATTCTACATGGTCCTTCGAGCCGGATCCAGCCCTGCGGACGAGCCACAACGAGGAGACATCATCCAAACGACAATCAAACAACACCACTAGGAAAGCAGTTGAAATCCAAGACGATCATCGACGATACATCCACATCAATCACAAGGAAACATCGCAACAACACCACATCACAAAGGATCGAGAAATCCAGTACATCGCAGCAACCAAGTAAGCTCGTGTGGTTATCTTTTCTCCGAATATCCTTTCGTTCATTCCTCCATTCTTTTGTTCCTTACGTGTGTTCCCTTCATATCAAACATAAGTCATGGAGGCTTCAAATCAGCGTATCATTACGTCACTCACGGTTAAGAGAGGTTCGTGTAAGGCACAACTTACTCGATTTAAAACATTCCTAGAATCGGCAACCATAGCACAAAACATTACACAATTAAAAAACAGAACTGACGCGCTTGCAGACACGTTCAAAAAATTCGACGAAATTCAAACTGAGTTAGAAATTCTCGATCAAGGTAATGTCAATGAGCACGCCAGCGAAAGAGTTACTTTTGAGGACAATTATTATGAATATCTTAGTACTGCTCAGGACATCATAAAAAAACATACAGAGTCAGAAAATTCAATTTCACGCCAATCAACACCTTTGCATTTAACGTCACCGCGTCTATCCAGTGAGGATCCATTCGATATAAATATTCATTTACCGAAACTTAACATGCCACAATTTAGCGGTTCCTTCGAAGATTGGCCGAGCTTCAGTAACGCTTTTAAATCAACCATTCACGAGAACATTCGTTTAAGGGATTCGCGGAAATTAGCGTATTTAAAATCTTGCCTCTCGGGTAATGCCTTCGAATTATTAAAGCCGATAGACATCATTGATGAAAACTATGCTATGGCATGGTCCATATTAGAACAAAATTATAATAATCCGTCAATCATAATTGACAAATACATAAACGGCATAATAAATCTACCATCGTGTAAGGATACGGAACACCATTCTCCATCAGAATTAATAGATAAAGCCACAATGTACTATCGCAGTTTGCAAGCATTAAAGCAACCATTTTTAGAAGCATTTCCTATTTATCTCGTGACCTCTAAATTAGATACCGCGACTCGAATGAAATGGACAGAATCCAGAACAGGCAAGGCATCTCCCACAATGGATGAATTGCTTAATTTTCTCCACGCACAAAAAATGTTGATAGCCACCTCACACTCGATGGAAAACGATCTTCGCAACCCTCGAAAGATTTTTACAAACACACCGCGACAAACCAATACAAATAATTTCAATCACAAACGAGTACAGAATCAGTTTCAAGGGACACATCCACGCACCACATCACACTACACACCACACTCATTCACGCACCATACCTTGTTCACAAATCTCGAACAAAAATGCGATTTGTGTAATGAAGGACACAGAACGTGTTCATGTCAGAAATTAATTAAAGTCACGCCCCATGAGCGCCGCGAAATTGTAAAAAACGCACATTTATGCTTCAATTGCCTTCGCAAAAATCACACTGTCTCGGATTGTACTAGCAGCACATGCAGAAAATGTCAAAAGAAACATCATACACTCTTACACATCGACACTAACGTAGGGACACTCTCAGACGCAGGCCCACCACCACCATTGACCAGTCTAAACGTAACCACTCAGTCACAAATTCTGCTCTCCACCGCGATCGTACAGATTTTCGATTCACACGGTAAACCTCACCTCTGTAGAGTACTAATTGACGGAGCATCACAATGTCACTTCATTACAGAATCAATGGCAAACAAACTAGGATTAGCAAAACGAATCGTAAACGCACCGGTCACCGGAATACATGCAACTGACAACTACAAATACGCGGTCGATACAGAAATCAAATCCAGGATCAACAATTTCAAGGTCAAATTATCGTTATTAATTCGACCCACTATCACTGTCAACATGCCACTTAAAAGATTCAGCAAAACGTCATTACCGATTCCAAGGAATATTGCATTAGCGGATCCCACATTTAACATCCCATCCGGTATCGACGCTCTGATAGGTGCGGAATTTTTATACAAGATGTTCTGCGTTGGTCAAATATCCTTCCCAGGACAGCTCGCCACCTTACAAAAAACTCGATTCGGCTGGGTAATAGCAGGAAGATTAGGAACAGAGTCCCAATCAGATACTTTAGTTTGCAATGTTTCAACGGCAACATTAGATCAAAGACTAACAAACTTTTGGGAAATTGAGGAAGGTCCACAAGTTAAACCTTTATCTGCTGAAGAAATTGCATGCGAAACGCACTATACCAAACACACACAACGCGAATCTTATTCAGGACGATACATAGTAAAATTACCATTTAAGGCTCAGACCAATAATTTCGGTAACTCCTATTCTACAGCACTAAAACGATTCTATGCGTTAGAATCCTCTCTAAACAAAAAACCAGAATTAAAATTGCAGTATTCGGACTTTCTTCGGGAATATCTTGAACTAGGACATATGTCAGAGGTAACAGAACCCAACCCACTAGACGGATATTATTTACCGCATCATGCCGTCATAAAAGATTCAAGTGTCACCACAAAGGTGCGTGTAGTTTTCGACGGATCGTCGCGAACTTCTTTCAATCACTCATTAAACGATGCACTAATGGTAGGTCCAACCATTCAGGATGATATATTCACTCTAATCACGCGATTTCGTACACATACATACGTTTTAAAGGCAGACATCACCAAAATGTATCGACAAGTCTTGATAGCTCCTCAAGACCGAAAATATCAAAAGATTTTATGGCGAGAAACACAAAACGAACCAATCCGCACGTATGCACTAAACACAGTCACATATGGGACATCTGCAGCTCCGTACTTAGCTATTAGATCACTAACGCAACTCGCGAACGACGAGTCACATAATTTCCCATGTGCTAGCGAGGTAATAAAACACGATTTTTATGTCGATGACTTGTTAACCGGCGGGAATACAATCAATGAAACAATTAGACTGCGCGATCAACTCATTAAAATCATGGCTAAGGGAGGCTTTGAACTGCGGCAATGGGCATCAAACGATTCACGACTGACACAAGACTTAATAGACAGTTCGGATAATTCGAAACTTATTTTGACCACAGACGACACCACTAAAACACTAGGCATTCACTGGAATGCTTATAACGACACCATCACATACAGTGTAACTGGAAAACCGCCATTGCAAAAAATAACAAAGAGAACGATTCTCTCGCGGATCGCAAATCTCTTCGACCCTCTCGGGTTACTTGGGCCCGTAATCGTATCAGCCAAATTATTAATGCAAAAATTATGGCAACAAAAATTAGGTTGGGACGAATCAGTTTCCCCAGAAATATTCACTCAGTGGCAAACATACGAGGCAGAACTTCCTTCGCTAGAAAACATAAAAATACCACGGAAGGTAGTAATCAACAATTACAAAACAATTCAGTTACACGGATTCGCAGATGCAAGTGAACGGGCGTATGGTGCTTGCATCTACTTACGATCCACAGACACAAATGGGATTCACTACACGCGGCTAGTATGCTCAAAATCACGCGTCGCGCCTTTAAAAACAATATCACTCCCGCGACTCGAATTATGCGCTGCTACACTGCTGACTAAACTTGTCAAATCCACGTCTAACGCACTTAAATTGCAAATCGACGAAACAATACTCTGGTCAGATTCAACCATTACTTTGCATTGGATACAAACAGAACCACATAAATTAAAAACATTCGTCAGTAACCGCGTATCTGAAATACAATCTAATAGTTCAAAACAACAATGGAGACACGTACCGACATCAGATAACCCCGCAGACATACTTTCGAGAGGCTCTACGGCATCTGATCTAATGAAAAATAACTTGTGGCAAATAGGACCTTCTTGGTTGCGTAAATCAACGGATAAGTGGCCAATCATTGAAATTCCGCTAACTAACATTCCAGAAAAAAGAAATATGATATCATTGCATGTTATTAACGACACTTCAAACGAACTAGAATATGTATATATGAAACAATCATCGTGGTTAAAGGTAAAAAGAGTAGTAGCATATTGTCTTCGGTTCTTGCACAATTGTCGAAATAAAGAAAAAACTGTTGGCCCACTTACAGCCACGGAAATTCAAACGAGTCAGACCCAAATAATAAAAGCACTTCAACAACTCGAGTTTTCACGCGAATTACACGATTTAAAAAACAACACACTCAACACGAAAAGATCACGATTTACTTCATTAAATCCATTTTTGGATAAAGACGGTATTATTAGAATCGGGGGACGCGTAAAACATGCTCCTGTACCGTACACTCAAAAGCACCCAATTTTATTACCCGAAACACATCACGTCACAAAACTCATAATTCGACACGCACATGAAACACATTATCACGCAGGAACACTAGCAACAGTTAACGCCGTCCGTCAACACTTTTGGCCAATTAACTGCAAAAATACAGCAAAGAAATTGATACACAATTGCATACGTTGTTATCGTGTTAAACCAACAACTCCATCATACATTATGGGAGATTTGCCACTGAATAGGGTAACACCCAATCGACCATTTTTAACAACTGGAGTAGACTACTGCGGTCCTTTCTATATGAAAGAGAAGAAACACCGTAACCGAAATAAGGTCAAGGGTTATATAGTAATATTTGTGTGCTTCACAACTAAGGCAATACATCTAGAATTAGTCACGGATTTGACTACCGAAACATTCTTAGGAGCGTTAAGACGTTTTATTGCGCGTAGAGGCAAGGCTAAAGATATTTACACAGACAACGGCACAAACTTCGTAGGCGCTAACCGCGAATTGAAGGAATTACAATCTATATTCACATCGAGAGAACATCTGACGCAAGTAAACGATTATTTATCCGCGCAAGGTATTAATTGGCACTTTATACCACCCCGTTCACCACACTTCGGAGGTCTTTGGGAAGCAGCAGTTAAATCGTTTAAAAATCATTTTTATCGAGTCGTAGGAAATACACTGTTTACTTATGAAACACTCATGACTTATGCAACTGAAATTGAAGCAATCTTAAATTCACGTCCCATCACCCCTTTATCGTCAGATCCAAACGATTTCCTAGCATTAACCCCTGGACACTTCCTTATCGGAGAAAGATTAACAACCATACCAGAGCACGATTTCAAGTCGACTCCAACTACACGATTGTCATGCTGGCAACAAATACAGCAACTAAAACAACATTTCTGGTCTCGTTGGCAAAACGAATACTTGCATGAAATGACAGTACGGAAAAAATGGCACAATGGAGCAACCCAAGATATTCAAGCTGGATCATTGGTCCTCCTCCGAGAAGACAATCTTCCACCACTCCAATGGGTACTAGGACGGATCACAGAGGTCCATCCAGGACTTGATGGGATAGTGCGAGTGGTAACAGTGAAAACCGCCGTTGGCGAATACAAACGCAGTGTAAAAAAGTTATCACCACTACCAGACAATTAATAGACACATAAGTAATTACTCTAGAAATTTAATGAAACTAATGTATAACTAAACAATAAGTAACATTAGGTTAAGGATAATTGTAAACACATAGTTAATTCATAGTTTAATTCATTATAATCTAGAGCATAGACAATCGGTAAAAGCATATCAAACACGGGAGCTTCAATCCTTTATTCTTATTGAACCATACCGTTCAAGGGGGGCGGTATGTTGAAGCCCCAGCAAATTTAAGGTATTTTGCCTATTCGACCATAAGGGGGCAATAAACGACCCTAACGGTCAGCCCGGCCACATGGCGAAGAAAACGAGGAAAAATCTAATTAAAATATTTTACTACCTTCTGACGCGGTCAAAAACTTCATCGTCCAGCACCGGTAGGCTACCTGGAAAACGGACTCATCGTTTTCCAGGAATTCACGACGTCATACCACTTCCCACCCCATCTACACTCGTACAGGAATTTCCCAAAAATACAACCAATCACTGCATAGTCAATCCCTCATTAACGCCTTCATCCCTTCCATTCCACCCTCTACACACTTTTCCGGACATATCATTTTTTCGGAAGACGACATATACATTCAAGCAGTCAAACTGAGACATTCAATCATTCGAGCAAATACATCCAACTATTCGAGCAGATACATTTAATCTCTCGAACTCAAACAGTCAAACATTTTTACAACATACAACAAAATTCAACTCTCTGAGTAGCCCTTCACGTCTATTATCCAGCGCTCAGTAGAGTCCTTCCGCGATCAAGTGTAAATTGTTTGTTATTGTTTTATAAGTTTGTAAGTTCTTTGTGTACGTTTAATAAATTATCACGTGTTAAACGAAACAATCTCCTCATTGGTGAAGCCTGAGGCATGGTCCATCTTCAAACTAACATTTGCTCCGTTCACGATTTATATCCGAACGGAGAGTGAACGACAGTTCACCCATTCACCGGACGCGCCGAACATACAATTCGGAAATTTCGTCCAATATTCTACAATATACGCGAACGAAAAGGAAATATGATAAGGAAAATTTGATATGCAACAGAGTGGAAAAATTTGGTGAAATTAAAGTCAACGATAATGTTGTAACGATATTATTTTGAAGATATATTAAAAACATCTTAAAATTCCTTTGCACTTTATTTTTTATTTAATAAAATATGAATAATATTCAATTATCAAGTACTATTATTAATTAACAATAACATTTTATTTAACAGATATTATGTAAAAGAAAAAAATGCGATAAGAAAAATCAAAATAAATACGATTTCAAATACAGCATATAAAACGTCATATAATAATAATCAAAACGTGTTAATTAAACTGTTAATTGATATCGTTAGTCCTTTGGCACCCGAAAATTTCACGCATGAACTAATGGTCTATTTATAACAGCTAATAATTAATTTTATAAAACCCTCTGCTAATTAAGTGATAATAGCTAATTACCACAGCGTTGTCCCATTAAATCATGAAACACGTTTGAAAATGTATTTGTAAGTACTTGTCGTTTAATATTTAATAGGATTTACGGGGCTTAATTTTAAACATGAAAAATGTCGAATTTATAAATATGAAAAAATCACGCGAACGAACCCGTTTGAGTTTCACATTTAAATTATTTTTACCCCGTGGGGGCATTCCTTTTTATTAATTCGAAGTCAATCTATTGTCGAACAGCTGCCAAAATCATAAAAACGCAATTTTGCGTCACCTGCAACCCTTTAAATATAAAACCGCGCTATAGAACGACGCAAGCAACCAGTTGTGGTTTCTAAAAAAAACTTCAATATCACACCACAGGCTGGTACAGTCTTATTAAAAATTTGAAAAATTGATTTTACAGGACCCAACAATTTTAATTAAACCCTCTATTAGTAACAGACACCAATGTCTTCAATTTGTTTAACACGTTGAACGTGCGACAGGGATCATTCGAGTTTCGATATATTTTTACTTTGTATATGTTATAGTATTTACATGTTCCAGTTCCATTAAATTCTTGTGTTATAAAGGAAATTACTTTTGAAATCCGATTTAATTGAATTAACGAAGATTGTCACTCATTTCCGGGTGACGCAGCGTTTAACGTGTTAAAAAACAAACAGGTTTAATTACCTTTTTATAATACAATATTTAAATATTCACTACTCCACCCAGACAATAAATCAACTTCGATCACCCACAAAAAATTCACTTCATCAAATTGAACGCCATAAAACAAAATGATGTATTACAATTACATATTACTGTCACGTTAACAATACCGTAAGCATTCAAATTTCCTGACCACACCTAACACACCTAACACCGACCACCCGACATACAGTGGCCGAAATAATCTTAGGTTCACTGCAATTTCCTAACAGAAAAGTATGTTTTGCGTAGTATTTTTGATTTTATTTATTAGTATCTGGTGTCATTTTTTAATTCAGAGACATTGCAAAAACTGATTGAAACAATGCAAAAAAGAATACTTCAGGCAATTAAGAACCAAGAAGGACAATCTAAGTAATAAGTTATGATTAGGTTTTCATTAATTCAATTTTTCATGTAAAAATATAGTATGAACCTATATTTATTTCCCACCTAAAATTCCAATTTTGTGATACAAGTTTGTAATCAGCACTAATAAACATTCTATTATTTAATTTAAGTGTGTTTTTTATTAATTATATAAGAAAGAATAAATACTAATAAATAAAATCGAAAATACTGCAATTAATAGCTCTGGTCTCTTGTACCAATAACAAACTACTTGTTTGCATTTCAATTTTCAATTTGTTACTGTTTTTTTTATGTTTATAGGCCATTGTTACCTGAAAATCATATAGTGAATTGTATTGCAATAAAATTGTTTAAACGAAACAATTTTTTTTTGTTTGCGTATATAGGTTTATATTATAATAGGAAACTTATTTGGTATTAACGATCTTGAATTGATCGTTAATGCCAGATGAGTTTCCTATTATATTAACTATTATGATCGTTAAGAATTATTAATTACTATATTAATTAGCATAACGGCTTTAAACCAACCGAGATACAATTTTTTCAGTTATATTTTGAATAAATTCGGTCCTTTTTGTTTATCTCTACTTAAGAATTAATCTAACTTATTAACTAAATTAGCTTCCATAACAAATCAGAAGTTGTTCCTATTGACTTGCAAAAAATCCAAGACATTTAAAAAAAATGAATTGATCGTTAATGCCAGATAAGTCTACTATTATATTAACTATTACGATCGTTAAGAATTATTAATTACTATAGGTTTATAATTGCTGATTTTTCGTTCTCCCAATCATTCTGGATTTTAAACAAAATTTCGGCCCATAGAGGGTTAAGATTATTTCCGGCCACTGTACCAACGAACTCTTTCCCGTCCTCGCAGCATCCATTCCCGCAGGATCACCCGGCGCGGAATAAAAGTAACATAATGCCAAATAAGTTTACTATTATATTAACTATTACGATCGTTAAGAATTATTAATTACTATAGGTTTATAATTGCTGATTTTTCGTTCTCCCAATTATTCAGTATTTAAAACAAAATTTCGGTCCATAGAGGGTTAAGATTATTTCCGGCCACTGTACCAACGAACTCTTTCCCGTCCTCGCAGCATCCATTCCCGCAGGATCACCCGGCGCGTAATAAAAGTAACGTTGTATCAGGAAATTCCATCGATCGTTACAATCCGGGAACGCTTGCGTATCCGTTATCTAATCTGACCTTTCCACCTTACATCGCGAAGGTTCAGCGATCCTATTCACGGACCTACGGTGGAGATTAAGTGCAAGTTCACAGGTCTCCTGGTGCGTGGTCTTTTGTAATGCGGCGCAATGACTCGGCTGAGTGCTTCCGCGGCGGTCGGTTAACGCGCTTAAAGTCTCTAATTATCACATCTGGCCGGATCATTAGTCTCGAGAAAGTCGCTACCGTCACGTTGTGTGTTTTTTTTTCTCTTCTTCTTTTGGCGCAGGTTTGTTCTTTTTTCTCTTTCCCCCTCGTTTTATTTTATACCGGTCGTTTTATCCGATGCCATCGGCGATTAGGATTTGTTAGGCGATGCATCACCGTTTTATGTAATTGAATTTCATGATGCGGTGGAATGAGATTCCTCGCGGAGTGATTCATGAAAAGTCAATGGATTTAGTATTTGCTGCCATTGATCTTTTTAAACCGTTAATCAACGAAGGCGTGAATCTGCTTTTGCGATTATATTTGTGTTTTTTTTGTAATTCAGTCTCGCGAGAAGTGTGTGTATTGTTTTCTTGATTATTTTAGGTGACACGTTTGATTTGTATGCGTTTAATAGCGGGAAATGATGAAATATTGAAACGTATAAGAAATTAGATTTTCAAAAGGTTTTCGATTGCAAAATAATTACCAACGCCTAGCACTCTTTACATGTTTTGTTAAACATGTGGTATTAACTTTAATACAGTTTAATTTGTTCTGAAAAATATTTTTTTTAGTCTTTTCATCATATACCTTTCCATCGCATATTTATTGAATAAAATATTGCTATTATATGTCTGTTGAAATTTGTTATTTTTAAAACATTCAAGATATAGTATTTATTTATTTGTTGATTAGAAAAATTGTTATTAGACCAGATTAAATTAAAGTTTGCCAAACGCTGTTTTGTAATTTTTAAAACATTTTTTAATTCTTGGACTGGGTATAATATAGGGTTAATTTGTAATTTTATATCAGGAGTCTTGTAATACTTGTTTTTGAATAAATCTAGATCCTTTGCGATTAATATTTGGTTTCGTGGAGTTAACGAGTCCGTCCTAAAAAATTTAGCGCTATTTGAATTTAAATGGCACATCTCTTACTTTAATGACAAATAAACCATAATTTTTTGAAACCCTCGGAATTTCACACAATTAAATCTAATTGTCGCAATAATTGCCAAACAAGTTTTATTTCTAAATATTTAAAAATTTAATTAAGGTAACAACTTCTAAAATGTTTTTTGTTCCGAGGATTCTTAAAATAACCGTAAAATTCGTTTCTTTCTAGTTTGTTTCACCAATCGTTTAACACTTTAATTAAAATTGAAAATATCGCAGTATTTTTAAAGGTATCACATTTCTTTCCACCTATGAATTAATTAAATCGTTCGAACCAAAAAGACAAAAGACAAACTGAACGCAGGTAATGCGACAGTGTTCGTGTTTCCACCTCATCCCACACACACATACACACACCTATTCGCGCCTACATTTATTCATTAGCGCGAGCGAATCCGTCGCGAAATGATTCCTCGCTGCGGG
Source organism: Mimumesa dahlbomi (assembly GCA_917499265.3). Taxonomy (NCBI): domain Eukaryota; kingdom Metazoa; phylum Arthropoda; class Insecta; order Hymenoptera; family Crabronidae; genus Mimumesa; species Mimumesa dahlbomi. Next base: position 6,036,395 of record OU824120.1, on the reverse strand, counting down.
CGGTGCAGAAATGTGAAACGCATCAAAAGGCGCTTACGGGTTTCGTTATAATCGCGCCGCGACGCCAGTAAAACCACTGAATTATTTCCGCGGCCGGTTTCGCTGGAAAATCGCGGCGAAAAACAGTTAACCCTCTATGGGCCCGTGCAACTTTCAGGTCACATTTCAATTCATCAGCATTTTACCAAATAATTATAGCGTTTTTCATGAGATTTCGCGTAAATCTTAATTCTATAAAGTTAGCAAGACAACCAATATCAATATTTATGACCGTTGCCAGGCTCATCAACCTGAAATAACAAAGTAAATGCAGTGCAAACTGTCCTGCAGAAAAAAATAAGCGAAACCATTTGATCCACTTGATATTATTTGTGCTTGTATCAGTGATTACCAAACTAAAAATACTGCAATTAATAGCTCTGGGCTCTTAAACCAATAACAACCTACTTGTTTGCATTTCAATTTTCAATTTGTTACTGTTTTTTTTTATGTTTATAGGCCGTTGTTACCTGAAAGTCATATAGTGAATATATTGCAATAAAATTGTTTAAACGGATTTTTTTTATTTGCATATATGTGCCCATAATTATGAAAGTGGTCTAAGTCAATTTAAAAAAAAAAACTTGGATACTACGTTCTTTATAGGTTTTGAAACATTTATTAACACTTTGACTGCCATGTTGGTCATATGTGACCGGCGGCGGATTTTCAACTGGCGCCACGGTGGTCATTGATGACCGGAGCGCTTGAAGTTTTCAGAATTGTAAAAATCGAATGAAAATTGACAGTTAGCGAATTTTGAATATAGACGCTAATTAGAACATAGTTTGATATAAAAAGTGCCCCATTGAACAATTAAATATTTTTATTAGAACATCAATAAAAAAATATTAAAACAAATCTTGCATATAGCGGTGCACTATGTTAAAACATTTTAAGTATACATTTGGTTCTCAGCAATTTTTAATAATAATAATTCAATATATATTTGATAATATCCTCGGCAAAATTTTTGTATAAGGTGCACTGACCCTCCTTTCTTCTGCATTTTGTTCCGCAATTTTTATCGTAAAAGTGCATTTCACGGCTCTAATGAATGGCACAGTGTAAGATACATTGCATACCATCGCATTTGAAATTAATATACTCAATAATAATTCTAATTTTATTACATCAAGCTGATTTTCTCTGTCAACTGTTACCAAGGCGCCACGGTGGTCACCTGTGACCACCAATCGAATAAACGTTCCAGTGTGTAAGAATGTTGTCTTATATCACCAAATAATTATTATTTTGCCATTATTTGCTTTAAATAATAAAAATACCCCGTGGCGTCCTGAGCGAGATATATGATTTCGCCGTGGCAGTCAAAGTGTTAACACTAGATTTACGGATGTTGATTATACATATACCTACTTTTAGTGAAGTGTACTTTACTAATATACTTATATAATTTACTAAGTGTAAATTATCATTTACATATGTATGTTTCATTACTTAACTAAAAACCAACGTATGTATTTCGAAAATAATATTAAAGTTTTATATATATATATATATATATATATATATATATATATATATAAATATTATTTTCTTAATACATACGTTGATTTTTAGTTAAGTAATGCAACATATGTAAATGTAAATTTATATATATATTATTATATATATATATATTAATTTATTATATTATATATATATATATATAGTTAAGTAATGAAACATATGTAAATGTTAATTTATATATATATATATGTATAGTAATCAAATTTTGAATGAGTCAAATTGGCTCGGTCCGTAAATCTAGTGTTAACAAATTATCAAGACTGATTTTTTTTTAAATATTGACTTAGACCACTTTCATAATTATGGGCACATATAGGTTTATAATTGCTTATTTTTCGTTCTCCCAATCTTTTTGGATTTAAAACAAAAATTCGGTCCATAAATGGTTAAAACGGTGGCGTAATAAGAATAAGACTGAAAAATTGGGAGAACGGATGCTGGATTGTGCGTGTGTTCGTTGAATGACGTCACTGAGCGTCGATACGACGCACGTGACGTTATCGTTTAATTTTAGACGACGCCGCCTCATTCAGTTTTACGAGGCTGCTTCAAGCAGCACTTTCGAAGGTAGCCACAGAATTTGTGTAACGACGCACGTGGATTATATTTACAGGAACAGGATTTTTTTTTTGCTTGTTTCGACATTCTGGGATTTTTTAAAAATTTGTTTTACTTTTGTTGTACGAGTAAATGAATCTTGTAATGAAGCGTTGATGATGGGAATGAGTTGCAATAAATTGGGGTGTGAATAAATTATTGGAACATGTTTTTAGAATTAGGGTAATGACGTATTAGGCATAATGTGAATCTAATTTAGCATCACTGGAATGTAAATGTGCTTATTAGAATTAGTAAATATATTTGTTATAAATTTTCATAGTGTTAAGCTATGAAATTTTTTAATTTCCGCAAGTAGTTTTTTTACATTTTGTTACGGTAGACCCTCGGTAACTTTCCAGCTACGGGGTTGTAGCGTTCTAGGAAATGGAAAGTTATCGAGAATCGATGCTTTACTACTATGCAAGTGTGGCAAGCGTGTGTGTGGTATACGACCACGGAGAAATAATGAAATTAGCGTTAGTGAAAGCACGTGCGGCTGAAAGTGGCGGAAACGGAAAGTTATCGGGCGTTACGGTACAATAAATTTGCGTGTTAGCATAATTTGTTGAAGTGTGTTTCAAAATTGACTGCGTGCATTAATGAAGTTTGATGTGTTCTTAAAAAACAACAGTTATACGATTAATAAAAAATAATAATTATATAACTAAAACTAAATAACTGTAAGTGAGTATTCATATAATTAAGGCATTTTTTATTAATTCGTTGTAATACAAAGTTAATTAAACACTTTCACAATAAAAGATTTATACAAAATTTGTTTAGTTACAAAAATTATGAAATCACATAGTATTAATTAGAAATAGTTCCTAATTAGTAAACAGTGTAAATTTGATATATATGACAAATTAACTCGTTAGCACCCTTTTCTACTGGTATTTCAAACGCCCAGTTATCTCATCATACCCAATTAACCCAAGAATTCTAATCATCCCCGAAAAAAAACATAAATTCCAATTCCTTTCTAAATTCCACAAAAACAAATATAAATTTTATTTCAGTTACAAAAAAATAAACACAAGTTTTTTAAATACTCATCCACACATCACGTTATGTTATTCTTTAAATAAATCACTATGGCGGGTATTTCCAGATTTTACTCGAACATTTCGTTTTAACAGTGTCTTCCGTGCTGGCGTAGTTGAAACGAAATTTTGGCGTCGAAAAAAAAAGTTGTAAACGGATTACGATGCCGGATTTAAGCCGATCCCGTACGGTTGGTACACTTGGCAAGTACTCACACTTACTTAGGGCAGCGATAACAAGTAATCCCCTCGACATCGCCATCGGTTCTCAAATGGCTACTGCATTGATTCAGCCGATTATTTTAATTCGAGTCTCGAGAAAGTTTCAAAGGTGTTAATGCTTTTTTTTTATATTTATACATTTTAAAAAAATTTACCTGTGCGAAAGAACGTACAGTTTGTTGAAACAACGACATGCAAATGTTAGTAAACTGCGGTAATCGTACGGATTACACCGAATACCTATTTATTTATTTATTTATTTATTTATTTCGTGACGGTGTACGCTTTAACGAATTATTTATGCAGAACGGTTTTACGAATTATTAATTATTTGATAGTTAATTGCGTCATATGGCGCTGAAATTCTATATGGAAAACCGAGTTCACTATGATTTATTTTATAAACAATATAAAAAGAAGGTCTATTTGTTAATATTTTAATTAAATCCTCGAAGTTAATTAATTTCAAACTAAAGTTTCAAATCAAAACGACTAAATTTTAGTTATAACACATGACAGAAATAACTCACATTTATATTAATCTTATTAACGTTATAGCTTGTAAATAACATTTTTTATTGGACAATAAATTGACAGTTTTCATATTTTCATACAAAAACAAGATTGCTGTTTTCATTTATCGAACACTCGACCGCGAAACGTTTGATTCTGCGAAATACAAAGATGCCACTCCACTAAATGATCGATTTGGCGAGTATGTAGAGACTAACCGTGCAGGGCCGCCATACAAGTATGATTAATTCAGTCGCAAACATTGATCGTCCCCTTGGCTCGCGCTTTTTTTACCGCCGATGCACCAGCGACTAATATTTGTACTCGAAAACCATGTACAAAACGGGCCACTCTACGCCAATGGCGAAGATTTACATTGTTAATTATTAAATCGCTTCATTTTACATAACACTTATTAAAATTTCTTTTTTCTCTAATTACCCCAGTTTTAATTAATTTTCAAATATTCCTCCTCGACGCAGAAATAAAAAAATATCAAATATAAAATATCGAAAAATGTTACGGCGCTGTACATATTTTATTTTATAATTAAAAACTCCCAAATTTCTTGCAAATCTTCGAATTCACAAGTAAATCCAATTTGTCAACCTAAAAAAAATAAAACCTCTAGACTACAATTTTTTTTTTATATATTTTTATACATTTTTATTAGGATCTCCGTAAAAATTCGAAGATTCTTCAAAAATTTCGGCGTTTCCGTCGCGGATACTTTGCGAAACGATTCCACAAAAAAAAGGGCGATAAAAAGTAGCACAATTTGATCGGCAAAGTGCGCCAGTCGCGTGGCGCCGACCGAAAGGTGAGCGAATTATTAATTCTTTTATTTTAGCGATAGTTTCCGTGATATTCGAGGAGCACACGACCGATCGGTTTCGATACCGTATTAATCGAATTATTAACGCACCGATACCGCTGCCTCTTACCCAGCCGGTAAAGTGGATTAGAAGTTTTCGTCAAGCCCTTTAGGACACATTCGTCGGCGTGCCGGGTTACAAAGTAGCAGATTAATCACCGTGTACATTTCCTCCGGCAACGTTTACAACGTCAATTTTCGCAATTTTCCAATTTCTCGAACGAACCTTGTTTACTTTATGCACGTCGATTATAATTCAAAGGGAGGGAAAAAGAGGGGAAAAACACGTTAGGCAAATGTAAACACTTTCACAATAACAGATTTATAAAAAATTTGTTTAGGTACAAAAATTATGAAATCACATAGTATTAATTAGAAATAGTCGGACTGATTATTACAAAGAGCTTCCTAATTAGTAAACAGTGTAAATTTTATGTATATTTGTCGAATTAACTCTTCACCACCTTTTTCTAATGGAATTTCAAACGCCCAGTTATCCCTTCATGCCCAATTAACCCAAGAATTCTAAACATCCCCGAAAAAAAAAACATAAATTCTAATTCCTTCGTAAATTCTACGATTCAATTTTCGCAATTTTCTAATTTCTCGAACGAGCGTTGTTTACTTTATACACGTCGATTATAATTCAAAGGGAGGGAAAAAGAGGGGAAAAAACACGTTGGGCAAATGTAAACACTTTCACAATAACAGATTTATAAAAAATTTGTTTAGTTACAAAACTTATGAAATCACATAGTATTAATTAGAAATAGTCGGACTGATTATTACAAAGAGCTTCCTAATTAGTAAACAGTGTAAATTTGACGAATTCACTCCTTGGCACCCTTTTCTAATGGAATTTCAAACGCCCAGTTATCCCTTGGTAAATTCTACGATTCAATTTTCGCAATTTTCCAATTTCTCGAACGAGCGTTGTTTACTTTATACACGTCGATTATAATTCAAAGGGAGAGAAAATGAGGGGAAAAACACGTTAGGCAAATGTAAACACTTTCACAATAACAGATTTATAAAAAATTTGTTTAGTTACAAAAATTATGAAATCACATAGTATTAATTAGAAATAGTCGGACTGATTATTATAAAGAGCTTCCTAATTAGTAAACAGTGTAAATTTGACGAATTCACTCCTTGGCACTCTTTTCTAATGGAATTTCAAACGCCCAGCTATCCCTTCGTAAATTCTACGATTCAATTTTCGCAATTTTCCAATTTCTTGAACGAGCGTTGTTTACTTTATGCACGTTGATTATAATTCAAAGGGAGGGAAAAAGAGGGGAAAACACGTTAGGCAAATGTAAACACTTTCACAATAACAGATCTATAAAAAATTTGTTTAGTTACAAAAATTGAAATCATATAGTATTAATTAGAAATAGTCGGACTGATTATTACAAAGAGCTTCCTAATTAGTAAACAGTGTAAATTTTATGTATATTTGACGAATTAACTCCTTAGCACCTTTTTCTAATGGAATTTCAAACTCCCAGTTATCCCTTCATGCCCAATTAACCCAAGAATTCTAAACATCCCCGAAAAAACATCAATTCTAATTCCTTCGTAAATTCTACGATTCAATTTTCGCAATTTTCTAATTTCTCGAACGAGCCTTGTTTACTTTATGCACGTCGGTTATAATTCAAAGGGAGAGAAAAAGAGGGGAAAAAACACGTTGAGCAAATGTAAACACTTTCACAATAACAGATTTATAAAAAATTTGTTTAGTTACAAAAATTATGAAATCACATAGTATGAATTAGAAATAGTCGGACTGATTATTACAAAGAGCTTCCTAATTAGTAAACAGTGTAAATTTGACGAATTCACTCCTTGGCACTCTTTTCTAATGGAATTTCAAACGCCCAGTTATCCCTTCGTAAATTCTACGATTCAATTTTCGCAATTTTCCAATTTCGCGAACGAGCGTTGTTTACTTTATACACGTCGATTATAATTCAAAGGGAGGGAAAAAGAGGGGAAAAAACACGTTAGGCAAATGTAAACACTTTCACAATAACAGATTTATAAAAAATTTGTTTAGTTACAAAAATTATGAAATCACATAGTATGAATTAGAAATAGTTCGACTGATTATTACAAAGAGCTTCCTAATTAGTAAACAGCGTAAATTTGACGAATTCACTCCTTGGCACCCTTTTCTAATGGAATTTCAAACGCCCAGTTATCCCTTCGTAAATTCTACGATTCAATTTTCGCAATTTTCCAATTTCGCGAACGAGCGTTGTTTACTTTATACACGTCGATTATAATTCAAAGGGACTGAAAAAGAGGGGAAAAAACACGTTAGGCAAATGTAAAATGTGCGAGGTAAAGTTCGCTCGAACGTTCCAGGTAATAAACATTGAACGGTTCTTTTAACTGCGGATAATTCTCGTTAAGTGAGTTATAATTTTGATTTCAATTACGTGCACGATCGTAACAGCACACGTATTAAATGTGTGTGTGCGTGTGTATGCGTAATGGCCTTAACGACCGCTGCATCAGATCTCAAATGACGCCCCGACGACAATTCGTCGAAGCTCAAGTACTTGACGACAGCTAATTCTTTCGAGTTTCAAGGATGTCTGCGGTTTTTGAGTGCACGTAAGTGCATTTCACGCATCGGCTCTTTTTCCCACAGTGTTTGAAACGGGATCGTTTTAGCTACTGTCTCCCGTATGCGTGACTTTGTTAATTAAAGATTCTAGGAATGTAAATGGGGCCTGTTAACCCTCTTCACACCGAGGGTATGGCTAAAAAAAACGGTGCTCTCGATTTGTTGATATCTGATTTTCAACATTAAGTCAATTTTTTATAAAAATGATTGGTCATATATTGTTAACACTTTACAGGATTTCTACACTCGTTACCCCTACCATTTCAATCTATTGTAATTTTATCAAAAAATGCTAATTGCACAAATTGTTATCCTCTCCCTATAAGATTTAAAAAAAGGGATGCTAAACAAATTATGCGTCAACCGACGTTAAGTTATCCCTCTATAGGGCCGTGTAACTTTCAGGAAACATTTCAATTTATCAACATTTTACCAAATAATTATGGCTTTTTTCATGAAATTTCGCGTAAATCTTAATTCTATAACGTTAGCAAGACAACCAATATTAATATTTATGACCGTTGCCAGGCTTATCAACCTGAAATAATAAAGTAAATGCAGTGCAAACTGTCCTGCAGTAAAAATAAGCAAAATCATTTGATCGACTTGATATTCTTTGTGTTTGTATCAGTGATTACCAAACTAAAAATACTGCAATTAATAGCTCTGGGGTCTTGTACCAATAACAACCTACTTGTTTGCATTTCAATTTTCAATTTGTTACTGTTTTTTTTTTATGTTTATAGGCCATTGTTACCTGAAAGTCATATAGTGAATATATTGCAATAAAATTGTTTAAACGGAATTTTTTTTTTCATTTGTATATACAGGTTTATAATTACTGATTTTTCGTTCTCTCAATCTTTCTGGATATAAAACAAAAATTCGGCCCATAGAGGGTTAAGTGTTTGAAACTTGCTGGGAATGAAAGAGTCCCATGATTTTAATACTTGCAATGTATTGTGGGATTTTTTATAATAGCTAGAAGAAAAAATATTTGTTGAAGTACGTTGGGTTATTTTGAATCCTCGTTTTTAATTAAATATTTCTATATTTTCTTATTTTGTTCGGGTTACTCTTTGAAGCTTTGTGGGGGTGAAACAGTCACATGATTTTAACACTAATGCATAGTGGCATTTTTTATAGCAAGTGGAAGAAAATAGTTTCGAAAAGTACAGTGGTTTATTTGGAACCCTCAGTTTTAATTAAATTCTTCTACAACTTCTTATTTTATTCGGATTACCTACTCTTTGAAACTTTGTGGGGGTGAAAATGTCCCATGTTTTTAACACCTAGGTATGCATAGTGGGATTTTTTATAGCAGCTGGAAGAAAATAGTTTCGGAAAGTTCACTGGTTTATTTTGAATCTTTCGTTTTAATTAAATACTTCTATAACCTGTTATTTTTTTCGGTTAAGTCTTTGAAACTTGGTGGGGTTAATTAAACGCTTGCAGAACTTTATATTTCTTTTTGGATAAAAAAATCTTCTGTTTGAAGAACGGTGGGGTTGGAAGTGTTCCACGTTTTCAATAATTAGGTATGCATAGGACAATTTTTTATAGCACCTTGGAATAAACAAACTTTTTTAAAACTGTGGTTTACATTAAATCCACATATTTAACATTAATACTACAGCCGGGTAAATCAGTGGTTTCAAATTTTAAACTAAAAATTGTGCATTCAACGTTAGAAAATTTAATGCTATTTTGATTAATTATAATGAACTTTATACATTATTTTTTACTACTATTTAATTATTATTTTATTTACTAATGCCTAAAATTTCCTATCGCCTCAATTCCATTCCAAGAATTAGGACTTTGATTTAAACAGCAGAAACTTGTACAAATGAATTATTATCAGTACATTTAGTGTTAATGTAATTAGTTCCTATAATTTAGTAGAAGTATAATTTAATATAGTAGTAATTCCTATAATTTTAAATTAGTAAATTTATTTACAATCCACTTTCAATTCCTTTCGCGTGTATTTTCATTAAACCTAAATTATATGTACACACGCAAAAGCACGCACGCAACAAGAGGGGCGTTGGCCAAATAATTGAGGGCTCTCGATAAGTTTCCATTGAATCCTCCAGTCAATCTCTGTACCCCACCGTTCGGTAGATGAAAGTTATCGAGAGTATATTGTATTTTGTGTAAATTTTGTGAAATGAAAATGGTGACATGGGAACGTTTTTGTTTGATAAAAAAAAAATAATCACGCAGCGGCCTGTGATTTTCAATTTCATAATAATATGGGACAACCTTCAACGTCGAAAAGCGAGCGAAGAGTAAATGGGCGATTGCATGTGTTAAATCAGTTACCCCGTGGCAAGAAAAAGATTGTCTGCTTTGCTTCAAGCTATTCTTGGCGGAAGAAAATTAATTCAAGTTTTTTGCCAAACTTGGTTTGAGAAACTTAACGTTCGAGAGGGTTCTTATTACACTTTAATTGATGATAGAATTTAATCCTAACCAGACCTAACCGTATATTTTTGCAATGTTTATGTTTATCAGAATGATTTTGTTATATCATTTCTGATATGAGACTAGTAATTTATTTGAATATTACTTTTGTATAGGTTGAATTTATGATTTTGGTAAAAATAATTTTTGTCGACAATTGACAATCTCATGAAATTGGGAGAAATTGATATGTTGAAATATCATAAAACTGGGATAAATTGATATGTTTTAACTCTAAATGCTGGAAATGCAAAGTTTATAAACATGTGCAATATTAAAATTTGAGATTGAAATGATTTTCTATTATTTTAATTCCGTTCAAACGCTTGTTTGATTTGAAACAAATTTATTCTGAGATAACTGATAGAATCATAATTGATTTGCATGTTTCTAATTGTAAAAGGGTTAAAAACAAAGTTCACATCTTATATAAGCGAACAAAAAATATGTTCTCTATAATGTCCAAAGTCCTCTGTCTAATTTTGCTCAAATTTTGCATAGTTAATTTCCAAGATCCTGCTTAAAATTTGCTTGGATTTTAGATGATATTTTCCTACTTCGATAATATTTTCTTTTTAGCACATGGACTGCTTAGAAACAAAGGTTTTTTATTACTTCTTTAATTGGAATAATTATTTACTAAAATAACTAACAATAATTTCCTTCTTTCTGGCTTCAATTAATATATGAAGGCCCAAAATTAACCAAATCATTAAACTAATAGCTTAAATTCATATTTACTTCTAAATTTTAATCACGAGCCAGACTCGTGATATTCATCTTTGCCCTAAAATTGTCATCACGAGTCAGACTCGTAAAAATAGTGCAACGGGTGAACGTCCAGCACTTTCGGCAAACTTTCCCCGATATTTCCCCGTCAGGCTAAACACCCGAATAAAACATTTCTCGATACGATCATTAGTCCCACGAGCCTGCGGCGGCGTCCAAAGTTTGCTAATTAAGTTCCGTGCTTGCCTAACATTGTGGCTGTTTCGTGCCAGGCAAAATCTACGGGCACCGCGTTCCACGGTTTATCCTAATGTTTATTATTCTATGCCGTCGGATCGCTATCGTCTGCTTTAATATTCCTGCGGACGACTTTCTCCGATCTTTCTGGCTCACGAGAATTTTATCTTCCCGTTGGAATCGGATACCGCGGGATATCTATGCATTCGGCGCTGCTCGCCGTGTGTATCGGCGAAATTTGCATATTTGTTGTTGTTCAACGCGACCGTGTCGGAAATTCTACGGCGAGGTTGCATCGAACGAGTAATTGTTAGTTCAACGATTTGGGAATAGGGTTTGCTTACTTTTGTGGCGGAGATAATTGAAGGTGGTCGCTAATTTGATTAACCAGTTAAGGGGTTACACCAGTGTAAAATTTTCAAAAAATCGATTTTTTTTTTATTAGCTCACAAGGTACTTTGAACCTTCAAGAATATGAGGCAAAACGTTTTATACCTGAAAACAATTTTTTTGTATGAAATTTTGCGCTTTTCCTCAAGCGCCTCGAACGTCTTTTATGCGACGAACAGCGGTAAATGTAACTTTGAGTTATGATGAATTTCATCATAAATCGCCATTACCTGAAGAAGTGTACAAAGCTAACATACCAATTTATGATGAATTGAATCGTAATGAGTTGTTAAATCGCGGCTTAGGAGGCTACACGCAGAATAGTAATGAAAGTTTCAATGCTACAGTTTGGAATTTAGCTCCTAAGTCTCGTTCAAGTGGTAAAAACGTCAATGATGGTCTAACTAGTATATTATGAGTTATGATGGTTTTAGAAATGAATATCGGCTTTCAATCTTATGATTTTTGCCTTGAAAGTGATGCTAAGCGAGTCAAGCAGGCCGAGTTGTCGTTGTCCGATGAGGCAAAAGCAGCGCGATCCAACATCAAATGTTTAAGAAAAGAGGATCAGGAGAAATTTTTGGACCAGGAAGGGCAGCTTTATGGTCCTGGGATTGCAGAATAATGTTAAAAAAAATTTTTCAGTCGATTTTTTAACTTTTTCACGTCTAAAACTCATTTTAAAACTTTAAATGCGTTTTTCTCGAAACACGATTTTTCAAATCGGCACGCAGCATAACTCCATCAATTTTGCATATTTTCATATAAAATTTTATACACATCTTTGCAACAACATTTTGAAGAGAAACACGTACGGAATTTTCGATATGTTAATTAGAAAAATTTTTATAACCAAATAACTGGTGTTTTTTTTGGCGAAAAAGTGAGTTTTAACTTCAAACAACTGCCAAATATCCAAAAATTCGTATTTTTTAAAATCCGTACGTGTTTCTCTAGCTATACTCATGCAGATTAAGAAACAAATTTTTTTTTTGTAATAGTTTCAAAATTGCACGTGCTCTAGTGCGTGCCGTGGAACGCGTTTTTGTCAAGATGTCTCAGGAAAATTATTGTAGAGCCGCCATTTTGAATTACTTTTTGGTGAAAAAATTTTTTTTTTGTACTTAAATGTATGCTTAACAACATACTGTAAGAGTTTCTTGTTAGCGCCTTTCCATATTTCCAAAAAAAAATCATGAAAATAGCGCTTTTTTTCGGCTGTTACACTGGTGTGGCGAGCTTTTTGCAGAATGTGCTGCTGTTGGCCTCGAGAATCAAATGATAACGTTAGGAAATTATGGATATATGAATCCCATCTTAAATTATTTACATTGACTTCTAAATATTGTAAACATATTACAATTTGCGAATATATCTTGGTTTTCACCAATATTATGATGTAAATATCAAAGGGTAACATAATTTTCGTATGACGGATATAGTCATCAAACACACTTAACTGATTAAAATAAATTCATTTATGCGCATAATTATTTTTCCGTTATGACAAATAAATTATGTTAGAATTAATACACTTGCCAGTATTGCCACAAATTTTTGAAATTTGTATTTTATTATAGAGTGGTATTTATTTATTCCTATAAAATTGTATGTAACTGCATTAATAACGATTTGATTAGACGAAACTATTATGAAATGAATGAAAAATGTATCGTGGTATTTTCTTTTTCTTCGAAATGATTTTTGTTATTTATTAACAAATAATTGTTAGTGCATCGATTTAGGAACCGAGTTTGTTTACTTTTATGGCGGTGTAATTGTAGGAGGTCGCTAATTTGATGAAAATAAGTTCAGGTTTAGAGTGTTGAGTTTCAATTTGAAAATTTGTACTTATGCGCGTAATTATTTTTTCGTTGTGACAAATACATTTTAATATAATGAATCAATTTAGCAGTATTTTTTGAAATTTTTATTTTATTATAGTGCGGTATTTACGTATTCGTATGAAATTGTACGCAAATACATTGACAACAATTTGAATAGACAAAACGAATACGAAATGAAAAAAAATGTATCGTGGTATTTTCTTTTTCTACAAGATGATTTTTATTATTTATTAACGAGTAGCTGTTGGTTCATCAATTTAGGAATTGGGTTTGCCTACTTTTATGTCAGAGATAACTGTAGGTGGTCGCTAATTTGATTAAAATAAATTCAGATTTAGAGTGTTCAGTTTCAATTTGAAAATGCCTACTTATGCGCGTAATTATTTTTTCCCTGTGATAAATAAATTATGTTAGAATTAATAAATTTGCCAGTACTTTTTAAATTTTGCATTTTATTATAGTGCGGTATTTACGTATTCGTATAAAATTGTACGTAACTATTATACATTAACAATAATTTAATTAGACAAAGCCAATACGAAATGGGAGAAATTAAAGATGATTTTTATTATTGTCATCGTGTGCAGGAAAATCGCAATTTATTCGTTTAAAAAGCAGTTTCTTTCTACGTCATTGTTCTTCGGCTCATTAATTTCGAGAAAGCGATATCACGCTGCTTTTTCTTCTCGCTATTCCTAGATCCCATGAAACTTCCACGGCTTGGTGCCAAAGTACACAATTTAACAGAGTTGCACTGAAGTTCATAACTGTGAAAGTTCAACTACGAAAAATCTATACCAATTAAAACTTATGAGAAAATCTCCTCTGGGAGGTCTATCTCAAAATTCACCGCCCTTCACAAATATTTTACACCATTTTCTAGACGATAAAACGATGCAACTTTTCTACCATCTTTTTTCTTTAACTTACTTGTTTTGGAAAATAAAATTGAAATTTTTCCCAGAGCTAATTTTACTACTCTAAACCGAATTTTGACAAACAAAAAAAATATGATCGTTTTGGACAACAAAGTTTTGCAATTTTTTAAATTTTCCAGTTATGAAATCTTCATTGTTAGTGTCCCCTAAAAATTCTTTTTAAAAATGGTGCCAATTTCAGACAAATAAATGCCACGCACACTGATTGATCGGCGAGTGTATTAAAAAGCCATAGCTTTTTTCCCCCGTGAAATTCGCTGACGTCGCGAAAGTTCTTCGGCCCGATGCCAGCACGTTGTTCGAAACAGTAAAATTCGCATTGCGGATGATCGTTATCCACAAAAAATTCTGCCTTTTTTCGCGCGCAAAATTGAAATTTGAATTCAAATTTCACGCGGACGACGAGCAAGTGATTTCGCGGAAAATTTCGCGAAAAAGGAAAGAATGGCGGAAATGACGGACGTTCAAAGGGGGACGCCGACGAAGAGGGTGACAGATAGCCGGGGTTTACCGTAGTTAGCTGTTAGTTCTCCCTTGTTAGCTCGACCGAAGGTCAGTGTCCGTGTAACGAGCAGTAGTCTGTAACCTCGCCGAACTCGCCAATGAAGATTATTTTCGTTCCCGACACCGTTAGAATATTATTTCATTGCCTTCGATCGGCCACGGGGCATCGGAGTAAATCGATACGCTATTGGGATTGTAGGTAGGGTCCAAGGTCGAAGGTCATCTCACCTTAATTTAATTAATTTTACTCTTGACGGTAAGAATTTTGTTTCATTTCATATTCACATTCAAAAAGGAGTAATTGTTTTGAATAGTGTGGTATAGTGTAGATAAAAATGGATTTTTTAATAGAAATTTGATTTTTCTGATGGCAAATTTAAAATGCATAGGTTTTCAGTCGGATTTATTAATTTGGGTTTTAATTCCTTTCGGTATTTCAAATGTTTAATCATCATAAATTTCGGGCCGTCGAAATTTCAGACGTGGTGACATTAATCATTTTTCACAGTAATTTAAATAACTAAAATTATTTTGTCATGTTGACAAAAAAGGAATTAATATTAAATATTCTTCACCTAATATCAATGTGTTGAAAATTCTCACAAATAGCATTAGTATAAATAAAACCGTGTAATAACACAAAGTCAAATTTAGACACTTTTTTAATCTACGTCCCGTTACATTATTTAATATTTAATATTAATTATCCAACACCACGTTTAAAATCCTCATTTCTATCAAATATTCTAAACAAATCATGACGCTTCTTCAGTGAAAAAAAAAACTGACCCGTAGTTCGTTGTGCGAATCACGAAATTTGTTCGAACCAACGAGAAAACACGATTTCCAAGAAAACGAAAGTAAAGTTTGATGGATGAGAATCACATTTGACAAATACGATCGTAATTTACGGCTAACAATGAGAAAGCAGCGTTTGAAATCGGCGGCACTCCATTCCAAGCTGATGTTCAATTCAAGGTTATTAATTAATATGATTGGATGCAGAAGTAGGTTGAGAAAACGTGAGAAGTTTCGAATCTAGTGGACCATCTCTCGATACTTTTGACGGAGCGGCAGTAAATTGGAGAAATCGCGTGCAGAGTGTTTTCAGTAACGAGAATGTTCGGCAAGGCGGTGTGGATATAATTTCCCACTTTATTACACGCCGTTCAAATGAATTATTTATGAGAATTTACCGCATTAACTCGCGGCTTACGAACGAATTACCAAAATTTCTACTTACCTCCGTGCTTCTTCCCTTTGAACCTTTGGATGATTGACACAAAAAATAATAATTATGACCAAAACGTACCCGCATTTACAATTTCTGTCGTAAATTATTTTCTTTTCGCCATATAGCTGTTATATTTTAATTTTGGGATTTTGTATAGGGCGTCTGTTTTTATTCGAAAGAATAAATATTTTTTTTGTATGTGGAAAGTGGGTTTTGGTAGGGATGATTATTTTTTATGGCGGCGGAACTATGGTTTTTTCAATTTTGTTGCTTTAAAGAGAAATGAGAACGTTGGAAATATTTGTCGAACCATTATTATTCTTTTTTATATATGCAAAAATATCTTTTGTAATAAATGCAAGCTGAATGAGACAAAAAAAGAATATAAATTTGCAGTTTGAAACGTGTGCAACGTGCTCAAAACTACTATTTTTTATACCATGATAATTACAATGTGTATAAAAGATACGTAGACGCGGAATATTTTATGCAAATCGTGGTTTTATTTAAACTTTGCAATTTATACAAACACGTACACTGACACTCGTAACAAAGTATTAGAGAGTTGCATAATTTCTGTCTCGTTTATTATTATTTTCAACGTTTACTAATAGTCTCTAAATTAATCCAAGCAGAATTTTTGCTGAATTCTTTGTTATTATTTATTATTCCGATTATAAACATTCTACTGGTTGAAATGTTACCCTTAAAGACCGCATTTATGCAGAGAAGTCGTTTAAAAACCCAAATCAGTCCTCCATTGTTCATTAAAATGTTCAAAAATAAAAAAAACAGTGTAAAACACAGTGAAATTTTTTTAAACAATCGGTGACTTTTATTCAACATTAAATTTGTATATATAATTTATTAATTACCATCTAATAAAGATCACCGATTTAATCGCCTGCAATCGTTGGTAAAAATCTAAAAATTTATTCAAAATAGAAACCGATCTACATAATTTTTAATTATTCTTTTAAACGACACACATTTCTGTTCATTACGATTTCGAATATTTTCGCCATTAATTGTGTCGCACTTCCGGAAGAACGTTCTATTCTCAGTGAAAACGTGCATCCGGAATATAAGGAAGCGGCGTTTCCTTAATCGTGCCCTCGCCTTCCGAGAATAATTTGTCGAGGACTTGTTTCGTTCTAAGCTTTTCTAATCCACCTCACGTGCCGCGTGATAATGAATTCCGTTCGCGCGATTTCATTATACCAAATATGAATCATGCTTTCAAAACGTACGGGATGGAACGGTAATTGATTTTATGCCACGGATCGTGATGAAAAAATGTTACATACTTTGTTCGTGATGTATGTATCATATATGGATTCAGTATTCGTTGTAGAGTGAGGTGCAAATATTATTTTAATGGTTGCCACGCTATTTTTGGGGAATAAATAATAATTTGTGAAATGTACAAATTACTGGGTGAGTCGTATTAAATTACATTATTTTCCGTTACAAGGAATTTCATTTTTTTAAGTTTTTTTTTATAGCAATTTAGGCCGAAGTAAGAAATTTAACAATTATATTTCTCAGCGATCGGTAAATTTATAAGTTTGTACAAATTACTAACGTAAACGGGAATATAAATTCAAGTTTTCTTTACCGAAACAAAAACTCTGTGTGAAATTATTTAACAAATTTTTTAAAGCATTTATGATATATCCACTGAGAGTTTTAAAAAACGCTTCATTTAAAACATTCTGAGATTGTGAAAAATGTATGACGATTAAATAATCTAAAGAAGTGATCAGAGTTTTGAAAGAAACACTGTCAGTAATTGGGAATTTCGAAATTATTACAAAAATTATTTATGACGTATTCTCTCCCCATTTTTAAGTAACAAAATTTGGAAACTTCTAACCCAACAACTACAAAAACTAATTTCTACCAGAATTCATTTTTCATTTTAGAATAATGACAATGTATCCACTATGAAAAGATTTCGAAAAATGAATGATTAAATATAACAGACAATTTCGTCCTGAAAACGAGAGTGCAGAACACCTGGAATATCGACATAATCTTTTCGATTTCAAAAAAATACATTTTACTGATGTAATCTTCAATATTTTAATCATCCACTTTGATCTAATCATTTAACACTAAACCTACCGACAGTTTAGGTACATATTCTTATCGGATCCGAAAAAATGATAACCTTCGCAAATGATTTCAGGCAACAGTTAATTTTGCATAAAGAACTGTATGTTTTTTTATTTTGATTAAAGAAATTAATGTTGAAAGCTATATCGTTGCATATAGGCACAGTAATAACAAATTTGAAAACGGTCATTTGACCCACCTCGGTAGATTTAGTGTTAATCTCCGAAATCTGTTCACAATACTCATACCACGTGGTAACTTCCAAATTATTTATCATACAATAACCCTGACAATTTTACCGAATAAACTCACCATTCTAAAAGACACTTATTTTTTTAAACAATCTGAAACAAATATACACGAGACACATAAATTGATTTATCCGTTAATTCATTCCAGTAATCTAGATGGGAAACGAAGTTCCCTTTGAATAAAAAAAATCTATATATATCGCGGCACCCTTCTATTTCCGTCTCTCTCTCCCTATGAAATATTTATAGAACGCAATAACCCGGTGTGGGAGGGGGGGAGGGGGGTACACTCGCGCACACATGCATCGATTCAATTAGGTTTGTTGAACTTGCTTTTTACTACGTAATTGCGTTCGGGCAAAAGATATCGGATTGCCCGCGAATGGGATACAAACTTCGCCGCAATCGATTCGCCTCGACAAAGACGTAACTCCGACTTTGAATGGCCGTTCATTCATTCCCGTTTTCGTGACTGGCATAACAAGATCGCCGAAACGCTTCTTCCTTTTGTCGCGTTTTTTTTTTCTCTCCACAGTCACACGTCGAGATTCGTATCGGACGGCGTTTCACTCTGTGCGGGGAAAAATTAGCCTTTTTCACTGCAACATTTTAAAGTGGCGCAAAGCTGAAATTATTCTTGGTCATATCACTGAAATAGTAATATTTTAAATCACTTTAAGACAACCTATATGCATTCGTTTGAAAAATAAGAGATTATAATAAATTTCGTAAAACATTGTGTAATAAATTTTATAAAAAATTAGGTAATAAATTTCCTAAAAAATTAGGTAATATATTTCGTAAAAGATTATGTAATATATTCCGATAATAATATTTAACAAATTATTATCAATTACTTATACAACTCTGGTGTGCGGTATTTTCTAAAACAAAACATTTGAGGCATACCTGAAGTGATAAGAGGCATACCTGGAGTGATAAGGGCTAAAATAGCGCCGCACTTTGACAGTCAACGAATTCTCGAATGTAATTGCACTTTTTGTGAATCTTGTGCTAATTTTGCCTACTCTACTTTTTCTGCTGTATGATTCGTACCAAAGACGGGCATTTCCGCGGTAAATTGTTTTGTACTTATGACGAGTATACTCGACGAAAGCAAGGCAAATGTATAGAAAACGTATACAAAAAGTTTTAGTAAATTTCATACGAACTTTCATACAGATTGCTGAAAAGTTTTCATAAAAGTTCCAGGAGTGTAAAAACATTTTAAAGCTACCATAAATGGTTTAGAATCAATAAACAGTATTTGTGACGATCATCGTAATTGCTGGAAATTAATTATAATAAAATGACGAAATATATTTTTCTATATAGTCATAAAAATGTTAGATAATCGCAATTGATAAGAATTTAATTAACGTTTTCTTTCATTTCTCTAAATTTTCCCTCCAAAAGCAAAATCATTTTTGTTTACACATCACGAGTATACTCGTCGTAAACATCGAAATGATTAATATAATAATTATACATAAAAAAATTGAATACAATCGGCACGGCAAATATTTTTTTTAAAAATCAACTTTTCATGTGTTAAGTATGTCCCATTTATTCATGTGCGTATGTACACATATACGTTTCTATTAAAGATATTAATTTGCAAAGGAAGTTAAAAAATCGCCCTCCAATTTCTCGATCGAGTGTAATGCAGTTATTAAATGAATTACACTCGATAGGCCTGATTAAAATGATTCCACACCCATACGACTACTCGGGGAATTCCGCCGTGGGAAAATAGCAATTAATAAGTGATACCTGCGTGCACAGTTGGAAAGAGAGAGCCAAGTGAAAGTGACGAAGATATACACGCGAATAATCAACCGGCTTCCAATTTACATGCAAATAACATGTTTTTCACCTTCATTAGAGACTTATTACCTACTTGCATCAAAGTGCATCGGTGTGCAATGCACTTTCACAATGATAAACTATATTCGTTATTAAATTACCCTTATCACTTTCCATCACAATGAAACATCCCTAATCAAAAGTTTTTATCGATCGTTAATTACAATTAGGCATAAACAATTTCACGGTGGTTTTAACAATCGAATCTAATGAAAAATCGATTATCAAAATTATTACTTTAACACATTCACTGGTAAGCTTAAATTATATGAAGATATTTTCATTGCCATTTATAATTTGAGTGGTATTGTTTACCAAAGTTAACAAATAAATTCTATTTGTAGTATTTTTTTCAAGTTTTCTACATTCGTATAATGATGTCTGTGGTCACAAAAAATTTACTAATTCAATACCCTATATGTCATAACATATTGAAAGTAGGACGAGTATACTCGTCTTGGCAGCGAGTGGGTTAATTACAATTAGGCATAAACAATTTCGCGGTGGTTTTAACGATCGAATCTAATGAAAAATCGATTATTAAAATTATTACTTTAATCGTAACAATGGCGGTAACAATACTAACAATACAAATTAACGGCGGTAATTTTACCGTTTTCATTCGAATTTTCTTTTCCCGCGAAGAAATTGGAATAACTGTGCGTGGGATCTTTTATTTCAGCTCGTTGGTAACACGGAAACCCGACGCTAGCGCGAAAGCACATTATAATCACGCATATAATTAAACGCGCGTGCACCGCGTGTCGTAATTCCGATTTGAATAAAATATTCGCCCGTTTTCCGGATGCGTCGCAATAGCGTCGCGACGGTGGGCGGACGGGACTCGAAACATTTGCATTTCGAAACGGCGGAATCTCTCCGTACTTAGGATCATTTTCACTGATCGATTATGTAACGCGTAAGGTGAAGCGGGGTAAAACCGACCCAGAAATTGTTAAGTTTATTTCAAACTAATGTATTTTTATCTATTCCACTAAAACCTAACAATTTTAGTGTTAGTTAGTTAGCGCATGGTATATTCTTTAAGTTGCAATAATTTGGATTAAAAAAATCATCTAAAACTTATTATATCTTAATAAATTAAAAACATTGCTGCTAGGACGGACTTGCCCCGGAACTGGGGCAAAACCGCACTACCTGTTTAACAAGTATTAAATCTTATTTCTTTCTCATTTTCATGAGAAAGTACGGTATTTCTTCCTCGCGAATCACTTTTATTTCCACTTTTTCCTCGGATTCGGTCATTTAAGGTATTTTTTGGTATTTTATAGTGCTTACTGGCTCTATAAGCAGTCATTCGGCCAGATTTAATTTCTGCCAATGCTTCAGTCAATATTTCCTTCGTATAGTACGGTGTTGTTTTTTTTTACATAAGTTCGGACCATCGTAGGGTTGCAAAAGTATGATCAGTCTATAAAAATCAAAATTAAATGAAATATTATGTAAAAAATAACTTACTTGGCCTTTTATTGCGATCTTCAAGTAAGTTATTTTTTACATAAAATTAATAGAGTGATCGGTAAAAGTTATTTAGTTTATTAAATGAAATAGTTGAGTAAGGAAGAATTAAACTGGAAAAATTAAACATTGGGTAAATTCTAACTATAGTGTATTAGTTCTAACTCTCGAAGTTAGGTTCGACAATTATTTTATCAAAAAGTATAAAAGAACTGTTATATTTTTTACTATAAAAGAAACTTCCTTTACTATACTTTGTGCCTATACAAAGATAAACACATAGATTTGTAAATTATTGCTTAAATTATCGTTTTATAATGCTTACCTCAATCTTTGCTTCGCACCTGAAAACACAACAAATTTTCTAGAACGAATTAAACGGGGGGAACACACAATATATGGCCGCCACCTATGTTGATCATTGAATACTAACCAAAGAAAGATTTCTACATTACAGTTAGTACAATCCAACGTATATTTGAATAAATAACGGTCTAGTGCGGATTTACCCCAGTCCACCTTATTACGCTATAGTTAGGAATAACAATTGCTAATTATTATTACTGTATAAACGAGCTTAATTATATTTCCGAGTATCTGAATAAGTGTTAAAAAAAATAATTAATTACTTATGACCCAAAACATTTATTTAATGACCTATAGATATAACTATTATAATTAATTTTATTAATCATTAATGTGGAATAAAGTTGTGATTAATAAAATACAAAATTTAATCGATTATTCCAAAAATCCTATGGTAGATAATCGCTACAAAATAAATTTTTAAAAAAGTGAAAATTTTGCTGAAAGGTTATACCGTTAGCATAATTTTCTTAAAAAGTATATTTGTCCTTGAGTGTGAACATAATAGTTAATTATTGTTTTTTAAGTGTCTTTGCAATGGATCGTTTACATAGCCGGAAATATAATTACGTTCATCCATATTATGCTAAAGTATCGTGCATTATTCAACATGGTCATTGCCCGCGTTGTTAACGTCACGCACACGTCATCGTTCACCGAAATACAGCACTTTTACTAATTTTTTTTGCGTATTAAATATTTCGGTCGTAAAAATCGGTTAAAATACATATTTTTACGTGAAAATAACGAGTTATGGGTCGATGAAAGGATTTAATGGGAAATAAAAGCTTTTTATTCGCCCATAAAATGTACGAAATGTCATTACATCGAAACAAGGTGTAAATATTTAATAATAATCAATCTCCGAATGGAAATAAACCGACGATGGATTTCCCATGACGGAGCCGCACGTAATCTCCGTCTAAATCCTTTCTTGATCCGGATTATTCTGCTGTAATCTTCATTGAAAATTGGAACCAATTTATCGATCCGTCTTGGTTACATAATTTAATTGAAGCGAACGGGGGGAGGGCTGTTGTCGTTGAAACCGAAGGCAATTTGTTCCGCAATCACGCGAATAACGTACTATAGTAATTTAGATGAAAATTAAAATTATTTAAATAACATTTTCGTAGTCAAAATAATTTAACATAAATTTAATTTACATAATTATATTCATAGATCATATGAATGGAAAATATATGAAACGAGTACTTAAAGGAATAAATAAAAATAATTATAACCATTTAAAATTATTTGTTAAATTACTTACTTCGGCCTATGTTACGATCAAAAAACCTTTAAAAAATGAAATTACATCTAACGAAAAAAAATGTAATTTAAAAAGTAAAATGTAATTCATTCAAAGTAATTTAACAATTATATCTCTGAGCAATCGGTAAATTTACAAGTTTAATATTTAAAAATAATTTCATAATTTATATTTCTAATATTTTTCCGTCTTTTTTCCGCGATATTGTGACAAATATTTCTCCGGCGCCGCGTTTACTTGTTTTTTCCCGCAATTTTATTCAAAACGTTCATCTTTCTGCGAGCGGGTCGCAAATCGGGCAAGATTCTGCATAATTGCATAATTCCGCGGCGGCGGTTTTTGTTTTTGCGAGTTCTCGAGAGTAACGCGATTCTTGCCGCGCACGGTTGGCGTGTAAAAGGGAGCGCGAGTGAAGGGAAGAAGTACGGCCCTGCTCTCAAGGAATTTCCGTAATTGGAGTTTACTGCGTCGAGATGCAGCTTCAGCCAAGTTGCTTCAAAGAGTTCGCGTCAGTATATGTCGCCTATTGTCTTCGCGCACGGCCAGGAGGATGAGTAGCGAGTCCTTTATTCGATTATAATGGAGTAGGCTAGCGATGGTATATATCCTGCTAATAACGATGCTTTATGTTGTGGAGGTATGACAAAGTAAGTCCCGCCCCTCGAGAAGTTGAAACTTTGCTTGTGTTTGAGGACAAGGGAAAGGGGGGAATTTTGGTTGTATTTATTTGTGAGGGAAATTGAAGTTTTAGATGAACTTGTTTATGGAGAAACAATTATTTATATTTCTTATTTTTTACTACTACCATTATTGAATAATTATTGAGATGAAATTTTATTAAATAAATAATAATTTATTAATTTTTATAATGTTTTGATTTAATTAAAACTTAAGTGAAAGTTTTTTCGCGTGGATTTATGAGGAAAATGGAAATTTTAGTTGCAGATATTTAGGACGTAATTTGAAATTTCAATCCCATTTATTTACTGCGAAATTTGAAATTTTAGTAAAATGGAAATTTTAGTTGCAGTTGTTTATGGTGAAAATTGCAATTTTAGGTGAACGTATTTATGAGGAAAATAGAAATTTTAGTTGTATTTATTTACCGCGAAATTTGAAATTTTAGGCGCATATTTTCATGACGAAGATGGAAATTTTAGTTATATTTATTTACTGCGAAATTTGAAATTTTAGGTGTATATATTTCTGACGAAAATGAAAATTTTAGTTGCATTTATTTACCGCGAAATTTGAAATTCTGGCCATATGTATTTATTGCGAAAATAGAAATTTTAGTGGCAGATATTTAGGACGAAATTTGAAATTTCAATCCCATTTATTTACTGCGAAATTTGAAATTTTAGACACATGTGTTTATCACTAAAATAAAAATTGTAGTTGCATATGACTATATGGAAAATGAAAATTTTAGTTTCTATAATGGACTTTAAAGTTTTCGTTGCATTTATATATGTATAACGAAAATTTAAATTTTATTATTATCTGTCTACAACGGAATTTGTAGTTTTGAAATTGAAATTTGACTCGTATTCCTCGTAAGAACAATTTTCTTTGCAATTTACAATAATTTTATCATCATTAAAAGTTGTTGCTTTATTTTGATCTGTGTTGAATTACAATATTGTTTAAAAATACGAACAAATATAAAATAATTCCATCTCGTGAGATCCGTTTACCGAACGTTCAAAATGAACTTCCTGGAAAATAAAAACATAAAGCGACTTCCACGCAAAAGTTTCATTCAACATTTCCGACATACATACATTTACATGCGCAATTCCGTTTGCACACGCAATTCCGATACACTCTACACATAAATGCAGAGAAAAAGTTCGCACCGTTTTTCTACAATAAAACCAACCGTTAAATTTTCAATCTCAAACTTTATTTTAATCGATCACCCCTGCACCGAGAATGACGCTCAACTGTTTCAATATTAGCCCTTTTCCCTAGGCTGTCTCCCCCGAAGGGACAAAATAAGAGGAAAATGAAAAGTCTCAATTCCAAAGGGTTAAAAATTATTAAAAAATTATAGTAGATTAAAAAACAATTTTATAAATTCCTATTTTTGAGTTAAAAATAAAATAGAAAATGAAAAGTGCTATTTGCAGTGGATTATAAAATATTGAAAAATTATAGTAAATTAAAAAACAATTTTATAAATTCCTATTTTTGAGTT
Source organism: Mimumesa dahlbomi (assembly GCA_917499265.3). NCBI lineage: Eukaryota > Metazoa > Arthropoda > Insecta > Hymenoptera > Crabronidae > Mimumesa > Mimumesa dahlbomi. The sequence continues at coordinate 6,011,035 of OU824120.1, read as the reverse complement.
AAAAATAAAATAGAAAATGAAAAGTGCTATTTGCAGAGGATTATAAAATATTGAAAAATTATAGTAAATTTTTAAATAATTGTAAAATTCCTGTTTTCGAGATAAAAATTAAAATAAAAAAACGTGTCGAACTTTTCTATTATTTTCCGAATATTTAGCCGATTGGACAGCCTCTAATAAATATATTCAAAATTAATTAGTCCCGACTTAACGTTCCAGAGGCATTTATTATTTATTACTTCTCGCACGCCTGTAATGTTCGTTAATCAAAGGTGCAGAGTTTGCGTGGGCGTAACCGCGGTTATTTCTATCGTTACTTCGATCGCGCTCACTTTGAAACGCGCTTTGTCCACCGCTGCACAATTTTATTTTATTTTTTTTATTTTTTTTATTCGCCGACCGGTTTATGAAGACGTCCGAAGGTAATTAAGCGCAATTAAAATATTCGAATGAGATTTATCACGTGTCACGCGACTATAATTTCCATTCATTAAGGGATGCTGCCCCGAGCGAAACCATAAGATTCTTATTATATCTTCAACCGCGACGACAATTCAACTCGTCCTGTATAAATTTTTTGTGCTTTTTTTTTAACCACGAGGTACTAAATTTTCTGAAATTACTCGTTTACCACGTGACCTGTTGTAACACTAAATGTACCGACATTTTACATATACCTATTCGTACCATAAGGGATCATATAACCCTTTATAAAATAAACGTTGACTTAAAGAATAAAATTCGAAATATTCCTAATTTATTTAAAAAAAAAATCACAAAAGGGCTTGTGATTCCTAATAAAAATAATAATCAAACATGTATCTTTATATTTATTAGTAAAATTAGCAATTAATTACATTTTTTAAATATGATTAGTTTCTTTTTCGTATAAGTAGTCAACTTTGAAAATGTCATTTGACCACCTTGGTACATTAAATATTAAATACTAAATATTAAATATTAAAAACGTATTCCTATAAAACCCGTAAAATGACAACTTTTACCATTAAATTCACGTAATAATTAACTTTGCGTAAATAAATGTATTTTTCTAAAATTGTTTAAAAACTGCCATTTAAATTGATGTTGGTTCATTTAGAGAAAACCAGAAATCTCGGGTTGAAATTCGCAGGCCCTGCGGGATTACAGGGAGGGGGTAATTAAATACAGAAGGGCCCAAGTACATATAATTTTCTTCGCCCGTGATTAATTAAACACCGGTGGAAGTCCCGGTGTATAATATTTATCACGCGTCACCCACCCGCAATGTTCATTAATCAAGGAAGAAGAGACAGACAGAAAAGAGAACCAAAGTGGGCGTCGACCAAGGAATTCCGCGATCCTCGTTTCCCTCCGTAACTTTCCTTCCGCTATTGTTCCGAATAAAACGTCGGGACTCATTCTTGCGTCGCGTGAATCATGTCGCGACGCAAAATGAAAATCCGCGGCTTTCTGGAAATTGTCTCGGGAAATGTGGGGAAAACTGTGTGTACATTTATTGATAACCGTTTAATTGCAAAATTATTTATAGATATAGATAGATATTTAAATTTATTTGCGTCCTTGGGATGGACCCTTTAAGGACAATGAACAAGAAAAAGATAATACAAAAATAAAATACAATTAAAATAAAATTTAAATTTAAAGTATACAAAGACTATAGGCTAAGGAGAGAAACAGAAATATGAAAAGAGAATAATGAAGGGGTGAACAGATAACGGTGAAAATGAGAAGACACAATGATAAGAAATGATAGATATGAAAAGCAGACAGGGAAGTACGGGAATTAATTTTGGCAATCAAATTTTGGAAATTAATTTGTGGAATTTATTCGATGATTTTCTTTGTCATTTGTTGTATAAAGCTTGTTTTGTTACGTATTTATTCGAAATAGTTATTGTTCATTATATTTTATAATTTGGGGGGAAAGTGACAAAGCAGTCGACGGTAAATAATGAAATGTTCATAAATTGGAATTTAGTAATTAGAAAATGAAAATGTCAATTGTGTTAAACAAAAACGAACGATAGAAAAAAATATTTTCAATATAGAAGTGTATTCGATAGAAATGTCTTATTTTATAAATACATTACAGAAATGATATTGTGATTTAAAAAAATCGAAGAGGTATTTTTTAAAAATAAATCTATTTAAAAACCGCGTGAGTCACACTTCGTAATTATTTCTTTCGACTTCCTTTTCCCGAATAATTTCAAAAATTTTTTCCATCGTACAAGTCAAATTTTGCATCTAAATTACTCAAGAAAAATAAGACAAAAAATATAATCAAAAAACTGCATTCACGTATTGACCGATTACCAAATAAAAAACACCGACCACACTAATCAGAGACACTCATCAAATAAAATAAACAAGTAAATCAAACAAAAAATACGTAACAACTCGATGCGTAACAAATTACAAAACCTGTTTGAAATCAAACTCAACGATCGCGAAAGCGATTAAAAAATTTCACCTTAAATCCATCTCAACCCATTCCAAATAAAAAAAAATAAATAAAAAAAATAAACAAGACTTTCACGCGGTGCATGGGGCCGATAATTAATTGGACACGATGAACGTCTGTCGACTACTTGAAAAATATTTATGGCGTGTCGCCCTCCATAATGCTCACTAATCCGAGGAATTAAAAGGGAGAGGAGAGGAGAGTGGGCGTGCATTGGCGTCGGGCTGGTGGGTTTTCTATCATTGCTTCAAGTACTCCGCCCCTGTCTCGTTGTAATGGTGCATCGCGCTGTTACATACTGTCACAATAAGGGGGATGCAAGTATTGGTTCGCCACAAAGGAGACACGACGTACAGTAAAGCCTCTTTTTATGCGGTAGATAGGGACCGTACAAAAGAAATCGCAGAAAAAAATATTCACAAATTTCATAAATACTTACAATAATAAACAATTTTGTACAACATAATACAAAAAATTCTTTTTATGCGGTAGATAGGGACCGTATAAAATAAATCGCAGAAAAAAATATTCAGAAATTTCATAAATGCTTACAATAATAAACAATTTTGTACAATATAGTACAGAACATTTTTTTTATGCGGTAAATAGGGACCGTATAAAAGAAGTCGCACTTAGAAAATATTCAGAAATTTCATAAATATTTACAATAATAAACAATTTTGTACAACATACTACAGAATTTTTTTTTATGCGATAGATAGGTACCGTATAAAAGAAATCGCAGAAAAAAATATTCAGAAATTTCATAAATACTTACAATAATAAACAATTTTGTACAATATAGTACAGAACATCTTTTTATGCGGTAAATAGGGACCGTATAAAAGAAATCGCAGAAAAAAATATTCAGAAATTTCATAAATACTTACAATAATAAACAATTTTGTACAACATAATACAGAACATTTTTTTTTATGTGGTAGATAGGGACCGTATAAAAGAAATCGCACTTAGAAAATATGACAATTATTTAAGATATACATGAAAAACTGTATCCAAATAAAATAAATAATTAAATTGACCTTTAATCTCACTATAAAATGAGTCCTTAATCACGTGAATCGTGGATAAAACTCGGAATACGAAACGTATGTATGCTACTTGAATATAATAGAATGTGCATTGTCGAGAGATTGTGTAAAACAAATGAACAAAGTGTCTTAACACTATTTCTACCAATAGGTGTCAAAAGACACCTTTCAAATTTTAACTTAAAATCATTCGTTAAGTTGAATCATTTCTCCACAATTAATTTGTTGACTTTTTATACAATAATTGTTAAATTATCTACATTTAACTGGTAATTTGAAATCCCAACAGTTTTGGCAAATATTTACAGTCAAACGAAAAGGTTTCAAAAGACACCTTTTGGTCGAAATAGGTATACACATAATCGTGGTAGACATAGTGTTAAATTTATCTGGCTATAGAACGACCCTTTTAAAAAATTATATTTTTCTAACATGATAATTAGGAAAGAAATTTCATACTTAAAAAATGACAAACTCATTTGTGTGTGTGTACGTTTTTTTTTTTAACAAAAACATATTAGAAAATAAATTTGATGAAAGATTGTTAAGATTAATTTTAACAATTATTTTAAGATTAAATTTTACTTTATTCCAATATTATGAATATTATGAATCTTATTTTTGTATTAATTATAATTACATGTGAAATAATTCCAATTCCAGGTAAAATTAAAATATAAACTTCAGGATGAGTGGTGCCAATGCCCTTGAAATTCATATACCGCATAAAAAAAAAATCGTACGAAACAAATCGCACAAAAATAAAATTACATAAATAAGGACCGCATAAAAAGAGGTTTTAGTGTATATATACGTCCCTGGCATCGATTGTCGGATGGGAAATAACCGGCCGGAGAAACGCGATCGTACGAACAAGTCCTGAAGGGGACTTTCCGCGATTCATCGACCCGCGAATCCTTTTTTGTGTCGTCGACCCCTACCCGGCGCCACTGGCTCTAACTATGACGACTGTGAGTAATAATGCGGGAGAATTTCATCCCCCATACGGTTACAGAAGGGCGTAGTTGATGGTGGAATGATGGGATAAATAAATGTTGAAGAAGGGAGGCAGGTTGAAATCAACGTATTTATCGATCGGTGAGAGAAATTAAGAGTGGAGTGATTTTACGTGTATCGTAATGAACGGAATGAATTACGTAATGCAAAATTCTACCCCCATAAGATGAGAGAAGGGTGTAGTTGATGGCTAAACGATGGGATAAATAAATGTTCAATAACGTACTCGAGTTGAAATGAAAGGTATTTGCAGATCGACGAACAAAATTAGAAAAGAATAATTTTAAAAATTAGGAGTGGAGAAATTTTTAATTTTTAATGTAGAATTCCACCACCATAAGAGGAGAGAAGGGTGTAGTTGATGGTTAAACGATGGTATAAATAAATGTTGAAGAAGGGACGCGAGTGGAAATCGAAGTATTTTCCGATCGATGAAAAAAAAATAGGAGTGGAGGCATTTTACGAACGAAATGAATTATGTAATAGGGGAGAATTTTACCCTTTATACGGTGAGAAAAGAACATAGTTGATGACGCTGGGATAAATTCAAAATGTTGAATATTTTGGAATAATGTTACTATCTTAAAGATCGAAATTAAATATAATCTATTCTATACATAAAGATAATATTTATGAATTTAAAAAAATATGAAAATTTTACAAAATACAGAATTATTTATGGACTAAGAAGAATGGAATTCCTGGATAAAAATAAAAATAGCACGAATAATATAATATAAATAATGAATTTAATTGCGCAAAACACGGAATATCCCCATTAAAAACTAATCCCGATAAAAAACAAAATTAGTATACGCAAAAACTACACAACCCATATTAAGAAAGATTGAATCTTTTTACGCAAAAAACACAGTACCAGCACCAAGGCAGAATATTAATCCCTACAATCACGTAATATTAATCGCACGATGCGATAACGACACTTTCTATATATCAACGTTCATCTGAAGTCTGCTGATAATATCAGTCCGCGCGGATAACTATCTATATCTCGCGTCAGATTTGCCTATTAAGAGAACCGCGCGCGGCTATAAAGCAGACATTTTTGCCGCGAAATACAACTTCCTGGCCATTAATCCTAAACAACAATCTGCCGTGCGTTCTCCCGTCTCCGCGACGTCGACGTCGATGATTCATCGCCACCCCGAAGCGCCGTCGAAATCTCGTCGCAAGTCTACCGGATGTTTTTTTTTGTATTTTTTTTTTTTATTTCCGAGAACGTTCGATCAAACTTCGTTTGTACCAACGAAAGAAAGGTATTTTATTTAAATGTGCCATGAAGATTTTCGCGAAAATCATTTCCCACTTGCAGTGAATTATAATAACTTAACATCGATTGAAGCATAATTTTTTTAGCATCCCTTTTTTAAATCTTATAGATAGATAGATAGATAGATAGATAGATAATGTATTATGCGTCCTAGGGATGGGCCCTTTAAGGACGACGAGCAAGAGACAAAACAGAAATACAGAGTAAAATATGTAAATTAAAATTAAAATTAATATTAAAATTAAACTTAAAATTAAACCTAAAATTAAACTTAAAATTAAACTTAAAATTAAACTTAAAATTAAACTTAAAATTAAACATAAAACTAAAATTAAAATTAAACCTAAAATTGAACATAAAATTAAAATTAAAATTAAAATTAAACTTAAAATTAAACTTAAAATTAAACTTAAAATTAAACTTAAAATTAAACTTAAAATTAAACTTAAAATTAAACATAAAATTAAACTTAAAATTAAACTTAAAATTAAACTTAAAATTAAACTTAAAATTAAAATTAAAATTAAAATATAGAGAGAGGCTAAGAACTTGTAAGAGTGCAATTGGCATTTTTGGATAAAATTAGATTGAAATAGTAGTAGTGATGAGTATAGAAATCCTGGGAAGTATTAGCGATAGATGACCAACCATATTTATAAAACGAATTTACTTAAAATTGAAAATCAGATGTCAACAAATCAAGTGCAACTTTTTTTTTAGCCATACCCTCGATGTGACAAACAAAAAATTGTTATATAATATTATTTCTACCTAAAAAGTGGTATTTTTAGTTTAATTAGGTATAGATCAATACCATAATCAAAATTAAGGGTACTGATTAATTAAAAACTGACGCGAACGAAGCAAAGTTGAGTGCCGTGCGGAGAAATAAAAAATATCGAAGTTGAGTCGTAATAAATTTCCTAGCATGCATCAAATTAATAGGTGAAATCTAACATTCGAACACAGTCGCTAATAACCCTAGACGTTCATGCGACTATAAAGAAAAAGAAGAAGAAGAAGAAGAAAAAATATCGAAGTTGAGTCGTTTGCGTAGGTAATCTAGTCGCACATATTCGGTCGGTCGAAATGAGATTCTAAGTTTCGAGACTCGCGCGGCACTCGATGTCCATTCTAATCTCCATTTCCGGTGACTCTTGGCCTGGAAACACATGTTTCATTATTCCGGCGCATCGTTGCATGTAATACCGGGAACACCGTCTGCCCGTCTATTTTGGCTTCTGGATTTAATTCAGCTACGTGCTTTTATCTCCACTGATTTCCACGCGGTTTTTATTAATACTAATTCTGGCGACGATTTATGTACACCTGGAACCCTTTTCACCCGTTTTTTCTTTCTGAATTATTAAAAAAATTCTGGCGAAGATTTAGGTACAGCTGCAATCCGTTTTTTGCCCATTTTTTTCTGAATTATTGACACTAATTCTGGCGAAGATTTAAGTACACCTGGGACTCTTTACACATTTTTTTAAATTATTAACGCTAATTCTGGGGACGAGTCGCGGACACCTGGGTAATTTTCTTTTAATATTAAAGCTAAATCAGGTAACAATTTATGGACACCTGGGAATATTTTTATATGTTTTTTTATATTTTAAACATTAGGTATATTATTAAAATTATGAACAATTTGTGTGAAAAGGTAATTATTTTTAGATATTAAAGATAAATCAGGTGACAATTTATGGACACCTGGGAATATTTTTACATGTTTTTTTTTTTATATTTGAAACAGTATATTACTAAAATTATAAACAATTTGTGTGAAAAAAGTGATACACATGGGAAATATTTGTTTACGAGTTTTACGTGGTTTATTTAATAACATTTGGTTACACCTGTTTGATTTTGTAATGTTCTATTTTACGTGTCGATTAAACAGAATATTAATAATAATTATTGACAATTAAATAATGACAATAAATCACATTTACTATCATTTGCTTGAGTTTAACACAAGTTTGATACTTTTCAAAGGACTTTTTTTCACGACTTTTTACCTTGTGGTTTACTAATCGTTAAATTTAAAGTTTTTAAACATTTTATTATAAAAAAATTCTCACGCTGACTAAAATAGAAAACAGATGGACAATTGCATAATAAACAAATAACATTCTGCACTGTAAACATTAGTATTTGCCACGCTTTTATAAATTTTATCTAAACACGTATTATACAAAATAAAAAAATTTAACAGTTCAATATCGAACTTCTGATTTTCCATTATCATAGTATGTCACTTATTCGGACCTTTATTTACTTTTTACAGTGCTTTTCTTTGCATGCAAAAAAATTTGATTTTAAAGGCCACCACATTTTTGCCTTAAAATTTTCCTGTATTAAAATTTAATAAACTGTTAATATTATCCGAGCAATAATTGCCATTTCTCTGTTACGTAATTTCAATGAAATACTCAGAACTTCGCTTTTGCAAGATTTAAATCTGCATGACACTCGTTAATAAGCACAAACGTTTGCACGCGAGATTTTTTAAATACGTGACGTCTGGCGAGATACCTTCGATTGATAGCAAATGATTCGACGTCGATCAGCATAGAAAAGGTGTGCGAGAAAGTGATCGATCAGATACGGAGAGTCATAGGCAAAATATGCAGCTGGGAATTGGAGATTTAGGCCGCACACCAAAGTGGCATGCAATTTTATCCAATTAACTAGCTTAACCTGGCGCCAGAGGTGTGAAAATGTTGATTTTATCATGTCTACAATTTATTATTCTATAAATAGCTAAAAATGATTTTTATGAATACCTAAAAAGATTATTTTTTCAACACCTATAAAGACTCATAAATGATAAACCTTAACTGGCTAAAAATCGATCAAATTATACTAATTTAATAAAGTAATTATACTAATTTAAATTATACTAATTTGATCGTTTTTTAGCCAGTTAAGGTTTATCATTTATGATTATATTCACGATCGTTAAAATTGATATTATTATACCTATAAAGATTATGTTTTAAACATTTTAAAAGGATTATTTTTGAAATATTTAAAAATGATTATTCTTTGAATATTTGAATCGTATTCTGTTTAAAGGGATAAGTTCAGTACTTGGAAAAATGATTTTAAGACTATTTTAAAAACCAAGTAACGATGTCTGGTTAAAACTAGCATTAACCAATTTTTTTTTAAATCAGAATTATAGCAGTTTCAATAATAACGACTTATTTTATACTGGAGTCGGTAGGCGCAATACTGCCAACGTGATCTACACATTTTATCTTTCTGCCTAGCAAACGATAACGCACCGTGATAATTTTAATAACCACAAGCCTTCCTAGAAAGATGACTAATCGTATAAAAAAGAATTCGTGGATATCGATGTACTGTTTTTTTTTAGATGAAAAATATCATACAGACAGATTGAACCCACAACATTTTTTAATGATTTCTATTCGAACGCTAAAAGTTGGAAAGGTTTTTCCAACTAATTGTAAACTAAAATAACTGATTACACATTCACAATAACTATAATTTTATTCTAACAAAATATTATTCTTTATCATTGATGTATAAGTAATTATTTTTATTTAACAATTTCAATTTACCTACTCCTTTGTCGATCGTTTTCAAAACCGAAAAATTCTAATATCACGAATTATAAAAATATGTTTCGAAAAAAAGAATGAGGGAGGATAATAAATTTATCGATTTAAGTATTTATAAATAGACACATAATTACAAGGAATTTTACAAAATCATTTTCACTGTTTTCGAAGTTCTAACGTTAAAACAATTATCATTACGCAACTTAGGATTTTTTGACAATATTTTTTCCATGAAATAACTCGAACCTTTCTAACGATCGTTAATGTATTACTAAAGAGCCAAAGTTCGATTAATTAAAATTGCTCTACAGTCAATTAAAATTGCTCTAAATTGATAATGAAAACAAATGAGTCATCGCTTACCCATCCACAACGAGGAACAAGTTATGATATCGAAAAAATAATTCCAACGTTTCGGTCTCCATTGGATCCTCTTCAGGGAATTTTTTTCCAAACTCGATTCATCGTTGTGGATGTAATTTGTTGAAACCAAATGGTATGGTCATTGTTTTTTTTAACACGTTATTGCAAATAGCTGCTATAATCGTTCTGCACATTTCCATTAATAAGCAAATGAACATCATTAGTACGAAGTGGTCTAATCAATTTATTTGTTAATTATTCAGTAATATATCGAAAAAAAAGATGTTTAATTCAGTTACTTTAATGATCGTATATTAATACTAAGAAAATAAGCAATGGTTTTATGGCCATTGAACGATCAATAAATGTTATGATTAAAATTATTAATTAAATATTCCTCACCATCCACAGTAAGGAAACAAGATTTAATACTGAAAAAAGTACTTTCTATGATTGGGTTCCCTTTGAACCATCTTCAGAAAATTCTTCATACTCAGTTCCTTTTTAAAAATAGACCAAAATACAGGAATCAACAACCAAAATAAAATCGAGCAAATAGAAACAAAAGTTAGAGTTATTATTATTTTCAAGAATGTAATTCTAAAACGCAATTCATTACATTTGGTATTAAAACTCAATAAAAGTAGTAACATTCCAGATAACACATCAATTCCGTTTTATGCAATTTTTTATGCTAACAATTCGAAATATTAACACATTCACCGCCAAGCTTAAATTATATGACGTTATTTTCATTGCCATTTAGAATTTGAGTGGTATTGTTTACCAAAGTTAACAAATAAATTTTATTTGTAGTATTTTTTTTTCAAGTTTTCTACATTCATATAATTATGTTTGTGGTCACAAAAAATTTACTAATTCAATACCCTATATGTCATAACATATTGAAAGTAGGACGAGTATACTCGTCTTGGCAGCGAATGGGTTGAAAAAAATGTTTACCTGCGTTTTTACCACACTTATCAAACGACCCGTGTATTAATGAGCCCTAGAGTTAAAATAGTTTAATTATAAAAAATCGACGTGTACGACGAGTCTGGTAAGTTAGAGAGAGAACGTTATCTGGGGCAAATGTAACCCAAGGATTCTCTATTTCCAACGCCGGCAATCCTGAGTTTACGACTCGCCGAAGACATCCTGCCGGTAATGAGATAATCGCGCGATTTAAAGGGAACGAATTCGCGACGATCAGCCGAGCCACCCTTTTTTCACCCGGTGCTTGCTAAGGAGAAACGGAAAGCGGAAATTAATCCGCGCGATAATTAGACCGTGAAGGTTTCATGAGCCTTTAACCTTTTGCAGACGAAGTTATTTTTCTATTTTGTTGCCGATGATTTGTTGTTAGTGTTTTATACGTTTTATTTTGAAAGCTATACTTACTTACTCCGTGGGACGGTTGTTTTAGTGCTGATTATTTTAACACTATTTCTACCACGATTGTGTGTATACCTATTTCGACCAAAAAGTGTCTTTTGAAACCTTTTCGTTTGAATGTAAATATTTGCTAAAACTGTTGGGATTTCAAATTACCAGTTAAATGTAGATAATTTAACAAATATTGTAGAAAAAGTCAACAAATTAATTGTGGAGAAATGATTCAATTTAACGAATGATTTTAAGTTAAAATTTGAAAGGTGTCTTTTGACACCTATTGGTAGAAATAGTGTTAAAGAATTTGTTTATTTATATTCGCCACCGCTGACGTGAATTCACGTCATTTTGAAAATAGCCAAGCAATGGTATAAATCTTTTTATTTTAAATAATACATAATTGCAGCATTGATATCTAGAAATAAATTTTGTGATTTTTATCCTTGATTTAACGATACAAGTTTAGGGTAAACAGCTTCAGAATTTCATTATTTTCATCGGTACTCAGTATTACAAACGGAAAGAATTTTCCAGTAGCAAATGTGTCAATAGTATTATTGAATGTGGATGTCAAACTTTGGTGCAGCTTATTTTTTTGGAAATTATAGATTTGTTCAGTAAAAGATGAAAAAATTTCTGTAAATATGGGATAAATTATGTGTGAAACCGTTTTTTATATTTTGGTTACTGTTTTTAATTTTCGAGGCTTTGAAATCGTTTGAAAGAATTTACAGAATATAAAGTTGGCTTTTTTTCGCACAATTTATTTTTTGTTTTTTTTTCCTCGGTTTGAAGTAAACTTTGGGATGAAAGAAAATGAAATTAGGCTTCCCATATGAATTAATTAGAACATAAAAATTTATTTAACAAAGTTACTATAAAACAGGACAATAAATTCGTTTGCGTTATATCTTCCTAATCACGAATAATACAATTAATTCGCAAAACAGATAATCAAAACGTTCGCCATTATTATTCCAAAATCATTTCATTATTCAAATAATTCTCATTTTTTGCAAATGGTACGCTGAGATATATCATCATGATTGCTGTTTGTGTTCAATTAATAGTCATTTGTCTCTCAATTTCATACTACAGAATATCTGTACCATTTTCATTGTGTTCTCTTCAATATCAAATTTTCCTTAATTTTCATTGGTCGATTTCGAATTCCCTCTGTGTCGATTGATCCTCTATCCTCAGCTCATCGCTCATTGGTTCAGATTATTATCGTATTGTTCACCTTCCCCAAGGTGGTTAACAATGTTCGCAATTAGTTTCCGTATTTGCGCCAGTTCCTCTTCATAGTTGGTAAATTCTATATCTTTTTTTATTTTGAGTATCTGTTTGTTTATTCGCAGGAAGAATGAGCCTTTTGACAAAGGTTCAAATATCAGAACTGAAATTTTAAGGACTTTTTAATAGTAAACTTTCCAAGGCCGATTAAAGGATAGTTTTTATATATTTTTATTAAAATGTCGGCATGCGACGTTATTTTCTTTAATTAATATTAAAATAAATACATTTCTTTATGCGAAATTAATTATTTCCTCAATTCAATTGTAAAAATTGTCATTTTTACGGGTTTGATTGGATATTTATATAAATTGTCGGTAGATTTTGTGTTAATTAATCCTTGACCTTCGTTCCAAATGGTACCACGAACATTTTAAATTACCCGAAACCTAGAAAACTTCTCAAAGATAAAGAAAATTAGATTTCACAGGGATTCTTTCCTGTAGCTGTAAACTTAACTGTTAATTACCTGTAATACATGTGCTTTAGTTGATTACTACGCAGACTAATTAGTGTATTCCCCAAAATTCATCAGTTATACCAGTATGGTAACACATATTCAGTGAAGAAATTATTAAACACGTGATTTCACTTTAATTTCTCAAATTTCTTTCATTTTTCTAACTTTCACTATTTTAGAATATTTTTTTTCGCAACCAAATAGCCAGTTTTAATTTCTCTGTATTATAAAATATATTACACATTTAAAACAGTAATTTAAAAATGTCCCGTGTGGTTAAGTTCTATTTTTGCTTTTTTCCAAACGTGTCGATATTTTATCGATATCCAATAATTATTGTCATTATGATGGGAACGTGCATCGTAAATAATTTTATGGCGGTGATTTTCGATGGTCCACTTCGGTATCGATTACTTTCGATAGACACCGGTGATTGCTTTCGAGGTTTGTTGGCTTTCTTAAGTGCACGTTTCGAAGGGCTCGTTCACCCCACAGGAAGCTTTTAACTCGATCGACGTGTAACACTCAATAACAGATACATTTGTACCACTTTGCAGCGACAACTTTGTGGTCTCCGACGTTCGGAGACGCGAAGTGACAATTTTTTTTTATTGACCTCGTTAAAAGTTCACTGGAAAATCAGGGCAATTCATTTTGTGCGTGTGTATGTCGTTAATTTTCTAATTTTGTCATTTAATAATTTTTTTTAATAATCTAATTTTGTCTAATTAAGACATTTGACATTCGTTGACGAGTAAAAAAAATTAAGACACCTTGGTTTTTATGATCAGGATCGCAAATTAATTTCTCACGCGTTTTAGCAAATTTTATTAAAATGTTGAATCTATTTGTAATTTATATATCTCAGTTTGGAATTTATTAATGCAATACACAATCATCGGGTTTCTATATTTCAAAATTTTAAATAATAATGTTTAATAAATACCTATCAACTATTTTGTTTTAACCAATTATTTCTCGAAATTCAAAATAAATTGATTTTTTTCCTAAAAACTAGTAAATTTCGAGTTAAAAAAATTCTGCAGACGCTTTGAACTAAATATTCCAGCGAAATTAACGCAAGTTCGTCGCATTTTATTGATCGCCGGAAGCTAAAGGGTCTCCCGTTAATTTTCCCCGGGCAAATTCAAATTGCTGCGAGAGTAATGAGCAAAAAAAAACAGTTCGGAATAATCGGGAGTGAATTTCACTTCGGTGCACGGGAGTTCAGACGATCGCAAACCGTGACCGTGCAAATATCGCCCTGCCTCCGGAAAATTACGGCTTTTCCACCTTCGTTGCGAATAAGTGTCTGTTGCAAAACGGAAATGCTTTTCACGGGAGTTACGTTGCATCGCTGAAAAACGCAAGTTGCACCGATCACCGAAGGAGAACGTGTGTGTTTGCTTTCTCTGGGGGCAAAGGATTGCGTGAAAAATCGAAATACACTTGGGAAAGTTAATTAGTAACTTTGATATCACTCCCGAAACGATAAAGATACTTTGAGTCATGTAGTATTTTTTTTGGTGAATAAATAATTTTTTGTCGTTTTATATGAAAGGTGTAATTATGCAATTATTTTTTATACTAAGTTTACCTTAATTTACATATGTATATATATTTATAGCTAAAGTTTTTTCCGAAACCAGAAGATAGGAAAAATTAGATTTGCGATTACCTGTTTTATTAATGTAAATTAAAATTAATTACAATTTTCACATAAAATAGGGCAAGAATTTTCTTGAAGAATATTTACAGAGTTTTTTCAGAGGGGTTAAAATGACATTTCGGTAAACCTAGTGTTAATTTGTATAAACTGTTTTTTACTTACTTTTTTTATTAAAGATTTAGATTTCTTAATTTTGTATTAAATGTTTCAACATTTTGGAGATTTTTTGTTGAACGAAATTTTGGAGAATTAAACGACACACGTTGCAGTAAAAATATGGATTTTTTTTTAAGTTTCAGAATCCTGGTTTATTTTAATTATTAGGGAAATTATATTAATTGAAGGGAATAAAACGAAATGAAAGTTGGTGAGGTACATTTATTCAAATGTGTTGGTTCTATGTAAATAGCTGTCACACTATGTATATTTAGGAAAAAAAGGTTGCATATTCAAAACCCTTGCACAGTAATTTTCTTTAAAGTGTAAATCAAAATTTGCATAATTTGCGCCAATGCGCTTCCATAAAAAATTCGTCTTTCGTAAAATTGCGATGTTTATAAGATTCAAAGTTTCCTCCCGAACCATTAAAAAAATATTAAATGTATACTGGAATAAGAACCAAAAAATCTATAAATTTAAACAATTGAAAGATCAATTTGCGACTGATAACTCCTGCTTTATTAAACAAATTTATAAAATCACATAGACGCTTATTATACAGGGTGTCCCATTCGACTCGATTAGCTCAAATTTATCTGCCAATTTTTAATATAAACAAAATATATCTTGGAAGTAATTTATAGTCGCATTAGTATTTATCTCGATACGATCCATGTATTTTTTTTTTTAAAGCGAGCTGCTAACTTTTGTTACACAATATGACGATGAAACCTTGAAACAAAATCAAGAAAAATGTGTTACATAAAGAATTTGTTAATACTTCGTTAAAATGTTATAACAAAAATATAAAACAAAACCCCATAAAACTGGCCATACACTATATTTATTATTTAATCAAAGTGAATTAACACACGACATTAATTAATATTCTTGTTTCTATATTGTTTCACAGTTGTTCTACATCATTCTAACAAAGTGTTTTCCTCCGTCGTTTTTTTTTCTCATTTCCATTTATAGAACACTCGCTCGCAAGGTTTAGCGTGAGAAACCGGAGACACTTTGTGTAATAAGTGTGTACGTTAAATACTCTATTATGAAGATTAAACACACACACATTCAGCTATGTTGTAATTAAAATCTAGATTCTTCCGCCATATTATTTATCTTTTAATTAACTGCAACGTAGATACGATGGGGTAAAAATTATTTGAGCAAGTTTATTCAAATAAAATGACTCACCCCGCAACACCAACTTGCTTATTAATGACGAAGATTAATTACCATGCTTGCTTTGCGTCGTTTGTTTACGTTACTCCGAGTACTTGTTTGTAATCGCGTGCAAACCATGAACACACACACACACATAGTACTACCTGTTTGTGTACGTGTACGTACACTTTCTAAATAAAATCACAATATTGTGATTACCAACATGTCTAACAAACGATTTATTTCTCCTCCTATTAACATCATATTACGAACGAAATTTATACCTTTTCCACATTGTAAATTTATCAGTAATAAATACTCGAACTTATCGATCTAACTGATAAACTTTATCGGGAAAAAACAAACTGGAAAATCTATTCGAAATATGCATGTTTTTTCCTCATTTAAATTGATTCATTAAAACAAGAGATGAGCCGTTTATTTTGAAAGTGGCCTAACTCCATTTATCTTCAAATCGAGATAATTAAGGGTTTGCGTTTCAATGAATTTAAAAATGTACGTATAGGATACTAATGAGTCACACTGCTTAAGTGTATCTAAGGGTGTTAAATTTATAGTTCCTATTAAAATAGTAGAAATTATTAAGTGAATAATATGCGTTTTCTTATCAAGAATGGAGTTAGGCCACTTTCAAAATTAACAACCAGATTCATTATAAAATTTGAAGGTGCCCAAGTCCATTCAACATAATTTAAGATGCTTCAAATTGAAAAAAACAATACTGAATTTATTTTACATATCTTTAAAACACTTCGGAAACAAAATTGATGCGATTCAAAACATTTTTTAACTACTTAACGTACAAAATTACAAACATATATTTATTACAAAACAATTTACTACTCATCTAGATTTTGTGCGTGTGAAAGGGATTTGAAGAAATCATGATGTTCCGGTGGTATATATCGGAATAGGTCAATTATGTCCTTGAATTTTGCTGTTCCAATTTGTCTGATATTTTTATACAGTGGTGTCAATACAATATTTTCGAACTTTCTTGGTCTACCCCGACGTGGTAATAAATTCAGGACTTTAAAATTCTCATTCTCATTCATTGATGTCTTGTTCTGTTCTTTCCCATGGGTGAAATAATTTCTAAAATTTAATATTAAATCCATTTATCTTCAAATCGAGATAATTAAGGGTTTGCGTTTCAATGAATTTAAAAATATACGTATAGGATACTAATGAGTCATACTGCTTAAATGTATTTAAGGGTGTTCAATTTATAGTTCCTATTAAAATAGTGGCAATTATTAAGTGAATAATATGCGTTTTCTTATCAAAAATGGAATTAGGCCACTTTCAAACTACACCGTTCAACTATTGAACTAACTCTGAAAACTTATGTGTCAAGAATTTTCGTATTTGCTTGGAATATAAGCAACCTGAAATGCGTTACTGATAAATAACATTAAGTCGTACATGTAACCATTGTTACTTGGAAAAAACTGAAAAGTGGAGTTAGGCCACTTTCAAAATAGACGGCTCAGATATCATTCGAGTGACTTCATTAATGACTCTTACGATAAGTTATCAATCATTCGCAATTAAAAAAAAAAAAAAAAAAACGTGAAAAATTGAATAAGTTAGATAACAATCTAATGAGAGAGGACCAAGGTGTCGCGAACACGTGTCCTTAAAATAATTGGCGGCGCTGATAAGATTGATGAGCGTGCAAATTAAGCGAGCGTTATCGCAGCTCTCCTCGGAGACAATGAAGAAGAACGAAAATAAAAGAAATACAGCACGTTGGTCAAGTTGTCGCGGTGTCATTTGCATCGGTCGGTGATTTGCATCGCTAATTAAATTTTCCGTCGCAGCACTCGCAGAAACACAACGACCAATTATTTTGTAGCTTCGAGGCGTCGTTCTCCGCTGTTCGCTTTTCCCTTTAAATCCGTTCCGAACGTCGAATTATACCGGTCTTGTTTAAAATAGGGTTTAAAATGCACGGGAGCCGTCGCACCTTTCGAAATCGCCGAGAAAATCGCGAATTCTACGATACACTTTTGCCATACTAATTATCGAATACCATTTTCGGACGGTGTTGGGGTAATTAAAATTGTTTTGTAGATAAATGAAAAATTATTTAAGGATTTTTTTGTCTTTTAAATTGTCACTTTGAAAGTTTGCGGATTTATTCTTATATCGGATACTATTTTCTGGAGAAAGTTGGTGTAATTAAAATTGTTTTGTAGATAAATGAAAAGTTATTTAAGAATTTTTTTATCTTTTAAATTGTCACTTTGAAATTTTGCGGATTTATTCTTATATCGGATACTATTTTCTAGAGAAAGTTGGTGTAATTAAAATTGTTTTGTAGAAAAATGAAGACTTATTTAAGGATTTTAATATCCTTTAAATTGTCACTTTGAAATTTTTAACGTTTATTTTTATTTATTTGTTTTAACAGTCGTGGATTTGTTTTTCTTTATTTTATTATAGTTTACCTTCAGTTTGCGATCTCATTAGCGAGAATGCACGCTAATAAATTCGTCGCGGTTATGCGAATCTTGAAATAAAGATTTCGCAAAGTTTACTATATCCCGTTTTTAGTTTTAATTACTAATTTGCAGCGAGTGCGGAGACTTCGTTAAAGAAACATCGGTACAAATTTTATAATATAAATAAGATTTTGATTTTATATTCAGGATTTTCCCTATTTTCTGGGTTAATTTTAAAATGAATATCTACTACAGGATTTTTAGAAAATTATTTTGAGTTTTTTTTTTATAAATTAAGTACTTTTTTTCATTTATTTTTATATTTAATTATTTAAAATTATTTACTATGATAACGAATATATTTTCTTCACAGATTAAATTTATGCGAACAATGAAATTAAACAATTTTTACAAGCAAATTTAATCTGAACAAATTCCACGTTCCACTTCCAAAAAACCGACGGAAAATCAATTAACTGCGAAAGTGTCGAGTTTCCTTCGAAACCCGTCGAGTGACTCGCAAATAATTATATTTATATAATTAATCAAAATTATTTTCTTGGTCTTTTATAGCGATCAAAAAACGAATAAAACTTAAATAATTTTAAATTCTACTCACCCATCCACGAGGAGGAAGGCAATTAATAAATCGAAAATAAAAGTCCTACGTTTCGGTCCCATTGTTTGGACCCTCTTCAAGGACTATTCTCAAACTGTGTTCCCTTCGTATTAAATAAAAATAAAGTTTGTTATATAGGGAACATTTACTAAATACAAAATTGTAAGTATTTGTATTTGTATTGCGCCGATCCCCTTGGGGTTACAGCCCTATAAAAATTGTAAGTAATATGTTATAATATAACTAATGAATATCACAATAATGAATGCGAATTGGATCAATGTAGAACTAAAAATACAAAATTGTTGTATAATTGATGAACAATGTTTAATTATTATGTTCATCAATTACAGAACAATTTTGTATTTTTAGTTCTACATTGATCCAATTCGCATTCATTATTGTGATATTCATTAGTTATATTATAACATATTACTTACAATTTCTATTTAGCAAATGTTCCCTATATAACAAATTTTATTTTTATTTAATACTAAGGGAACACAGTTTGAGAATAGTCCTTGAAGAGGGTCCAAACAATGGGACCGAAACGTAGGACTTTTATTTTCGATTTATTAATTGCCTTCCTCCTCGTGGATGGGTGAGTAGAATTTCAAATTATTTAAGTTTTATTTGTTTTTATGGTTTTAGATCGCTATAAAAGGCTAAGAAAATCATTTTTATTAATATACATAATGTGATCGCTAAAATTAAGGGGTTACACCAGTGTAACAGCCGAAAAAAAGCGCTATTTTCATGAATTTTTTTTGGAAATATGGAAAGGCGCTAACAAAAAACTCTTACAGTATGTTGTTAAGTATACATTTAAGTACAAAAAAAAATTTTTTTCACCAAAAAGTAATTCAAAATGGCGGCTCTACAATAATTTTCCTGAGACATCTTGACAAAAACGCGTTCCACGGCACGCACTAGAGCACGTGCAATTTTGAAATTATTACAAAAAAAAATTTTTTTCTTAATCTGCATGAGTATAGCTAGAGAAACATGTACAGATTTTAAAAAATACGAATTTTTGGATATTTGGCAGTTGTTTGAAGTTAAAACTCACTTTTTCGCCAAAAAAAACAGCAGTTATTTGGTTATAAAAATTTTTCTAATTAACATATCGAAAATTCCGTACGTGTTTCCCTTCAAAATGTTGTTGCAAAGATGTGTATAAAATTTTATATGAAAATATGCAAAATTCATGGAGTTATGCTGCGTGCCGATTTGAAAAATCGTGTTTCGAGAAAAACGCATTTAAAGTTTTAAAATGAGTTTTAGACGTGAAAAAGTTAACAAATCGACTGAAAAAAATTTTTTAACATTATTCTGCCATCCCAGGACCATAAAGCTGCCCTTCCTGGTCCAAAAATTTCTCCTGATCCTCTTTTCTTAAACATTTGATGTTGGATCCCGCTGCTTTTGCCTCATCGGCCAACGACAACTCGGCCCGCTTGACTCGCTTAGCATCACTTTCAAGGCAAAAATCATAAGATTGAAAGCCGATATTCATTTCTAAAACCATCATAACTCGTAATATACTAGTTAGACCATCATTGACGTTTTTACCACTTGAACGAGACTTAGGAGCCAAATTCCAAACTGTAGCATTGAAACTTTCATTACTATTCTGCGTGTAGCCTCCTAAGCCGCTATTTAACAACTCATTACGACTCAATTCATCATAAATTGGTATGTTAGCTTTGTACACTTCTTCAGGTAATGGCGATTTATGATGAAATTCACTCAAAGTTACATTTACCGCTGTTCGTCGCATAAAAGACGTTCGAGGCGCTTGAGGAAAAGCGCAAAATTTCATACAAAAAAATTGTTTTCAGGTATAAAACGTTTTGCCTCATATTCGTGAAGGTTCAAAGTACCTTGTGAGCTAATAAAAAAAAAATCGATTTTTTGAAAATTTTACACTGGTGTAACCCCTTAACGGTAGATATTTATATAATTTCCCTGTGCGAATGTGTTCATCGCGCTTATCACACGGTCGACATTCAACCACATGTATACAATGTGAGCGTGTTCCTGTGTGTATTACACACACACACACACACACACACTTGTGTGCACTACGAGCAATGATGTCATGCATTCGTGGCTTCCGCATCCGCTGTTTGATAATTATTCGTCGGCTAAACTCGTCGCTGGACATTGCGAGCGTCGCGCCTAAGTACGTCTGCCGTCGCGTTAACTTTCCACCCGGCGGTTTTCTTATCGCCGACCAGTCGACCGGCACGGCGCTTGTTTACAGCGTTTCTTTTCACGTTTGAAAGCGCGGTCCGCGCGAAACGATGACTTTTATCGCAGCCACTGAACTCCTCGACATCTTCTAACACAGTTTATCGAGCGGATTTTATAACTAGAGACAAACGACCTTGGGGGAAACTAGTGATTAGACTAGTGATTAGCGATGAGACATCGGATTGCTGGAGAATCGCGGATAATTGTGGGAAAGATTGTTTTTTTTTTTTGTTATTGCATCACTTTTCTTTTGATTTGGTGTTTATGATATATTTAGTAATATGGGGATTGTTTATAAAAATGTGGGAAGAAGTGTTGATGAGTGTAAAATACGCTTTTTGGTTGTTTAAAGGATTTTTGACTGCTTTGGAAATTATCATTGAATTAAATTGATAATTAAGGGTTAGCACTATTTTTTTTAGAAATATGAAAAGCTAATTTTTTAATGCTTTATTTTATTGTTGTTTGGGCTTTTCTTTATTCTTATTCACTTGTATACATTTTTTTTAACGTTTTACGCGGAAAAAGTATTTATTTTGATTCCCAGCAGCATATCATCTTTTCTTTCACGAATTTATTAAAATAATAATGATCTTAATAATATTTACTGATATCTGTATTAAATACTATTAATAATTTTTAATTAATAACTAAACATTATCAACCATGTATATACTACTCAATACACACATATATCCAAACAATTTACAAGACCATTCTAAACAACCCATTTTCAAAAAAAAAGACACATACAACACAATTTAATTTTATAGTTAAAATTCTTTGGAATCCAATAATAGAATATTTACTTAGATAAATATAATAAAATTCTTTAGAATCCAATAATAGAATATTTAATTAGATAAATAAAATACATTTTTAATATATTTAAAAAATTTCTGATTTTCTACCCTTTGCCTCAGTTTCACAGATTTCCCTACGCGTTTTCCGTGACCTTTGACATTTTTTTAAAAAAAACCGTAGCATCCTGTCGTCAAAAGTTCGTCGCGCAAATTGCACCGATGTCCTTGAGTATTAAAATATTCACAGTGAATCACTTCGGTACATATAAACATCCCGAAGCGATAGCAGCGGAGGCCACTCAATAAAGCGAGCCCTTAGGTATGTACTCGGTTGCCGGCCCTTTATCCCTCGGCCCCTCGCTGACGACTTCATTACCCTAACGAGAACAACTTGAACGCCGAGGGATATTATGGAATCTTAGAGTTTACGTATTTGAATAATTAGCTTACGGCCGCCGGCTCGCCGGATTTCATTTTCTCCGGCGCTCGCCGCCCACTTAAATGAGATTATTAATTGTACAAATATTTCCCGGCTTTTGATGGCTTCATTAGCGATTACGTTGAACACTTTGAAA
The DNA here is from genome assembly GCA_917499265.3 of Mimumesa dahlbomi. Taxonomy (NCBI): domain Eukaryota; kingdom Metazoa; phylum Arthropoda; class Insecta; order Hymenoptera; family Crabronidae; genus Mimumesa; species Mimumesa dahlbomi. The sequence continues at coordinate 5,988,385 of OU824120.1, read as the reverse complement.
CTCGGTTCTCTGGGCGATGGGTTAAATCTGGGGAAATTTCGGGGAAATTTTATGCGTGGTTGAGAGTCGATTAGTGTCTTTTTTTTTTAATTGAGGTTGTTTGGAAAAATTTTGAAAATAAATAGGTGTATTTAAGTAATTAATGTTTAAAAATTGGAAAGAATCAAAAGGACTTTACTGTTTTTAAATTAAAAGTGTTTGAAAAAATTGTGTAGGTGAACACGTGCATTTGGGTAATTAGTGTTTAGCAATTGGAAAGAATCGAGGAGATTTAGTGTTTTTTAATTGAAAGTGTTTGGAAAAATTTTGAAAATAAATAGGTGTATTTAAGTAATTAATGTTTAAAAATGGAAAGAATCAAAAGGACTTTAGTGTTTTTAAATTAAATGTGTTTGAAAAAGTTTTGTAGATGAACACGTGTATTTGGGTAATTAGTGTTTAGCAATTGGAAAGAATCGAGGAGATTTAGTGTTTTTTAATTGAAAGTGTTTGGAAAAATTTGGAAGATAAACAGGTGTATTTGGGTAATTAGTGTTTCGCAATTGGAAAGAATCGAAGAGATTTAATGTTTTTTAATTGATATTATTAGGACAAATGTTGAAAATAAACAGGTGTATTTAGGTAATTAGTGTTTAAAAATTGGAAAGAATAGAAGGAGGTTCAGTATATTTTAATTGTAAGTGTTTGCAAAAATATGGAAGATAAACAGGTATATTTGGGTAATTAGTGTTTAGGAATTGAGAAAAAATCGAGGAGACTTAGTATTTAACTAATCCGTATTGTGCAATTAAAATAATCAGGGCTAAAGTCTAATAAATAAGACATGTGATCCAGATTATTTCACTGTTTTGCGACAAAAACAGTTTTTAGAAATATACAAACACGTGTAATTAACTAATTACTGTTAAGTAATTAAAAGAAACTGTATTTCTCATGTAAATAACGCACTCACCAACAATTTCTTCACTGTCTTACGATTAAAATATTTGGAAAAATTGTTAAAAAAGACACACGTCAAAATGTAGTTATTTAACTAATTGATAACAACTAATTACAGAGAAGCTCAAAACTTACGGGAACATCAATGTTAACGATCGAAATACTTTCCAAAATTAGCAAAACGAACGCTCGCATGCCCGCTCAGCTAATTACTATAATATAATCAAAAAGAAACGCGGTGTCTTAAAACAGGTGTATCTCGAAGATTACTTCCAGGAATGACAAATTAACTCGCATCTCATTAAGCCCCGTTCCCACGCTTCCTTTTATCAAGCGCATTCGAAATAACTGTCCGGCGATTACGCCGCCGGCAATTTGCATTGTCCTCGGATTGCACTCGACTCCCGTAGATGAGAACCCGCTAATTGTTTCGCGTGAATTATTCCCGCCCGCGACTTTGTTTACCATATGAACTCCGCGAAGAGAGAGAGAAAGATAGATAGATAAATAGATAATTACTTTTATGTATCCCAAGGGTAGACTCCTTTAACTCTTTCGTAATGGATTTTTTTTTTAAAGAAAATAAAAGAGGCATGGTACATTTTTAATAGTTTAGGTGATGAATTTATTCATTATAATAGGGTAGAAGACTTGACAGGTATATATGTGCCCATAATTATGAAAGTGATCTAATTGTAAGTTAAAATTTTTACAAAATGATTTTATCTGTTATTTTACATCACATTATTGTGAACTAAATTATTTCAAAGTAATTTCTACGATATTGTCAAAAATAAACCACTAGATAGTGATTGTAGCGTAAATTCGGGGATTATTTTTTAGAATGGATAGTACGGAATGAAAGATGAAAAAAAAGTTTTTAAATTTTTATCTAAAAACTATCCCTTATCGAGATACAACCACTTTTATAAGAAATTTTTTGATTGCGAAGATTTTGATTGCAATATATGTACCCGGAATGGATCAAAGTTTATAAAAAAAATATGTAATTGCTCTAATTATTGCCGTTAAATAGCATTTGTTCTTGTTCATATAGCAGGTCTTTAACAACTTGGGAAAAATTATAATAATTATAATAAATTCACCAAGATTTCCTTTACGTAGATAGTGATATTTTTTTGGTAAACTTTGATCTCCCCTGGTAATATTAAATAAAAATATTTTTTAAAAATTATTTACAAAATTGTACCTCGTTAGTGGGTAGTTTTTAGAGAAAACTTTAAACACTTTTTTTATCTTTTGGTGCGTACTATCGACCCTGAAAAAAGGTCCGCGCAATTACTATACACCCTCTGTAAACATGAGTAAGGAAAGTAAGAAAGATAGGAAATAATGTTGATAATAACAATAAGATTAAAAAAGACACGAAAAATGGGAGAAGAAAACTATGTATAGTTAATCCAATGAAAATGAAAACACAGATTTAAAAACTAACAAACAGAAAACAGTAAAAAAAAATTAAAAAAGAAAGGGGGGGGATAGAACGACCCTCTCGCAGCGTCCAGACACCGCCACATGAAAGTGGAAGCTCACTCTTTATTTTCAACCTTTTTTTTTGTATGTTTCAGGCTTCAATGGATTTGCCGCCGGACAAGGCAAAGCTTTTGAAGCAATACGACAACGAGAAGAAATGGGACATCATTTGCGATCAAGTGAGTATGCATGGCTTGCAACTTTCTCTAGCAGCGTCGTAAAAAGATCCCGGCGAATTCAAGTGGCAGCTCTTTAAACGAACCTGAAAGTAATATAAAGTTCTTTTGTCGAGCTTCCCGAACGAGTAGAGTAGAAGATTGTGTGTTTGTGTGTGTATGTTAAGGGGATTCGACGAGGAAAATAGTATGTTAATCGTATCAGACGTTTTTAAACTAGTTTTTCCTGATTTGTAGTCATGAAAAAGAAGCGTGAATAAGAAAAAGATTTTTTTCATAGGTTAGTGTATGAGTCGCTTACTTAACACTATTTCTACCAAGAGGTGTCAAAAGACACCTTTCAAATTAACTTAAAATCATTCGTTAAGTTGAATCGTTTCTCCACAATTAATTTGTTGACTTTTTATACAATAGTTGTTAAATTATCTACATTTAACTGGTAAATTGAAATCCCAATAGTTTTGGCAAATGTTAAACTTATAAATTTATCGATCGCTAAAAGCTGTAATTGTTAAATTACTTACTTTGGCCAATATTGCGATAAAAAATGAGTTTTTTTTTATCGCAATATTGGCCGAAGTAAGAAATTTAACAATTATAGTTTTGGAAAATATTTGCATTCAAACGAAAAGGTTTCAAAAGACACCTTTTGATCGAAAAAGGTATACACATAATCGAGGTAGAAATAGTGTTAACAAATCGATTAACTTCGTAAAGGAAAAGTGGAGGAAATTGATAAAGTTCTCGTGAGGACTTTCCGTATTATCAGTTATCTAATATAAGTCGTTGCATGAAAACATGAGTTACCTTGATTCTTATTTGTGTTCCAATAGTATTATTTCAGGAAAATTGTGTGTCTGTGTGTATATTAAAGGGATTCGGAAGGGAAAATGGTATGTTAATCGTATCAGACGTTTCAAACTAGTTTTTCCTAATTTGTAGGCATGAAAGAGAAGTGCAAATGAGAAAAAGACTTTTTTTTCAATTAACTCGATTAAATTGATTACAATAGACGGTGGAATTAATCTCATGAGCTTCTGAAGAACTTCATTTATTATTCAGTAGTCAAATCAATTTTTGTTATTTGATGCTGTTAAGCCTAATTAGAAAAGAAATTAATTTTGAATATAAAAAGTTAGGACTGAATCAAAGGCTTTGATAGTTTTTTAAATAAATCAAAAAGTGGAGTTAATCCACCTGTGAAGTCTCATTTACAAGTATTATATAACATTTGTTATAACTCGAGTTTTAATTAGACTTTTATAAAGAAAATGCCATTTTGTAGGGTACGATGTGATCGAAAAATTTGAGACATTTATAAGAGTCACTGATATATTGATCATCAACTATTAAAAACACAATGGATCATGTGTTTTTGTTTATTGCATTCAATGCAATTTTTATCAACAATTTTCAACTTCACAGCCGACGCGCAATAATTATATCTTTTTAGCAACAAATCTATTAAATATTTTTTGGTTTAAAAATTCAGACACGTACTTCAAATATGTCTTAAAGTAACGTAAAAGTTTGGAACAAATACACCTTTTACCTTCTTCTAATTCAATTTATAAAAAACACTTAGAATTCCGTGCTAAATTGCAGGATTTTTCTTAAACAATAATCAGAAGTTTAGAAATCGTACAGAAAATTCCCCGTCTAATTAAAAGCAACAAATTATTATACGAGCCTGTGTAATTAACGTTAGCCACGGTTCCATGTCCCACACGACATTAAATTAAAATGTAATTAAAACAAAGAAACCAAACAAACTACTTTCTTCTAACTTCATATTTAAAAGTTTTAAAACTTTAGATGCACTGAAATATTAAATTTTCATATTCACATTTCGTAGCTCGTCAATTTCTTTTCAAACTACGAATTTTGGTTTTAATGTTCACGTCGATCATAGTTAACTGACTGATTGTTTAACACTAAAACTACCAAGGCAGTCAAAATGACTGGTTCACAATTTCTGATAAATATCGCTTAGATTTAGAAAGGTTTGAAAAAGGTTGCGTTTTCTAAAATTCTTCATAACTATGTTTCTATACATATACATATATGGCTCATTCGATACGAAATCGATCACTTTTTAGAGTAAGATCTCGAAACATTTTCAAAGTTACTGATTTAATAGCTCTTGGCATATCAAATATAGAACTAACTTTAGATTTTTGAAATTTTTAAAATTGCCGAAGTTACTGATGTTCAAAGTTTGGTATTTCTAGAAAACTGCACTTTTTTAAAAATTTATATCTCGGTAAAGGTAAAGCCTAGCAACAAATTGTTTTTTTTTTCATATATGTAAATCATTAAATCGATCAATTTACTATCCTCCTTCCTTCAAATTTCCTTGTCTCAAACATATTTATCTAATATTTTTAGATATACCGAATTAATTCTTGGCAGTTCTAGTATTACTCTACAGAGTGTAACATAATTAAAAAATCAGTCCTCTACGACTTACCATTTCGGAAATATGATTTTTAAAATATTTTTTTACAAAATCGATTGCATCTTGATAAAAGTTTGTTTTCAAACCTAATTTAATTTTTTTTCATCTTTCGGTGCGTATTATACCCTGAAAAAAGATCCCACTAGTTATGTTACACCCTGTATAAATAAATAATTAAAAAAAAGAATGTGTCACTGATATTTTATTTGCATTCCGTGTATATCAAGTCTGAGACGGTTCCCGCGAAATCAACGCGATGTCGCCATTACGATGAGTTGTAAGAATGACGTAACAGGCTGTTAACTTCACGAAGTTATTGTTAATCGGCGTATTCGACGATCTCCGCCCGTCTCGTTCTCATTTAATTCCGGCAGTGAATGCGGGTCCATGACCAGTACTTTGAACGTGGACCTTTCAATCATTTATTTAATTGATTTCATTAATCATTTGTTTCACACACCACGGCTGGTATTGAAATTAATTCGAGTGTTATTGAATTTTTTTATACGCTTTGAATCTTTGTGGGAGCTTTTATAAGTGTCGCAGAATTTTGTCATTAAAAGAAGAGTTACTTTTATTTGAATTGAAAGAAACATATTCGCAGCGAATTACAAATAAAAACAAAAATAATTTACAAGTTATTTAATAAATCTAACAATTGTAAGATCAATTTAGCAGATTTTAATAAATTTCAATTTAATGAGATTATTATATAGTCAGTATGATAAAGATGTAATTTTACTTTATCTACAATTCTATAAAAAGACGTAATAGTACGTCAAAGGAGACTATACCTTATAAAACGATTTACCAAAAAATCGAAGACCAATTTAGCAGGTTTTAATAAATATAAAATCAATGAAATCATTAGACAACCGGAATAATAAAAATGTAATTTTACGTCACCTACAATTCTATAAAAAGACGTAATAGTACGTCAAGGGAGACCATACTTTATAAAACGATTTACCAAAAAATCGAAGACCAATTTAGCAGGTTTTAATAAATATAAAATCAATGAAATCATTAGACAGCCGGAATAATAAAAATGTAATTTTACGTCATCTACAATTCTATAAAAAGACGTAATAGTACGTCAAAGGAGACCATACCTTATAAAACGATTTACCAAAAAATCGAAGACCAATTTAGCAGGTTTTAATAAATATAAAATCAATGAGATCATTAGACAGCCGGAATAATAAAAATGTAATTTTACGTCACCTACAATTCTATAAAAAGACGTAATAGTACGTCAAGGGAGACCATACGTTATAAAGCGATTTACCAAAAAATCGAAGACCAATTTAGCAGGTTTTAATAAATATAAAATCAATGAAATCATTAGACAGCCGGAATAATAAAAATGTAATTTTACGTCATCTACAATTCTATAAAAAGACGTAATAGTACGTCAACGGAGATCATACCTTATCAAACGATTAACATTCCAAATATAATAATAAATAATACTACGTCAACGGAAAACATAGTTTACAGAACAACGTAATATTACGTCACCGACTGCCAATGTCATAATATTTTAATTTCTGAAATGAATTTCTCCTCTCGGAATTATATTTTAAAATTTTATCGCAGCCCGAGTTTAATTCCCAGAAAATTCGTAGTGAAAAGCTCGCTTTTTCTCGTATTAACGGTGGGCACTTAATGAGTTAATACCGCACACATAACTAGACACTCACGTTGCCGCATAAGTGTCCGTGAATATGCTTAAGTGAGCCTAATCTCGAGCTTAATCGAGCTAGCGAAAGTGTCGTTGAACGATACACACCGTTTTTGTTGAAGGGCGTGGATTACGGATGATGAATTTATGCGTTGACTAGTATGGGGGTCACCGGTGACCGGCGGTGATGAACATACTTGTAACGCTTGCTACGGATAAATTGGAACTGTTGTAATATGTTAGACAATTGAATTATTGTAATCTATTATGCATTTTATTATATAATTTGGAATGAAAATTTAAAATGATGGGTGAAATGATAGATTTTTAAATTTTTATTATTAAAAATAATTTTTATCATTAAAAAAAGAAGAAAAAGAAGAAAAGAATTTTTATTATTAAAAATTTTGTATTGGACGATATGTTTATTAGTTAAAATGAAAATATTCGTTTTTGTTAGCTTATTAGCGATATTCGACTGTTGCTCATGTTAATTATACGGAAGTATATAGTAACTTGTTGCTTTTGGTTATTTGGATAATTTTTTAAACTTTTTTTTTAGATTTGTGAATGGTTGTTTAAGTCAGTTGGACAGTTCAATCTGGTTTTTGGAACATTTGTGTTATTTTGTTAATTGTTTCTCGTATTAAATTGATGGCTGCCTGTATTCAATTGAAAAAATTGTAACTTTTATTTAAAGATCGGTCAAAACGCAGAATTTCGACGTGTTGAATTATTTTGGCGCCGGAAATTTCAAACGTGGAAAATTCCCGAGCGCCGCACTTTTAAAGGTTAGAAATTTCCACACGCGGGAATTAAAATCTTAGAAATTTCCAGACATCAGAAATTAAAATCTCAAAATTTCCTGGCGTCAGAATTTAAGATCCAAGAAATTTCAAACGCGGAAATTTATAATTGAAGAAATTACCGGGCACTAAACTTCCAAAGTTCAGAAGTTTCCGAGCGCTGGAATTTAAAATCACAAAACTTTCTAGGCACCGGAAATTTCAAATCTAATCTGAATATAAACTTCGTTTTTTTCGGATAAAGATCGCTTGATAAATTTGGGTAATTGTTAATTTCAGTATTTTTATAATATTAAAAACACCTTGCTCTAATGCGAGCTTTGTAGAATTTAAAAATATTCAAATTTAAAAAAAAAAAAAACTGGACTTTGTGTTTATCTTTTGCATATATTTGTTTGCTATTGCATTTTACAAAACATTTAATTTATTCCTCATCAAAGAAACTTCACCCAGCTATTTACTAAACGTGAAACACTTTTTTTATTATTAAAAATTCGTAACATTGTTTACTATTGCATTTTACAAAATATTTAATGCATTCCTCATGAAACAAACTTCAACCATCTATTTTCTGAACGTTAAATACGTACTTTTTTTATTATCAAAAAGGGTAACAATATTTACTATTGCATTTTATAACACGTTTAATTTATTCCTCGTCAAACAAATTTCAACCCGCTATTTACCGAACGTGAAACACTTTATTATCAAAAATCTGTAACATTATTTGCTATTGCACTTTACAAAACGTTTGATTCATTCCTCATAACCTCTAAATCACTTTTTCCAACTCGCACCGCGTTTCCAGTTAACTTCCTAACTGGGGAATAAATTTTTCTTAATCTCGTCTCATAATGGGGACTTTTTCTTTATAAGTACAAGGTGTAACATAACATGTGGTCATTATTTTGGGAATTGATAGAACGCACCAAAATAAGAAAAAAATGTCTTTACAGTTTTGTAAAAAGCCCACCCCCTATCGAGATACAACCCCTTTTGTAAAAAAGTTAAAAAAAATTATATCTCCGAAATGGTAAGTCGTAGAAGGCCGATTTTGATTGCAATATAATCGGAAGAGATCAAGGTTTATGAAAAAAAATATAACAGCTGCGATTAGTACCGTTAAGTAGCATTTATTATTCAATATAATCGGTAGCATTTATTCTTAAATTTATTCTTCAAGAATAAATGCTAACTAATAAATACTAAACAATATGCTCGCATATAACCACGCTGGGATTTAATAGATACGAACTACGTAAAACTTAATGCGTTCAAAATATTTCAAAATATTACAACATAAAAACAAAAACAAAAAATATTACCACATAAAAAAAACAAAAATGATATGAAACTGATTGACTTACTTATCATCCATAACAAGGCATAATGTTTTATCAAGGGTAAATAATAGTTAATTTTTCCCTGAGGAGGGTCACCACATTGATCGAAACGTTGGAAAATATTACAATTAAACATTATACCTTGTTATGGATGATAAGTAAGTAAATCAGTTTCATATCATTTTTGTTTTTTTCAAATGATCGTTATATAGCCAGATAAGGTCTGTATGCATATTACAACATATTACGGAAAATTACCATGACGAAAAATCTCGTTATACCCATTGCAGTAGTGGTTCGTGTATGACGAAAATTTTCGTCATACCCAGTTAGGAGGGTAAACGGTCTCAGTGATCGATCTCCCGCCTTTTTCCCATCGCACAGTGGGGTGTTTGGCCCGAAAGACTGGAAAAAACTATTTTAGCGTTATTAACGGTCTCAAGGTCATAATATAATAGGTCGTTGGATTCGTCTTAACGTCAGCTATAATATTAAGAAATCAAAAATGCATTTTAGCTTTCAAAAAATCAAAGTGACATTCATTTTTTATAAAAAAACAATTGTTTTTAAACTTTTATATATTGGATTTTGTAAACGTCTGAATACTGTTTCTTTTTTGTACGAAACATTTTTTCCTCAGATTATCGAGAACCCATGAAAAATCGCGTCAATAGTGGAATAGTTGAACCGAAAAGCTAGAAAGAATTAGTTTTGCACGTAGATTATATTGACATGAAATATGATATTATTTTATTCAAAATAGGAGGATTACGGAACTTTTTAGTGCGTAGTATATATTTTAGGCAGATATTTAATTTATTACCATTAATTTCAACTCAGAAAATACATAAAAACGCTTAATACAAAAATGGCTGAAAAACTTAAGATCGGACAGAATCGGAGCCAAATTTTATTGGCTTATAATCACAGATCTTTACTGAATCTAATGAGACCAGAATGAGCACAGAATTCAACGGAATACTATAACAAAATCGTTCATGAAATCTTATACCGGTGAGAAAAATTACTGAACTATTGATCATCTAGAATTATTAATACTAAATAAATAAATGTGATAAAACTATAAAAATTGTATGGAAGAGTAGTTCATGCTTTCTTAAAATGTATACAAAATCCAAAAAGTTACTTAACTTCTTTGAAATATATAAAATCCACTACTAAATGCACCATGCTTAAACGGACAACACATGTCATACAATCTTTCGACTTTCGATTAAGATTACTAATTTATGAATGCACGAATATTAAAAATCAATTTAGTACATTGTTCTAGACATATTGAACAACCCCAGACAGTAAAAAGTTTGCGGATTACGTAAACTTTTGAAATTGACTTTTTTCCAGCTTTTCGGCTCGAATACCCCACTGTGCATCGATCGATCGATCTCAATCGCAAGATCTCTCAGTCGGCGCGCATCTTGCTCGCCAGACGACTCGACAAATCCATTTTGTACTTTCCACTGTGCCAACAGCGGCCGCGAAGTGAAAAGAGAGTAATTTCCACTCGAGACGAGTTCCACCCTACCTGCGTGGCTCTTCTCGGTTTAACGAGGCAAACGGTCCACCTAAACCGCAGCAAACCTTCGCCGTACTCTTTACAGAAGCCCTTTATGGCTTTCCCTTTCGCGGTCTGAGAATACAAAACTTGGAGAGCGCATTAACCGTCGCGGCCACGAATACGAAAATTAAAAAGCCCCGAACCACTCCCGCGGAATACATTTCGGCGTTCGATGTCTCACAAGTGTTTCGGGGTTATGCTTTCTTCGAACGAGGGTTGCACTCGTTATTCACCCCGGAACGAACGGAATTATCGTACGGGTACAAAGGGTGTATCGTAATTACGGGGCCCTTTTTCGGGATCGATAGTGCGCAGTGGAAAATGAAGAAAAAGTGAAAAAAATTGGGTTCAACCCAAAAAGGTTTTTTAAAAGGTTTAAAAAAATCTTATCTTTGAAATGATAAGTCGTAGTGGACCGATTTTGATTGTAGTATAAAGAGAAAAGATCAACGTTCATAAAAAAGATATAATTGCAGCGATTAGTACCTTGTGTAGTGTGTATTTTTGTTTGTGATAAACAACTTTGATTTTCCTATGATAGTGGATGTGTAAGAAACGGGAGAAAAATTTGCATAATGTGATAAGACTTCCTTTTCGAAGACAGCCTTAAAGAGAATGAATATTTTTATAACGTATGAGTATTATTATAAACCACCCCCTACCGAGATACAACCCTTTTTTTAAAAAAGATTTAAAAAATCATATCTCCGAAATGGTAAGTAGCAGAGGATCGATTATAATTTTAATATTACCGGGAAAGGCCAAAGTTACGAAAAAAATATTACTATTTATGGAAAGGAAATCCTTGGTGGATGCTCTTAATTTTTTTCCCAGTTGTTAAAGACTTGCCATGATATAACTAATCAAAGTTGTTTGTTTTAACAAGAATAAATGATACTTAATGGGAATAATCGCAAAAATTATATTTTTTATATAATCTTTGATTATTTTGTTCCCATTAAATCAATACCATTTCAGAGATATGATTTTTTTGTAATTTTTTTTACAAAACTCGTTGTATCTCAATAGGGGAGGGCGAGGGGGGGGGGGGGGGGGGGTCGAACCTAACTTTTTCGGTCGTTTGCTTCCGGAGAATATATAAAATTAATCTGAATATGGAAATATGGCTATCATGCATTAATGTATTTTAATGCAATTTTTTTAATCTCGATAAATCACTTTTATTTTCATTTGTCATTTGATAGAAAGCATCTAACTTTATTATTTCGCGAATACATGCCTACACTATAAATTAAACAACCTTACAAAAATTTCGAGAACTGAAAGTATCAGCGGTACTTTTCTAATAAATTACACAATAATTCCAGTTATCAAAACAATTAAATCGGAATGATCAACGAAAACAAATAATTCATATAAATTAAACAACCTTACAAAAATTTCGAGAACTGAAAGTATCAGCGGTGCTTTTCTAATAAATTACACAATAATTCCAGTTATCAAAACAATTAAATCGGAATGATCGACGAAAACAAATAATTCATATAAATAGAACACTGCCAAGATTTTTCCCGCCATTTTTCTTAGTTTTTCACAATATTAAATAACTCGCGGTGGAAAGGGACGAGCGAAGTGCAAACGATCCTCGCGCAGGGAAACTGTTGAAGTTGCGAAATTGCCGATATGAACCGGCAGAGGTAATGATATGCACTGTTTCGCAGTTTCCCGCGAAACGACTCGCGTGCGAATTAACATCGCGAAATTCTCTTTCGTGGTTTCTCGTTTACCTCGTCGTTTTTCACCGGGGGCAACAATTTCCCGTAAAATGAATTTAGAATCGCGAGGAGGATGCGTCGCGACGCCAGTTTTTTCGCGCTGCGGCGTCGCGACGCCTCCTCGTCGTTCCGGGAAATGGAAATTCAAGGCGGATCGCAATTCCCGCGACGCAAACCATGCGGAAATTTAGAAAACCGACCGGGTAATTGAAATATATGATCCGTGGAGTTGGAACGTTCGCGGCGGCATGTAGAGCGTGGAACTATTTTTTTTTCGCGAGAGGTTTTGATGGGGGAAATTATGAATATTAACTTTTTTGAGATTGGAACGTTCCGTTGGTATTTACACATTTTTTTTGTATTTTAATGTTGACGCTAAGACACTTACGGTTCTAAGGAAATTAATTTAACTGTGACAAGGAACTTATATTTTTTTTTAAAGTGATATAAAACGATTTATAGACAACAGAAACGTTATTTCGTTTGGATAGTTCTGATAAAAAGAATCAGAATAACTATGCGAATTTTGATGACAGATGTTTGTTTAAAATTACTTAAAAAAGGCAAATAAAATTTACAAAGGAATATATTAAATTAATTTATTTATTAGAATGCAAAACTTTGATTACCCCGAAACCATTAATTAGGGATTAATGTTTAAATAATAGCAAATGCAGGTTATTACCTGTATTTTTATACTTATATTGATACTTATGGTTTACGCATTTTATAATTCTCTTTTTATTAAAATTTTAAAGTGTAATTTTTTGAGTGACCGGTGTGATTTCAAACATTTTTTTAAAGATTTTGAGTGCCTGGAATGAATTTAGGATTTCAATTCGAGCGCTTGGAGATTTCTGAGATTTTTTATTCTAGTCTCCAGAAATTTTTTATTATTATTATAATAACAATTTTAAAATGATAGTACGAAGAATCTATTTTATTCATGAATAATGAAAATAACGTTCACTGCTGAATATTTAAACAACAGTTAAAAAACGATCGTTCAGGCCTTGGTTTTGTGTTTCAAACAATGGCTCATCTGTTAGAAGTGCCAGAATAAAAAAAAACACACCAGATTAATTCGTACGTTCTCCATTGATTAGTGCGATGGAATAAGAGCGTAACCAGTCTACGCCCTTTCTCTGTAAATTTTTTAATTTATTCCTAGATTTATATCTTCATCTTTCTAGTCTGAAAATTTCACGGACACATCTTGATAACAAAGGTCAATTGAAAATTAAGTGTGTCAAGATTATTAATTAGCCAATTGAATATTATTTAATCGAATGTGTTATTTAATAAAAATTATTGAAACCGAAATATATTATATAGGAATTTTCGATCTAATTTTTATACTTATATTGATACTTATGGTTTACGAATTTTATAATTTTCTTTTTATTAAAATTTAAAAGTGTAATTTTTTGAGTGACCGGTGTGATTTCAAACATTTTTTTATTTTAAGATTTTGAGAGTCTGGAATGAATTTAGGATTTCAATTCGGGCGCTTGGAAATTTCTGAGATTTTTTATTCTAGTCCCCAGAAATTTTTGCGGTTTTACACTCCGTTAATTTTTTATTCTACACGTATGCAACAACTGCAATCGATAAAATATTTTTAATTAAATACCTTCATCTTCTAAAATTCAATTTAATGTTTTTCTTTAATATTATGCTTCAAATTTATCAATTTCTAAAATTCACCAAAAAATACACAATCTATTGTATATTATGAATTATGAACCTTAACTGGCTAAAAAACGATCAATATAGAAAAAGAAAAAAAGAGACTAATATGAATTAATAGAAACTTGCAGTACTTACTTATTATCCATAATAAGGTAATAATATTTTTATTGTAATACTTTCCAACGTTTCGGTCATTTGGTGACCCTCCTCAGGAAAAAAATTAATTATTATATTATTTACCCTTTATAAAACAAAATAAATTATTATTCATTGATAAAAAAATGAAAACAGAAATTATGTGTTATTTTATATAGAATTTATAGGGTAATAATAATACATTATTTCTAACAATTAAAGCAAATTAAATCGTTTTTTACCCAGTTAAGGTTCATAATTCATTATTATATTCACGATCGTTAAAATTGATATTACTATATCTATTGTATATCATTCAAAAATTTCAAAGTTCTCTTAACTTTACTAACTTATAAATGTAAAAATGAATAACAAAAATATACATTATTCTACACGTAAGTATTCATGAACTTAAGACGGTAAAAGATTTTTAATTAATACTTCAACCATTTAAAATTCAACTTTATTGATTTAATGAATATACAAATTATTAATATACTTTCTCGGTGGATGATTCGCAAAAATTGTTTTACCGTCGACTGAAGTCTTTTGCAAAATCGTATTGTTTGTCGTGAAAAAGGGTGACCAAAAATTGCAGAATTTAAAAATAATTAAAATAACCACGACTCGTTGACACTTTCGATACTTTCGATGGGACGATTCGCAAAAACTTTTTGCAAAATTGTAGTATTAAAATGTATAATTACACTATTATTATGGCATGATTAACTTAGCTGCTTTTTAGGAAATTATGAATATAAATTTCCCTAAACTTTTAAAATTCATTTTTTCCCCAACTTTTCGGATCAACCTTTTTCGCAAGTGCGAAATAAAATCCATTCGCGAAACAAGATATTCCTGAGGCGACGGGGCTGCCTTCGGGTCATCGATGGCCCGTCTCGATTTTTGAACAGGCCTGTAGGGCATGTGGGTAACACGACACGGATGTAATGCAAGCCGTGCTATTATACGATACAAGAAAACGGGCCGCAAAAAAAATTCGCAGCATCCCTCTCTCATCGGCGTAGATACACGCACGTGTGATGAAATAATTCATCGCGAATTTTCGCCGGCCCTTCCGTTCGTACTTTTGTCCCTTTGGACGCGCGTCGTCTTGGAAATTGAATTAAAAAAAAAATAGTTGTAAATGGTTTGAGTGGATTTATTGGATTTTGAGAGAATTGCGAATTATTTTGCAGAAATTAGATTTTGGGGTGAAATTTGTTGAAATACAATTTTTGTGTGAATGAAAATGGACGTGATCGTGTTTAGTTTTTTGGAGGACTTTTTATAGAATTATAGAAACAATTAAAATGAGATTTTTTATATAGGTTTTGAATGGTACTTTTAAGTTTGACTTAGGAATTTTAAGTTGATATTTTGTGAGTATAGTTTCGTGAACTTTGAATAGTTTTATTACGGTTTAATTGTTATTTATCGTTGAAAGATATATAACACTGGTTTTTGATTAGAAACATATTTTTATTTTTGCAAATATTTGATCAAACACAAAAAGTACAGTTCGTAGATCTTAGGAATTTGAAATAAAAAAATTCCGCGGCTAATATTTCTTTAATAAATTAGATCTGAATATTAAAATAGTTGATCAATTCTCATTAATAAAAAAAACAGCATCTACACAATTATCGGTACCTTTACCTGAATATTCACGAAAATCAAAAGTTGTACTTGAGAAAAAAAACACACACACACACAATCCCATCAATCTCTTCTGTTTCACACAACTCCGACCGTTCCCTTAATTACAAATAACTCTAATTAATTCCCAAGGTACCGTATGTGTCCCTCCACCCAAAAAAATACAACAAAAGAAAAAGTAACAAAAATCTCTCAGGTCGACGTACTTGTTTATTCACAAATAACTGTATCATTTACAGTATTAATTTAATTTAGTATTAACTACAAATAACTGCAACTAATTCCCAACATACCGTATATGTATATTTCGTCCCTTAAAAAAACAAAAAGTAACAAAAATCTCTCAAGTCCACGTACTTGTTTAATGACAAATAACTGTATCATTTACAGTATTAATTTAATTTAGTATTAATTACAAATAACTGAAATTAATTCCCAACATACCGTATAAATCCCCTTCGTCCCCTCAAAAAAAAATACAGAAAAAAACAAAAAGAAAAAGTAACAAAGATCCTTCAAGTCGACGTACTTATTTAATGACAAATAACTGTATTAATCACTGTATTAATTTAATTTAGCATTAATTACAAATAACTGTAATTAACACTAGAATTACCAAAGCAGTCAAAATGACTGGTTTCTAATTTCTTATAAAACTCACTGGAATTTCTAACAGTGCGTTTTGTGAAATTCTTCACAACTATATTCCTCTATGCAAAGAAATAAATCGATCAATTTACTATCTTCTCCCATGCCCTTTTCCCAAATATATTTATCAAATGTTTCTAGATAGACCGAATTAATCCTCGGCAGTTCTAGTGTTAATTCCCAACATACCGTATAAATCGCACCCCAAAAAATAAAATACAAAAAAGAACAAAAAGAAAAAGTAACAAAGATCTCTCGAGTCGACGTACTTATTCAATGACAAATAACTGTATCATTTACTGTATTAATTCACTTTAGTATAAATTACAAATAGCTGTAATTAATTCCCAGCATACCGTACAAATCCCTCCACCAAAAAAAAAAAAATAAAAGAAAAAGTAACAAAGATCTCTCGATTCGACGTACTTATTTAACGACAAATAACTGTATCATTTACTGTATTAATTCAATTTAGTATTAATTACAAATAGCTGTAATTAATTCCCAGCATACCGTACAAATCCCTCCACCCAAAAAAAAAATAAAAGAAAAAGTAACAAAGATCTTTCTAGTCGACGCGAAAGTGCGAATGCGAGAAACAAAAATTCTATGCCGACGACGGAGAAAATTCGCCAGTGCGTGGAATTAGCCAAATTAGTGCCACAGACTGGCACGCAGCACATTTAGGGAACCGTGGGATATTGTTCTATGGCTGTACGTAGAAAATTACAGAAGCCTCGCCCGTTAAAGGCCTGCCGGTGCGGAATTACACGCACGCTGATTACGCAGGCATTCGCTAAACCACGCTAAAAGCTTGGATACGCCTCTTTACAAAGGGTCGAATGTTTCCACGCCGCTGCACGGCAACCTTTTAAAAATTCTTCCATTAAACTGGCTACGTTTCCATCGGGACGTATTGATCCCGAATTAATTACCTCGTGGAAATTTTGGAACGTTCGAGCCGCGAGAATGAAAATAAAAATTAATTCGCGTTGTTTTTTTTTCAGTGGAAAGAGAAATGTTAATGGTGATAATGATAATGATAACTGAGGGTTTGGGTGGGAGAAATGTTTTGCTGAAAATAAAAATTAACTCGCGTTGCTTTTTAGTGAAAAGGGAAATGTTAATGGTGATAGGAATAATAATAATAATTGAGGACTTGAATGCGAGAAATGTTTTACTGAAAATAAAAATTAATTCGCGTTTTTTTTAGTGGAAAGAGAAATGTTAATGGTGATAGTAATTGTAATTGTGGTTTTGAGTGCCAAAAATGTTTTGGACAATTTTTGAGAAAATTATGAATCATTGAAAATTTCCCTTGAGGGTAAAAATAAAAATTAACTCACGTTGATTTTGGTGAAAAAAGAAATGTTAGTTAATAGTACTTCGATGCGAGAAATGTTTAGGACAGTTTTTGGAAAATTATGAATCATGGAAAATTCAATTTTTCAAAAGTGCTCCATACAATTTGAAAATTTAGTACACAGTAGTTTTGCTTTTAGTGTTTTTTGTATTACTCTTAAAATACAATTTATTTTTGTGAGATTATTATTTTTTATTTCATACAGTCTTTTAAAATATTTGGATTGTGTCCATATAGAATTAAGCATTTTTTTCTTTGTAGTTATTTAAGTGTTAAAAAATGTGTATTGACAATTGTTTTCACCGGTTTATTTTGTTTATTGATCACTGTGTAACATTGTAATTATTTGACAATGTTATCACTGATAAAAAATTTGTTTCTCACAAATCCAACTTCCTAGAGTGTCATTTTTTTATAACAAAAAACACATAAATTGAAAAATCAAACATTGTCCAAACTGCTCGATTTTTTCTATTTTCTATATTAATACACCAAACACAGTGGTAAATAAAAAAATTGAATTTTCAAATTGACACGCATACAACCTCAAATATTCACCAAACAATTAAACACATTAAAAAATGCAGATACAAACAATACAATGGAACAAAATGAAAATAACGAAAATTCATTGCTTTTCTCGCATCCGAGTCGTCAATTTCGAGTTTATTTCATCTAATAACCATAGAAATTCATTAAAATCCTCGATTTCTTCTGTTTTCTAAATTAACAGACCAAACGCAGAAGTAAATTAAAAAATTGAATTTTCAAATTGACTTACATACAACCTCAAATATTCACCAAACAATTAAACGCGTTAAACAATTCAGATACAAACAATACAATGGAACAAAATGAAAATAACGAAAATTCATTGCTTTTCTCGCATCCGAGTCGTCAATTTCGAGTTTATTTCATGTAATAACCATGGAAATTCATTAAAATCCTCGATTTCTTCTGTTTTCTAAATTAACAGACCAAACGCAGTAGTAAATTAAAAAATTGAATTTTCAAATTGACTCACATACAACCTCAAATATTCACCAAACAATTAAACGCGTTAAACAATTCAGATACAAAAAATACAATGGAACAAAATGAAAATAACGAAAATTCATGGCTTTTCTCGCATCCGAGTCGTCAATTTCGAGTTTATTTCGTGCAATAACCATGGAATTTCATTTGATGTTGCAGGAACGAGTACAAGCGAAGGATCCTCCGTCCCATTACCTAGCAAAGTTACGAACCTACCTGGACCCAAAAGCATCGCGAAGCCATCGAGTATGTTTTCGTTTCGTTTTATTTTTTATTCCCATTTTTCAATATTCTCCGCTCTGGCCGCCGTGTGCTATTTATTTTATCTTTTTTTTTTTCTTTTTTTTTTCTTTTTCTCCACGGAGAATTCACGTCGTTTATCTTACGTTCGCCTCGTCGCCAATTAAGTGCTGTATCAGACGGATACTAATGATTACACAGTCGTATCGTTTCCTTATGTTCTTCCAGAAAAGGAAAATGGTCGGGGAATCGACGTCAACCCAAGTACTCCGGGATTTGGAAATTTCCTTGCGCACGAATCACATAGAGTAAGCTATCCGATTGTTTAAAACGCACGAGAATTGTTAATCGATCGATATTTAGAATAGAACAGAGACAGGTGTTCATCGTGAAAATGTAGGTAGAAAATGTAGAATGAAAAATGTGACTTTTGGGAAAATCGAAATGAGTTTTGAATTGAAATTGAAAAATCATCGCGAATTTCGCTGGAAATAATTATTTCTGTTATATTTTAATTGTTATTGGCGTAAAGAATATTATAATGCGATTTAAAAATGACAATCGAAGTGGTTTTGTTTAAAAATATAAATACCTTCCAAATTTTGATATTTTTAATAATGAAAATTGGCAAGGAAAAGGTGATTCTACATTTTCGCTGTACATTTGCATGAGTGATGACCTTTTTTTAATTTTTTATGATTTCTGAGACACTCTATGTACGCCATGACTTATTTACTTTGTCATTTAATGATTTCTATATGGATCGTCTTTGCAAGTAGGAAACTTAAATGAGAAATAAAGTACACCTTAGAGTTTTTTGTAGTCCTTAATTTTTTAACACGTATTATTAATTTTTGCACGGTTTATTTAACGTGTTTTGATTACAGTAATGCAATTTTTTTAACATGTTTTATTTGACAAACAAGGTTTGTTTATTTTCCGTATTGAATTATCTTTTTTCATATGTGTTTACTGAATAAAATGTTATTAATGATATTTAATAAGAAACACGCGAATAATTGGATAAACATTTTCGAATAAATCAAAAATATTTATCTACACAAATCTTCGCATTAAAAATTGTAATTACAAATATAATTCTACATTTTGAACAACTTTGTCTATTATTCACTTAAATATCACACAAATCGTACACTTTGCATCAAATCAATCATTTCCTGATTTATCAAAAACTTCATTTTTATTTCATCAAATTTATCAATTCTCACAAAACTGAATTAACAAAAACTCACAAAAAATATTTTCTTCGACTAAAACGTTTCAAATAATCGCACAATTACGATCAGAATATGTTTAAAAAACCTCGTAAAAATTATTAATACGTTGAAAAAAGACGTAGAAAAACAGTTTAAACTGTAAATAACGAATCACCGATATTGAAGAGCACATGATCGAAAATTCTGAGCAGAATTCTAAATTCCCTTCGCCCTACGCGCCTCGTTTCTGAGCTGAACAGTATTTTAGATGGGTGAGGGAATTCCTGGACGAGGAGAACCAAGGCCTGGACGCCCTCATAGACTACCTAAGCTTCAGGTTACTCATGATGAGGCACGAGCAGCGTCTCCTGGAATCTCACGCCAGCTCCGAGGAAAAACTGCAAACCGGTAAGAACACGAGGTCTGTTGGAAAAGTAACCAGACTGATTTTTTTCTAAATGTTTTATGTCGTTTAGAAACAAATAATGATGACTGATTTGTTTTTAAATATGTTATTTCACTTAGAAACAAATGATCACTGATTTGTTTCTAAATATTTTATGTCATTTAAGTAGAAACAAATGATGATGATTGATTTGTTTGTAAATATGTTATTTTATTTAGAAAGAAATCAGTTATGTTTTACAAAATAAATTGTTCTAAGAACACGTTCAATTGATCAAAAAACAAATTGTTTTGTAAAATGTATTTCATTTCACTTTTAGTAGTTTTAATAGAAAAACTGAAAAGCGGTAAGAACACGAGGTCTGTTGGAAAAGTAACCAGACTGATTTTTTTCTAAATGTTTTATGTCGTTTAGAAACAAATAATGATGACTGATTTGTTTTTAAATATGTTACTTCACTTAGAAACAAATGATCACTCATTTGTTTCTAAATATTTTATATCATTTAGAAACAAATGATGATTATTGATTTGTTTGTAAGTATTTTATTTTATTTAGAAAGAAATCAGTTATGTTTTACAAAACAAATTGTTCTAAGAACATGTTCAATTGATCTAAAAACAAACTGTTTTGTAAAATGTATTTCATTTCACTTTTAGTCGTTTTAATAGAAAAACTGAAAAGCGGTAAGAACACGAGGTCTGTTGGAAAAGAAATGAGACTGATTTGTTTTTAAGTAGTTCATGTAATTTAGAAACAAGTGTTGATGACTAATTTGTTTCTAAATATTTTATTTTATTTAGGAAGGAGTCTGTTGTATTTTATAAAACAAATTGTTCTTGAAACATGATCAATTGATATAAATTAATATACCTAAATTGATATAAATTGATCATGATTAATTGATATAAAAACAAATTGTTTTGTAAAAAGTGTTTCATTTAGCTTTTAGTCGATTTATCCAGTATTCATAGCATTGCTGAAACGCGAATCACTGAGGTGCATTCAGTTAGATATTTGATTATGGTCGCTTTGATGACCTCGGTCGTGCTCAATTGATGTTCTTTATGAAGGTTTTCAACTTTCATTTAGGGTACTACGTCTAACAGAAATATTTAGAAACAAAATCCCTTGAAATTTCAGAATTTCAAAGTTACCAGATAAACCTGGACGAATTTAGTCTCATTATTTTTCTAACAGTCCTCCGTATACCATCGTTCGTTTATCGCGGCAAATTGTTTAACCAGTTAAGTGTGTTTGACGAGTATATCCGTCATAGAGAAATATCAAAAATTTGTGTCACGACGACTACGTCTGTCTTGTATAAAATTTTGATACCATTCGATATTTAACCCTTTACACTCAATGTTTTTTTTTTCATTTGTATGACCAGATGCTCGAAGCAATTTCAATAGAAAAATCATATTCACATCTAACAAATAATTGGTACTTGTAAGTAATTGATATGTAAACAGCGACTGTCTGCTATTACCAAGAATGGAATGTACTATACATAATAGTTTTTACCATTTGTTTCTGTCCTTATGTTATGAACTGAAAATTATTTGCATTGTCTGCATAGCGAATTGCACAAGTGTAAAGGGTTAAATTATAATATTGGTGAAAACCAAAATACAAATGAAATGTTAATTTTAATATTTTCAGAATATTTTGAGGTAAAGACGAAATGATAGAAACAAATAAAAAGTATAAATAATTTGAGATCGTTTCATGTATCCATAATTTCCTAAAATTATCATTTGATTCTCGCGACACACACAGGTGCGCGCTTTGCAAAAAGATCAACAGAGGTGACCCATTAATTAATAGGTGACTGATTAATTATTAATTATTAATATCCTGTTTATTGACACTTTCGATATTTACAACGAGTATACTCGTCGTGTGGTAAAAATATGAGTGCATTTGCTTGCTAAAATGATATTGGGTGAAAGAAGAAATATATTTATAATTAGAATTATTTATATTTTGCAATTGGAACGCATATTGGAATATTTTCGGAGAAACAAACGTTATTCAAACTTAAATCAAAGTATTTATGCATCCCTGACAATTATTACACATTAAACGATTTTACACCTATTTTAAATAATAAATAATCAAAACAATAAACCATTTTCAGAGTTATCATCTTCATTAAATGACTTTACGTACAGGGTGTAACAAAAATACTGGGATACTTTTTCAGCATCGATAGTACGCATCAAAAGATGAAAAAAAAGTCTATAAAGTTTTGTGTAAAAACCACCCCCTATCGATATACAACCCCTTTTGTAAAAAATTTAAAAAAAATCATATCTCCGAAATGGTACGTCGTAGAAGACCCGTTTTGATTGCAATATAACCGCAGAAAATCAAAGATAATAGAAAAAATGTAATTACTGCGATTATTGCTGTTACATAGCATTTATTCTTGTTTAATCCAAACAACGTCGATTATCTATATCGTAGCAGATTTGTAACAACTTGCGAAAAATTAAGGGCAACCACTAAATCTTCCTTTTCGTAGATAGTGATATTTTTCCCGTAAACTTTAGTCTCTCCCGGTTATATTGCAATCAAAATCGGTCCTCTACGACGAACCATTTCGGAGATATGATTTTTTAAAAATTTTTTTACAAAAAGGGTTGTATCTCGATAGGGGGTGGGTTGCGCCCACAACTTATAAGACTTTTTTCTTATTTTTATGCGTTCTATCCATAAACGTAAAGTGTCCCAGAATTTTTGTTACACCCTGTATAGGTTTATAATTGCTGATCTTTCGTTCTCCCAATCATTTTGGATTTAAAACAAAAATTCAGCCCATATAGGGTTAAGTAGCATTTATTCTCTAAAACTAAATTCAATCTCTTCTCTTCGTTTTTTTCTTATTTTAGTGCTTTCTATCGATTCCCAAAAATATGCCCACGTGTTTTGTTATATTCTCTATAATTTTTTTTACAAAAAGGGTTGTATCTCTATAGGGGGTGGTTTTTAGATAAAACTTTATAGACTTTTTTTTCATCTTTTGGTGCGTACTATCAATACTGAAAAAGTGTCCCACTATTTTTCTTACACCCTGTACATCATTCGATTCTTGCAAAACACACAACTACACGTTTTGCAAAGATATGACACCAGCTGGGTGGCTAATGATCCAAGGGCTAATCGTGTGAATGTTAATTATTTTTTTAGCTGGTTCCGGGGACACTTCGCCCTTAAACAACGGCTGTCTGAGGCCGCCACTTCACGAGCTGAAAGACAGCCCTGGCGTTAAAAGGAGATCTCGGCACGTGGCCAGACTGAATATGGGAGAAGCAAAGGATGACATTCACGTTTGTATACTGTGCATGCGTGCCATCATGAATAATAAGGTGCGTGGCCAGCTATGGTCGAACTGGTACAAGGACACTTCGCCGTGGAAAGGGAAAATCTGTCGGCTTTTAATTGGAAGTGTCCTACTCTTGTTGCGTGCGCTTTTTATGGAGTTTCACTCGGCTATGGATAAAGAAACGTTTTGTTTTTTATTAGTATTTTTTGTCATTGTTTCATGACACTTTCGCGAGCGAAGGTCTATCAGATGGGATTCTAGGATTTCAATGAGTGTGAACGTAAAAATACTGGCTTCTTGGGTTTTGGAATCGATCGATGTCTAACGTTGAAAATAAATCATTTGGGAAATAAAATTCAGAAAGATGCAACATTGATGTTGCTATTTCAAAAATCTTCTTATTATTATTATTGCTATAAATTGTAGAATCATTTGTTGTTTAACGTTGAAATAAATCTTTTGCGAGTATTTCAAGCAAATAATGAATGATTATTCGAAATAAAATTGAGAAAAATGCAATATTGATGTTGCTATTTCAGAAATCTTATTATTGTTATAGATTCTAATCTTAAAATCGCTCGTCGATTAACGTTGAAAGAACAGTTATAATATCATAAAACTAATTAATATGTAAATTTCAATAGTTTATTTGTATGATAATATTCTATTCAAAGGAAAAAAAATTTATATGAATTTCATTAATAAATCCTTGCTGAATATCTATGACAAAAATATAAAACAAAATTGTCAGGAAATTTGTAAAGCGATTAATTTAGTGCCCAATCAGTGTGATATTTTAATCGGAATGAATCAACAACATGTTGAAATGGAAAATTATTGTTTCTTACACTTTTCGCATCTTTTTTCTAATTTTTACACTATTTCTGCTCGAAGAACACACTCCCAAAGTTTATATAAAAATCCTTTAGACGTCCTGTATTCTTACTTTCGAAATATTATAGTACATAGTTTCAATTTCCATTCCATTGAACGTATTTGGAAAACTTGAAATTAATATTTAATATCTTTGCATCTGCAGTTCGATATTAAAACACTTCCACCGGAAACACATATTAAATTTTAACGATCATTAATTAAAAACTAAACTGAGATCCAAGCATATTTATACTAATTAATAAATTAATTAATTCGTTTCAGTATGGCTTCAACATGGTCATCCAACACCGAGAAGCAATCAACTGTATCGCGCTAAGTTTAATGCACAAAAGTTTGAGGTATAAAACAGTATTTTACCACATCGAAACAGAATTCTGCCGTTACCATCTGATACTAATAATAATGCTAATCTCGTTTCAGAACGAAAGCCTTGGTATTGGAGCTCCTCGCCGCGATTTGTTTGGTGAAAGGCGGACACGAGATTATTCTGTCCGCGTTTGACAATTTCAAAGAAATGTGCTCGGAAAGGCGAAGATTCACGACCCTGATGGCATACTTCACGCAGTACGACAGCTTCCACATAGAATTTATGGTGGCGTGTATGCAATTCGTGAACATCGTCGTTCACTCGGTGGAAGACATGAATTTCAGGGTACACCTGCAATACGAGTTCACGAAACTCGGATTGGACGAATATCTGGAGAAACTCAGGCACACCGAGAGTGAGGATTTGCAGGTAAAGCAAATTCCGCGTTGATGCACAGTCGGTAAAGAAGGGTTTTGACAACCTGTTTTGCGAAAGAAGAAAACACTAAAAATTACTATATTCATAAAGATTGAATGAAAACTTGAATAAAATGGTGATACGATAGAACGTGGTTGCTATTAATATTCAATTTTATATATCGTTAGTTTATTAAACTATTCTGCGCTGAATAATGAATAATGATCGCTATAATTATTACAAAGAATTCTGCATATTTTGAAATAGTTTTGCTAGTGTAGAAATAACTTATTATTTTATTATATTATATATGATATTACGATCTATTATATTGATTACTGTATTATATTATATTTTCTGATGATCGTTTACATAGCCGCAAATAATCCTATTTAGTTCTATTAAACAATAGCGATCGATAAATGTATTTCCTTAAATTTAAAATTCACTTGTCTACCGTGAACTTGAAATATATTTACCCACCTAACAATACAAACAAATATCAAACATATTTTCATCCGCTATACATATACATTATTATCTTTGATATCATTCATTTCAGGTTCAAATCTCTGCTTACCTAGACAATGTATTCGACGTAGCTGCGTTAATGGAGGACAGCGAGACCAAGACTGCCGCGTTAGAAAAAGTAGCTGAATTAGAAGACGAACTTGGCCACGTGAGTGCAAAGTACAATAAAATCCGACAAACCAAGACAAAGAATTTACTTACAAACGTTGTTTCTTAAAAACAGGCGCACGACAGAATGGCGGAGTTGGAGAGGGAATCCCTCGCGAAACTAGCTGAACTGGAAACGGAGCTGGGTGCGTTGAAAGTGGAGTACGGTGATGCGTTGGAAGCTCGTAGATTAGCCGAGGAAGAACTCACGGCCCTGAAGAGGCAACGGCAAGACTCTGCGAGACGACAAAGCGTTCTCGAAAATAAAATCATTGAATTAGAAACCCTTACCGGTACCCTCACGAAGGGTTCTTCAGGTGTGTGTTATGATAATGTCTATGTGCGAGGGTGGATAGAGAATTTCGTTATCTGGCATAGAAAAAGCTGTTTATATCGTTTTGCAGCTTCCGTTGATAGAAATCTACGTGTTTCAAGGGTTCTTTAGAGCTTCCTGTATGTTTTTAAGTAATGGAAAAAGTAGCCCATAGAAAATATAGATTTTAAAGCATGTTAAAAGCTTAAAAACTACCCGAAAAAATAACGTTTTTCGTCAACTAATTTTATGGCCCGAAACGGAATATTTTAACTGTCTGAGTGCTATGAGTATCTGCTGTTTTATCGTCCAAAAGTTTTTGGACATATTTCGAGTCTTGTTTTCTTTCAAAAAATTCCAAGGAGTTTTCGCTGTTTTCTGCTCATATGCGATAAGTTATAATTCTTTGAATTCAGTGATGTTCTGACATGAGTCTCTACTTATGCACAAAAGAATGTATATAACCCTAGATTTACCAAAGTTTGATAACAAAATTCCAATGATTATAATTATTAAAGAAAGGGTCATTCTGACCCATTTGAGAAAACTTTTCGGTAAATTTTTTCAAAAAAATTCTTGCCGTATTTTATCAGAACATTTTAATTAATTCTGACTTCCCTTTATAAGACATATAAACTCTTTTGTAGAAATAGGTGTATGTATGTAAACTGTTAAACCTACTGTCAACCGTCAGCGTGTTCAAATCGACAGAATCCTTTGTAAAAAACAATTTTCGGCTCCACAGAAGTTTTCCATCCACCCATGAGTTAGATGAACGATAGCAGTTTCTTAATTAACATTCTCTCTCTTATTGATCAGCAAACCATCGGAACGGAACGGCGACGAGTCCCATGTGTAATTCGGACAACATTTCATCACCCTTTAATTCGACGCCATCACCAACAGAGGAGCAACCTCCTCCACCGGCTCCAGCACCACCACCTCCACCCCCACCCCCATGTCCACCGCCACCACCCATGGCGCCCCTTTCTCCGGGAGATCATAAGTTACCGCCACCTGTGCCAATTCCTCCGCCACCTGCTGGCATGATGCAAGCACCCGACGGAGCGATGACGATTAAACGAAAGGTACACACTTTGCGAATCAATGTTACGTTCGGTTTATGTGTACTGAACCTTTTGTAGCTGTACGAAAGCTATCGGTGTGAATTAAAGTATATCTGCGTTGGTAATAGTTATCAGCGGGGACTATAGGCGCAATTTTTTTTTATGTACCATGAATTACATATGCCATTTATGTGAGACGAGTATACTTGTGTTAGATTAGTTAAGTTTGTGTGAATGAATTACGATTGTTCTGATTTACTTTAATTGATTTATTGTGTTCAAGTGTTTTGTCGACCATTTGGATTATTTAATGGAATTATTATAAAATGCAGGCTTTTAGCGGAAGAATGTTAATTAAAATAGATCTCAGGAAGTACTGGTTAATATTTAACACTGAAAATACTTGAAAGTACTTTTTAATAGTGTTCTTCCATTATAACAAGCCCTTGTTATTATTAATAATAATTAGTTATAGCTAGTTTCGCCTTGAATAGTGAATCAACAGAGTTCAAGATAGTACACGATCACAATTATTAGGGGTCAAAGGGTTAACACTACATCTACCGACAATTTATATACATATTCCTATGAAACCCGTCAAAATGATAACTTTTACAATTTAATTCGCATAATAGTTAATTTGGCATAATGAAATATATTTTCCTTGTGTGAATCAAGAAAAATAACGTCATTTGACCAATTCTGATAGGTTTACCGTTAAGTGACAATGAATTTATTCTTCTTTTCGGCACGCAGGTTCAAACCAAGTACAAACTACCCACGCTGAACTGGATCGCCCTGAAACCTAATCAAGTTCGAGGAACTATTTTCAACGAGCTGGATGACGATCGGTTGCACAGTTACATAGACTTCTCCGATTTCGAGGAGCGATTTAAAATCGGAATGGGTGGCCACGTGGCGAATGGTACCAGCGATATCGACGGCCTCCACAGTTTTCCCAGTAAGAGATTTAAGAAGCCGGAGAACGTGTCGCTTCTCGAACACACGAGATTGCGGAATATTGGTAAGTTTATTTGAATGGTGATAATATTAACACGTTCAATGAGAGTCACCGGTGCCCGTTATTTATTAATCCGTCTCAAAAAAACAAAAACTATGTCTAGAAACTATGCAGCTTTTGTAGGAAATATTTGTGTAATTTAAAATACAGGGGGTTTCTGAATTACTGTCGGAGAATTAAAGGCATATTCTATTCATTGAAATTACGAAAAAAATGCTTAGAAACTATGCAGCTTTTGTAGGAAATATTCTTGTAATTTATAACTCAGGGTGTCTCTAAATAACTGTACGAAAATTAAAGACATATTCTATTCATTTAAACTAATAAAATATGCTTAGAAGCTATGCAGATTTTGTAGGAAATATTCTAGCAATTTAAAATACAACGTTTCATTTTAACTATTATAAAAAAAAATATTTAACAAACAGTTTCCACAGATAATCCACTCTTGAGATATAATAATTTTTATTTACACGTAAATTAACGCTTCACGAGAGTTTGTCCGTTTGTTTAATTAATAGGTCAGATTTGAAAGATTTTGTATTAATTATGGTATATGGTACACGATTTCTCAATTTTGTTTTCTTTCCTTTATCGCCGTATCGAAAGTTTCTGTCGACCCGTGTCAAACAGGTTGCCTGTCACCAGGCTTCAATATACGCCTAAATTAAAATTACTATATTTCAAGAATCGACTATCTCCGAAAATTATTTATTAAGCATTTTTGTTATTAATTTCAACGAGTACAATATTACCTTCAATTTTCGATCAGTTGTTCCAAGACACCCTGTATAACGAATGTTAGGACGTTAGTTTTCATTTTCATCTTTACGTTTCAGCTATATCGCGGCGAAAAATGGAAATGCCGGTAGAAAAGGTGATAATGGCGGTGAATGCGCTCGATCTGAAAGTACTGTCACTCGAAAACGTGGAGCTGTTGCAACGTATGGTTCCCACGGATCAGGAAGTACGTGTTATTCCATACAAATAATCCTCCCATTTCTACTTTAACACTTTATCGACCGCTAGCCTATTAATCGGCTTTTCGATGTCACACTCTAAAGAATTATTTAAAAAATTGAATTACTATTACCTTGAATATATTTTACGAATATTAGTTTATAAGGCCCTTTATTACATAAAATAAATGGAAAATAAAGTATAAATATCGATAAAATTCCTTCGGAACAAAAGGAAATATGGCACAGCACAATGAATAGCGGAAATTTAGCCGGTTCTTACTGAGTGGCAGCCTCGACCACGACCTGTCGATAAAGTGTTAAAATAATAATACCGAATTTTTGAAAAATAATAACATAAATTTGAATTTTTTAGTTATTTTTTCTATTTTTTTTTTAATATATCTTACGACAATTATACAATGTAACTTAACAACGTTCCAGATCAAAGCCTATCGGGAATATATCATAGAAAAAAAGAACGTGAACCTGTTGACCGAGGAGGACAAGTTTTTGATGCAACTCGGCAAAGTGGAGAGGATCTCGACGAAATTGTCCATCATGAACTACATCGGGAACTTTTTCGACAATTTACACCTTATTACCCCGCAAATACACGCTGTGATATCCGCATCGAGCTCGGTGAAGAGCTCGAAGAAACTGCGAGCAGTCCTAGAGATAATTCTTGCCTTTGGAAATTATTTGAACAGTAGCAAACGCGGTCCCGCGTACGGTTTCAAGCTGCAGAGCTTGGACACGTTGCTGGACACAAAGTCCACGGATAAAAGGATGTGCCTTTTGCATTATATCGTGGCGACGATACGAGTGAAATTCCCGGAGCTGATTAATTTCGAGTCAGAACTGATGTACATCGATAAAGCAGCGACAGGTACACACTTGTTTATTTTTGTCATGTTTTTTCTCTGATGTATATTATAGAGGATGTAACAACACACGTGGGCATATTTTTGGGAATCGATAGAAAGCACTAAAATAAGAAAAAAAAACGAAGAGAAGAGATTGAATTTAGTTTTAGAGAATAAATGCTACTTAACCCTATATGGGCTGAATTTTTGTTTTAAATCCAAAATGATTGGGAGAACGAAAAATTAACAATTATAAAGCTATACAGGGTGTAACAAAAATTCTGGGACACTTTAGGTTTATGGATAGAACGTATAAAAACAAGAGAAAAAAGTCTTATAAGTTGTGGGCGCAACCCACCCCCTATCGAGATACAACTCCTTTTGTAAAAAAATTTTAAAAAGTCAAGAGACTAAAGTTTGCGAAAAAAATATCACTATCTATGAAAAGGAAGATTTAGTGAGTGCCCTTAATTTTTCCCAAGTTACAAATCTGCTACCTTATAGGTAATCGACGTTGTTTGGATTAAACGAGAATAAATGCTATTTAACAGCAATAATCGCAGCAATTATATATTATTCTATTATCTTTCATTTTCTCCGGTTATATTGCAATCAAAACGAGTCTTCTACGACGTACCATTTCGGAGGCATGATTTTTTAAAACCTTTTTACAAAAGGGGTTGTATCTCGATAGGGGGTGGTTTTTAGGCAAAACTTTATAGACTTTTTTTCATCTTTTGATGCGTACTATCGATACTCAAAAAGTGTCCCAGAATTGTTGTTACATCCTGTATGTCCGCATGTTTTGTTACATCCTGTATATTTATTATACCTGGTGAATGCAGGTTTTCATAGACATTTATTGTATTTTTTTTTTACCAATGTTAGTTTCGTTGGAAAATATAACGACCGACGTGCACGAGCTGGAAAAGGGTATGGACCTCGTGAGGAAAGAATTCGAGCTCCGTGGCAAAGAGAAACATAACACGGTACTTCGGGATTTCTTGAACAACTCCGAGGAGAAGCTACGCCGTCTGAAGTCCGACGCTCGCACCGCCGGCGAGGCGTTCCGGGAATGCGTAGAATTTTTCGGCGAAAGTCCACGACAAGCCGATGCTAACACGTTCTTCTCCCTTCTTGTCAGATTCGCAAGGGCATTTAAGGTCAGTTATTTGCGACCACAAAGAAATAGAGATTTCGAGATCCGATCACCATCGATATTAACACGTTGACTACCACGTATTTTTTTTTATCAGGCGCTCATCTTATGGAAAGTAAAACTAATTATTTTCGGCTATCTGAACGATCTGTATAATCAGTTTTAATTTCCATTATTAATAACGACCGATAAAAGT
Source organism: Mimumesa dahlbomi (assembly GCA_917499265.3). Lineage (NCBI taxonomy): Eukaryota > Metazoa > Arthropoda > Insecta > Hymenoptera > Crabronidae > Mimumesa > Mimumesa dahlbomi. Next base: position 5,956,564 of record OU824120.1, on the reverse strand, counting down.
TAGTTAATGAGTTCTTATGAGTATTATATACATATTATGTTACGATATAAATTGTTTGGTTCATAAATACCGCAATTTTTATTGCACAATGTTCTCTATTTATTCACTTTGTTAACAAATTTTCATATTTGGTTTGCATAAAATACATATCGTAAACTAAAACAGTTACTCAACATGTTAAATGAACGATAATGCATAAATTTAATATATAATTCGAATAATCTGTGGAACAGAATATCATTAGACATAGTATTTCTTGCAGGCTGCGGATCAGGAAAATGAACAACGTCGTAGATTGGAAGCTGCTGCTGCGGAAGCACTGAACACGTCGGAGGAAGTAATTAAACGAAATAAATTAAATCAAAAGAAGCAACAGGTACGTCGTAAGCTTGTTATATTGTGTTTAAAAAAAACAAGGAAACAATTCTAGTCGACGAAAGCTTTGTTACCGTGACTATATATATTTATATATCGCATGTTGTGCTTTTTTAAACAATATCGACTAGTAATTTCATACCTTTATTTTTATATTAACATGCACTTGCTTTTAAAGACTGCGATCACACGTAGATAATTCTTTTCCAATGACTTTATCCGATTCTCGCTTAATTCTTTCATCTTCACTTATTCTTTCTGCCATTGAAATCATTTAATATGAGAATCACTAATATTTGAAAGACATATTTTATATATTTATATAATAATGATAGAATATACATTGGGGTGATCGTTGAAAATTAAATTTTTTGTGACGCCCCCTAAAAAGCTTCCTTTTGATGAAAAAACACTGGGGAATTTTTTTTAAATTAAAAACAACACGTACCTCAAAACGATCTAAGGTAATTTTTTGGTATAATCATGTTTTTGGGAATTTTTATGAAAAATACAATTTTATTCGAAATATAAACAATTATGTAACCCAAATCAATAAAAAAACCCAGTTAATCAAAATAACAATAAACAAAAATTTTAATTCAAAATTTTTCCCAGTTGATTTGGTCTATTAAATAAAAAAATGAGCGATATTCAAATTGATATTTTTATTTTAAAACTAAATTAGTACAAACGTAATTTTAATATCTATCTATCTATTTCTTCACTCCAAAGTTTAAGTAAACTTTCTTTTGTATTTTTAATGCCTTTACTTCTATCATTAGATCGTTTTGAGGCACGTGCTGTTTTTAATTTTTAAAAAAATCCTAGTGTTTTTTTATCAAAAGGAAGCTTTTTAGGGGGCGTCGCAAAAAATTTAATTTTTAACGACCACCCTAATATATATATATAGTTAATATATCTCAGTCTCGTTGCGATGATTTACGCACAGATTAATGCGTGTTTGGAGATAAACTCTTATTTCGTGTGCTAACACTAAGTTTACCTTTCTGCACTGAAATATCATGCATTGCATTCGAATATGAATACACCTCTGAGCTGTTTTCTCTCTTTTTCTCTCTGTCAACATCAATGCTTCGGGGTTTGCAATTACTTCTGCTGTAACTAGATCGTATTTTTCAAATTATTTAATGCAGCACAAAAAACATTTCTTGTAATAACATTGCAATAATATTGCAAGAAATCCAATGATATACATTTTTATCATCATAATTTGGAAATGACTGGAGATAAAATGCCAAAAATAATACTGTAACCCCCTTTAAATGTAATAGAAATATATTTCTAACTTGGGATATCAATAAATTAATGTTACAGCAGTGGTAAATGTATTTTAAATCAACATCGATTATATGTTAATTAAATAAAAATGGAATCACATCGCGAGGCAATCGACACGATTACATCGTTATTTTAATTACATGTTCGTGTACGAATTAAAAAAACTCAGTTCCATATGAATCTCAGCACAGTTTTGCTTTCAACACCAGCTTGCTATTTTTATACGATTACTCATAACAACGCATGTTTGGGTTGTTTACGAAAAGAGCTTGCGTAATTCGAAACAACAAATTCCAAAAAAATGTACGCGCGAAATAAAATTACAAATGAAAAAAAGAAGAATCTATCACTTACATATCATTCATTAACATATCATCTCATTATCTGAATTACCATACATCAGTTTTAACGAACTATTCGTTTACACGTTCTAACATCTTCTTTAACCACAACCCACGATATTCGATGATGAAAACGGTTTCTTATGGAAGTTTTAATTAGCTTTGCTAATAGTAAATGTCGCTGAAAAGGACGGCAAGTAGTAGTCGAGGATAATAGTTGTTCGCAAATGACAATGCTCGTACAAGAATTAATTTAAAAGGCATTTTCTTTTCGCTGCATGTTGTGAGATAGCATGATATATTTTAAAGGGATTATCATCAGACGATTCTCTGATAATTATGATCATGTCAAGAGTGCTCTTTTAGCGTTTCTTTTTGTTTTTTTTTTTTACTTTCCGTTCATCGAGCAGACGTAATTGTCTACCAACGTATCTCACGAACGTCTATTTTCTTATTTGTTACATATTTATTTGGATTTAAAGTCACCGAAATTTTGCTGTAACACGAACAAGAGTCTGTTACACCGGCATCTTAATGAACTGGAGCTCAGAACGTAACAATATAGAAACAATTCACAACATGTAAGTCTGTCCTTACTCACTTCCTCCTAATAACATATTATTTTTAATGATTGCACTCGCACAAACACACTGCACTTAGACAACATGTAGGTTCAGCTTTTACTCTCATACAACGTACATTTTGACAAACCATGTGCCACGTTCGAAAACAGTTCCTTCTGTATTATTTTCTACGTATATTGTTTATACATGAAAGATAAATTTGTTCACAATAATAATAGTAAATTTCTCAGTGAACGTAACTACTGCTTTTCACACATGGAAAGAATTTAATATAAAACACTGCGATGCCACTTTGGCGTAAAACTGAATGTACTTTCTAGTTAATACGAGTACAGCGAATAGATAAAGAATTATTCATTCTTTATTTATTCGACTACGTAACAATCATTCTTAATCTCACAAAGTTGGTAGTGATTCCTTCTAAGTTAATTCCATCTTGTGCGCAATATTTCTTATTGTAACTTGTCTCCGAAGAACTGTCTTCTGGAAGTCGTGGCATAGAATCATATTATACTCAAATTATACCATTAACAAAGAATTACGAAATGCATCGGCATGTTCTAGCTTGCATTGATGTTGCCTGAGAGAAATCTTCTATTATCACTTCCCTGCGCTGCTGCAAAAAGTCTCATATATTATACACGCGTTCTCACATTAGCAACACAGCGATTAAATGTAAATTTACATTAAGTTTCATTGTTACAACTATTCATAACGCGAGCCAGGAATTTACTCTAAAGGAAACAAGCGCTTACATAGATAGTACTTAAAAATAAATTATAACTAGAGAATAATTATAAAATTGCTTTGTTTCGCAGAGGCGTAACACATACAAAGAAATTAGAATTTCCCAGAAATGCTGTACGCTTACTTTTATCCCAATCGATTATCAATATTATTTTTCAATGATACAAAGATACTATTAGACTGATGTAATATTTTTACCAAGCTGCGCTGAAACTTGACTCTACGCCTCTAAAGAAACAGTGCACTTTAATGTTGTACCTTGCGTATAATAATGACAAAACCTTTTCAAACAATTTCTGAACCTTCCTACAATCAAGTTTACGGAAGAAATGAACTCGTTTCATTGTTCATACTGACAGAAAACAAATTATAATCCCAGCGTAAGGGTCTAAACAAAATTAATCTGGTGAGAAAAGAACGTTGATAAGGTTCTCCTATATTTGTCCTTATTGCGTACAGTCTAGTTTATCATATTAATTTAAGAAACAGGTTCACAACCGATTAAATGATTTTGTATTCACAGGACGCTGTTATAAATGAGCTGAAAAACAAGACGAGACTGGTTCAGGAAAAGAAGCTTTTGCAGCAGGACGAGGTCTACAATGGTGCTCTGGAAGACATTCTTCTTGGACTTCGATCAGAGCCTTATCGAAGGGCGGACGCTGTTCGGCGTAGTCAACGCAGACGCATCGATAACCATAGACTTTCTCGCACTGCCGAAGAGTTAGAGCTCTAATCTGCATTTAATTAGAAATGCTTTCTATGCCCGAGAAAAAAAAACTATGCCTTCTAAACAAGGAACTGGTTGTGTTCTTCATGTTAACACTGGAACTACCGAAAAGATTAATTCGTTATGTCTAAAAACATTAGATAAATATGTCTGATAAAAAGGGAACGAAGGAGGATAGTAAATGCATCGATTTAATGATTTGCATATAGCAACATTATTAGGAAGAATTTTAGAAAACGCACTACTATAAATTTAAGCGATTTTTATAATAAATTTTGTCTGTCTCAGTAGTTCTAGTGTTAATTTAGCTTAACTCTTTCGCCAGGGCAGCGTGCTCTCGGTATACGGTAGTGCAGAATGCTTCTCCGAGTTGTTAGTGAGAGTTAATTAAATTATTCTGTTTAAAACAGCCAGTCATGAAAGTAAAACATGTAAAATACGACGCTTTTTCGATACTGCACTCTCGGAAAGATACTGAACCTTGTATACCGCTATTTACGCCGTTGTTACCAAAAGAATGTTGCCTGAGTTTACCAAGAACGTTGCTGCGTGCAACGAGTGTTGTAAATTACGCGGAATTTCGGCGAGGTACAGTCATACTCGATGGCAAAAGAGTTAAAGCAAACATCTAAATCTCTTTTTCGTTTAACTCTTTTTCCTTCGAAATTTTGTATACGGATTTACGTCTCCCATTGGAATGAAATTGTACATTTATATTATTGTCATTATCACGGAATTAATTACTCTCTGCGAGTGAGTTGCCTTTTCTGCGACGTTCGAGTAGCGTAAACATAAAAATCGATGAAAGTAAGTTGACTTTCCCATCGATGAAAGAGTTAAGCGCGCGCCACGCTTGCGAAAAAAAACTGTTGCAATCGTAAACGTCGTACGTGTAGTTCTAGTTGCACAAAGTCAAAATGAATGTAAGTTCGATTCCGGGCCGTTTCACGCGAGTCACTTATGTGGTGCTACAGATTCGACGATTTCCAGCTTCGAATCTATTCGAATTTAGAACATGAGTCTTTTTGATAACGTTTCTAATGATCGGTAGATAGCGTACCGAGGATATTCTAATATTAGTCGACACGGCCTCTGATTGTCGTACGAATCTCGTTAATTGAAAGTCTTAGAGGAAGCGAACTGAAAGCGAAAGCACTTCACTCGATTAGAAAAAAAATGAAAATCACGCGGAACGTACGTTCCGTGGGTCGTACAGTTAATTTTGCATTGTTTTCTCGTATTAATCGCTTAATGTAATTAGACGCTGAAATTGTTTACATTTACTTATTGTTGATTGTTATATGTGTTTGAGATATTTATGATTTTCAAATGAAATTGATGTCTGTTGATCGAAACGAATTATTTGTTCGCGGAAGTGAAGTTTGTCGGAGGAGAGAAGGGAAATGAAAGTCGAGCCACGTTCGGTTTCGCTAATCGTAAGCAATATTAAACACGTTTACTTTGTGATGAAATGAAATCCGATTTAAATTCGAACGCGTCATAAATGTCTGAAAGATCACGGTTCTGACTTAAATCGTAACATTCCACGAACGTATAATAAGGGGTCAAAAACATGTCATACAGTTCTTAAATACAATATTTATAGAAAATAAGCATCTTACCAAGAAAGTTGCAATGTTACGCGCATTCGCAGTTAAATTATGAAAGTTCCAATAATCCAAAACATCGCGGTGTATTCTTCGTCAAGTCTGAGAGTCAATTCTTCGGTGATTAACAATAATCCTTAGCAAATACGCACAAGAACGATTTATATTTCTCGCGAACTTTTTTAACGAGTCTCCTATTTTGTTACGCGTAATAAATAGAGATAGCAAAGCTCGTTACATTCCGTCAGAACCTCATAATACGCTCAACGTATAAATAAATAATAGAGCGCATACAGTACAGTCGCTTCTACTATAACAGAGCTGTTGCGCACAATAATTACAATAATCTGTCAATCAAAGCTTTAGTGATAAGTAATTAAGTAAAGACTGAAAAGATAATAGAATTATCGACAAATTCAAGCATTTATTTGAATATAAAATTTAAACTCCAAATATTATTGTAAACTTTCATAGATTGTGTTACGAAAAAAATTCGTTTATTAGTATCGAAGAACCGATAAACATAACAACTCAATTTAAAAAATTATCCATTTACCCAGCTGACATTACAGGTGATTTAAATAGTATTACCACAGCCTACTTTACAGTTAAACAAATTTTAAGTATAAAGTGGAGATATAAACATGTTTAACTAATGACCATTACGATTAAAAATAATAATCGGCAGCTTTCCATTAGAAATACCTAAATTTCGGAAATAGCTGAGTATTATTATTCGTAATTTAGATTGCTTTTGAATATAAATATTGATAGTCAATATTTTAATGAAGTATCGAGCTTATTAGAACGATTTTATATCTCTGTTTTCTACTTAAAATTTGTTTCCTCATTACGATGCTGTAATACTGTGTGGAAATACTATTTTTACCTGCTGTGTATGAATCATTTGATATTTCAATTGTCGATTATATAATACGATGATGGAAATCCTACAATAATGATACAAAACATGAATACGTTCTCTAAACAGATCAGATTTCCAGAAACCGCGACTGAAAGCAGATCATCACTGTTTTCCGATAACTCGAACGCTTTGTAATAATGAAATCGCATAATGAAAACAAAATAACGCGTTATAGCAGAACCGACTGTAGCAACCGTCTTTCACACTGTCCATTGCTGTTGTAGCAAATAAAATAGAAATTGTAGTGACGATTAGTTTTGTGATGTGAACGTTCAATGTAATTTTTGAAGAGTTTTGCCAAACAGAGTTACAGTGAAAGAAACAAAAGACTACGCATAAATTTCTATACGCCTTTTTCTGGGTGGCAACATATCCCGACTTTTTTCAGAATGAATAAAAATTATATTTTTACTTTTGTACGGTTTTTGATATTATATATTATCGAAGAAGGAACGATGTACATACTATTGTAATATACGAAATGCGTAGGTAGTTATAAAGAGAATGTAATTACCATTAGTTATAGACAAATTACCAATGTGATGTTTAGTTAAATACAACATCTATGTCTTATAAATATTACGTAATAATATTGCTCGTTGCTAATTCGCGACTAACGATTTAACGTGTCTTACGTATATTTTGCAAAAATGTAAATAATGTGCATTTTATTAAATAAGTTAAACATAAGTATCTGCTTTACTTTGTATAAACTTCTTTACAAATAAATATAATAACAATGTATTATATATAAATGTACATGAATATAGACATAGACACATTTTCTTTCCGACAAGTCCGTGCCATTTCACTTACGAGGAATCATTTCTGCTATTGAGATTTTTAACTTTCATTTTATATCTTTCACGTACTGAAAGATTTGTTCGATTATCCACAAGTACTGCCCTACCTTTCCCACACCCTAAAACTTGTTCAATTGTCCGCTAGTATCGCTATCATCTTTCAGTCAGACACCAAGACACATTTCAAGGGCCCTACGCTCTTATGAGAGTATACAGAATATTCCGGACAAATTTTTGTATCTCAAAAATTAGGGGAATTCTTTGCCATTTTTTATATCAAGCCACTTTTGTATGAACAATTTTCTTCTCTGTTCATCAATGCGTTATCAGATACTCGGTCATATAATTTACCCCGATGTTTGACGATCTAACGATTGTACATAAAACTAATTGTAAGTGTGATACCTCGTTGAATTCGTATGAGAAAATGCTATCAAAATATGAATAGAAACATATAGTATTCCAATTAAAAAAAAAAGTAAACATTACAATTTCATCCATACCATCACTAAACAAAAAATGATTTACACCACATGTTTTTTTTGTACCTTTGATATCTGTGCAAATTTCGTACCGCAACAGCTACTTATTTATTGTGGTGGGCGTTCATGAAATTCTTTCTTTTGTATCGCTATTCCCCGAGTTTATATTCAGACTTTGAACAATCAACTGCAGAAGCAGAAGACCTGTCATAGGTATTCTATTGTTCGACCGTATTTGGAAGTTCATGAATTAATTTTTATTACTCATCTTCTGTATGGCTGTCATTCCTTCCGTGTGAATGTAAATTATTTTTTAGAAAGTAAACATTATAATCGAATATCTACTTTATTCTTGTGCATATATTCTTTTTTATTAACGTAACAATAATTTTCTATACTTAGAATTTTAATTATATTTATTTGTCCGTTTGCGAAATCTGCTCCTTTTTTCCCGCATATAAACAAAATCGTATGTAAAATATGAAAAATTTTTCTCTTCCATTACGGATGCCATCGGACAACCCCTACCACCATAAGCAGAAATAATATCACTATACCAAAATAGTAGCCCAGCGCTAGCATGCCCGCTTATGATACTGCGGATCACAAAATCGCGGCCGGAACAGTTAATAATTATTGTCCATATTATTCTTTTTATTATTACGAACTCAATGCTCTCGACAGACATCTTTCACGCGTTTGAATAAGAGAAAAATAAGAAGTCGCGAGTATAAAGAGTTAATATAAAAGTCGCAAGTATCGGTGTTTCACAGACGAGGTATTTAAAATATTTTCGATATCTCGTCTGTGATCGCACATTTTTAGTCGATAACCATTCTTGACCATGCGAGAAATAAAAGTCACAGACGAGGTATTGGATAGACCTATCACCTTACGGGGTTCGATGTTCACGAAACTGAATTACCGACGCGTTCTAATTTCAGAGGATTTGCAGCGCCTCCTTGACGAAGGAGCAGAATTCTTTGAACTAAAACAGTATCGTTGGTTCCGAGTGGTACCTGTCGATTCGTTAGTGGTGACAAAGGAATTACGAAAATCGCGAAAAATGGTCAAATTTAAGCAGTTTCTCGTTCGGCATTTGCTCAATTTTACAGATAGCGACCTGAGACTAGTACCATTGTTTTAGTTAGGAAATTCTACGGCAGATCAATATATAATAGTTGTACTTTTCGAAAATTTGGTTTTTCGCAAAAATCTGAAGGGGGTAGGTCAGGATTTTTCGCGACTTTCGTAAATCGCTCGGCATTACCCCATTCAGATTTTTGCGGAAAATTAAATTTTCGAAAAATACAACTATTATACATTGATCTGCCGTAGAATTTCCTAACTAAATCAATGGTACCAGTTTCAGATCGCTATCTCAAAAATTGAGCAAATGCCGAAGGAAAAAACTGCTTTAAATTTCGCTTGTCTTTTGACTAGTAAAGAGCACACACGAGATATACATTATATACTATGCGTAGCCAATTTGCTCGATACCATTTGCATCGAAGCGACACATTCCAATACAAACGGCTATCGGTCATCAGATTTCCGAAAAATATTAATCAATTTCATTATCGATCGATGCAAATGATATCGATCCAGGTCTCACCACGTGGAGGTTGCTACGAATGGAGACCCACCCTATCCACGGCACCCATCCTCCCACCTTTAAACGATAACGAATTTAAATCTTTACTTTCAGAAGGAAAGTAAAGATATCACGCGACCACGACCGCGAAGCTAATAACCACGATCTCAAAGATACGTCTATCAATGCGATCGTGGCTGAAATATTGAAACCAGTTTCAATACAACAAACACAAACCCATCACCATCAAGCGCCAATTTCCCGCGAAACGCGAATAAAACAAATAACATAGACGAGAATGGAAATGTCGACCAAACCAGAAAAGCAACCTCATGGTAAGACTAACGCGGGTGACTCTAGACGTTTACCATAACTCGACGGTAAAACAATTTAGACACTTACACGGTGGCTCGTACCACGGTCCTGAGAAGTACCCACAAACCGGGACTCCCGCCAAACCATGGTTAACCGATACGATGGGATAAACGTAAGGTCGATTTACAGGAAAGGGCCTCACGAAAGATCCGAACCAGGGACAAATCGAAGATGAAATATATCCGAAGATATAGATCAACAAGTCGAACTGTACACGGGTTAAGCCATATCAGGCTGATCGGTCCGGCCGCCACCGATAAGTCTGATACGTCCCATACCCCGCCAAATAGCAGTCCACCCGTGTACAGGTCCCCAGAACGAACTCGGGCTCACCTTTCCAGACAACATTAGGCCACCCAAAGATACCGGCGGAACCATGATCCGACGAGAGCCACGCTCCATGAATATATCGCAGGACCGCGATTTAACCAGATAGCCGCGAGGCTATTTGGCCGACTACACCGTTTCTCGTGTTGTTCTAACGCAGGGTTATGACGAACGCCGCAAATGACGAACAAGTGACTCTACTATTAAAATAAGTTTAAAAAAAAACTGAAGCTAAGAATTGAAAGTAAAAGTTGAAGCTAAGAGTTAAGAGTTAAAGTTGAAGTTAAATATGAAAGTTAAAAACTGGAACTATAAGATTGAAAGTAAAAATTGTTGACAGAAATGAAGCTAATAACGCGGAACGAGCAAAGAAGTCGCGTTCTCTGGACGATCGACGGAAAACGGAAGTGAAATTGACGCATGATATCCCCTTAAACTAACGTTTTGATCACTATAATGCCAAAACGTCCCTTTTAGTCGCCTCTTACGACAGGCAGGGAATACCGTGAGCCTATTCTATCCCCGGCCCACAGCTGAATGTATTTTACAATTCGTATTTTATTTAAAATTGAGAAAAGTTCTAAAGTGCAAGAATGATTTTAATACTTCGCGTTATTTAATATACTACTCGAGCTGACAAATCGACAATTTCTCTATGTTAACGCGACTCTAATAGCAAAGCTGGAAAAAGAATCATTAGCTCATTCTATTTATTATAATGTTACCGTGTCCTTGGATCCTAGAAGAAAAGATAGTTATAAAATCGGGAAAACACTACTTGTCACGCGTGCTCGACATTGCTCGGTATAGAAATACGCGGATGAGTTTAAATCATTTTTCGCAACACTAATTTCGTTTGTCATTTCATCGAAGTAAAAGTACGCGTCACGCTCGCAGAAATATGTTTTGTTCCGAAAAACCCGCGCGTAAAAATAATGTTTTATGATTCCACGATCGCTTCGAATGATTATACGCGAAAACTGGATATTGATTGAAAACGCGAAAAGATCGTAAATTGATTTAGTTCACTCGCGGCTGGAAAGAAAATTTCGCACAACATCGCAAGATATTGTACAAGTTAAGACATCCTAATGTAAAGTGTATTTTATGAATAAAATCATGGCAATATTCCTTTTAACAAACGCTTGGTTCATTGTTTGTTTTTAAGTAGCATCGTACAAAGACGGCGATGTACGAAAGTATTTCGCGAGTCACTTAGCTGCTTTAACTTTTATGATAATTCGATATTAGAAAATAAAATCGCGCGCGTGTCTTTGAAATCGATTCGAAAAATTTAATTAAAAGATATATATATATATTACAGAATGTTCCTACACGGCATTGGAAAACGTGTCTCCGAGACACTCTGAGATAATTAATATCAGATTATAGATAAATTCGCGGAACTAGAAATGCAGCTAGTGGTGACAAAAAATTGCGACCGACGCGGATAGCAGTGTGCAAATTCTGCACACTGAATCATACTCTACCCCTCTGCTTTTCTCAAAAATTCAATATCTCAAATTTATAATAATCAAGAAATAGACTCTAGTATTGAGAAGAATGTACTCTTAAAATTGAACTCAGAAAATTATAATATCTCAATAATTGAAAACTTTAAGTCTCTTTGATAATAATGAACAAATATAATAGCTTAGTTTGAAAAGAATTTCATATCAAAATGACTCGAAAACTTTAATGCAAAACTCTATTACTTGACACTTATGAAAATAATTTAATTAGAAAAATGACTCGAAAACTTTAATGCAGATCGGGGCAGAGTCTTCACGGGGAGCTCACCTCGACCCGTGGAACAAACTACTTCTAACTACTGCACACAGTATCACACTCTACCCTTCTGCTTCTTCTCAAATTTATAACAATCAAAAAACTGAACTTTAGAAGTGACAAGAATATTAATTTTTAGAAATGAACTCTCAGAAATTTTAAAAAAATATCTCAATAATGAAAAACTTTAGGTGTCTTTGACAATAATCAACAAAATATTCTAATAACTTAGTTTGAAAAGACTTTAATATGAAAATGACTCGAAAACTAATGCAAAGTTCTATTAATAAAACTTGAAATATATTATTTAATAAGAAAAATGACTCGAAAACTTTAATGCAGACCAGGGCAGAGTCTTCACGGGGAGCTCACCTCGACCCGTGGTACTAACTACTTCAAATTACTACAACTATAATTACTCTACAACTACTACGAGCATAGTGACTTAGTAGTAACAGAATGACCACCCATTCTGGAAGTGTGAAAATTCAACACTCCAAAATGGGCAGCCATTAGTTGCTGCCCTCTTCTAGACAATTTGTCGGGCCTCTTCGGCATATAGCTTCTTCTTGCTTCAGGCCGGAGCCCAACCTGTATTCTGCAAGAACATTCGGAACCATAATATGGTATAACCCTAACACGCGCCTAACCAGACAAAAGAGTGCGGCTAACACGTGTGGACAAGTTAACAGCTTATTCTCAGAAGAATGAAAACTGCAGTCCGTGCAAACGGTTAGCCGCTAAAGACGAATGTTCAAGCAGAATTTACTTATTATTAAAAAAGAAAAGATTATTAGCCTAATTTTCCAGGAGCAGGATATCACTGGTTGCCTACAGTCGAAACAGTGATACCTGCCCTGGCCCTTCCTACTTAAAATTAAAACACACATTCCACAGATTAAGTTACCTGCCTACCTATTTCCTATATTTAAAAAAATGGCAAAAATCTCAAACACACCAACACACTCTCTCCACGATTCTCAATCAAAGTCGATGTTTCCCCCTACGGGAGACGTCCCGGGACGCCTCCAACATCGACTCAAACCCCACACATACATTCAGGTACGTACCTTTTTGCTGAAATCGACTCACAAGGTCAGTGATTATTGCGATTTATTTAGACTTTATTGAAAGGAATTTAATGAAAACTTGTAGACGTAAAATATAGAAATGAAAGTCTTGTAATTAATTCGTAATTGAAATAATTACTACGTTCAAAAATAATGCTTCTGCATTTTGACTCTAATTGAAAAGTAATTGAATATAATAATCTGAGGTTCGAAATATAATCGAACTTAAATTGAATAATGTAAAATCGTAAAAATATGCAAGTTGAATTTAATCGCGATTTTGCAATAAAAACGATTGTTCAAAACCGACGCACAATCCACGAAATATTCAATAAATTTATCTCACACACACACACTCACACGTGTGGATCGTACGTCGTGCACAATCGCTAATGCTTGTGAGCCGCCACATAATTGCAATTCTTAAAACTATAAGCCACGTTCACCACCGTCACCCATTTGTGTAGCACCTGGGCACACGAATGAGTTCAAGCCAAATAGGGACATGAACGTGGCAACTACATACTAGGCTTGATGTGTGCTGAAAATCCTGAGCTATAAAATGATTATTGAAATAGATCTTCTAACGAGCTAGTAATCGTTACTTTGACTTTATAGAATTTACTTGAAAATATACTTTATAAAATGACTCGAATGTAATATTGAATAATAATTGAAAAAGTCAAAAAATTGCATCTCGTGCAAAAAAACTTTGAAAACTTTAAAAATATATATATTGAAAACTTTAAAATATTGAAATTTATTTGAAAAAAAATATATATGAAACTTGAATTTATTATTGAAAACCTTGGTTGATTCCTTATTCAAAGTTATATTCTAAACAATGCAAATATGTTCAAAATTAGCCTTTGAAACCAGAATCTACCCATCGCGAATTGGTCTTCTTGGGCATTTCAAATACAAGAATTTAAAGGACTTTACAAGTTAAAGGAAATGCCGCTACTAAAAATATGCAAGTTCTGACTGAATTTAATTCGTATGATTTCGTCTTTTGTCAACAATTCTGTGATTATATAAAATGAACGCGAACGCGAATGCTATTAAATGAAGATCGAGGGAATCGAACCTCCGAATTAATTAAATAAAAATCGCCCGTGAAGCTAAGCCACAAGAAGACCCCTGCCTGAGCTAATTAAATATTCACAACAATGGGGTGTTACTACCCACGAATGTAAAGTATAACATACTTTACACTCGCGGTCACTATGCTCGCAAACTCAAATAAAATACAACCAATACACTCGTGCCGCTTCGGACCTTTACGTCCTACGACATGATTGAGTGATCGGAGGAACCATAAGTTTTTTGACTCACCGGTCGTAGATTTCTTCTGCACCTTTGATTGTAGAGATGATACTACGACCGGCTCTGCAGTTGCGAAGTCATCTGTAACCGAAAAATAGCAAAGTCTTTATAGTTTAACCGTCTATCATTCCTCAAATCGTTTGTATTTAGTTCTGACTCGAGTTCGATATTTCAAAATGTAATTTCACTGTGGATTAGAAGTAAAAGTAGAACATTTTGACGATATTTACCTGCTGCCTGATGCGACGGCGCCCGATGGAAATCCTTTCCGCAGCTGCTGCGTACCTCTACTTCATCGCGGCGAATAATTCAAAGAAAAAAAAAGAAAAATAAACAGACTACACTCCCGACCGAAATTATTTCCGGCGAACAAACTGACTCTACTCTCGCGATTCAAAGTATACAGGAATTTCGCGACCGAATATGTTACGTTGTAGCAGTCCATTTCAATTCTTTCGGCGGGTTTAAGCACGCGTATATCGAACAAACATAATTTCTAATAGCGCAACAACACTGATTCTATTTCGCGATATACTTTTTCGGATCAAGTGAATCTAAGACCGCATTGCACTCGGCCAGCTAAATCGTTGCGATGTCTTCTGTAACAGAAAAAGAGAAAAGTCTTTATAGTTTAACCGTCTATCATTCCTCACATCGTTCGTCTTTAATTCTCACTTGAATTCGATATGCCAAAATGTAATTTCATTGTTAATTAGAAGAATTAAAAGTAGATTTTGCTGATATTTACCTGCTGCCTGATGCGACGACGCCCGATGGAAATCCTTTCCACAGCTGCTGCGTACCGCTACTTCATCGCGGCGAGTAATTCAAAGAAAAAAAAAATAAAAAAAAGACTATATTCCCGACCGAAATAATGTCCGGCGAACAAACTGACTCTACTCTCGCGATTGGAAAAATTAAGAGAATTTCGCGACCGAATTTCATTTCTTTCGGCGGTTTTAATCACGCGAGTATCGAGCAATAATAATGTATTAATATCGCAACAACACTGACTCTATTTCGCGAAATACTTGTCTCGCAGAAAATGATTCTAAGACCGCATTGCGCGCGGTCACAAAAGCTGAAAATAAAATACATCGCGAACGCGTATACCGCGGAAAATGTCGTAGATATTCGGTTAAAGTATTTTTCAATTTAATTACCAAGCATTGTTATTAGGAATATTGCCATCGTCCTACTTTGGTGTAAAATGAAATTGCGAACGCAATAGTCGACGCGAAAAGATGTATACTTTAATAAACCGGCGCGAAGTTTCGTAGAAATATTCTCAAACGTTTCGCAAGAAAAATATTTCTTATATCCGGTTCACGAAAAATAAACGGCACGATGACTCGATTCAATCTAACGTAACTCACGGAAAATATAAATTCCCGTTGTAGATGTACCGCGAACAATGTTAGTTTCGACCAATGTCAAGGGCGTTAACAAGTAGGCTTTGACCACTGCGATGTCCATTGTGTTCTTGTTTACGTCTCAAGTAACCGGACTTCTTTGTATAGTGGGTACCTGGAATTAGAAACCAAAACACGATAAGAGTTAACAGTCACAAATTTATCCAAATTCTAAGTACAAACAGCGAAAATCATAAGCAAAACTAATTAAATTGTGATAATATAGTAAGCAAGAATTAATAGAAATAAAGAAGGTATTTTCCAAAAAGTTGAAAAATTATTTGTTTAAATCATACTGAGAAAAGTGGACTCGATTCATGATTTTAAATGTAATGTATTGAATGTGTATGGTATACACGTATATATTATGATAGGATATAGAATATAAATGAATTGAACAAAGATAAATGTTCTAAAACGATGTCACATACCTTGGAAACCACCCGGGAGCTCCTATGAGTATGTACGTCTTCACCCCCCGGCCGCTGAGCAAAGACTGATGCGTGCCCGTGTCAAAGTCACGCCAGGTAAACTCGGGAGTCGGCCGGTCACGGACGGTTGCACTCGTACATAGGCACCCGCCGGCGAATTTCTTCGATCTATTACGACATAATAAAATCTATGTTAACCTCGAGCGGACCGTTATTAAACCGTAGCATTTTCAGGATTTATTGCTAACAATTAAACAATTATATATTTTGCACAACTAAAGAAAACTTTTGACTATAACATCGTACAAATTCGAATTATATTTTATAAACTTGATATTAAATATTAAGTTGCAAATCGCGATTGCAAATTAATAACAATAAATATAATTTTTCTAAAATTTGATTATTTAATATATTTCTACTGCCTCTATTAACCAATCTCTATTAATTAATGCAATTGCAATCAATCGGTGTGTTACTCAGTACTAATAATGTATGAATAATAAATGAATTTTACTTCGGGAGGTTGACCGGAGCGTGTCATGAAGAGGTATTGACTCCAGGACGTTTTATCACAGACTAAAAGTTAATGGCGTACTTGGCAATGTCAGGTCGAGTGTATTTTGAAGTTTGGTTGTACTTGATCCGTGAAGCCTCAACAATAAAGATGGAAATAACAGGTTCAGTCTTCTCGGGGCGACATCGAAAAAGTATAAAAGAGCAACTTACGTGTAGTCTCTTGATGTTCCTCTTTCTGACAACCACGCAGAATGTTCAAACTATTTAAGTAAATTTGCGATTTGTCTGCATAACTTTATACGATTTTTTGAATCTATATTTTTCTAACGGGGGCGTTGCAAAACCATTACCACAGACAAGGTATTGGATAGAGGCTAGAGTCCTCAAAACCAATGACATCGAAAAGCACGGGGATGAGTGGTCTATCCAATACCTCCCTGTGTAAAAGTCGAATCGATAATGACGTGTGTAACGGTGTTTCCTTACTTACCGGCAGTGGTACAATCTCAATCACAATTACGGCAGCAGGCAATGCACTTAACAACGATGCTTTTATCACAGACAAGGTATTGAATCATATCACTCATATGTGCTTTTTTCATTTCTATTAATAGTATAAAATAAATAATAAAAAAAATGATTCGAAGCAATAAACTTTTATTTTATTTCCAACGGAAAAGGAAATATGTAAATAAAATATACACTGCGCACGATTATCAATGTTTTATTAATATTTACATCTATTTTTGTTAATTTATTCCGAATATATTTTCATAGGTAACAGAAAACGTGAATTAAATAGCATAAGTCACATAATACTTTATGTTGAATTCGAAATATTCATTGAAATTCACTATAGTTCCCCACTACTATAAATTTCATTATTATAAATTACCGTTCAGAATGATAACAAAAATAATTAGCAGAAAATGATCGAGTAAAGTGGACATTTTCTAAAGTTTTATTTATTGTTCATGTGAATAGACTACATTATTACAATAATTCATGTAAAATATTTTTATATACAAATATACAATATACAAAAGGCACGATATATCTACATTCTTTAGATCATATACAATAAAATGCAAATAAAATAACAAAATTCTGATATACAGCAGACTACCAATAACAGACAGAACAGCGGTGTTCATTTTTATTTAGAGATCGGTCCTGTAATACTATGGATGTTAGTAGAAAATACTTGAATTTCACGGTGACATTTGCGAAAGCTGCCTAGGAATAACTTTTAAAAGTACTGTGTTGCATTTCGATTACTGTTCTATCTATTACATCGATTTCATGTTGACTAACCTTTGTAAGTCACGAGAAAATATTCCGCGTCTTTGAAAATTATCATACAATCTGTGCGCGTGTTTCTTAATAAATTATTATTTAACTACGGATATAATGAGCATATTCTTTTATTGCTGTAGACTCGTTGAAAATTATCGTTAGGAAGAAACTGTTCTTTGTTAACCGGACGAAGAAAAATTATGGTAACACCGAACACAGTTTCGATAGTAATAATTAAATATTCAAGATTAATAATTTGATTCATTTACATAAAACCGCGTGCAATGCTACCAGAAGTTTTTGCTTGTTTTTTTTTTGTTTCTGGTCGTTGTATTTTCCTTCGAATTTTCGGTATGAAAAATGCTAATTTTCAATATTCGTGGCTCGAGAATGTAGGTATGCGTATAAAAGTACCTAATGTAAATACAGTAGAAATTATAATAAAACCGTATTGAACGTATATATATTTTATATATAACACTGCTGTATCATTGTCAACGACATGGTAATCGTAGAATATCTAAATTTCGTTTTCACGTAGACTGAAATGTATAATGTCGATTAGATTGAACAGATTCAAATAATATCTGCATCTCTAAAAATATAAAACTCATCACTTTCTCTTTACTTTTCGCGACGTACTATCACAAAGTTTGCTACGCTCTCACAGTCGTCATTACAATAAAAACCTTTAAACACGTTACATGTACGACTTGCGATGTTCTTTTATAACTTCTCCAATTATCATTATACAACAGCTCGACAGAAAACTTACATGATACATAGTGTGATGCGATAATTTAATAAAAAGAAGAAAATGTCCGAAAGTGAACATATTTTATGAATAGCATATTTTATTATTACCAAAACATTTTTTTTTTATATAATAAGACGTTACTTAAGAAAATAGATTTCACTTTTGAAACATTAACGGAACGAATTACGTGTATACATTGTATGATTCGAGTATCATGAAAATTTTCCATTAGATTAAAGGTTTTATATACACACTATAAACTATTCGGACTCACAGGTAGGTTCTTAATCGATGGATTATCAAGAGTATATTCTCCTTTAAAATATCTCTATAAAAATTACAGATGTCACCCGCAAATTGAGTATCAATAGATTAAGTTCTGTATACGTAGGACATACAAATGGTATAAAATTGTGCGTCGTTTTCGCCACGCGAAATAGGGCTCCATCGTAGGCAGTATAATATTTCTACGTTATAAAAAGTGTTACACGGATCGAAAACATTCTAGGTGTATCAATTAAACTGGACCTGATTAGCTTCGTAGGAATGTAAAAAATATTGGTTTAGAAAATATACCAATTATCAAAAAATTTTCCCGTTGACATTGCATGACGCGAAAACCATGCAAACATTTCGAATTAACGTTCCACACCGCTATTGTACATCTAAACTTCTTATATACAAAACAACTTAATATTTCGAAATTATAGCTTTTCTTCTTCTTCTTCTTCTAAATTCGCGTCGTATTTCTCTCGATAACTTCCAACGCACGAAATAATAATGAGAACAAAGATTTTATGTAATAAATTACCAAAACTGAGAACTGAAACGACTGTTTGCATATCTATATGTTTGTAGTTTTACAAGTACTCGTTATGGTACAAAGTTATATTATACTTCTCTCCTCGGTTAAGATTATTATGCTAATGCAAAATAAGTTATGTAGAAATTCGTTAGTTTTACTTAGAACTCTTTGGCTTCTTCGGTATTATTACATAAAATCCTTGGCTTTTTATGCATTCAGCCACAATCGAAAATATTGTTCCCATTTATTAGAAAATTTCAAATCAAGTGACTTTCTGTAATGTAAGCGCAAACATGCTATTTAAATCTTTATATGTTCTCGTTGTAACGCGACAGTACAATCCTAATAGCGTCGGAAACTATGACTGACATTTATGTACAGAAAAAAAATAGATGGGAACAAAAGTTCGTACAGACAAAAGTATATGCATGTATTTGATAAAGAACGTATACTTATAATTATAGTAAATTAAATATAGTTCAGACAAACTGCTGTTTCAGACAAATTGAGAAACCAACATTATTCGGAGCGATGTATACAAGAAATAATAATACTGATTATCGCGAAGAAATTTTTCATTAAAAACGAAACAAAAGGAAAAAAATTACTGAGTCAAGGATCAGTTATCAAAATCAAAAAACTAACGAAATTCGAAATATAGATTACTATCATTTTCATGTATATTTCATTTTGACATAATTCGGTGAAAGAAATACTGAGACTCCGTATTATCATTAAGCATGAAATCCTTCAACTGGAACAATTGATTTTTCATTACCAAAACTATTACGATTACAGCTGCCTACAAGATATTTTTATTTATCATTAACTAAAAGGGGCCAGAACATATTGTTAATGTACCGATGTAATATTACTTGATCGAATTCCAAAAAAGAACGACAAATCGTTAATTATAAATAAACTGTGAAGGAAAAGAAGTTATGTTATTATACCAGGATATCGTACGTTCAAATATTCTGGCAATTCTGGAAATCAAAATTATAAACAGTGTTTAAACATAAACAAATTTTGCCCACAGCAATTTGAACACAAACTGGTTAGTTTCATTTGGTTTATATGGCATGGATCTAGTATTTGGTTTTCTCGTTACTTAATATATTCAATGTTAACAATGATAATTAATCTTAAGTAAAAAATAAGTTACTTTTACATTTGTGAAGACTGGTTATGTGACCAGCATTTCCATTACGCATCTTAATATAAAAAAAAGAAGCATTGGATTAAATATCTGTACAAAATAGAAGAATCTTAGCCGAACTATTAGCAAACTGATCCTTTTTTATACAAATATGTAAAACCATTGTTATTGACAATGTATAGAATATAAGTTGCTATGTACAATAGATCGTATATAATAGTCTTCTTACAACCGTTTAATATTCATCAAAAAAGAGGTTTGACGACGGAAAGCGGTGAATTCAGCGATGAATTCAGGCGAGATGTCTTAAGACTGTCCTCTGCACGTGATGTTGCAGTAAAAGCTACAGCAGATGCACTGCTATTTGATAAGAAAGATTAATGCGTGCAATTTGGAATTTAAGAAAAGGCGGAAGCCCTTTTTATTCGTCAAAAATGAAGAAAATATATCTGACGACTATTTATATACATATATATAACACCTATGTGTATAGCGTATACAAGGTTAAAATTTTACATTTTCATTTTCATTAGCCAGTTTCTACCTTCGTTGTACAAAACTATTAAGAATTCGATTTGCATCGATATATGTAACATATATATATGTATATATAAATATGTATATTTATTGTCCTACCAGAATTTTCGTTTCTAATTAGAGTCTTAAGACCTTTTCAAAACTACGAATTCCTTTTATTATGTATCGACTATTAAATATTGAATGCATACCTTCGGATCGGAAGTTGTTTGTTCTTTAAACATTTTTGTTCATTATTGAAGCATCAAAGATTCCAAATTGCGATGTAAAATGGTATCTTTGACCGCGTTAAAGACGACTTTTATATTTTCTGTATCCACGGCGGTTGTGAAGTGATGAAACAGTGGCTTTCTTGGGTCCCTCTTGACAGATATGAACATTTCCAATATAAAATTCTGTACGTCCTTCATGGAATGTGAATCGCCTGTAAATTGTGGAAAGTACCAACGAACATTCGTATCTGGTGACCTCACTTTCTTGTCTAACAGATCAGTTTTGTTTAAAAACAAGATAATCGACACTCCGCCAAATATCATATTATTTACTATTGTGTCAAAAATATTTCTCGACTCCTCTAGTCTATTAGTCCTCCTACAAAATAAAATCAAGCATATTACTTAATAGATTCATAGTACAATTAATATCTCATTTTAATTTCATCACAACATACCTATCTTCTAATAAGACTTGGTCAAATTCAGATGATGACACTAGAAAAAGTATAGAAGTAACACAATCGAAACACTGGTACCACTTTTGCCTCTGAGATCTTTGTCCGCCAACATCAACAAATAGAAATGGGATATTATTAATTTGTATGACAAATTCGGAAATTCCTTTTGTAGCTTTTCTACAGTGTAAAATATCCTGATGCGTTGGTGCATATTCCTAAAAAACAAAAATGATGACATCATGCAATTACATATAATGTGCACATGATATTTGAAATAGCAGTAATGCAACACATTTTCTGAGTTTCGTAATATAATTTATATCTGCATGTAAAATAATATTACCACTCTAGCAATCCTGTCAAGATTATCCAAGAAGTATTGGACTGAATCACTCTGCAAAGAAAAAAAAATATTTTGTAAAGCATTACCACACGAGGAGACTGAATACTTTCAATATTTATTCTCCAACTTAAGTTTATACATCTTATCTTTATATGCATGTGTATAACAGCTGAGGTAGGGACAAAGCAGTCACTACATACATAACACTGGATACACTCTAAGTTATAGAAATAATAAAAAGAAAAAATCTTACTAGTTGAAATTCTCTACGCCTATCAAATGCCTTTTTAATCGATGCATCTTTCCACAGACTTTGTAAAGCTGGTACATAGTGGAGAAACAATCTGGCGTCCAATACCATAGTGTTCTCAAATTTTAATAATTGATAACCAATATCATAGTTTTTGGGATTCTCCCATGGAATGTTTAGTTTGTCCCGAGCATCTACCAGTACTTTCATTCCTTTAATTATGTTCTGATAAATTACATGTTGGTACTCTTTAATCAGTTCAGGCTGAAAAAAAGATTTTATAAAGATTAATGTTATAATTCAGATACAAAGCTATCAGCTTTGCAAGCTGAGGTGATAATGAAGAGAATACTCTTTGTACTGTTTGATTTTCCGTGAATAGTGTATCATTTTTTGTTTTAACTGTGAATTATTTATAGTAATTGTAATGGATATGGATCGATTATATGATTATCGTTGTTTCATAAATCATAGATCTGTAAATGGCGACCATTGATTGAAGATTGCACAGTAAACAAAGATCTACAAGTCTCATAGTGTGAATTTAGCGCAGAATGGATATAGTGTGAATAATACTAAGACACAAAATTACAAAATAGTTAGGAAAAATGTGATTGTTGCAGTATGTATTCAAGTGGTACGGTTAAATTTTTATCCTTGTAAATATATGTCCAATTATTTTGATGTTCTCTCATCCTAATGTTTATGTAGCAAAATGTTTGTGCTATGTATACAAAGATACCGTCAGGACAAGGTATTTAATACACCAGCTTATTAATAACTAAACTAATAGAAAAACTAATATACAAATTCTATAATATCTTTTTAAGTACATCTGTAGTACTAATTGTGTTGGAACTTTTGTCGTTAGTTTTTCTTCTAAACTCTTCAGTCTGCGAATTATGTATTCTTTAATGACCTCATCAGAATACTTATTTGTTCTTAGTGTGTACAGTATTAGTGTAATGTTATCAGAGTGAAGTTTTGTCTCCTGTAATAGAATAGCACCGTCAACTGTTATATATGAAATGCCCTTTTTTTAAACAGAAGGTTAAGCAGAATATAAATTTCTGTATCTTATTTATAACGTGACCATTCACAAAGTGTTTGATAATAATTTCATTCTATGAGACATATAAAACATTATTACATGCACATTTTGGTATACAAAATAATATTTTGAAATAATTTTAAGTGTTCACTTGATGAGAAAGTAAAATTCTATTCAATAGCATTACATGTCACTATAAGAATATTAATTATAATAAAAATATGAAAAAGAAACGTACATTGGTCATAATAGAGAAAACATATCATCAAAATTTGCTATTAAAAAGCAGTGAATAATTTCCATATGTAGTTACGATGAGTGAGTTTATGATGAAATTTATCATAGATAAGATCCATCAATTGAAGACTGATCTGTATTGATTACGTAGATGTATGACTGTAGTGCGAATATCTGGTATACATGAAAACGGCATGGTAAATAAACATACAAAGAAATATGGAATTTAACAACTGCATGAACATATGCTACAGATTATCATTGTCTACATTACTCAAATGTTCGATGTCAGTTCTTTAATTTATAACTCGAATATATTTTAAAATTTGAATCGTTTCAGTAGAAGTCAACTTTTTCCAGACCTTTTGAAATAAAATATTATTATGTTCTTCACATCAAAGGAGTTTACGTTATGCAATACACCTTCTGTAGGCACAGTTAGATTGTTGTTTTATGTGTATTACTAATAGTTTTGATACTGTGCAAATTATCTCTAAATACCTGATTCTTTGCCCTATGTGAACTGCGTCACGATCAGAGTAAATTAGTTGGTATATCAGATCAGAATAAAATTAACAATCGAGTTTATATTTTGTGGATCCCACCAAACTACATAATCGATATATATGAGTCTTTGATCAATGCTGACTGTCGATGGATCAGAAAAATTACTGAATTCATTTAAATCACTCATCAACGACCGAAATGTTGATTTAACAAAATAAAGAAGTGTTTATTCACCAGTCTCGCAGCCTGCAACGTCAATATCTTCACATCCCAATTACATATTGAAAGCTGACATCATAAGTTGATGATTAATATCGTAAAAATTTCTCCATTAATTTATTGAAAAAAATATATATATATTAATGATTAAATACAGTTTGAAATACGTTAAAAACTCTTTGAATTATTCAGTACATTTCATTGAGTTCTTTATTTGAAGTATTATAACCTATTTCATGATCTACAAAATGTGTAATCAGTGATTACGATTGTGATAAGTGGCAAGTCAAACAAAATGATAGGAAACGTGTAAGCATAACGGACTATGCCAATCCCTATATTGTAAATAGTTTCTCAGATTATGTTCCAGTTGTAAAATCCCCATAATTGTTAAGCTGTGATTAAGTACTTAAATTCATGATTTAAATGAGTATCAAACATTATTTCTAAATAAATAAGTATAACGATACTGTACAATTTCGAATAAAGGTGGAACATTAATTAAATTCCCATACTTCTGTACAATTTTAAACGAGTAACAGGTAGGTAAACACCCTGTCAAAGATTCTAAACTTAAAGACCACAAAGACTCTGAACATAATGACAAATCTTTTTTTCGCTCCGAGCCTACTTCGCCGCGAATCCGAATTATTCTCTCGCAACTATTATTACCGTTCTACGAACACGTCAATCGAATTTCATTAACAAACCGACAGAAACAAGTCGAAATTGCAGACCAAATCACAGAGTCTTCTGCAAATAGATCGTTCGTACGTCGAGCCAAAGCGAGCGAGTGGCAGAAGAATGGGAACGTCCGTAGCGACACGTCAAGAAAGACATCGGACAACGAAAGAGGTTCATTACATCGGGACAGATTAATCAGCGTGAAATGTTCTACCTCGAATTTAATTCCATGAATAATCCGCATCTGTTTGAGGAATGTCGACTTTCCGCTCTCGCCCGCCCCGAGGAGCAGCAGCTTGACCTGCCGTCGGAAGGCCTGACGATCCTTCTCCAGCATCCGATCGATCTCCTGACTTTTGTAACGCTGCTCGATCTCCTCGGGGCTGAACTTGAACCGCAGGCAACAAGTACACGACCACGTTAAGGACCCCGCCATCTTGCTACCCTGCTACCCTCCTGCTCCTCTTCCTTCCTTCCGGCGTTCCTTCCGTGTTCAGCCGTCCTCAGCCGTTCTTCCGAAGGAAGGTGAATATATCCTCGATCGTCCGAGAACGCACACAAAGGGACACGCACACACTCACCGACACGAAATCGACGAATTCACGGAACCGTGGATTTACGAGTACATGTAAAGTTAGAACGAAGTGGCCACCCGTGAACAACCTGTTCGCGATCGCACGGGATCAGCGCACGTCGCGATTCAGGACCGCATTTCTCACCTAGGCGTAGCCGGGGAACGCGACCACCGAGCCAACGTCAAACACGAGACCTCCACCACACACCTACCGTTAATCGCGAGACTCACGCCGCTGGCTGCCCACGGTCTTCTCTGGTTCCTCGCGAATTGGCCATGATTAAATAATCGTTCTAATTACCGAGTAACAGAGCTGGCTCGCGCATCATTCTCGTCGCGTTTTATCGTCCAGCAACACGGGACGACATTTCTCGTCGTCGTCGTCGAGTTTAAACCAGGACGTGGCCCTTTCCTACGGCGATGTTGGCAGCAGCACGTACGCACACCTGTACCTTTCCGTATCGAGAAAGACGCACGGTCCACCTATGCCGAACTACATGATAATAATGCGGGGGAAGAAATATGCGAAACGGCGAACGGGAAAACGTACTCCCCACCACGACATATTTGTTGTGAGATACTGGCGCGACACACACACGCACGCGGTCCCTGACACCGACCGAAAGCACACCTCCTGGTTCGGCCGCGTGATCGGCTTTGTGCGCTGTCATTCGTCGGAAGGACTCTTTTTTTTTTTTTTTTTTTTCTATACCCCTCGATATTACACGCACCGCGACGACGACTCCCTGCGATCGCCGCACCGCCGTGCGTGGTGCGTCAACGATCTCACGTTCACGGTTTTGGTTATGTGGTGGGGAGGAAGCGAAACATTTTTCCGCTCCTCTCCGTCCGTTGTCGCTTGACAAATCGACGCACGAATCGCACCACGTCCGATCACGTCTGATTTCTGTTCACGTAAGACGACCTCTCAATCGGCGGCCGTGATTGGCGACCGCGATACGTTATCGCGATCGATAACGACCAATCCGAGCATCCCGTTTTTCAGAACGCAACCACGACCGTCTGAAGTTTGCTGCGGAATCCAGATGACACTGGTGTACCATGTTGTGATAAACAAACAAGGTTGAATTGTTCATTTGAGAGCGATATCTTTTGCAACGGGAAATCATGTCTTTGGCGGACGAGCTCTTGGCGGATTTGGAAGAGAACGATGATGCTGATGAGGTTATGGAGGAGCCGGAGCCGGACTTCATCCCGGCTTCGGTTTCCAAACCTATCGAAGAAGGTTATCTCGTTAACAGTTATTTAGTTTTTGTTTCATTCTTATTCTTGTACAAGTATTATGTTAATAATAATATTACTTTCATTTAATCGCACTTTATAACAATATAAAGATTTATCTTTCCGGGTTTAATTTATGAATGAATTAACAATACAAATTTATGGATGGGACGTTTGTTCGTTCCAGCAGGTAGTGTGACCAATTCTTTTTTGCTGCACTAATGATTTCAGCTACAATTTTATCTTTGGATTATAACATCTATAGCGTAGTCTTATGAAATAATATTTCAATAACTTGCGAGAATATCATTAGAAGTATACTAATGAGTATTACATTAATATTATTATCTTTTCTGCACAGAGATAAAAGTTGCTTCGGTAAGAGAATTAGCAAAACTTCGTGATTCAGATCAGCTACGTAAAGTAATGTCTCACATTGACAAATATAGCAAAGTTCCGAGGAAGTCTGCTGATATTATTGGACCTGTTGAATCTGATCCAGAGTATCAGTTAATTGTTGAGGCAAATAATATGGCTGTGGATATTGACGATGAAATAGGTATTTATTATTGGTCATGATAAATACTAATGCAACGCTTATGTGTAAATGAATATTGTAAATTATATATGCATTTCTTTTTAGCTACAATACATCGATTTACAAGAGATAAATATTCAAAAAGATTCCCAGAACTCGAATCTTTAGTAGTTGGACCATTGGAATACGTGATGACAGTTAGAGAATTAGGCAATGATCTGGATAGAGCAAAAAATAATGAAACATTGCAACAATTTCTTACTCAAGCCACAATTATGGTGGTGTCGGTTACAGCTTCAACAACACAAGGGTAACTATTATTTAATTACATCAGTAACGCTATAATGCATTAATTAAACAAAAAATTATTTTATTCACAGTCAATTACTAACAGAAGAAGAAAAAGAAGCCATTTGTGAGGCTTGTGACATGGCTGTAGAATTAAATAATTGTAAACTAAAAATATTTGAATACGTAGAGAGCAGAATGGCATTTATTGCGCCCAATCTTTCCATTATAGTAGGTGCATCAACAGCTGCAAAAATCATGGGTATTTATATACACTTCAATTATCAACTATTCTGACTTCCATAATATTATACATTCTATTTTTTTGATAACAGGTGTGGCTGGTGGTTTAACAAAATTATCGAAAATGCCAGCGTGTAATGTTCTCGTCTTAGGATCTCAGAAGGCAACTCTTTCTGGCTTTTCACAAGTAGCAACTCTACCTCATACAGGTTTTATATATTACTCTGACATCGTACAAGATACACCACCAGTGAGTTGACAAATATCACGAATTTGAATTTTAAATATTCTTATAACATGTGGTTAATAATTCTTATTACAAATTTTTTGCAGGATTTACGAAGGAAGGCTGCAAGGCTCGTGGCAGCAAAAAGTATGCTAGCTGCACGCGTCGACGCGTGTCACGAAAGCACAGATGGTCATATCGGCCAAATGTTCCGTGAAGAAATCGAGAAGAAGCTGGACAAGCTGCAGGAACCACCACCTGTGAAATTTGTGAAGCCTTTGCCGAAACCTATCGATCCGGGCCGGAAAAAGCGTGGTGGCAAGCGTGTCAGAAAAATGAAAGAGCGATACGCTATTACAGAATTTAGGAAGCATGCTAACAGAATGAATTTCGCAGATGTAAGATTCGTAATTCTTTGCTATTTTTTAATGATTTTTAATGTTGTATAATTCACCGTTGGCATTTTTCTAGATTGAAAATGACGCCTACCAAGAAGACCTTGGTTATTCTCGAGGTACAATCGGAAAAGCGGGAACGGGTCGTATTAGGTTACCACAAATCGATGAAAAAACGAAAGTGAGAATATCGAAAACTCTTCAAAAGAATTTACAGAAACAGCAACAATGGGGTGGTAGTACGACCGTGAAAAAACAGGTTTCTGGTACAGCATCTAGTGTTGCGTTTACTCCACTGCAGGTATGTTTGTTCGGAACCTTAAAATTATTAATATTTACAATATCTTACAGCATTTTTATATTACAAAAATAAACCAAACTATGTATTTGTTAACAGGGATTGGAAATTGTAAATCCACAAGCTGCGGAAAAGAAAGTGAACGAAGCAAATGCAAAATATTTTTCGAATACAGCTGGGTTCTTAAAAGTTAAAAAGCCGTGAATTTCTGTAAATAACACACAAAACTAATATTAATATTGTACTATCAATAATTGGAATTGCACATTTTATATTGAAACATATTAAACACGCATGATTTATTTATAATTAATGCATGGTAATTTTAATTTATAATAAAGATGTATAATAAAGAAAGTATACGAAAGTATGAATCTTATCTAACAACATTATCCCGACACATTAAATGTAGTATAAGTGTAAGTGCTGCATAAATAGACAAGTGAATAACGATTTTATCAACTGTTACTCTCAAATTGTTTTCTACTGTTTATAGAGTATTATGAAGTAACATGAATTAATAAACGAAAAGTTAGTCGTAGAAAACCGAGATCTAATTTTCATTAGTTTATACAGAATCGTTAGTAAATCATTTTGTCTAATTTTCCATCAGCCTCAAGTAACTGTGATAATGATTTTAAAAATACCCGGGTTTCCGAATCTTATTTGAATCTCAGTTCAAAAGCATTGCGCATGCGCACACCTAGAACTGCGCAATTGCACCGAAAATTCAAACGTTCGTAAGTCAGTTACGCGGAGTGCAGATACATTCAAACCCATAAACTTTATGTCTTTATGGCATAAAGACTCAAACAACCGCTAAACAATCCAATCAAAGTAACGCAAAAACGTTCATAATTCCCGTGAGTTTCTTCAGACAAAACGGTTCCGTCCTAACAATCAAGTGTTCCTATCAAGTACGTTCTATTGACAGCTGGAAAGATGGCACCCATAATTTTCTAACAGTCTTTGCAATATCCACATTTTTCCCTCGCCTATTTCACTTTCATTCTTACATAAGAAGCCGGCGCATTTTCTTTCCATCGAGCAACGAGGAAGAGCCTCAAAGGCTTCATACGAACTTCTAATTACATTCCCAACGTATGCCATCTTTCCATCTCTGTCAGCGGCGCACCAACGGGCTCGGACATGTGTACGACGTACGTACGCGTATACGCGTCTATAACGGCTGACAGATAGACTGCGATAGACAGACGATAGACGACCTCGCGGTGAACCGCTCGTAAAAATAAGAAACGCGAAAGAGCCGGTGAGTGGAGCGAGAGGGAGGGATATGCACGGTAGCGTGCAACCGAGTGGACGCGACAAAGATGGACAGACAACATACGTGAAAGAGTGAGAGGTGTCGTTGCGGTGGTGAAACGTGCGACAAGGACGGAGAGAACACCGGGTGGAACGAACGGCCAACCAGAACCGGGTGTCGTAAGGTAATCGCGGCGCTTTCGTGTGTCCCGCCTCGACATCCCGACGTCGTTTCCTATCATTTCTCGTGAACGTCGCCCGTTTATCGCCGTAGCTCGCGTATGACACGTGAGATTTCGTTCCGCGGATCTGTGCGATCGTGCAGATTCCACTGGACGTTACGCGGGAAGTGTGCCTGAGTTTTTCGCGTGTGACACGGGGGAACGTGGTAACGTTCGGTGTGGCATAAGTCGGGAATCCTCGTTTCGTCGCTGTGGACCCAAGTGGACCCCAACTGGACCCATCGGAGAAACGGGTAGGACCGGGTCCCGAGCATCGAGCATGGCGACTTTTAAGGATTTGGAGAATGACTGGTCCATCTTATGTCAGAATTGCACGGATTGTTGGACCCGTTCCGGTGAGTCCGTTTTCGTTTCTGCATTCCTCTTGTTTCTTTTTTTTTCTTTCTATCGCTCGACGTGTCGAATCGATGTTAACACTAGAACGACCGAGGATTAATTAGATAAATTGAAAATCATTGGATAAATATATCTTTAAAACAATGAAATAAAGGGGGATGGTAAATTGATCAGTTTAATTATTAACATATAGAAATATGGTTATGAAGAACTTTGGAAATCACAATGTTTTAAATTTAAGCGGTTTTTAGTAGAATTTCGGAACCAGTGATTTTGACTGCCTTGGTAGTTCTAGTGTTAAACAGGTATTATGCGTGAAACGGAATCGCCGAAAACTTTCCGTGCGTTTTTTATCGCGAACGTTAGCGAACGCTAGCTGTAAACATGCGAATCGATGAGGTTGCGCGAGATAATTGGTGCGATACGGTGACATGAATTTCCAAGCGGTGAAATTAGCGTTCGAATTCGCGTAAATATCGTTGACGTTACGCTCGGCGGTGTTGTGTTTGTTTATTACGTATATGTATATACAAGTAAACAGGTGGGCCGATCGCGACGCGTGAAGCGCGTAGAAAAAAAAGGGAAAAGAAAGGAAATTGTATATTTTTTCGTCGTATCGTTACATTATACGACGCGGTATATCGGAATACACATTCACCGTGTTTATTACCGCCGTATGGAGAAATCAAATGTAAAAGGACGCGTCTAATAATATCTGGCCGTAATAATGTTGCTTGGATAAGACCATACTTGTGTTACACGCAACGTATTACGGCGTTAAGTCAGAAATAACCACTTTCAAGAACGAATCGCCGACGAAGTATCGTATCGTTACGACTCGTCGATAAAGATATCGGGCCGGGAATAAATATAATTTATATCGAATAATAAAAACGCGGCAAACGGCGGTTTCGCGGATTGATCTTCCAATCAACGAATTAAGAAATTACGAATTAAGTAAACATACTTGATTCCCCGTGCGACTTTGTATCTGGGGCAAAGGTTATGCGCCCCGAATTCCATACATATAAATAAGACAGATTTCAAATCATTAACACGTTGAACGCCACTTGGAACCGTCACTTACTAATTCGCTGGAGCCATGTTTTTTTTTATATGCACGCTCAGTTAATTAACACGTTAATACGATGACCCCAAAAAGTTGTAGCATTTTTTTCTGTTTTTAGTAGCATTTTATGGAATTTATATTTGATAATGAAATTTTCTGAGTTTGGTTTAAACATCTTGCTAATTACAGTATTTACGTGAATTTTGGGAAATTGAGAAGAACCAAAATTGTAAATAATAATTCTAAAATTTGTAGTCGATGTAATTAAGTGTGTGAAAAATTTAGAATTTTTAAAATTGTATATTTTCGGCCAGACAGTATATTTTTTTAAGATTTGCCCATTGTTGCACTTCCGGAAATTCGTAGTTAAATAGAAATTAGTTTAATTTATGAATCTAACTATAATTTAAAAAAATCGGTATTTTCCTAAATTCATTTGAACACTACAATTAACAAATCTTTTAAGTCAAGCACACGCAAAATTTTATTCTAATCGATGCATTCTATAAAAAAGTGCATAATAAGTTTTGAATGTCAGAAAACTTTTTAGTCACTGTATATGTTGGTCGATAAATAAGTATTGAATGTTATTCCTTTCATCTCAACGTTGCAACATTTTGTACGACATGTGGCATACCTCACCGATTTATACTACTTTACGTTTCGAATATGTATAGAACGTTTAAAGAATTCACCGTATAGAAACTGTATACGTAACAAGCGTTGATACTTGTGATCTGAAGTTACTAGATAGGTATCTATAAATAGTTATAACTAGATTTTTCTGCGATCGGGTATAATTGGCTATTAATTGGACGGGTGACATTATCGTACTCGCAAAAACACTGGATTACATTTCCTGACTTTAATTAAAATGTAAACCGTAATCCTTGGAAGAGAAACAAATATTAAACTCAAATATAAAATGACATTATGTATATATATTGACTATATATTTACTTTATATTGAGTCCCATAATTGACAATAAATTTTGACGAAATTGCATGAATTTAAAAAGAATGATTTAATTGCACGATATCTGACTTATTTCCATGCAAAAAATTATCTTCCCTTAATGGAGTCATTTTTTAAACAATTCATCCAATTTCGTTGTATCATACAGTTAACTATAGAGCATAATGAATCATAAAATTTGTCAACATCTAGATCCTGCAGTAATTTAAATTTTGATTGATAATTCAGCAATGATATAGCATATCTCAATACAAACAATATCATAAATTAAAGAGACCTAATAAAATTAAGATTAATCCTTAATTTATTGGATGTTTTACACGAAAAATTATGTTTAATTGATATTAAAACTACAATTTATGTGTCAACATCATTTAAATTTTCTCTAGGACATAAAAAGTGAGGATGAGGCTAATCTTGTATTCACTATAAATTATCGATTCGTTGCTTTCCTATGTACTAAACCTAGTTTGCAAGTTTCGCTTGCACACGAGAGTTGCAATCTATCGAAAATCAAACAAAGCTTTAGTCCTCGCAAATATTGATCGTCAAACATACCAGATTTCTCTTCAACGATCTAACGTTTGTGTTCGTATGCAGGTTGAACAATTTTTCCCCCACTACAACATGTTGTATCTATTTCTCAGTGCACAGTGTGTACACACATGGCATACAAACAATACAATATTTACGTATTTATCAAAACTGAATAATCAAGTCCGTTGGTGGTATTTTAATAAATTGGGCTGTAATTTCCTTTTCGACTTAAATATTGTGTTTGGGTCATCAAGAGTTTTAATTACACACTAGTTTAATTTATATTTATGATAGAAGTGAATTGCAGATCAGTATCATTCGTATATTGAATCAAGTTTTTTTGTCCTTACGCAAAGATAATTTCTGGTATCCTCAAATAATTTTAATTTACGCATTTACGGTGTTCACGGTAGTGTGTATATTAAGGTGGTCGTTAAAAATTAAATTTTTGTTGAAAAAACACTGGGATTTTTTTTTAAATTAAAAATAACACGTGCCTCAAGACGATCTAAGTTAATTTTTGGTATAATCATGTTTTTTTGGGAAGTTTTATGAAAAGTACAATTTTATTCGAAATACAAACAATTATAGAACACAAAACAATAAAAAAACACTAGTTAATCAAAATAACAATAGACAAAAATTTAAATTCAAATATTTTTCCAGTTGATTTGGTCTATTAAATAAAAAAATAAAAGATATTCAAATTGATATTTTTATTTTAAAACTAAATTAGTACAAACGTAATTTTAATATCTAGATTTCTTCACTCCAAGGTTTAAATAAACTTTCTTTCGTATTTTTAATGCCTTTACTTTTATAATCAATGATTAGACCAAATCAACTGGGAAAAATGTTGAATTTAAATTTTTGTCTATTGTTATTTTGATTAACTAGTGTTTTTTATTGATTTGGGTTCTATAATTGTTTATATTTCGAATAAAATTGTATCTTTCATAACAAATTTCCAAAAAATTAACTTAAATCGTCTTGAGGCACGTGTTGTTTTTAATTAAAAAAAATTCCCAGTGTTTTTTCATCAAAAAGACGCTTTTTAGGGGGCGTCGCAAAAAAATTTAATTTTTAACGACCACCCTAGTGTGTATCGTTGTCATAATCATCGAAGAGAGTTTTAATACCTATCCCTGTACAATTGTACAACAGTTTCACAGTAGCAATCGCTACGGCTGAAATTCTTTTTTAATTGGCAGGTGCGAGCAGCACCACTACCATCTCGTTAACGATATCGCGGTAATTATGAATGAGAAATTCCGCGATCATCGGCAGAAACTGCTCTGGTAATCGTATGATTTAATTTCATGGAGCACATTCCTTAATTACCGGATGTAAATAACGCGAAGCTTACAAATACACCATACGAGTGAGAATGTGAAATACTTTATGGACGTCTTAAATGTTTTTGCACCTTCCTCGAGATTTATTACAAATACATTCGAAAGTAAGTAACTCGGTAGCCGATCAAGTTTAGAACGTTTATTAATTACACAGAACTTTCTGTCTTCAATTAATATCGAGCCGCACTCGAGACAAAAAAAGGGAAAAATTATTCAAGGGTTCTGAAAAATGCTGAGACTGCGATAGAAAACAATTAGGTCACGGTATAGATCATCGTACACGTTTACACGGTTTGCAATGGGAATTTCGTTCGCAATTAAAAAACGGTATAAATTACTCGCAATGTCATATGATAATATTCTTGTTCGTATCGGTATCGGTATGTGAATAGACGTGACACGTAGCGCTATTCTTTTTTTTTCTGAAACCAACCTCGAGGTGGAATGATGTAAGACTCACGTTATTAGCTATGCGAAAACTTTCGCATCGACTATTCGCAGTTCTGCAACATTATTCGTGAAAGTAAGGGATAGAATATTTTCGCGGCGCGGGGTAAAGACTTTTTTTCGCATCAGGTTTTCAATCAACAAAATCGTTCTGTCAGGAAAATTTTCACGTCGGCGAAAGTCTAGTAATGTTACTCGTTTAACGTGTTTTGCTAACGATGTCCATCTACGCGGGAAAAATACTGTTTTATATGCTAACCACACGATGATCGTTAAATAAATGTTGCTCACAAATCATCCCGGAAAAAGCACGAGTATTTTTCGGTTACCGCGTCGGCATTTTTTTTTTGTTTAATAACAAGTGACTCGCGGATTCTCAATCACTCGATTTGCTGATTGCCATTAATTATTTATGTCGGACCACGTTTTGTATACACCTCGTTCGTAGAAAGTAAACCGTACAGCGTACAACGTGGAAAGTTATCGCGCGAATCCGAAAATAAATGGTCAAATAGCTTATAGTTAATAAACAAACGCCGAGGAGAATGATTTGAATCGTTATATTACGTTTTATAGCGGTTATATTAATGAATATTAAATTAAATCCAACGGAGATTTGATTAACCTTGAAAGAAGAAGTTTCACTCTTTTCATACTATCTACTTGTTAGTTATAAAAAATCGATGTATTTTATAGGTTGTTTGAAAATTACATTTAATACGCAGGTCATAAAACATTTCTGAAAGAAAAAGTGAGCGGAAAAAAATTAATGTTTGAATATACGGGTTTATTCGTCACGTAACGAGTGAAATTTAGTACACATGTATGGGTATTATCGTCTATGATACGTATGTATGTGTGTATGTATGTATACATATATTTACATCAATAAGTCACGTGACACTTACAAATTCAGATTAAGATGGCCTCAAATTTGAAAATAATTACTGTTTATTATACGTTCGATTTAGAATGAAAATTCGGACAGCTTAAAATTTTCCATACGTGGAAATTTCTGTACATTGAAACTTCTCGCAAGAGGAATTTTCTGAGCTTTGAAATCCAGCGTCTTGAATCTGTCAATACTCGAACATTTCTAGGCGCTGAAGTTTCTGTGGCATTTAAATGAAAGTACCGTTTACCGCATTCGATTTAGAGTTAAAATACCTGGAGATTGAAATTCCTTCTGCCTGAAAGGTTTCCGTGTTTTGAAGTTTCTACGCTATGGAACTTGCCGCGCCTAGAAATTTCCACGCGTTAAAATTATTAAAGTATGAAAATATCTACAAGTCAAAATTCTGGACGTTTAGAAATTTTTTACGCTTCGAAATTTCTACGCCGCGAAGTTTTAGAGGCTTTATATTCCTGTGTGTTGTTGTTTCTAGCTTTTGAAATTTCTGGCGCTTGAAAATTGCAGTGTATTACATTTCTATTGGCAAGAAATTGTATCTTTTGAAATTTCTATATGTTCGAATTTCTATCGGCAAGTAATTTCACCGTTTAAAATTCTTAAGCGATCAAATTGTTGGGATTCAAACAATTTATGCTTTGAAATATTGCACAGTTTAAAATTTCTGCGTAGCGAAGTTTTTTCGTTCTTATATTCCTGCGCGTTGTTGTTTCTAGCTTTTGAAATTTCTGGCGCTTGAAAATTGCAGTGTATTAAATTTCTATTGGCAAGAAATTGTATCTTTTGAAATTTCTATTGGCAAGTAATTTCACTGTTTAAAATTCTTAAGCGGTCAAATTGTTGGGATTCGAATAATTTATGCTTTGAAATGTTACACTTTGAAATTACTACGCAGTGAACCATTTACGTTTCCATATTTGTACGCCCGTTTTTTTAGCTTTGAAACAATTTCCTCTTGGAAACTTCAGCACATGAAAATTGTTAACATACTGCAATTTCAACCGCTGAAAAACTCTATGCATTCGAATCTCCTATGCTTGAAAATTTTAACTATCACAAAACATTCAACCAAACGTTAACCTTAAAAAAGTTCACTCTTTTTAACACTATTTCTACCACGATTGTGTGTATACCTGTTTCGACCAAAAGGTGTCTTTTGAAACCTTAACAACTATTGTATAAAAAAAATTAACGACTAAAAAGAAAAATTAACAACTAATGTATAAAAAGTCAACAAATTAATTGTGGAGAAATGATTCAACTTAACGAATGATTTTAAGTTAAAATTTGAAAGGTGTCTTTTGACACCTCTTCGTAGAAATAGTGTTAACTCAGCATCGACTTTATAGGTGTTTCACGACTTTTAGCCAGCGTTTACATACATTAGGGTGGTCGTTAAATATTAAATTTTTTGCGACGCCTCCCAAAAAGCTTCCTTATGATGCAAAAACACTAGGGATTATTTTTTTAAAATTAAAAACAACACGTGCCTCAAGACGATTTAAGTTAATTTTTGGTATAATCATGTTTTTGGGATTTTTTATGAGAATACGATTTTATTCGAAATATAAACAATTATAGAACCCAAATTAATA
Organism: Mimumesa dahlbomi; assembly: GCA_917499265.3. NCBI lineage: Eukaryota > Metazoa > Arthropoda > Insecta > Hymenoptera > Crabronidae > Mimumesa > Mimumesa dahlbomi. The sequence continues at coordinate 5,918,777 of OU824120.1, read as the reverse complement.
AAAAAATTAGTTAATTAAAATAACAATAAACAAAAATTTAAATTCAAAATTTTTCCCAGTTGATTTGATCAATTAAATAAAAAAATTAAAGATATTCAAATTGATCTTTTTATTTTAAAACTAAATCAGTACAAACGTCATTTTAATATCTAGATTTCTTCACTCCAAGCTTTAACTAATCTTTTTTTATCGATGTGGGTTCTATAATTGTTTATATTTCGAATAAAATCGTATTCTCATAAAAATTCCCGAAAAACATGATTTATACCAAAAAATTAACTTAGATTGTCTTGAGGCACGTGTTGTTTCTAATTAAAAAAAATAATAAAAATTCTCCCAGTGTTTTTGCATCAAAAGGAAGCTTTTTGGGGGGCGTCGCAAAAGATTTCATTTTTAACGACCACCCTAACATACATACATACATACATTAACCGATAGAATCTGGCTGGTCGATGAATGAAATCGCCATCGGCCTACATGCTGGCATTCGTTCATACTCGTTGAACATGCACGCGATCTCGATCTTCTTTAACAAGACTTTTACTCGGCGGACGGCGTTTCCCCTTCGAATCACGTTTTCTCGTTCGATAATACGACCGCTCGATTCGTGTCAAAACACTCGTTTGCACTTCCCGACTAATTCCCGCGTACATACTTCTTCGCCGGACTAACTCGCGCCACGTGCAAACTCCCGGCCACTGATGCGATTTGATAAATGTACTCGCACTTACGGTGATATCTTCATGCCATAAATATTAATGTCGTGGAAGCGTTCGAGACTCTCGCGGAAGTTAATGGATGCGTGTTTATCAGACCAAAGTAACTGATGGCTTTCGCGTTAACCAATCGTGTTTCCGATTGTATTACATTGAGAAATTCGACGGTTTTCTATCGGAGACTTTTGCCGTGAAAATTGAACGAAAAACAACGGCACGTGGTTATTATTTTTAACACTAAACATTGCGGCATGTTTCTTGTACCTAATCTTACCATAGGGGGTCATTTGACCCCGTATGAAATAAACGTAAATTTTTCGTAAAAAATTCTTTATTTATTAACCCTTTTAGCACCGAGCGAAAAGAGCGTACCTAAGCGAAGAATACCGGGCCGAATCGGCGAATTTGCAGAGGTTTGCAAAAATGCTCGTAAAAACGAAAGTAGGAGTGATATTAACAAAATTTAAGAAGCAGCATATTGCGAAATAAACGGAGAATAAAGCGACGCTAATTGTGTTTCGATATTTATCGAAAATCATAAGAATAACATAAATATAAGACATCATGAAAATCGTACAAAGTGATTTCTCTTTTTCAAACCGTAATTGACACATAAAAAATCATCTGTTTGGTCATAGCTTTATACATATATATCAGGTAGTATGATGTATAGGCATTACTATCATAAACATTGTAAAGATTGCGATCACGGTTCACAGAAACAATCCCGTGCCGACGGATATTCGAGGGATATCCGGTGTCGCGTTTCTACCTTATCGCTGTAACATATACAGACCCTCGGCACTAATTAGCATAAGAGATAACAAAATGACCATTTTTTTATTTGCGTTGCATCGAATATGAACCACTTTAATATTTTATGAAGTTATTTTAAAACACAGACCTCTTGTGATGAATAAAATAAGACTCCAACAGATGCGCAACGATATATCGTCGTTGGTATTTCTGGCCAGTGCACCGAACGACGATATATCGTCGTTCGGTGCTAAGAGGGTTAAAGGAAATAATTTGCAATATCATTTCTGATTTTGTATAAAATTAAACACATATTTCGTATAAAATTAAAGTTCAGATGAGGCTTTACCAGACTTATTTTTACCAGATTTATCTTCAAATCGAGATAATTAAGGTTTTGCGTTTCAATGAATTTAAAAATATACGTATAGGATACTAATGAGTCACACTGCTTAAGTGTATCTAAGGGTGTTAAATTTATAGTTCCTATTAAAATAGTGGCAATTATTAAGTGAATAATATGCGTTTTCTTATCAAGAATGGAGTTAGGCCACTTTCAAACTACACCGTTCAACTATTGAACTAACTCTGAAAACTTATGTGTCAAGAATTTTCGTATTTGCTTGGAATATACGCAACCTGAAATGCGTTACTGATAAATAACATTAAGTCGTACATGTAACCATTGTTACTTGGAAAAAACTGAAAAATGGAGTTAGCCCACTTTCAAAATAAACGGCTCATATATTTTTTGGCGTGTGCCGTTGGACCTGATATGTACTTCTCTGAAAGTAACCGATGGTAAAAATTCTGTTCACTATCACTTTCAGAATCCGATAAAAATCTTTGGTGCCTCTGTCTTCTACGGAGATTAAAAAAATACTCAGTTTCGTCGGCAACCACATTATCATCCTGAGTTTTCTCATTCTCTGGAAAATCACTTTGACTTTCGCTTTGATCATCTTCAGAAATTGAATCTTTTTCACCTGAATTCACCTCACTTATTTGTCGAATTCTTTCCAACTCCCTCACTGACCTTGCGGACATATTCAGGGTTGCAGTGAAACACAAGTCCAATTGAACGTAACAGAAATTGTGAAAATATCGTCACTGCTTGTGGAACTTTATTTCTTGTTTAGGCTTTGATCTGAATTTAGAACTAAGCTTCCAGTTGGAAAACTGCTGAAAAATACGTAAACTTCGTACGGGGTCAAATGACCCCCCCCCCCCCCGTGGTACGTAAGGTAGATAAAGAATTTTTATCGATAAAAAATAAACTACGAGAAAAACGGAAAGGGGGAAATTGAATAATCGGATGATATAAGAATATATAGAAAGTTAAATGACCAACAGAAATAAGAATAAATGTACGAAATTAAAGTAAATTTTCAAAAAGGGTCATTTGACCCCGCTTGGTACGTTTAGTGTTAAAATGTCATCGCCGGTGGTAAAGTTTTGAAAGAAACAGACCCTAAACACAATCGACACTTTCACATTTGCACTTGCCGCGGGATTGTTTCGAACTGTGCTCCCCTTTCGTTGGTCGCAAAACAGATCTGCTCCTCGGGCCGTTGAAAAAAATCAATTTCTCTTTTTAAATCTGTACCCACGATCGGCGATGTTCTCACTGGCATTAATAAGGTCGACATGGTTCGCGTCCGCGCGCTACGATCTCCGGTGGACGAAAATCACTGTACTTTCTACTCACGATGAAACCATGTCCTTTTTTTACGGGGCGATCGTCGATCATCATCGCGATCTCTATCTCGATCGCATCCTTCGAAAGGTGGCCGCGGCAGGATTTAGCGGAGCCAATTAGCCAGATATTGTTTCGCAATCGTTCACCGTGGATCGAAATGATCGCCAGGACGATCGATCGATCGATCGATCGATCGGCGCGATCGATCGGTTGGTGAAGAAAAAAAATGAAAAGACGTCGCCACTGCGGAATCGACGATAATAATCTGCATACCGCGGGTGTTTAGGTGTGCTGTTTATATGCCGAAGGTGTTTCGCATTCGCGCGGAATCGCAAACGTATCTCCGTGGATCGTGTTTTGAGCGGGGCAACATGCCGGACGATGCTCTGTTTATAATAACGACGCCGGGAAGCTGTTACTCTGTCGTTACCGCGTCACAACTTTATCACGGACGCTGATAATCTGCGGCTGATAATAAACAACTAGTGTTTAGAAACTGCGGGACACCCTCTGTAATATGTTATGTTAGATCGTTGCATAATTCCTGGCGTTTCGGGGGAAATTTTGACGACGGTTTGGGAAGAATGTTTATATTAATCTTTTGCACAACGGTTTATATTTATTACATTTATTAGTTACAAGTGTAGGTAGATATGTATATGCTATTAATTTACATGATTGATTCATACACTCGTGGGGAAAAAATGGTAGATAGAAATAATTTAATAGAAATTTAATTTAATAGAAAAAAAAGTGGAAATATTAACAATATTTATGGCTGTGTTTACAAAAATTCGGTTAGCACATTTTTCTTTGATTTCTACATTTTTAGGTCAAAAGAATTATCAATTTTAGAACGTCTATAAAGTTTGGTTCAAAGCACTCGGTTGATCCTACCTTTTTATATTTAAAATAAATTTCTTTAATAATTACGTTTAGCACTAGAAATACGTTTAGAAATCACTTTTTATTCTACGAAAGAAACGTGGAAATATTAACAATACTTCTGGTTGTCTTGATAAAAACAAAATAAATATTCCACTGTCTTTGACATTTTTCTTTGATTTTTACATTTTTAGACTACTTACTCAAAGCAATTTTAAGCACTTGGTTGATGCTTACCTTTCTATATGTTAAATAAATTTATTTAATAATTCCACGTAACACCATTAAATGTCAAACATTGAAGGCTCGTTTACAAGTTAATGAGATTAATCCCATGCACTAAAGAAAATCATTGAAATCATGCAACACCTTTTAGGAAGTTACGTAATTAATTTTGTCATACAACGGTACGTATTACACAGTTATCACACTTTTCTGGCATTTATCATTGAAAATAAATAAACTAACGTTGCCAAATTTTATAAAACCCAAAATTCCATGCAACGCGTATTTTTTTTTTTTTTAATTCCGTGCTTCGTAGAGTTAAATCAGCCATAAATCTTGTATATATTACACAGATATTAGACTTTTCATACATTTATCATTAAAATTAAATAAACCAACATGGCCAAATTCTATAAGACACAAGTTTCCATGCACGGTGTTATCTTTTGAAATTCCGTTCTCCATAGAGTTAAATCAGCCATAAATCTTGTATATATTACACAGATATTAGACTTTTCATACATTTATCATTAAAAATAAATAAACCAACATTGCCAAATTCTATAAGACACAAGTTTCCATGCACGGTGTTATTTTTTAAAATTCCGTTCTCCATAGAGTGAAATCAGCCATAAATCTTGTATATATTACACAGATATTAGACTTTTCATACATTTTTCATTAAAATTAAATAAACCAACATGGCCAAATTCTATAACATACAAGTTTCCATGTACGGTGTTATTTTTTGAAATTCCGTTCTCCATAGAGTTCAATCAGCCACAAATCTCTCTAACTGTAGTTTACGGTGAGATTCTTTCGGTATACATAGAACGTGTAATACATAACCGAGGGACATAGGAAAAATCATTTGCAACCGACCTGAAATCTCGGAACCGTCACATAGTAAATTAATGAGTCGGGTCAGAGTAGCGGTGGTACTGTCAGACGTTTCCTTGTAATCGAACAGCATAGCAAGCAGACCGGTGTAATTGTAATATTATCATGCATGCTGATCTTACAACGAGACGACCGCGTGCTAATTAAATGGAAGGAAAACATGATCGAACATGCCACGTGTCTAAATTGACTTCAACTTCCTTATCGTTTGAAACGAATGGAAAAAAAACCGTTTAGTAGAACGCACGGTATCAGAATAGCACGGCTGCAAATACGGAACGTAGAAAACAATATCGGGAAATTCAATCCGACGATTAAACATTTCCATACGTTACATATGTATGTATGTGTGTATAGTACAGTACAGTATAGTACATTTCTATCATCTCGACGATCTCTGACAATAACGACTTATTTCATACGATTCGCCGCGTGAAGCCTGACATTTCTTGCATTTCCTCCAACTTAGAACATTTATTAATTACACGGAACTTTCAGTCTTCGGTTAACATCGGGATATATATAAGAAAAAAAATAAAAATAATTCAGGGACTCTCGAACAGCTGAAACTTTGCGAAATTTCAAGTGAAAATAATTAGGTCACATTATTTTAGATCACCGTGTGTGTGTGTGGGAATTTCGATTGTAATTAAAAACCGTATAAATTACTCGCAATGTCATACGATACAGGATCTCCTATGTTCCATGTAAACCAGGGTGGTCGTTAAAAATTAAATTTTTTGATGAAAAAACACTGGCATTTTTTTTTAATTAAAAACAACACGTGCCTCAAGACGATCTAAGTTAATTTTTTGGTATACTCATGTCTTTTCTGAAAATATCTGATTAAATATGGAATAATAATTTTTTTGAAATATAATAATTATTAACAATGAAATATAAAAATATCAATTTGAATATCTTTCATTTTTTTATTTAATAGACCAAATCAACTTGGAAAAATTTTGAAATTAAATTTTTGTATATTGTTATTTTAATTAACTAATGTTTTTTTATTGATTTGGGTTCAATAATTGTTTATATTCCGAATAAAATCGTATTTTCCATAAAAATTCTCAAGAAACATGATTATACCAAAAAATTAATTTAGATCGTCTTCAGGCACGTGTTGTTTTAAATTAAAAAAAAGCCAGTGTTTTTTCATCAAAACGAAGCTTTTTAGGGGGCGTTAAAAATTAAAAACTCTAATGTACACTACATTTCTATCATTTCTACTCGCGAAACCTGACGTTTCCCGTTTCCGGAAGTCTATTCCAACGCATTTCGCGGTATCGAATGTCGCAAAAGTATCGAGAAATATCATTTCATAATCCGTCCGGCTGCGAATCGACGTGATATTAATCATTATCGATCATAGATGTAACCGGGGCTTTCATGAGATCCGAATACCACGGTTATGTAAATGCCGATAGTGCACGCTAGGCATACTTTGCTAATTATTTATAGAATGCATAGTTAATCATCCGGTAACTCGGTAATACTCGTCGGTTATCTCGACCACACTCTGGTGGATACCGTTAGCGCGTAAACTTTCGTGCCACGATGAGAATTCCTTATCAGCTTGAGAAGCCGTTCCTACGCACGCACCTTTTAATAAATTACAATGAGCATTCTCCCCGGGCACCGATCGATCCGCGATTTATGACTCGGGTATTCCGGAAAATGTTAAATCGAATTATTATCTGGCCGGCGATAATGTCCAGTACATTAACCTTATTGTGAGATCGTGACGGATATTTATTGCTGGACGGCGATAAATTTTCATTAACAAGCGTACCGTGGGTAATTGAATGTAGTGGTGGTAGTGGGCAGTTGGTCGTACGGGCTGAAATCGATGTATCGTTTTCGGATGAAAGTAGGCCGACGATTTTGACGTATCACGATGGATTAGGTATTTAACGCTTTGGATATTAGGCTTTGATTTATGGGGGACGTGGCGATTGTCGAGAAACTTCAATGGTTTCGCGGAGAAATAGATAATTCGCGAATTTTTAGGGTGTTTGAGGTGTGTAACTGGTTTTTCGTATGTTCATTAGTGCAGGAGATACATTTTAATGATTAAATAAATTATATTTAGAGCGTGACGATAAATTTCTATCGTTTTTGTTTGGCAAAATGGAAGTTTTGTTTAAAAATAGATTTGTTAATTTTTAGGATCTTTAAGGTTTCTAACTGTTTTTTTTTATAATTATGTAAAAAAAATACAAAATTTCAACTTTAAAATACTTAATAACAGATAATTATTGAATCAATACATTAGTGCAGGAGATACTTTTTGAAGATTAAATGAATTAAATTTTGAGTGTGGCGATAAATTCCTCTCATTTTTTGGCAAAATGAAACTTTCGTTTAAGAAAGGTTGTAGAACGTTAATTATTGTTGAACTATTCGCCGTCGTTTTCAATGATATTTCACCGCGTTTCTGGCATTTATGAATTCCGCAATAAGTTAATTTACAATTAGCAAACGACTCAAATTCATTGAAAAGCATTTAGCACCTATTATCTTTTAGAGATAAAACTAAGTCGAGAATTTTGATGTATCTCAATAAATATTGCAAATATGTAACATAAATATTTGAATATCAAACTAATATCCAGAAAAGAAACCATAAATATTCGAAAAATTGAAATAGTTTCGTAGAGAAATGTCAAATTTGTTTATTTTCTTAATATATAATATTTGTACACGTATTTTTTATACACTCATTAGCGCAAAAATTAAATTTCGTAGATGAAATTATTTTTTACATAATTGCCTATGATCCTCTGAACGGACTATACATATCTAATATTATAATTAAACCGGTTAAAATTACCGTGGAAATTGATCTTTCACGTAATCATGTTCTTGAACTACTTTTTTCAATCTCCTGCATGAAAATACGCGTTCCGTTATTTATTCTATTTTTTGCCGAAGCTTCATACGGAATCAGTAACACACACTTTCCTCTATAAGATTTCCAAGTAAACCGAACGTTTACTACTATAATTTCAAAGCGAAAGTTAAATAATCACGAAACGTTCGCCAACAGATTATCGGAATTTCAATTGTTATAACTCGGCGGTAAAAAAATCGTGTAATAATCAATCTGTGGTCATTTTGAAGAGCGAAACCTCTGCTTTCATCCCGCAGAGTTGATTTTCCACGAAGATATTCCTCCACCAGGACATCGCAGTCCTCGAAGCACTCCGAGTTATTCTAATGCCGGCGGCATACTTTTCATTCAAAAGTTCGATAAAAAAAATCCAGGCCAACTTTTGAAAGAGCCTTCAATCTTCAAATTCGTTGTCACTTCAATTGCGATAAAAATTGTTTCACGTCCGAACCGTCGGATTTATCAGGTCAGTCCAAAAGTTTTTGCGCGTTTTTGGGTAATTTTTAAATAGTGTAAATAAAACACAATTTAACATTTTAATCAATGTTATATTTTCCACCACTCTCTGCAATCTCTCGCCATCTTACAGGTAGCTTTTTAATTCCATTGCCAATGGGAAGGTCCTCCGCATTATAGTTTTATATTTTTTACGCAGTCCTTTAGACAAAAATTCGTATGATAGCCAAACATGCTTACGTCTTGAAAATAAAACCTGAAATATCAGTTGAAGTATTTTTCTGTTGGTAAAAACTTAAATTTCCTAAAATTTTTCCATAACTCATGAATTGAATTGAAATTTTTCGAATTGCTTATCAAAAACTGTTAACAAAAAATTGAACGACGAATATCTCTTAAACGCTTAATTTTATCAACTAAGCATCTCAGAAATATGCAAAATGACGTTTGCACGTTTCATAATTCATATTGGTTCGCGAGTTCTAAAATTCATAAGCAAAAATCAAATTTTGTTCCATTTCCTACAAAATTATATATTTACTTTTGCAAATCGGTAAAGTTATGAGCAAGATATGATTTTTTTTCTATAGGACTGCGTAAAAAATATAAAACTATAATGCGGAGGACCTTTCCATTAAAATTAAGATCTCAGCTACGCTGAGAGTTTTCCAGAGGTGTCTACGAATCAATTTTTCTGTGTAATTTAAAAAAAAATAGTCAATTTTTTTGACCCACCCTATTGTTCACTGTAAACATCTGCGTTAATGGTTTTATTTGGTTCCAATAGTTCAAAATAAATTACACCATACATATCCCACCAAACACTTAAAAGTGCATTCTATTAATGCGCACGAACTTATGTACTGACCCGATACATAGTACTCACGAAAAATTAACTCAGCTTGAAAAAAAAACAGATTATTATACAATTTTTCGTTCACCAAGTTCACCGGGTTCAAGTGCGGAAATTCTCCGGCAAAAAAAGTCTCCATCGTCTCTTTGCACGTTTTTTTTAGATACCATCGAGGCGGATCGTTGTCCAGCGATAGTATTCCGATTTAATACGCGTAATTAAATTGGCCGCGTGATTTAGCGTGCGATTAACAGCAATTTATCTCGTCGCCGCGCGTACGTTCGCGGGAATATTCAATTCTCCATAAACGTACAAGTCGAACCGGACGGAGGTAATGTTTCACGAGATACACCTGCGCCGTTACACTAAATACGTCGTAACATGTAACCCGACACACCTAATTCCCGCGAGCACGTTACACGCGCAGCGCAAATCGACTATTTTGCGCGGCTCGATGTAACTTGCGGAAAAATCGCAATCGCAGATAACGCCGTGGAAAGGAAACACGAACGGCGGGCATATTGTGCGTGTATGGTGTTCGCCGGACTAGGAAATCGTCGGGGAGGAAAAAAAAAACGGGGGAATGACTTTCTCTAGTTTTCATTTACATTTTGCCCGGGCGGAAGGTGTCGGGATAATTAAATCCGACTGACACGGAGATTAGAAATGGCTGAGAAATGACACTAACTGGGAAAAATGTACCGTAAACTTGGAACGATATTGTGTAACTTTTACCGGCGTGACCTTTCGAAGGTAACCGCGGTTTCCTTGATAGGTATCCGTTTTGTTTAAATTATTAATATCGCGTGATAAATGTTTCCCCTGCGTTGGGTTTTGTTGTTTATTAATTCGCATGGTGTTTCTGGTGTTTAATACATCAATCGAGTCGCTTACTTTGAAAGTGATGCAAGTGCAGTGTTCCTTTTATCGAAATACAGGGTGGTCCAGGGACATCGTACAGTACAATAGGGAGATCATATTAATTAAACTCAGCTAATGAAAGTATCAAAATTTAAGCAATATTTCTGATATTTTTAAATCTGGGAAACTGTGCAAGATAATAACTATCGAAATACAGGGTGGTTCAGGAACATCGTACAGTACAGTAGCGAGGTTATATTAATTAAACTCAGCTAATGAAAGTATCAAAATTTAAGCGATACCTCTGACGTTTTTAAATCTGGGAAACTGTGCAAAATAATAACTATTAAAATACAGGGTGATCCAGGGACATCGTACAGTACAGTAGCGAGATCATATTAATTAAATTCAGCTAATAAACGTATCAAAATTTAAGCCATACTTCTGACGTTTTTAAATCTGGGAAGCTATGAAGAATAACTATTAGCTCGAGTTATAAGTAACTTCTGTTTTTTTATCACGCATTTATTTCGCTCTCATTTAATAACAAAATTATATTAATTTATTATAAGGGTGTACCAACAATGTGGGCATAATTTTGGGTATTGATAGAACACATCAAAATAAGAAAAAAAAAGTCTTTATAGTTTTGTAAAAAGCCCACCCCCCATTCGAGACACAACCCCTTTTGGAAAAAAGTTTTAAAAAATTATATCTCCGAAATGGTAAACTGTAGAAGTCCGATTTTGATTGCAATATAATCGGAAGAAATCAAAGTTTGCTTAAAAAAACTAATTCGAAATATTAGTTAACATCGATAGTCATGCAAGTTGTATTTATTATTGAAAAATTTGGTCCTTTCCGGTGAAAATGAAAAAAAAATTTTGATGCTACGCTTTACCGTTGCCGAGATATAAATTTTTGAAAAAGTACAGTTTTCAAGAAATACCAAACTTTGAGCAGCTGTAACTTTGGCAATTTTCAAAATTTCGAAAAAACAAAGTTAGTTTCATATTTGGTACGCCAAGGGCTATAACGTCAGTGATTTTGAAAAGTGATCGATTTCGTATGGAATGAGCCTATGGTAATAAAACCACCGTATTAGTTCCTAATCACAGTTCGCTTAATTCCACTTAAACTCCACTTTCCATCCAACGTGTATTTACAACAATCGTTCCCAAAAACAAACGACTCACGTCCACATAAGTACGTCGCACACCGACGTCCGATGTTTGCAGTTCATTTACTGTATTTACTTTCTAAATGGAACAATGCTTTTGAAAGACACGGATCAGCATCCACGGAACAATGTTTCTCCGGGAGCAGTAAAACGGTTCGTAAAAGGCGATGCCTGTTGATTAGAAAGTACCAATCGTGTGCACATTTTGATCGAACTTCGCGGCGGAACACTCTCACGTTGCTATTTTCCCGCGACATCGCCGTCCCATCGAAACCCGATCGCTCCTTTCGACCGGCTGCCAATTACAAATTGTAAAAGCTGCCAATTACAGACATAACGTACCCGCCGTTGAAATATTTATAACTGGCACGCCGCGCGGCCGTCGTAGATTTATCGCGGAGACACGGTTTTTAGGAAAAAGTAGACCAGCGAGCGGAGAAACAGGGAAACGAAAACCGTCTTCTAACCAGCGACACGTTCGAACTTTTATTGGATTTCTAAGTTACGCACGGATCAACGGGTTTCACTTGTTTTGCTTAAATCTGCTGCGCTAGATACCTACGGTTGTCGGTGGAATCTTTGTGCAGTTGACAATGAGGATTTTTTTTGGTGATTTGTTCATTTTAATTATAATAATAATATTTTTAACGATCGTAAATATAATACTAACATACAGACCTTAACTGGCTATATAACGATCATATGTTTGTTCATTTTAACTGTTAAATTATTGGCTGAAGCAAATAAAATCGCATTTTTGGATCGCATTATTGGCCGAAGCAAATGATTTAACAGTTATAATTTTTAGCGATCGATAAATTTATAAATTTAATATTTATTCATTTTGTTCTCGTTCAGCTTTGTGGATTAATTCGTTGTAGAACTTTAGGAAGATTTTATTTTTTTTATTAAGAGTCTTTTGTTTTAGACTTGACACTTTTTAATCAAAATTTGTAAGGTATGTAATAACTTATTCAGGAACGATAATTGTATGTACCTTTCCTTGGGAACCGATAATACAATAGCTGTGGATAAGCTTTTTTTAGAACGTTTTAGTTAGTTATATAGAAACTTAAGTCAGTGGGGTTTCACAATGTTTTAATAATGATAAATTATCTGTTTTTTCAATTGGAATAATTCTAATTTTAAAACGCTAAGCGGATGCTTATATGCTAATGAAGAGGTTTTCTACGAGGTACTTTTTTACGCGATGCAGTATCACACGTTTTACATGAGAATCGTATTTTTTTGATCCTCCTTGACACATTACCTTTTCTGTAACGTGTTAATTTAATTAATATATGTTACTAACATAAATATTATTCATATTTTGTTTATAGAATAAATATTTTTCAATATACTGAAAAAGTTTATCCAGAACAAACAAATTTGTCACTTAATTTAAAGAATCAATTTTTTATATTTATTATATCATTACAACACGGCTGCAGTTGTATACATTGAATTACTTTATCTATTGTATAATTACTTTTTTTTACGATAAAAAAGTCCCAGGTGGACATTTAACTTAACAAAACTTGAAAAATTAATAGACCCTCTCTTAAAAGATCATTTTCCAAAATTTAAAAAATTGTGAGACCTTTGAAATAGCTTAATTTGGAAAAAATAAGTATTTGCGAAACGGAAAACTAAATTTCCAAGTTTCCCTAAATAAAATGTATATTTCTAGTTTCCCTGCCTTTAGCAGTTTGTTCATAAACTTTAATTAAAATGTGTAAATACCTGTAGCTGCACCCTATAATACAGCGCACTTTAAAAAAGTTAACGTGTTTCTATTCGTGACTCTACGTGACCTTATTTCTCGCAGAAACACTGCAGTTTACGACTCTATACTTTAAAATAGAAAAAAATTAAATTAAAAACACGTACGTACAATCACCCGCGGCGGGTCGCAGCCCACATGATTCGCCATGCAGGTACCACAGGTATCTGATATATTTATTCAGGTGAATTTCAATTAATGCGGGAAACTAGCCGTGAAAGTAGAAGACAATACAATTGTAATATCATTAAATATCTACTTTTTCTAATCGCATCGCTTCCAATTTCAATGAGTAGATCAGATTACAAACGAAATCTGTGCTGAACTGTTTTCACGATATCAATTACAGAAAAATATAATGATAATAAAACATTGAAAAGAGACGCCGCTTAATTACCTTACGCCGATAAATTATACTCAAAAATAGATTCTAACAGCAGGAGCGTTAATTATTTGTACTAAAGAATTTTGTATTTCGAGTACAAAAGAATAAAATTGTAATATTTTAAAACATCTATTTTCCCTAGTCGCAACGCTTCCAGTTTCAATAAGTAAATTATATTACAAACGAAATTTGATCTGGACTGTTTTCATGTTACCGATTAAAGGAAAATCTAACGATAATAAAACATTGATAGGACATATCGCTTAGTTATCTTACGCCCATAAATTATATTTAAAAATAGATCCTAACAGTAGGAACATTAATTATTTGCACTAATGAATTTTGTATTCCGAGTAGAAAAGAATAAAATCGTAATATTCTAAAACACCTATTTTTCCTAATCACATCGCTTCCAGTTTCAATGATTAAATCATATTACAAACGAAATCTGACCTTAACTGTTTGCACGATACCGATAGGAAAAATCTAACGCTAATAAAATAATGAAAAAAGACACCGACAAATTACATTTAAAAATAGATCCTAACGGCGGGAGCATAATTTATTCACGCTAATGAATTTTGTATTTCGAGTACATACATATACTGCCTCTGGGCGTGCACGTGTGACTTACATCAGTGTGCTAACTAAGCTCCAGTGGAAATTTGCAATCCCATCGACATAACGTTAGCTATTCATTCAATTACACAGTTGGCACTGCAAGTTGCTCTCTCTTCGCGATCGATGCCCAGATCGATTAGCACGATCGATCCACACGTATACCAATGACCAATGCGTATCGTATTAGTAGCTCGTGATCTCCCGTAGGCTGTTTTTAATTGGAAAAAAAATTGCCGGTCGTGAGCTTCTCAGATTTTCTTCTTTTATTTTCACGAGCCATTGGCGCGCAAAACGAACCGTGGTTGCGAATAATTGTTTTACGATAAATCGGAGGCAGACAATGTTATTATCATTTATAGTTTTCAATATCGTAATCGTAACGCAATATCTGCATGTATTATTATACGACCACCGTACGCGAATGCAAATATAATATTTTTTCCCTTCGTAACGTAATTTTTGTTCTTTCGCCGAGAAGAATTAAGTACGTACCTATTTGTGGGACATAAAGTGTTAATCTTTTGTTAATACATATTTCACTATAAGAATGCCACCATAACATTTTTATTATAAGAAGCTGCTCAAAAAATATTATTATCCAAAAATTAACAGTGAACGAAATAAGATTTTTCAAAAATAGGTAAATGTATTGTAATTTAAATTTAGATTATGAAAATATAACGGTTAAAAAATTTTGCAAACGAAAGAAAAATGTGAAAATTAATTCCTACACCACTGATATATCAGCATCGCTATCTTCAATGTGTGTATGTGCACACATACATCCTCCGAAGTTTATCGTGATCACGAAAATCACTGAAAAGTGTTTACAATTAGAAAAGAGTTGGTAAACTTTATCTATCACCAAGATTCTGAGAGAAATCAGTGTATAGAAAATTCTTTCACATAATTTTCATTTGTACGAATTTTATGAATCATCTGAAGTTTATCGAATTGCTTGAAAATTATATCGATGTAAATGTCTAATTATTCTCGGTAATAATTGACACGTGCTCAAGCGTAACAAGTTAATCGGATAGCGAGGTCTAATTACATCGGTAATAATTGTCTATTCGAGCGAAATAAGTAGATCAGTGTAATGCAGTCGAGATATCGATCTTCCAATGGGAATCAATGATTTGAAATTGCAAATGCTGATTGTTCATTCTGCCCGCGAGAAGTTAGCTCGGTAGTAAATCAAGGAGCGCGGTTAATTACCGCTGAACGATGTTACGTGTGTCACAAACACACGTTAATGAAAATTTATGGAAAATAAATACACGAAAACAGTCTTTTTAGTCTCTGGATAAATCGATGAAAATAAAACCATCCTGGATTTCTTTTACCTTTCAAATGTTTTGTGTGCTTAAGAAAGCACAGAAAATACATTAGTTGTAAAATAAAAATAAATTTTAACAATAGACAAAATTTACTAGTTGATTTTTTAGAAAGTCATATTTATGTTATAAGGTTTGTTCGTTTTTCGTATAGAATTTTTTCGGTGTTTTTAAAGAGTAATGTTTCTATTATCAAATTGTATTATTCCATATCAGTTATATTATATAATTACGACGATAATAATTTGATTAATATTTTAATTTTGTTGTCCTACAATATTCTAAAATAACTTTCAATAATAAGTACGTATGTGAGTTTTGCTTTATTTAAATTATATTTTAAACATAACATCGAGTGAACTAATTATTCTAAAGCAATTGTTTTTAAAGAAATACAAAGAATTTTTGCCCTAATACGATCTGTAAATCATTATTAATCACATACATTGACAACAGTTGTAAAGTAGTACAACTCAAATATTATTCAATCCAATGCTACGGATAAATTAAGCAGTACTTGAAAATCACAGAGCTCTAATTAATGCAGTATTTAGTATTGATAATAACATTGAATTCAATAATTGGATACGAATTAATGATTACTAGTTATACAAACAAATATTATTCTATTTTGCAATAATCGATTAAAATATGGGCGAGCACATATAATTTACAGCACTAAGTTAATAGATTTTATGTCTATAAATATTCGATTTGACATGCGATATAACTATACGCATCTGTATTCATCGATAATTGCTTTCCAATTTTCTAACTAATCCAGACCCGTTTTACGATAAGACGCTTCTTATGGACTTTCATTCGATAAAATATGTATTCGTGCCTCTGATAAGAAAATTGATTCACCATGTTCTTTATACACGCGAATAGAAAATTTCAATTCGAGTACGAGTTTGAAGGTACAATCTTAATCTGAATTTTTCATATCAGGTTATATATTCTAATAAGAAGTTTATTTAAATGATATTGGATTTTTTCGACCACTTTCATCCGTCCTTGCAAATCTCTAAGTTGCGTTTGGAAAGTCATTTTTCACGTCATGCTACGGAATTGGCAGCTACTTTAAAATGCACTTCCTTTTGCATCAATAAAGGAGAAAGGCAAATTCTTCTAATTATGCATCCGACTTGATAGCATGATCCATAATAGGCATGACCACCCACCCGTCACCGTACGCCGACTTCCAGTAATGAAAGATCAAATTATTATTCCACTCTAATTTCTACCGCACGTGTATGTACGAATGTATGTACATATCAGTGACTCCCATAAATAGTCGGAGACTTGAAATATTTTTACAACTTCCTACAGAATCCACCGAACAGGATGGACTTTATTTGTAACGTTTGCCGAAACGTTTTTCAGTTTGCGAATTATTGAATTGTGGCGAAAATCAATGGGATTTCGTAATTTTCGAAATTTCAAAGCACAGAACATTTATTGCATGCAAATTTTGAGGCGACTACTTTTAATCGCGCAGAAATTTAAAGGCCTTTAAATTTCGTCGCATGGAAATTTCAAGGCGTTTAAATATGATTGCGTGAAAATTTCAACGCGTTTATATTTCGTCTTATGGAAATTTCAAGGCGTTCTAATATCATCGTGTGCAATTTCAAAGCGTTTAAATTTCGTGGTGTGGAAATTTCAAGGCATTGAAATGCCGCTGCGTGGAAATTTCAAAGCGGTTAAATTTCGTCGCGTGGAAATTTCAAAGCGTCTAAATTTCTTCGCGTGGAAATTTCTAAGCGTTTAAATTTCGTCGCGTGGAAATTTTAACGCATTGAAATACCGTCGCGTGGAAATTTCTTCGCGTGGAAATTCTAACGCGTTGAAATACCATCGCGTGGAAATTTCTAAGCGTTTAAATTTCGTCGCGTGGAAATTTCAAGGCATTGAAATACCGCTGCGTGGAAATTTCAAAGCGGTTAAATTTCGTCGCGTGGAAATTTCAAAGCGTCTAAATTTCTTCGCGTGGAAATTTTAACGCATTGAAATACCGTCGCGTGGAAATTTCTAAGCGTTTAAATTTCGTCGCGTGGAAATTTCAAGGCATTGAAATACCGCTGCGTGGAATTTTCAAAGCGGTTAAATTTCGTCGCGTGGAAATTTCAAGGCATTTAAATATCACCGCATGGAATTTTCAAGGCGTTTAAATATCATCGCATGGAAATTTCTGCGCGTGGAAATTTTAACGCGTTGAAATACCGCTGCGTGAAAATTTCAAAGCGTTTAAATTTCGTCGCGTGGAAAGTTCAAGGTATTGAAATGCCGTCGCGTGGAAATTTCTAAGCGTTTAAATTTCGTCGCGTGGAAATTTTAATGCGTCAAAATATCATATACAACTTTTCCTCCAAAAATTGGTTTATGACAAATCACCCTTATCTTTTAATGTCGAAAAATGAATAGCTCCTCAATGGATTGACCAAATTAAATGAAATTTCCAGGATATTTGCAATAAAGTCAGCTCTGTAAATTGTACATTTCAGATTTGTCTTTCAAGATGATATTCCACACAAAAAAATGCTACCTATCGAATTTTGTTATATCGTTGAAAATCGAAAATATCCTAAGACTTCAATAAAACAAACAAACAAGTAAAGTGTTTCGTTCAGACATCACAAAAAAATTCATCCAATCATTGCACTCTCTAAAACATTCTAACAAAATTCCAAGGCAACCAATATTTACGGAAGTCACTACATCTATACATATAGTGTATATAGTGTATATGCTACGCATTGTTTTATTCCGCGTTTCGCAAACGCACCAATTCTACGTTACCGGCCGCTTGATAATCACTTACAGTATATTTCACAGTTCGCAGGTTATTAGAGAAATAAAAGTCCGCCCATTATATAACTCCGGATAGCGCAGTGTGGCAATAGAACGGTTGTGAAAGTACGGGCGTAATAATCGTATAAAACATTTCAAGGTACGGTAAATCCTCGACGCATACCTCGCCGCGAAAAAAAAAAAAAAAAACGAATAGAATGAATTTCTCAATTACGCCGCACGAAAATACGTCGCGGAATTCCCGAAGATTACACTGTTCAGCGACCTCTATTATTTTCCAGTTAGGATTCTAATCTGCAGCGCGAGTTGAACCGTTAACCGCAGATTAAAGGGAAACAGTTGGCACTAACGAGACGGAACCACTGCTGTCAATAACTGTTTTGCAAAACTGACGCCGACTGCCCGCATACAATTAGCTTCCAACGCTAGCGGTTTCCTCGTCGGTTTTACAGTGACGTCCGCAGCCGGCTGTTTAACGTTGGAAATGTTCCTAGTCATTAATCATCTTTTTCCATGAGTGAAAAAAATTCCCAGCTAATGGGGAAAAGTATCTATGGTGACTTACATAAATGATGGGAAATCGCGTGGGGATAACTAGAACTATTGCATCCGTCGAAATGACGGATTTCAGGAAATTGCGGAATTATAAAAGCTATTTTTGGGAAATTTGGTTATTTACGAAATTAATATTCTGTCCCCTATTTTCATTTCGGTAATATTATAGTGAAAATAATCTCAACTAATATGGAAAAGAATCTATGATGATGCATCCGTCAAAATGACGGATATCAGTAAATTTCGGAATTATAAAAGCTCTGTTTGGGAAATTTGGTTATTTACGAAATTAATATTCTGTCCCCTATTTTCATTTCGGTAATATTATAGTGAAAAAAATCTCAACTAATATGGAAAAGAATCTACGATGATGAATCCGTCAAAATGACGGATTTCAGGATTTTTCGGAATTATAAAAGCTCTTTTTGGGAAATTTAGTTATTTACGAAATTAATATTCTGTTTCCTATTTTCATTTCGCTAATATTATAGTGAAAATAATCTCAACTAATATGGAAAAGAATCTATGATGATGCATCCGTCAAAATGACGGATTTCAGTAAATTTCGGAATTATAAAAGCTCTGTTTGGGAAATTTGGTTATTTACGAAATTAATATTCTGTCTCCTATTTTAATTTCGATAATATTATAGTGAAAAATGTCTCAACTAATATGGAAAAGAATCTACGATGATGAATCCGTCAAAATGACGGATTTCAGGATTTTTCGGAATTATAAAAGCTCTTTTTGGGAAATTTAGTTATTTACGAAATTAATATTCTGTCTCCTATTTTCATTTCGGTAATATTATAGTGAAGAAAATCTCAACTAATATGGAAAAGAATCTATGATGATGCACCCGTCAAAATGACGGATTTCAGTAAATTGCGGAATTATAAAAGCTCTTTTTGGGAAATTTGGTTATTTACGAAATTAATATCCTGTCCCCTATTTTCATTTCGGTAATATTATAGTGAAAAATGTCTCAACTAATATGGAAAAGAATCTACGATGATAAATCCGTCAAAATGACGGATTTCAGTAAATTTCGGAATTATAAAAGCTCTTTTTGGGAAATTTGGTTATTTACGAAATTAATATTCTGTCTCCTATTTTCATTTGAATAATATTATAGTTTACGTGTGTATACCGAAAATCTGTCAGTGCTAACATTATTTACATTAATACTAACAAGTTACGAAGCGAAAGAGTGAATTGTTTTTTTTTGTTACGTCAAATTCCATCCAATTGACGAAACAAGTGTCTGAATATTTTTAATATATAAAATTTCAATTAAGAAAATTCTTTTCAAATAAAGTTTAAACGTGATTAGCAATAATTGAGTCAGTGTTAGGAAAAACTGGTAGTATAATGTAATGAGGTGTTCGGTGTGCGTGAATGCATTAGTTTACGAAAGTTTTGCCTCGCAAACCAAAACTGGACACTTGTGTTCGCCCCGGTCCAAAACCGCGAATCAAACCGCGTGTTTGTGGTCACCTAAATAATACTGCATATCGGTTTTCTCCATGGGCAGCGTTTCATGTTGTTGCGTTTTCGAACGGAATTATCGACTAGGATTCATTTATGCTGGGGTTTGAAAAAGTGTCGGGTAATTTCTGTACAGTGTACGTTGAAATATTTATTAATTTACTGCGCGTGATAATTTAGCCGTTCGGAGGTCTGAATTATTTAAAATATAAGTGTCAAAGCACTTGATTGTGCTACAAGTTTTTAGATTCAAATTTAATTTCTTTTATTAAAGAGCTTGACGGTAATAAATGACAAATTATTTTTGATGCTAAATAACAAATGTTTTTCTTTATAAGTTGAAGAGGTTAATATCAACTTCGAAACTAAATAAGATCTGAGAATTATATTTTCATCGTTATATTATCAGTCAATGAATATGATTTGCTGTGGAAATAATCAATACAAACTATAAAAAACTGCAAATTATTTAGGTGTTACTTCGTTACATCCATATTAAAGTATAAGTCTATTTTAGAATAACAATCCAATGTTTCGCTGATATTATTGGACCCTTTTCAGGGTTTTTTTTCAAGCTTATTGCCCTCAAAAATTTGTATCAAAATTAAATTAAAAATCAAACAATTATTATAAAGATACGAAACGAAAGCACTCACTCACTACTGATGTAACGTTAAATCCCGACGGTAAGATATAATAGAAGTTATCACTCTTAAAAATTTGAACCAAAGCTAAATTAACAATCAATTATCAAAAAAATAAGATTCGACAACACTCACTATTGATGTAACATTGAATCCCGATAGTACGATAGAACTTAGGTGTTTACTGAATGCTGTTTAAAAGCGTACTGATTTCCCTTCGTGTCCTAGAGCTGATATCACAGCAAAAAAAAATACCGAAGGGACAAGGTCAAAACAAGAGCGAAGGTAATACTTATGCTGACACATGGCAATAGTTCTATACTTTAACCCTTAACGGTCGAAAGGTCCCGTTATGCGATTGTGACAATTTTCTCATAGAAAGTTGCCATAAAAATTTATATTTTTTTATCGAAGTAAACCAGTTTAAATGTTTTACTCTAGTTTTCGATCTTAAAAACGTTTTATAAGCTTTCACTTAAATTTCTGCCGTCTAAAAAACTCTCGAACAGTCAAAATCGATACACAAAGGTAACAACTAAATAGTTCTTAATTTTTTGTGACCAATTTTTTGTGTTTTTATAGTCCAGAAATTATCTTCAGATATTTTCAAGTAAGTAATTGAAATAATACCATTAAAACGTCAATAACTAGGTAATTCATGTTTACAACAATGTATAATAGATTATAGATACCTCTGAAAGGACTCACGTGCACTTCATCAATTTTTAAGTTTTTATTTATGGGAATTAATCCATTTGGCAAATAAGCGACTCAATTATGAGATATGCGAAATGTGCGACTCATAAAAATGACAAAAAATATAATGACGCCACTCAATTGGGGTCGACGATAACTATGAGAATCTGTAATTAAATTAATTACATTTTTTGTTGAAGTCCAATTCTGGAATCCAGTGAATTTTGATGTTCACTAAACAGTGTATAGTGAAAAGTAAAATGCAAAATTTCTACGCGGGACACTATTCAAAAGTATCCACCTTTTTAATCCCTAAACATTAGGGTGGTCGTTTAAAATTAAATCTTATGCGACGCCCCTTAAAAAGCTTCCTTTTGATGAAGAAACATTGGGAGAATTTTTTTTTAAATTAAAAACAACACGTGTCTCAAGACGATCTAACAAGTTAATTTTTTGGTATAATGTTTTTTGGGAATTTTTATGAAAAATACGATTTTATTCGGAATATAAACAATTACAGAACTCAAATCAATAAAAAACATTAGTTAATTAAAATAACAATAAACAAAAATTTAAATCCAATTTTTTTTTATCGATAATTGATTATAAAAGTATAGGCATTAAAAATACGAAAGGAAGTTTACTTTTGGAGTGAAGAAATCTACATATTAAAATTACGTTTGTACTAATTTACTTTAAAATAAAAATATCAATTTGAATATCTTTAATTTTGTTATTTAATAGATCAAATCAACTGGGAAAAATTTTGAATTTAAATTTTTTGTTTATTGTTATTTTAATTAAGTAATGTTTTTTTTATTGTTTAGGGTTCTATAATTGTTTATATTTCGAATAAAATCGTATTTTCCATAAAAATTCCCAAAAAACATGATTATACCAAAAAATTAACTTAGATCGTCTTGAGGTACGTGTTGTTTTAATTAAAAAAAAATTCTCCCAGTGTTTTTGCATCAAAAGGAAGCTTTTTGGGGGGCGTCGCAAAACATTTAATTTCTAACGACCACCCTACCAAACATGCTTAATAGGATATTTATTGTATCACCTCGAACAATTAATATTACTCGAAACATAGTAGCTTACACTTAGCCCCGGTATATTATACATACATTAAATCACTCCTCCCTTTTTATTTATTTCATCTAACACAAACCCCCTAATAATTAGCACAATTCTATTTTGATAAACTCTCCAAGAATCAAATTTCCCAGCAACATCGATTTTTCCCCTAAAACTCCGTGCTTCAAAGACCAATCTAAATCTCGCCTGCTCAACAAACCCCGCAGTCCGATAAACCCGGCAGATAATGAAGAAAATCTGGCCCGTTACGCCGTAAATATCGAATTTAATGAAACGCGCCTGCAAGAACCGTAATACGTAACGTACAACGAGGCGGATACGATTAAGTCACATGTATACACGCGTGTAAGATTCCAGCTTCATGTCAGGCGTCAGTTCCGTTCCTTCGAAATATAAATTTGTTTCGCGCGGCACAAGTCGCACGCGAACTTAAAAGATTAAAAAAAAAAAAGAAAGAGAAAAAGAAAAAATACGAAAAACGTAATAGATAGCCTCGATTCGAATTCCCGCGGGAGAAACAAGATATCCCATTAGTTTTTTTTTCCTTTCCCTTAGGTGCCCTCTATGGTTTAATATCGCGTAATCACTAACATCTACCAAACGAAAGGCAATTTTTTTTCCACGTGACTCAAGAGCACTCCACTTTCGTAGCTGCGCCTCTCTCTTTCCCTTCGGAATCCGTGCTGATTACACTCGTCGTCGTCGTCGTCATCTGGTATCTGAGAGATCGGATGAACGTGACTCTTCCTCGCGATGCCGCGAACTCCGCCGTTTCCTGTTATTAGAACAAATTATGATGTATTTCGGCCTAATGCCGTGCGCGGACGGAGTCAGCTGGCGTCGAATATTAACCTGTTTACCTACTGTTAATTTTTTTTTTTTTTAAATTTTGGACAGGATAAGTTATACAGGGTGTAACAAAAATTCTGGGACACTTTTTCAGTATCGATAGTACGCACCAAAAGATGAAAAAAAAGTCTATAAAGTTTTGACTAAAAACCATCCCCTATGGAGATACAACCCTTTTTGTAAAAAATTTTTTAAAAATCATATCTCCGAAATGGTAGGTCGTAGAAGACCCGTTTTGATTGCAATATAACCGGAGAAGATCAAAGATAATAGAAAAAATATAATTGCTGCGATTATTGCTGTTAAATAGCATTTATTCATGTTTAATCCAAACGACGTCGATTACCTATATCGTAGCAGATTTGTAACAACTTGGGAAAAATGGAGGGCATTCACTAAATCTTCCTTTGCGTAGATAGTGATATTTTTTCGTAAATTTTGGTCTCTTTCGGTTATATTGCAATTAAATCGGTCCTCTACGACCTACCATTTCGGAGATATGATTTTTTTAAAATTTTTTACAAAAGGGGTTGTATCTCGATAGGGGGTGGTTTTTAGACAAAACTTTATAGACTTTTTTTTCATCTTTTGGTGCGTACTATCGATACTGAAAAAGTGTCCCAGAATTTTTGTTACACCCTGTATATGGCTCATTCCATGTCAAATCGATCACCTTCTGGAGCAGCATCTCAGATTTTGTTCAAAATCACATATGCTGTAGTGCTTGGCGTACCAGACACGGAACTGTTTTTGTTTTTTCGAAATTTTGAAATTCGTCAAAGTTACAGCCGTTCAAAGTTTTGAGTTTTGCGAAAACAGTCGAACTTTAAAAAATCATATCTCTGTAATCGTAAGTCGTAGAGCAATTTTCGTTCTGAGAATGTTCATCGGAAATAAACAAATTTTTTAATAAAAAATACAATTTGCATAATTAACAATATGAAATACCATTAATATCGAATTTTGTTATACAATTAAATATAACTTTTGCAGGTAAGTTTTTAAAAATTTGATTAAATTCATACGCATTCTTTGAACCTTTATCTTTAAGATACATACATGTATGCACGAAAAGTTGTGTAATAGTGTATTTATATTGAAATTATGTTTTGTTTTAAAAATATTTGATATTTTTGAAAAAGTCCCAAATGAAGATTGTGGTTTCATGATAGAATATTGATTAGAAACTATTTTTTATTATTATACGTGTTATCTTATATGTATATACAAAAATCGTTGTTTTTTATGCCGTTTTTCCATGGAGTCTACATGTAAGGTTTTGGAATATAAACATCAAACCATAAATATAATGCATTATGGCAATTCTGTTCCACTCAACTTGTAGTAGAATTTCAAATTTGTTCGCAGAAACACAGAATTGTAAACAAGTTTATAAAAATCATATCTCTGAAATGATAATTCGTAGAGGACCAATTTTGATTCCAATATAATCGGAAAGGATCACAGTTTAAAAAAAATATATAATTGTTGGGATTATTGTCGTTAAGTTCCGTTATTCTTGTTTACTCCAATCAACTTCGATGACCTGTATCATAGCAGATCTTCAACAACATGGGAAAAATTAAGGGCTTTCACCAAGACGTCCTTTCCGTAGATAGTGATATTTTTTTCGTAAACTATGATCTTTTCCGGTAACACTAAAATCAAAACCAGTCCTTTACATCTTACTATTTCGGAGATATAATTATTTGTTTTAATTTTTTACAAAAGGGGGTTGTATCTCAGTAAGGGGTGGATTTCGGACAAAACTTTTAATCCCTTTTTTCATTCTTTCATGTGTTTTAGCGAATCTGAAAAATAGCTCTGTTACACCCCCTATACAATTAGCCATAGGTAAATTAATTTTATATTTTAAATTTTCGGATTCTTACAAATTTTGTTATATAGAATGAAACAAAACTGTCAGGTGTACCAAATATATTTTTGTGAGTGGTGTACGCAAATATCCAAAATCATCAAACGGGCATCGCAGTAGTTAATGATTTCAGGCTGGATGTCACCTGATAAAGCGCTTTTTAACTATCAAAATTGACTTACCGTATTCTCTGGTTCGCGGCGAACAATAGCGTGTCGTTATCGTTCCCTGTTAACTCTTTGAGAAATTTTAGAAAATAAAGAGGACCATGTTGCGCAGAAAAAAAGATTGTCACGATAAAAACTTCCGATTGACTAAAAATCGAATAACATTTCACTTAAAATTAATAATTAAAAATTTTAACGAAATAAAAACTGTAATAGTCAATTAACTCTTTTTATTTCGAGAAATTTAAATATAATTAAAAAAATTTGTAC
Source organism: Mimumesa dahlbomi (assembly GCA_917499265.3). Classification (NCBI taxonomy): domain Eukaryota; kingdom Metazoa; phylum Arthropoda; class Insecta; order Hymenoptera; family Crabronidae; genus Mimumesa; species Mimumesa dahlbomi. Next base: position 5,892,764 of record OU824120.1, on the reverse strand, counting down.
CTGAAAAAGATACGTGGAAACTTGCTAACAAATGAGAACATGTTTGTAATATTTGATGATGATACAGTGTCCCTCTTTATGTAAATGAGACTAAACATAAATTAATGTGTACGTAGAAATTGCAAAATCTTGAGCTGAGTCAGCAAATATCACACTGTGCATATTAACGCACTAAAAAGGTGTGACACTTTTAATAGCACCATGCATTAAAGAGTTAATGGAAAAAGCGTGTCTCAAAGAGATAAATTTTTTATTTCAATGAATCTCGATGCCATAATATTGTTTAGGATAGTTTAGGCCATCACTATTTTTATCCCGTTAATTATTTCTTCGTCGAAGGTTTTGATTCGCACAATAATTGCGTGAATTTTATTCAGTCTACATTGTTCACTTGATTCATTAATATAGAAAATTTACTAATTATTCTGAAGAATCATAAATAAAAATGTGTATACAAATCTCTGAGTGTATTTGAAATTAAGAATAATATATTCCAAATTTTATCATCCTGAATAATCGATAAAACTGTGTCATGGGAATTGGATATAATAAAGTACGGTGTATCAAAATCTAATTTTAAATGCAATTAAGCGAAAGAATCGCCGTAAAATCAGCAAAGTTACGACTGTTACTCACGTTAATATACCTATTTAAAATATAATTCTGACAGTTGAGAATGTAATGAACGCAGAAAAACAAATTAATAACGCGTAATAGGTGTTCTGTTATCTATTACATTATTAATGCGTTGAACTTGAATTAGATTATATTAAGTGTCCCACATACTTCCGTATGAATAGTAACAAATTTATGTCCACATAATACTATGTCTCGTAACTTCACAACGGGACATTTCTCCTAACACACAGGCAAATCGTTTCCCGTTAATCCGAGCATTACAATCGCTTTTGATATCAAAAGCCAGTTTGCCGTAGCAACAGATTTATTATTATTTCATTTTCTCTCCGTAAGAAATTCCGATGCCTGATTTTAATGTCCATTCAAACTTAATCTCACATCTCCCCGAGAATTTACTGGTTTTATGTATGCGATTAAAATAGAACTATCATTCATAAGAGTAATTAATGACCACTGTAAACAAATTGCATTTTTATCATGAACGAAGAACAAAAAAAATGTTGGACATCGTGTCTTTGCTATTTCCTCTTATCGAATACGAGGTATTACTCCTCGAATTCAAATTTATGAAAATGATAATAAAATTAAATAAAATTAAAAGCTTTAAAGAATATAAATCTATTCCTAAAATTAAAACAATTAAATTCTCATAAATATAATTCTTGTGTTTTTTTTTAATTATTTTATAATGATAAATGATTAAAATTTTAATTGTTCGTCTTACAGACGCCATTTAACTTGTATTGTTCATTCTACGCTGATGAAACCTTAACGAGCCTAACTTCCACTTTCCACTTCTGTATCGCGGGCCGCGAAAATTTCTGTCGCTTTTAATCCGCGATAACTATGCTGCCGATAGATACCAGTATTTCGGTTGAAAAATTCGCACGCTGATATCGGCGATACGCTATTAATAATTTTGACTGTGAAAGGCTCGAATTTCTCTCCGGCTGCGGCGGTAATTATTCCTGGCAAAAATACACGTTTCGTGACTCAGTTTCTAATGGCGTTCCGGAATAATATATTGCGTTATCTAAATACAGAGAGTATATGGAGCACGAATGGTCGCAAGAAATATCAGATACCGGATGGAAACCTCATTAACATTAATCATCGCACGGGTTTTGCTCATCATTCGCTTCGAAGTCGTGACATTGGATCGATGAAATGGTAACGAAAATCTTCGGCCTTCGAGCAAAACACTGATAAGTGTGGAAAGATGATTTATCTTGAACGTCATTAATATATTTTTCATCCCGGCTTTGAATACGCGATGTAATTAGCAATCAGCAAATAGGATTTGTCATCGCTATAGCGAGAATAGGTTGGGCAAAAAATTCGTTAGAATTGAAAATGCAAACCTGTTCCAAAGTAGCAGATTAAAGTATTAATCCGTGCAATTAATTAGAAGATAGTAATTGTAATAAAGTCTACAATTGATTTATCTATCGTAATTATAATCTGATAGAGAATAATTTTACCCATAATTCGAAATAAAATTAATTATAGGTAATATTAGTATTTCTATAGTGTAACAGTTTCTATTTCAAATTTCCCATTTTCCACTCATCAATTTTATTTTCTCCAACAATCAGTAACACCTTCTATCCCTATTTGAAATTTAGAAAACAGATAATAAACTGAAAAGGTGTTCCAGCATGGCAAAGTAAAATCAAACAACTTTTACTGTGCGACGCTAAAAAAACATTTCGCCGGCAACGATTATGACGTAACAGCAAAATTTCAATTTTTCATCGGCGGTTTGCGAAGATTTGCTCATCCGCTTCTACATTCAGGAGCAATTGCCACGATTTCACACTGCCACTGATCCAATCTATCTTGCAATGCGCTTGCAAACTTTTACCTCCACGTTCGCGAGCAGCTCATCTCGAGCTGACCTTTCGTGTCTGAGAACCCACTCGATCATTTTTTCAGCCCGCTAATACCGTAATAAAATCGTTTGACTGTGCTGGAAAGTTTTCGCTTAATCGGAGAAAATCATCTGATTCAGTGGTTCCCAAACGTTTCGAGTCCGGAGACCTTCGTTGCTAAGGATGCGCCATTAACATTTAACCCTTAAAGTGCGTAATTTCATTTTGAAATCGTGCATTCGCGTGGTTAATTAATTTCAAGCTGTGACGAGTATACTCGTCCAACGTAGATTGAATGAGTTTGTCGTGAAATTGATATAATTTACGGTGAAATGACAAGTTTTCTAATTGTATGTGATTAAAATTCATATTTCTGTTATAAAATTGTATTGTTTCGTAAAAAGATAAGTGTAACTATAATTGAAAATAAATTAATTAATTTAGTAAAGTGTCCGAATTCGTGGTACAAAATTTCGTAATAATCGGTGAAAAGATTTAAATAAAATTTCAATGGTAGTGTTTTTTAGATCATCGTTTACATTTCACATCGCAACATTTGTTACAAATTTCAAATGAAGTAACATAAAAAATTACGTATACGACTTTTTCCTTCACCTAAATTATCTATAACAAGAATGTATGATTAATTCAATTTTTTACATAATAATTTATTTTTTAAATATTTTAATTTTATTTTTTTAAATTTTACTAATTGTATTACCATTCTTAAAGGGGGGGGGGGCTAAGGGTGTCAGGGCAAAGAACACTTTCTTTGCGATTTTTTTTCAGACGAACGGATAAAGCAAATTTGTTCGAACCTTTTGCACATTATATATTATTATTTCAACAACATTTTGTAATTTTTTGGTTGCAAAGTATCAACAAATAAGCCGGTGACGGAGCTTTTCCGAGAGCGCCTTTCGGAAAACACGTGTTGCAGTAATCACTGTATCTCACAAGCAGAAAAGTATCAGAAATCAAAATAACAATAAAATTTAGTTAGAAAATGAGTAAATCCTCCCCCTAACGATCGCTAATTGTTATTTTTTTCATTTAAACATTTTTGGCGGTCGTTTGAAGCAAACATTACGATTTTTCACTAAAATTTCCGTCATTTTGTGATTGGAAAAACCCCTTACCTAATGTAAAAAAAAATTATCATACTCATCGTTGGGGGTAGGTATTTTATATATAGAAGGTATCTACCAAGTTTGAAAAGAATGGGCGAACTATTTTTTAAATGGCAGTGATCACCGACTTTGAAAACATGGTTTCGAGAAAACTGCGTTTAAAGATTTAACTCTACAAAAGTGAAGATAAATTCCTTTTCCGCCGAGTACTTTACTTCTCCGTTTTTTCTTTAATTTTTTTGTCGCTTCGACACTCAGTCTAAACGTTTTTCATTTACACTTTAGAATCCCGTATTTCAGATTTTCGTATCCCACACTACTATTATAAAATCACTGATGTGAGCGGCGAACGAACGACCGAAAATATAACGACTAACTAGTCAATAATTTCGAGAGTTTTACTCTGATTATCTTCAAATTTTGGGACAATCTTATCTTAATATATATAATTCTTCTGTCCGTGTGTATGTGATTGAACTCCTCCTAAACGGCTGGACCGATTTGGATGAAATTTTTTGTGTGTGTTCCAGTGGATTCGAGAATGGTTTAGATTCACAATTTAGTCCACTGGAAAATGTTTATTTCATTAATATTTAATTTATAAATTGTTGTTGATCTTGGTATCTTTTACATTGGATCCGACAGACAGCGCTGCGATCGCAGTGTTGACAGATTCAGGAAAAATTTGTTTTGTTAATGTGTCAAAATAAATCACAAAGATAAATCACAATTGAAATATTTAGTGCTAATTGAAATATTACATATTAAGATTAGTAGATGTAATTAGTGTGTTAAAGTTTTTGAAGTATATGTAAAAAATTGTATATTTTGCAAACATAGTGTGGTATTGAAGTGAGAATTTTAAATGATTTTCTATCAAAATTTACTCGCGTGTTGATTTTAATTTATAAATTGTTGTTGATCTTGGTATCTTTTACATTGGATCCGACAGACAGCGCTGCGATCGCAGTGTTGACAGGTTTTATTAATGTGTCAAAATAAATCACAATTGAAATATTACACATTAAGATTAGTAGATGTAATTAGTGTGTTAAAGTTTTTCAAGTATATGTAACAAATTGTATATTTTGCAAACATAGTGTGGTATTGAAGTGAGTATTTTAAATGATTTTCTATCAAAATTTACTCGCGTGTTGATTTTAATTTATAAATTGTTGTTGATCTTGGTATCTTTTACATTGGATCCGACAGACAGCGCTGCGATCGCAGTGTTGACAGGTTTTATTAATGTGTCAAAATAAATCACAATTGAAATATTACACATTAAGATTAGTAGATGTAATTAGTGTGTTAAAGTTTTTCAAGTATATGTAAAAAATTGTATATTTTGCAAACATAGTGTGGTATTGAAGTGAGTATTTTAAATGATTTTCTATCAAAATTTACTCGCGTGTTGATTAACAAACATTCTAACCTAGATATTTATTTTTATAGTTCATTGATTTCATAACACATTTACAAAAAAGGTAAAAATTTTCAAATAAGGACAACGCAAGGTCTGTCGGGTCCGCTAGTACTCTCTAAATATTGAACTATAAGAAAAAGCAAAAACAATCGATTTTCCGATAACGCAAACCCTTAGCCCGCCCTTAAACATCAAATGCACCTTTCGCCCATTAAACGAAACTGCCATAACTTCACGCACAACGATCCACGACACCATCAGCGAAAAGGTTAATCCAATAACCGCGTGCAACATTTGCGTCCACGTAATTGCTGCTTTAATAATAATTAAACGAAACACGTGACGCGCGGCACTCGTCACAGCTTTTCCAGCCCAACCGGATAACCACGTGTAACTGTATTTCCATGCGTGATATTTCATAAGGCGCGTGCGACAGGCAAGTTTAATCAAAACGGAGAAGAAATCTTCGTCGGTTGGTCCCGATTCGTCCGTAGAGAATCCCGCGATTTTCACTCGGCGAAGTTGTTCGATCGTACGTGCGAATATGTACTAAGGTGGAGTGGGGTAAATCCGTGTTCGGGGTAAATCCGCACTAGACCGTTATTTATTCAAATATACGTTGGATTGTACTAACTGTAATGTAGAAATCTTTCTTTGGTTAGTATTCAATGATCAACATAAGTGGCGGCCATATATTTTGTGTTCCCCCCGATTAATTCGTTCTAGAAAATTTGTTGTGTTTTCACGTGCGAAGCAAAGATTGAGTGCGTTAGTTGCATGAACTGGGTTTGTGGCAACTGTAATCAAGTATCAAGAAAAAGACAATATGAATGCGAAAGATGTTTTGATGAAAATTGAATAAAAATTGGAGTTTTTATTTTTATGTTATTTTATTGCCAATAATAATTCCGCTTTTGCCCCAGAATTAAAGAAATAAGATTTAATACTTGTTAAACAGGTAGTGCGGTTTTGCCCCAGTTCCGGGGCAAGTCCGTCCTAGCAGCAATGTTTTTAATTTATTAAGATATAATAAGTTTTAGATGATTTTTTTAATCCAAATTATTGCAACTTCAAGAATATACCATGCGCTAACTAACTAACACTAAAATTGTTAGGTTTTAGTGGAATAGATAAAAATACATTAGTTTGAAATAAACTTAACAATTTCTGGGTCGGTTTTACCCCACTCCACCTTATGTTCGTTTCCATGCATTAGTGTTACGAGGCAGGCGTGAAGTTCAATCAAACTCGGCAAAAAGCCTGCGGAACCCGTTGGAACTTAACACCGCGATGATGTTGAATCATTATACGTTCGTCGTTTACTCGGCTTTATGCGAACGACGAACATCTTCGACGATCGCCGTATCGATCAGCCGGCGAACGCGGGAAAAACGACGCTGCGAGTGGAAAGAAATGGAGAACATCGTCTGAATTCCTGCGGCTGCGAATAGAAGTGGAAGTCCTGCGGGACATTGGCATCGATCCTGAGCAGGGCTGGATCTAGAAATCTCGAGCAACAAAAGAACTCGAAGGGCGATTTGCAATTGGATTTTTGGATTTTGTTAATATAATGATGATTAATGCGGTCTAATTAACAATAGGTTTACCAAAAGAGCGTTTCGACACCTGTGAGAAAATTTTTACCAAAATTTTGTTCAAGAAAATTCTAGACGTGTTTTGCGAGAACAATTTAATTTTTAAAAATCTGATGTTTTTTGTCTTCTGATTTCGGAGAAATTTTTGGTAGAAATAGGTATATGTTAACTCGGGGTACATGTAGTGTTAGAAACATTAGGTAAATATGTTTTAAAAAAGGCGAAGGATGGAGGATAGTAAATTGATCGATTTAATTTTTTATATATAGAGACATATACTTAGTTGTGAAGAATTTTAGAAAATACACTGCGTGAAATTACAGTGATTTTTATGGGATATAAGGAACCAGTTTTGACTGCTTTGGTAGTTCCAGTGTGAAATTCGTTGTTGATCGTTTAGATTAGGGGTTTCCAAACGCGAAATTGGAAATTGGAAAAATTTGTCAGGTTAAAGAAAGTGTTGTGGACAAATGCGTTTTGATGGATAAAATGTTAGACAAGAGGAAAACGTTTTACTAATTTTATCACACAATTGTTCTTTATCTATTAAAATAATTTATTAATTTCAAATAGAAAAAAAGAAAAAAAAATGATGAGCTTAGAAATGTTCATCTGGTAATTTTGATCTCAAACTGGACTTAATAATAGTCATGAATAATAAAGTTTTGGACAATAATATACAATCTATGTAATAACCAGACATAATACATACAAAGTGTAGTATTTTTTAACCGAACAATTTTTATTTATAACACGATAAAATTAATTTTTATTTAATATTAATTATATATTGTAATATCTATAAATTCAAGATCGCAGATGAGACGTCGCGCTCTGCATTTTTTTAATGAAAGTAATAAAAAATCATAAATGATAAACCGACTGTGATTAGTAATCACGTTACAAGTGATGCGGCAATATACAAATAATAAATAAAACAAAATATTATTATTAGATACCGTAATAAGTTCTTTCAAACAAATTTCAAATTGCTATGTTCACTTATCACGTAATTCATAACTTACCAGAAAACTAATTAGAAATCATGAAAATCGACGGTAAATATTTCAATAATTCACCTTTCTTATCCTTTTTTTTAAATAAAATTTATATCCTCCCAAAACGACGGAAGCAACAGTACTTCCACACTAAATAGGTCTAGCACCAACTAACTATCCAAAATTCGTTTCGAAAACGATATAAAAACATCATCATTTAAATTCACAATTAATTAATTATACATAACACCATCTCGAAAGTATCGTAATAAATTACGCCACGTAATTTTTCATAGAAAAAACAATTTCGTTATCAAACAAATTCTGTTCCACCTCGTCCACTACATTCTTCCCAGATTTCACACGGCACTCGTCATAAAATCGTCCCTGGTTTTCCAAAGCACGGGTTACGTTCCTGATAACGTCTTCCGTGCGTCGTTCTGTGCACTGTGCAACGATCCTTGAATACTGACCGCTCATTATGGGAAACAGAATACATATACAGGGTGTCCCAACTAACGTGCACGTCCCTGAACCAGGTGATAGCTGAGGTAATTCTAATATAGGGAAGTAACATTCGTAATGTCGTATCTTAATTTATGGCCAAGTTATTAACGAAAAACGATAGCCAATCGGAGGGCTTCGTTGGGCCAGGGGGCGCGACAGTAAAAGGTCTGCACCAGTAGGGTATTGCGCTAGTAGGAACTGTCGCGCCGCTGGGCCCAACGGAGCCCTATGATTCGCTATCGTTTTTCGTTAATAACTCGGTCACGAATTAAGATACGACATTACGAATGTCACTTCCCCATATTAGAATTACCTCAGCTATCACCTGGTTCAGGGACGTGCACGTTAGTTGGGACACCCTGTATACAGGGTGTAACAAAAATTCTGGGACACTTTTTCAGTATAGATAATATGCACCAAAAGATGAAAAAAAAGTCTATAAAGTTTTGTCTAAAAACCACCCCCTATCGAGATACAACCCCTTTTGTAAAAAGTTAAAAAAAAATCATATCTCCGAAATGGTACGTCGTAGAGGACCGATTTTGATTGCAATATAACCGGGAGAGACTAAAGTTTACGAAAAAAAATCACTATCTACGCAAAAGAAGATTTAGTGTTTGTCCTTAATTTTTCCCAAGTTGTTACAAATCTGCTACGATATAGGTAATTGAGGTTGTTTTGATTAAACAAGAATAAATGCTACTTAACAGTAATAATCGCAGCAATTATATTTTTTTCTATTATCTTTGATCTTCTCCGGTTATATTGCAATCAAAACGGGTCTTCTACAACGTACCATTTCGGAGATATGATTTTTTAAAAATTTTTTACAAAAGGGATTGTATCTCCATAGGGGGTGGTTTTTAGACAAAACTTTGTAGACTTTTTTTTCATCTGTTGGTGAGTACTATCGATACTGAAAAAGTGTCCCAGAATTTTTGTTACACCCTGTATACCATGGTACCATCGAATTTATGGCCGGGTACTTCACGTGCTGATCCCTGACGATAAGTTCATGTTTACGATCCGCGATGACAGCTGGGCGTTAGATTAACCGTTATCCACACGTAAACGGTGTGCGGAGGGTGTAATCCGCGATAGCGCAACGAAACGAATGACAAATCGTTTATTAGCCTCGTTGTTTATCTTAGCTTCCGCCGTCGCTGTTTTGTTAACGCGAATCCAAGGGGATTTAGAGAAACCCGGAACCGGCTAATCGGATTCTAACCGCAGATAACGGAAAATCTTGTTTACGACTTACTCGCGAGGGGAAATTTGTCGTTTATTTATCCGCCTGGGGAAAATTTCATTTATTTATTTGGAACGTTGAACCTATCGACGATTTACGCGTCAAGTTCCAGCGAGCCGGTCAGGTGACCGGTGTTTAAACGAAAGTTATATTTTTGTGTAAAAAATAACTTACTTGGCCTTTATTACGATCTTGAAACTTCAAAAGTAATATATATATATAAAAATTAAAATTACTTACATATTAAATTATAGTGTACATTTGTATATATCACCATCCACAGGTGAGATCCTCATTAGTCTTTAGCATGTACTAGGAGTTAGACGTGTCATACCCGATGTGTCGATTTAAAATTTTAAATTAATTACACATCCACAGTTGAGAACATAATTTCTTTTAGAATATTGTCCCTGAGGATGATCCCAACAAGGATCGAAACGTAGGACGGAATTTTCAATTATTAGAATAATGTTCTCACCTGTGGATGGTGATATATACAAATGTACACTATAATTTAATATGTAAGTAATTTTAATTTTTATATATATATATTACTTTTGAAGTTTGAAGATCGTAATAAAGGCCAAGTAAGTTATTTTTTACACAAATTTATATAACGATCGATAAAAATCATTTAGTTTAAAGTTATATTTTTCAGGTGATAGTTAATTTAGTACGGTCACGGATAAGAGAAAGTTGATTTTAAATAATAATGGATAAATTCTCTTTTTTAGTCAAAATTCGATTCATGGAAGTAACATTGGATCCGAGTTTGTTAGGAAGCTTGATAATATTTCATTTGGGAAGTTTAGTGTTAATTACTAGAGTTTTCTGGGAGAAATAAACCGTGTTGTTTCATCAAAAAGAAATTTTATTTATATGACATTTAACGAAGCAAGTTTGTTTTAATTCTTATAGAGTCTATTGTATATTACATAAAACGAATAATAGGAAACACAACATTTATTTACATATTTAATTAAATACGACGATTGAATTTAAACAGCTATGTTTCAAGAAATTCCATTTCTGCAGGTGGTACAACAAATATATCACAACACATACTTAGGTATTGAAAAGTTAAGATAATTTTAACATGTCCATTCAAAACAGAGCTCTTACTGGATTGGTATTTTCCAATTCATAATATGTATATGATGTGCCTAGAACACAAGAGGTATAAGTGACATTCTCAAAAGAACTGAGATCTGTGCCATGAAACTCTGAATTTAGCATTCTAGTTAGTGGTAAAGGGATCTAACAAGAAAGTGAAATGCCCACCCTGTACATAGTATACCCATTCTTGAAAAAAATGCTGTACTATATTGTGATCTGTGAACTTGGAACTTAATTTTCTTAGAACTAAATAAAAGTCACTTATACCCCTTGTATTCTAGACACCTCATATATAAAATACATATATGCATGTTACATCTATGTACCTATTTCACAACTAGTAAAAATTTAAAACAGTACAAACTCTCAGTAAAAAAATATTAAAAGCTTTGAAAACATTTAATTTCTCCGACCTCCGGAAATTTAGTATTAATCACTTTAATTTACTAGGCGAAACAAACATTGTTATTCATATCTAATTCGAATGAGATTTCATGCGAAAAGTCCTCGTTGCTATTTCGAACATATTTTTTTTTTCCACGGGATCGAGCGAGTTTCTACAGTTTTCTCGAATGGAAAAGTGCGACGGGGGCGGAGGATTTAATTCGTCGAGAGGCATCCCGTTTACGGGGAAGCGATCGGATTTCTCTTCGAGCGGAATAAAATACGTAAAAGTACGTACAGCGTAAAAAACACGCACGGAATCGGCACTTTTTCCCGGACACAATGGAATAGTTTTTTGCGGAACGTCTGCCCGGCGCCTGGAAGCACGATCATCGCATTGTCAGGATAATTCGTATGACTTATCCGGTTGTTTAAATCACTCGGTGCGTTTAGCGTGACCGCTTTCTCGGTGAAACAAACCAGCGCCGGCGGCGATATCTTATTGACAATGGGAATAGGGACGTGCACGCTGTTTCGGTACAGTTTGCATGTCGTTTGAATTTTTTTTTTTTTTTTTGGACCCTGTGAGTAAGCGTGGAATTTCGTTTTGAGAACGTGCAATTGGGTGGTCGATTGTTTTTAACTTACGACGAATGGACTTGTTAAATGCAAAGGAAACTTGTTGGCATGGAAATTGATATGAATTGTGATAAGGATGTTTATTAAAAATTGAAATATCTTTGTTAAATTAATTACTCAAATTTGATCGTTAAAAAGGCCGGAGTAAGTAATTTAACAATTATATTCCTAAAACGATCGGTAAATTTATGAGTTCAATTGAAATATCTATTTGGAAATTGTGCTACTTTTTAGCAAAATTGTTTTAGTTATAATTTATAAAAAAGGAAATACATAGGTAAATATATGTAAACTAAAATTTTTGAAAAGTCACGTTTTGATTAATGTTTACTGTTTCCCTAAAAGTATTAAAAAAAGAATAAAATATATTTCCGATCGTATATATGATTGAATAGATTACGAAAAGGATCGTTCTATAGTCAGATAAGTTTCGTATTCTATTGAAAGTGCTAAAATTCTTTGTTTTACGGACATATTGCTTTAAATAGTAAATGCAAATTCTTTTTTACTACGTGACGAGTACACTCGTTTTAAATAAAAAATATGCTATCGTTTTATGACAAATTTATTACAATCATTTTCCTTTAATTTATATCACGCTTTCGTTGAATTTTTCACTGAAAAACTTAGAGTACTTAATTACTGTTTTTCACAAAGCCCTATTCATTCCCTTGCACATATCTTCTCAATAATATAAAATATTAAATAATTATTTCAAAATATAATTATTCCCAACATTTCCCATCCTATCGCACAAATACACACATACACAGAAATGTGTATAAACACAATTAAATATATCACTCACACACTTGAACGGATTTCCCTTCAAGGGCAACGAACCTAAAATGGGTATCAGCAATCTAAACAATTATTTGCATTTGTCGCGAGTCTCCCAGTACAAGAAAGGCGGATTGCAATGGCTCGTCTAATTAACTTCCAAGCCGACTTGTAAGTTAAAAGCTTGTAGGTGCGCAACCACGCCGAATGCAAATCGAACCGGCTACGTTCTATGGTCACCTGCAACGTGACGAACACAGGTGCGAAAGTAGCCCACGCAGATTGATTTTCCTTCTCTAATGACCCGATTCCCGTTGCTAATAACCCAGTTTCCAAGAAATCCCGTCGTCGGGAAACGTATGTTTTGCGTTAATGACAGAACCTGCTGTATGATTTTTTATTCGCCAATCAGCGTCGGACGTTAGAAAAACGACGCCTGTTGAACGTTGACCCGCGACGTTAATGACGCGCTTCATCAGCGTCATTGGACGGCGATGACAATATTGACCCCGGAATTAACACTCGGTTTGCGGGACCCGTCAGTTTGACGGATTCGGAATTTCACGTGTAGATTTGCGAAAACCATCACTATTGTTTAATAGTATTTATTGTGACTTTTATCAATGGAATGATGCGAATATATATATATATATATATGTATATATAAAAATATATAAAAATAAACGGCTCATCAAAGTGGCCTAACTCCATTTATCTTCTAATCGAGATAATTAAGGGTTTGCGTTTCAATGAATTTAAAAATATACGTATAGGATACTAATGAGTCACACTGCTTAAGTGTATCTAAGGGTGTTAAATTTATAGTTTCTATTAAAATAGTGGCAATTATTAAGTGAATAATATGCGTTTTCTTATCAAGAATGGAGTTAGGCCACTTTCAAACTATACCGTTCAACTATTGAACTAACTCTGAAAACTTATGTGTCAAGAATTTTCGTATTTGCTTGGAATATAAGCAACCTGAAATGCGTTACTGATAAATAACATTAAGTCGTACATGTAACCATTGTTACTTGGAAAAAACTGAAAAATGGAGTTAGGCCACTTTCAAAATAAACGGCTCATATATATATATATAATTTTAAGTTGAAATTTGTTAATTAGAATTTCTAATTTTTATATTGCAATTAAAACCGCTGCTCTCCGACTTACCATTTCGGAGATATAATTTTTTACAAATTTTTTACAAATGGGGTTGTATCTCGATAGGGAGTGATTTTCGGATTAACTTCCTTGGTCCTTTTTTCACCTTTTGGTGTGTACTATCGATTCTGAAAAAAGGTCCCCGATGATATGTTACACCCTGTATATTAATTTATTTCCCTCTGAGATGTGTAATTTCGAAATTCCGATTCATGTATATTTATTTCTTTGGGTATGTCTCAAATTGACGGATTAACAGATTTCATAGTTAATTGAAAATAAAACGGCTGTATGTATTCATGAAATTATTTCTTCGGGTTCACGCAAGAAAAACTATCACTATTATTTAATACTATTTATTTGTTGTGACTTTTATCAATGGAACGATACGAATATAATATCCAAATTTATTTCCTTTCCAGATTAATAATTTCGAAGATCCGTTTGACGTATATTTATTTCTTTAAATACCCATTAAATTGACGAGTTGACTGATTTCATAGTTAATCGAAAACAAAATGGTTGTATTTATTAAAGTATTTCTCCGGTTGAAAACGTAAAAATAATCACAAAGTAGGCAATAAATCAAAATCATCGTTCCACGGAGAGGAGGATATCTTTCATACGTGCAACGCAGACCTACAGACTTGTTGTGTAAATATTTCTACTATCATTCGTATCAAAACCGATCACGAAGAGCAATCGATACAAAAATAAAAAAAAAAAAAACAAACGAATTACCTCATTGATGGTTTAATCATTTTATTTCAAATAATCTCATGTTTCATCTAACCAATATCACAAAATTTATTTGAACTGAAATTAATGGTTTAAAAAAAACTACGTGTGACCATTACACCTCAATTTTACGATCGTACATAAAAAATGACAAAAATATTTAAATTGACCCTTTGCTAAACCTAGTATTAACAAGAAAATACGGGTTTCCCTTACCCGTCAATTTCACGATTGTCCGTGGAAATAGGTGCATAAAAATGGTAAAAATATTTAAATTGACCCTTTGCTAAACCTAGTATTAACAAGAAAATACGTGTTTCCCTTACCCGGCAATTTCACGACCGTCTGTGGAACTAGGTACATACATACATAAAATGTAATTCGGTTATTTTAACGATCGTTAATATATTACTACGGGAAAGAAAATTTGTTATTTTGCCTTTGAAACGATCAATTAAATTAAATTGAATTAAAATATAAAACTAATAAGTAATCACTCACTTATCCATAATGAGGAACAAGTTATGATATTATAAAAGTATGATTCCAACATTATGGACCCCATTGGTCTCCCCTTTAATGATTTTTTTCAAATTTGGTTTCTCATTCTATATGTAATTTGTTGGTTTTCGCTATCAATACGTACTGACGTATCATATCAATAAAAACTAGTAAAAAAAATCACGATAACAAACGTGCACATTAGGGTGGTCGTTAAAAATTAAATTTTTTGCGACTCCCCCTAAAAAGCTTTCTTTTGATGAAAAAACACTGGGATTTTTTTTTAATTAAAAACAACACGTGCCTCAAGACCATCTTTACTTAAACCTTTGAGTGAAGAAATCTAGATATTAAAATTACGTTTGTACTAATTTAGTTTAAAATAAAACTATTAATTTGAATATCTTTCATTTTTTTATTTTCATTAAAAATTTTTGTTTATTCTTCTTCTTCTTCTTATTCTTTTTTTTTATAGTCGCATCAACGTCTAGGGTTATTAGCGACTGTGTTCAAATGTTAGATTTCACCTATTAATTTGATGTATATTATGAAATTTATGATAATTGTTTATATTTCGAATAAAATTGTATTTTTCATAAAAAATTCCCAAAAAACATGATTATACCAAAAAATTAACTTAGATCGTCTTGAGGTACGTGTTGTTTTTAATTAAAAAAAAAATCCCAGTATTTTTTCATCAAAAAGAAGCTTTTTAGGGGGCGTCAGAAAAAATTTAATTTTTAACGACCACCCTAATACACACACATTTCACAGTACAGTAACTATCGTTCCAAATCTGCAAATAAATCGTTCGTTTATTGAATGTAGAAACGGGGCGGCCATTAGTCACGGCGGAGGCGATGCGAGATGACGGGACGCGTCGATGATGATTGGCACGTCATCGTTCACGTTTGCGGAAGATTTATCCGAATGATCGCGCGGAACTCGCGGGAACGCGAAGTAGGCTGCCGCGGAATGAAAATCCGAGTTCCGCGAATTCTGCACGCGAATCGAAATGATCGCCGCCGATGAGACGACGGAACGCAATGTCGCACACTTTCGCTCCGTTTCAAAGTCGGCATGGTAATACGGGAAAAGGTGTGTAATAACGCATACGCAACGCGCGACGAGAATTACGTGCGATTATTCCGATAATCTTACGTGTCACCTACTTTTGCACCGGTTCGCATTTCTATCGGCGGCGCATTTGCATAAAACGTCGATACGACCGATGATCGGCGTTCGGCCTTTTTATTTTAGTCCAGTAAACATAGCTTTGAAATTGCAATTCGAGGTGGATGGACCCAATTTTGGGGTAACGTTTGTAATAATGTGACAAACTATTGTGCCAAAAATTGGCCCCCTCAAACTCGCGGAAGGGTTGTAAAAAAATTAAAAACATAATAGGTTTACTTTTAATTTTTCATCTGTGCAGTTTGCAGAAAAAAGTTCTATACAAACATTGTAGAGTATTTTATTCCTCGTATTTTTATGCTTCAATCGTTTGATTCGGATGAAGGGGGGTGAGTTTTGACGGGCGCGAAAGTGTTTAAGGGAGACCGCGTGCCCACGTTTATTTTCCAAAATTCGTATCTTGAGTTTGATTCAATATTTTTGAATGCTTTTAATTTTTTTTTAAATTTTATAAACAGGAAAAAATTCGTATCTTGAGTTTGATTTAAAAAAAATTATTGCCTGTTTATAATTATTTTACAACCCTTCCGCGAATTTGAGGGGGCTCATTTTTGGCACAATAGTTTGTCACATTATTACAGACGTTACCCCAAAATTGGGTTCATCCACCTCGAATTGCAATTTCAAAGCTATTTTTACTGGACTATTTCGAAAGTTCGGAAATGCGTGAAATCACGCGGATTGGTGTGATTGAACGCCTTCGTCTTTGTTTTATGAATGAGGGATGATTCCGGTAAAAAAACTATTGTAGTTTGGTATCAAAAAAATCAAAGTGGCGTTAATTTTTTGTAAAAGAAATGGTAGATATTTAAATACTGCTTTTGTTTTGATCAGAACATTTTTTTTCTTAGATTGTCGGAAAAGAATAAAAAAATTATTGGAATAGTGAAACAGTTGCATTGAAAAATTAAAACACGTATATTATGTGGAAATTATGTAAATTATTATTTTTTGCAAGATTTGTGGATCACGAAACTTTGTCGAATGGATAATTGTATAGTTTAAGAACGTTTTTTCAATTTTGACCATGAATTTTTATTTAAAAATGTATTATGCAACATACGCGAAACGCTTAACACTAAAATTGCTACTTAATTCAAAATTTTATTGCCCCGCAAATATAAATCTTTATTAAATGTAATGGGATCAAAATTAGCATTGGGACAAACTTAGAACTATAACAAAATAGTTAATAAAATCTTATAATAACTACATAAATAACTACGATAACCATATACAAACCATATGTATGCACGTACACTATATCAGTAATACAAGAAATTACATAACTGCTTCAAAAAATACAAAAATCCCTAGTAAATGCATGATTTACCATAGCATTATCAAAATCTCACCACGTGTCACAAAATCTTTCAACTTTAACCCCTTCAGATCCGAATTTTTTTTTCGTTTAAGAAAAAATTAATTTTATACTAAAATTAACTTAATTCATTTGAATGAAAGTAACAAGATACTTACTTTTTACACAAATATTCATTTCAGACGTTATTTTTTCATATTATATGATCACTGGTAGGTACATTAGTTGTCGAAACAAAGTTTAAACCTACACATAATAAAATCCAGCACGAAAAGTATTATGTATTTACACAAAAATCCAAAATCTTAAATATCTAATGATAACTTACACAATTTAATAAAATTAAAAGATAACTTAACAGCCTAAGTTCAATCATCAAAAATATCCTAATATAATTAAATAATCTGTACATTACAACGTGCGTAGGGTCCGAAGGGGTCAGCTTTACCGATTTACGAATGCAAAAACAAATAAAAAAAAATCGCACATTTTTCTACACACATTCCACAACTCCGGACAGCCAACAGTTCACAGGTTACGTAAACCTTTGTAATTGACTTTGTCGCAACTTATCGGGTCAAGTATCCCGGTGTGCGTCGCGATAATATTCGCAATGCGGTCCACGGGACGAGCTGAAAATGAACATATTAAATCCAGCGTGCACGCTCGCGTAATTGTCATCCGGCGGTTTCACAGCTCGCTGAGTCCCGGCGAGATAAGATTGAACAATGTACTTATTAGGGGGAGAAAAAAAACGTTGAGACGGCGTGATACAACATTGTTTTCGATTTCTCGTTAAGGGGTTATATACAGTTAAGAGGCGCAAAAAAAGCGATTTTTCAAGAATTTTTCCTGAAAAGACAGTTAAATTGATTAATGTAAAAATTTGTACACATATTGAGATAACTTTTAACTGTATTTTAACATTTTTTATTTGTAAAAATAATAATTTTGAGAGCTGTTATAGCTGATCTCCAGGAGCTCCTCTAAAAAAAAGCGCTTTGCGGTGACCACGATATCTCGGGACTGAATCTTTTAAAATGAAAAAACCGAACAGATTTCGTTAAAGTAACGTATAATCTAGTAATTAATCGAAGGAATAAGCAAAATAAAAGTTTTTGACAAAATGGCAGCTTCTAAAAAAAAATCGATTTTTCACACAAATTTTTGCCTTAAATTGTTCATAAAAAAAGAAATATTCATCGGTGAAAAGAAACCTTCGATTAATTACTAAAAAATATAGTCAACAAGCTTGTGTTAAAATTTGAGACTGATCGATCCAGCCGTTTTCGAGAAATCGTGGTCACCGCCTTTGAAAACACAGTTTGGAGAAAAACGCACTCAAAGTTTGAGAAGCCGGTAATAGAAACTGTAGTAAAGGCAACTTCAAATTCTTTAGTAACAACAACCAAAGTCGGAAAAATTAAATTCGAATGTAATTGAGCCAACACCAATTTCAGTTATCCAAATATCAACAACTGTATCTAGTTGCCGGAACTAATTAAGGGGAACTAATAATTTTTTCGGTCTAGACCAACTACTTTCAAACGCTCTGACACGTCTTTACAAATATGCGTGTAACTTGGACAATAATCGCCGAATTGACTTGAAATTTTCTGTGTGTATACTTAAATGTATGTACATTACGAAAATGAAATAAAAAAAATCGATTTTTTGAAAATTATAACTGTATATAACCCCTTAACACTGCTGGCTGCGTTTACAAAACCTCAACCGTGGACGAACAGGCGTTCGCAGGTGCCGGGGAACATATAAATACTAATACGCACACAACTGGCAAACATAATACCGTACGCTCACGGGGACATTTAGTATTTACGCAACAGAATCTTATCTTTCGAGACACGCTGGTTATTTAATAGTAGACACTTAACGCCGTAAATGATACCTTGGTCAGTTCGCAGTTTAGCAAAGCAGAAATGTGTGCGGCGGTAGAAAGTACACTTCGTGTACACGTTTTGCGCGATACACGCCGGGCTGCAATGCTATATGCGAAACGACGCCCCATATCTAATTAACGCTAGGTTTACGAGACCCGTCGTTTTGACGGGTTTCGGATTTCGCGAGTAAAGTTACGGAAACTATTCTTATTATTTTCTGGCAATTTTAGATGAGTTTTATTAACACTAGCTCTACCACGAGTTTATGTATACATATTTTTGCGAAAGACAGGAGAGATTCGATTTACGATTATATGTGCCCATGATTATGAAAGTGGTCTAAGTCAATTTTTTATAAAATTTTGGATATTACGTTTTTTAAAGGTTTTGAAACATTTATTTACAAATTATGGAGACTTTAATTTTTTTTTGAAATATTGACTTAGACCACTTTCATAATTATGGGCACATATGTCTCATGAATATAAGTAGAAATTAATTAAAATGTTCGCATGAACTATGGCAAGAATTTCCTTCAAGAAAAATTAACGAAAACTAATCGTAGAAGGGTCAAAATGACCGTTTGGTAAATCTAGTGTTAAACCACGAGTATATATTCAAACTCATTTTGTTTTCAGGCATCTAATTTTGAAATACTGTGTGTTAACGTTTACTCTTTGTGTTAATTTAATTTTGAAATTCTACCCTAAATACTTGACGAGCGTATGTACATACATACAATACATACTTTCTAAGGTTTCAACAGACTTTACAGTAGATTTCTAACTCTGTCGAGAATCATTGCTACATTACACGGCATGTTTATAAACATTGCCAATATCACGACTTGTTTGGCATTAATTCAACAGTTATTATTGGTGTGTCTTCCAGACACAGGAACTGTGAATCTTACAAAATGAGAGAAACAATTTTATTTAGGAGAAAATTTTATCGTCAAAAGATACTGACGATTAATTAGAAAAAGAAATAATTATAGAAAGAATTATCTGTAAGTTTTTCATTAATAGTGTCTCAAATTGTTTATGTTATTTTGTTTATTCAATGTCGAGTTGAAGCATCCAAAGTGACAATAGTTTTTGTACACCGATAAAATAATGAGCTTCGAACTAAAAGTCGCAATTAATTGTTTTTCATTATTTGACATTCAATGTATTCGCTGGATTTCACAACCTGCAATTATAAAACTAAACAATTTTTTATTCCACGATTTCAAGTATGAGAGGAAAGCGTGGTGTTAATTACCTAATGATTAAAAATAATTAAAAATAAGCTAATAAATGGTGTCGATTAAAATATGGCTATTCCTATGTGTATTCGCAATTACCGAATGCAATTAAAATAAAAATAAATAGGAGAAATTTTACAAAATCCGTCGAATTGAAACAAAATCGAGTATGTTTGTATATATACTGAATAAATATTTTAAATTATTCGTCTGAGAAATAAATCTTCGTTCGAAAAGTTTTTTTTGCTTTTTCAACGCATTTTCATATATATTAAATATCACCCTGTACATATAACACAGAATTTTTGTCTGTATATTCTCGATACACTCCTAAAACGCTTAACCAATATCGCCTAAATTTCGCATAGTTTCTTGTTAGGACTTTGCGGAAAATACGACTGCAATTAAACCTGTAAATCTGCGATCAAATCGGTAACCGTAAACAGTTTCAAAAACAACGGTTAGTTTACAATACTTCCGAATAAACGTCTAATATTTATTTTCATACGTCTAAACAATCATTTATTAACATTTAACGACCGTGCCACGTAAATTTACGTTTTACCATTCCAACTTCCAAAGACGGAGAATTGCGATTACATTTTGATAACGTTTTATCATAAGTCATGTTGACTTAATAAAACAGCAACGCTTTAAAACCGTACATACACGTTTATTTTAATTCTCTTTGAAAAATTCCGGAAACCAAGAAATACCGAGAAAACGCAACCAGTTAACTAAGTGTTAATAATTTAGTAGATAAAGCAACTAGATTAACCTTCTTTTTAAATTGAATTGTACTTCCTCCAATCTCATTTAATCTAATACATTCAGTAACAGTTTCTCCCCGGAAAATGCTTGAAATATCTTACAATCTCTCGATTATCATGTTTGAATTGCAGTTTCTTCCACCGGTCAATGTTGCAACGGCTTATCGTTAGTCGCAGTGCAAATACCATTACCGGTGAATGCACTAAAACTGGTAACATTGCCTTTTCTAATGCCGCTCAATGACCTTCAAGCCTTGCACTCGACAGCTTTGGCGGCACAGCTATACAGGGTGTAACAAAAATTCTGGGACACTTTAGGTTTATGTATATAAGTTGTGGGCGCCACCCTCCCCCTACCGAGATACAACCCCTTTTGTAAAAAATTTTTAAAATCATATCTTCGAAATGGTACGTCGTAGAGGACCGATTTTGATTGCAATATATCCGGAAGAGACTAAAGTTTACGAAAAAAATATCACTATCTACGCAAAGGAAGATTTAGTGAATGCCCTCAATTTTAGGTCTAGTAATCGACGATGTTTGGATTAAACAAGAATAAATGCTATTTAACAGCAATAATCGCGGCAATTATATTTTTTTTCTATTATCTTTGACCTTTTCCGGTTATACTGCAATCAAAACGGGTCTTCTACGACGTACCATTTCGGAGATATGATTTTTTAAAAATTTGTTACAAAAGGGGTTGTATGTTGATAGGGTGTGGGTTGCGCCCATAAGTTATAAGACTTTTTTTTCTTATTTTTATGCGTTCTATCCATAAACCTAAAGTGTCCCAGAATTTTTGTTGCACCCTGTATGTACAGTATGATTCAATCGGGAACGGTTACGTTGCACGTTACGACATTCGCACGCGCTCCGTCGCCAGCAACGTGACATATCTTGAGGGAACGAAATGCAGGATATGTAACAGCCACGGTTAATTCTTTACAGGATGCCGATTGTATAGTTTGTGCTGTCTGTTCATTGCGATTTATCAATTTTCATGTAGTAGATAGTTGTAGATTTCTTTGAAATATTTTGCTAGAATTTGTTTGAGAAATTTGAAGAGAAATTTGACAAAATTTGCCCAGAATTTGTTTGAGAAATCTCAAGAGAAATTTGAAGAATATTTTCCAGAATTTCTTTGAGGAAATTGAAGACTATTAAAAAAAAACATTATGATTGACAAATTAATTTCCGCACTTGCAAGCTAGAGTGTCCCTTTTTATTAAAAAATGACGTAATTTCATTAAATATCCAAATATACAACGTGTCCCCTTTCTAATACAAAAAATACAATTGTGACCATAATTATGAAAGTGGTCTAAGTCAATATTTCAAAAAAAATTAAAGTCTTGATAATTTGTTAATAAATGTTCCAAAACCTTTAAAAAACGTAATTTCTAAAATTTTTTAAAAAATTAACAGACCACTTTCATAATTATGGGCACAATTCATACTTTAGTTTCTCTCAAATAAATTCTTGAAAAACTTCTTTTTCCCACTGTGGCAATACAATACATCACCAAAAACTAATATTACTATCGAAAAATTGATATATTTTATATTCACAGTCTGTTAGAAAGAACGTTTGTTGTGATGTATTGAAGAATATTGATTAAAATGCACGAGTCACTCTTTTGACCGTGAACAAACGAATGTTGCATATCAACGATGAAAAAACAAAAGAATAAAACGACGAGCGGACGTGAGGTTTTTAATTAGAAACGTTCCGTTAATAAGAGTGTGGCTCCATGAAATATCTGTATTCGCCCTTCGCGACACAAACGCCGTGTCGACGTGTATGTGTGGGGACAATGGCGCATAAATTCTTTCACCGGCATACCTGCTCCTGTTTTCCATCTCAGCTTGACATCGATCAAGCTTTACTAACGTGAACACATTGTCCGCAGCCTTTGACGCATGCTGGCACTGCATTCACACCAGCATTTTTTTATATAAAGTACTTACAACACTTTTTATACGCGGTGTCAGGTTCGCACGGTAAGAAAATATATCTTGCTGTGGTATTTATTGATATTGTGTATATCTATGTCAAGTGGACAAAATTTATTGATTGAACTGCAGTTATTATACTGGTCCATTTTTGTTTGGTTTATTAATTTTAAAGCTTGGATGTAAACAATTTTTTTAGAGGGATATTACGGTAGATAACAGAAGGATTGGTTCACTAAGACTTTTGTTTATATTTTGTGCACTTTATTCATAAATTTTAGGAGATATTTTATTCTTGTTTCGTTTTTGAATATTATTTGAATCAAAGTACTCAGCGCACATTTTTTAAACCAAAAAGTAGTGTAAATTAGAGCTTTGAAGATATTTTTCGAGTTTTCAAAAGACTAAAACACAATTTGATATATGTACTGAATTAAATTATCGTAGACTTAACTTAACATAATTGGGGAGGGCCATAAACACTGCAAAAAATTACAAATTTCTGTACCAAATAGTAGAATTTAAAAAATACTCCATGTATTTACAAAAATTTCTCCTATTTTTTGCTACACGTTCCCTACACCTTACACTTTCAAAATGTTTAGAAAAATATCTTTCTTTTCAAAGTGTCAAAGAGTCCAGTTAACAGGTTGAACCTATTTTATCCCTGCAAAACGATATTGATGTACACTTTGGGCAAGTGAATCTGGCAGCAATGCACAGCCAATGGGCGTGAGGAATTCCCCCACCCTGCGAGTTTCTCGCGAAAAAAAATCATTATTGTCCCATTTCCATCGAATAGCATGAACAAGGTCCAAGAAGCGCGCAGAGTGGGGGAATTTCCCCTCTCGCGCATTGTGTGCAGCGGTTCGGAATTAAAGGATGGGAGTGTACACTTTAAACTCTTGGATCGATCCCAGGTCCTCGAACCGAGAACATTCGGCGTTTTCGGGTCGTTTGGTGCGTTCTAAGTGAAATGCTCCAGTCTAGACTAATTCCGCTATAGTTTCCGGTCGTCCGCCATGTTGAAACTTGAAATCCAAGATTTACTCACATGGACGATGAGATATTTATATATTATTTAAGAAACAAATATTGACAGAATTTCATAGTTTTTTGTTAGACTTTATTATTATTATTCGTTTAAATAATCATTTATTAATAATTTAGGTGATAGAGCAACTCGATTACGTTGTTTTCAAATTGAATCGTGCTTTTTACAAATCTTGTAGCGTATTTTGTAGTAATTTGAAGAATTAATATAACTAGAAATCTATGAATTTCAGGTATTATTTGGTATTTGGTATATTAGGTATAGAAATTTCAGGCACGATATTTAAGTTGACATAATGGCGAATGTGGATTTTTGGTAAACAAAGAACATTCAACGTGACAAGTGAAATTCTGGTAAAATGACGGACACAACTTTACCACTTTTTTATGCGAATAAAAATAGCGGCGACAGTTAAAATCTGTCAACTACAAAGATAAAAATTATTATTTTTATACGACGAAAATAATATTCAACAAAATACATGAACCTCAAAATGACTTGTATCTTTTAACTATGCTGAAAAACTAGTTCTTCCCGACGAATTTCAATCGTCTGCTATATTTATTTTTTGCAACATATTCTGCCTACATTTTACTAATTCAAATCGTAGAAAACAACAATAATTACTTCAACGAATAATTTATATAACTTTTTAAAAATGAAACTTTTCATCTACCAACAAATCGGAAACTTATTTCTACATCTAATTATAGTTTAAAATTATTAGTTCGATACACACTATAAACTTTAAATTTAGTTTTAATAATTTTTATTTTATTTAAATTCTTTTTCCTAAGATTTGTTACATCTTAAACAAAATTTAATTATTTATTCAACATTTATCCTTTTCGCCTTTCCGACAGGTGTCCCATCGCCGCAGTTTTCCTTCGGTATACCCTAAATTTTAGGGCCTAAAAGCATCCAAATTTGAATCGCTGCAACAGTATATATAATACATACACATTAGGGTGGTCGTTAAAAATTAAATCTTTTGCGGCGCCCCCCAAAAAGCTTCCTTATGATGCAAAAACACTGGGGAAATTTTGTTTTTTTAAATTAAAAACAACACGTGCCTCAAGACGATCTAAGTTAATTCTTTGGTATAATCATGTTTTTGGGAATTTTTAAGAAAAATGCTATTTTATTCGAAATATAAACAATTATCGAACCCAAATCAATAAAAAAACCTCAGTTAATCAAAATAACAATAAAAAAATTTAATTCAAAATTTTTCCCAATTGATTTGGTCTATTAAATAAAAAAATGAAAGATATTCAAAATAATATTTTTATTTTAAAACTAAATTAATACAAACGTAATTTTAATATCCATATTTCTTCACTCCAAGGTTTAAGTAAACTTTCTTTCATATTTTTAATGCCTATACTTCTATAATCAATTATTGATAAAAAAAAATGTTGTATTTAATTTTTAACGACCACCCTAATACACATACATCATATCAGCTTCACCAATCTAGTAAATACACAAAATCCGCCGGCTTTCCCGAAAGATTCCAAAGCAGCGCGTTCTCACGGGAACATGCTTTCCCGTTATCAATTACAAGTACAAACATCAGGTAGCCGATCGACGACTATCATTTAAATCTATCGGTAACCGATAGCCACCAACGCCCACGCGTACACACACAAACACACACACACACACACACACACACATACACATCTATCCATACGTCAGCCGCGTGTACTCGAAACGAGCAGCACACCTCTACCAACACTTCTCACTCCAACCCATACATTGTTGACTGGCAACGCGAAACCCGATCTGCCGTAAGATAAATCTATTTGCACAACGTTACCGCGCCGCTGATCGAAAGACACGCGAAGACGCGGCCGGTTTCGATCGATAAAACCATTCCGTGCGATCGGTGTTAATTTCAACGTAAACGGAAGGCGTCGGGGCGCCCGAACCGCTGAGAGCACCCTGTCGATACACGTCGCGTCGATACCGTGGCCACATGGACGCACCCACACAATCTTCATCTTCCCTGTCTCTCTCTCTCTCGCCTCTCTCTCTCTCTTACTCTCCTCTCCTCCGCTGCCCAGACATCACATTGTGCGGCGCAGACGCCGTAGGAGTGCTTATTGATCGCGGCTCGTCGGTGCTCGGTGTCCCCGCACGCGTCATGCGTCGTCGTCTTTCGCGACGTAGCGACGACGGTGGGTGCTGGATCCTGCGTTACGTCCGTCAGAGTGCGAGGTAGCCGCGGTGAGACCGTTCACGAGGAAAGAAACGCGAGGGAAAACGGTGCCAGTGACAGCGGACCCTTGTGCTTTGCCTTTCGGCCGCGGTTGTTTCGCGATCCAGTTTTTGGGGCCCGCGGTATGCGGACCCGATACTAAAGTGTCCATCCTCTGATCGGGCCGCCTGGTCGTGTCGCTGGTTGGGCCAGTAGCTGGACATCGTACCCCGACGGCGGAGAGAAGCCTAGGTCCCCTGGCGGACATCACGGCGATCGTCATTTCCAGCGGAGAGTGAAAGTGACCGGCGGCAGTTCGGCCGGATGCTCGGCGGACAGGTGCGTTCGTAGAACCGGACAGCCTCGATAGAACGGCGTGACGATTGGTCCGCCAGGAAAAAGGGACCCACGGCTGACCAATAGAGTCCCCGCGCACGGGCCAGGCGGAATTTGATCGCGGCGGCACCTTTCGACTTGCCCCGGCGTGTGACGTCGAGAGAGAGAGAGAGAGAAAGACACACATACGGCAGAGGACCACCTGGGTAACCCGCCGACCAGGAACCATGAGTCTGCTGTCCTCCTCCATAGGCAGCGTGCGCTGCCTCGCCGACGAGGAGGCCGATCACAATATGCTCCAGGGTAACGTGTTGTTGTTCATCTCCGTTCTGTTTAGCTGTACGCGATCACCGGGCCCCAGGTTCACGCTCAAGGTCGGTGCAGGTGCGCCACGGAATTCGCCGACGTGTTTCCGTGGCTGCTGACCTCCAGACGCGATCGATCGCACCCGGGATGCCTGGAACACGGCGCACCGGGTGCGACCGGGTTGTTGTCGCGGATGGGACAGGGATTTTTGATGATTTTGGTAGATTGAACGGGGTGGACAGTTCGATGGGTGATATTGGTCGAGGGATGGAACGTGTTTCCCATATGGAATCCCTCGCGTAGCCGTGCCCCAGGTCGCTCGACACGCCTGGTGGCACGCGGTACCTAGACGATGACTCATCGACGTGACGAACCCGTCGAGTTTTCCGCGACTGCACCGAAACGATCGGCGTGTACCTGCGGCAGACGGTCGATCACTTTGGATGATGCGAATCTGTTTGTCGGGACGCCAGGGGTTCTCAATGTGCGGCCCGTGATGTTGGATTTGTAGAGATGATTTATATTTTTATGAAAAAAGGGGAATATTATTTTGTCATGTTATAATTGGAAAATGTAAGGTAAAAATAGGAAATTTTTTTATATGGATTGTATACATATACAGTTTTTGATGAAATTGTCTCAATCGTGACAATTAATAAGTCCAAATTGAGATGAGATTACCAGATGAACGTTTCTGAGCTTATAAATTTATTTCTGCTTCTTTTTGAAACAGAAACAGTTAGTAATAATACTAATTGTTGTCACAACTAACGATTGTGTTGTGAAATTAGACAAAGCTTTCCCTCTAACTTTAACGTGTCTAGCTTTTTATCGATCCGAATGTATATGTATTTTGTAATTTACAAATTCGACACATCTAGACAAAACTTTGCGAACCCCTGGTTCATGGTATCCGTATAAGAGTCTAAGGATCCTTTTGCACGGTGACTTTGGAAACGACTTTCGAACGCGTTTTAACACTCAACCCGCTGGCATTGTACTTATGCAACGCTTATTGACTATCGCTGAAACGTCGGAATCGCATTTTTGCAATCTACAGTATGATGTAGAGTCTACATTGTAGAGTCTGCCTCGACGTTGTACACGAATTGAAAATAGTCCGTTTTCTCTCGAACGAAAACGATTGTTCGACAACACATAGTTAAACTATTGCTTCAGGAGCAAAATTTCATTGGAATTTTCTGTTAAAATAAAAATTGGGCCCAATTTATTTGCCACTAAACCTACCGATAAATTGTATACAATATATTCCTATAAAACCCACAAAAATAAAAACTGTCACAATAAAACTCAGGGAACAGTTGATTGTGCATAAAAAATATATTTTTCTTAAATGTTAATTGAGGGGCACAATGATGCATGCAGACATTAAAAAAAAAATGTTTAAAAACGGTCAATTGACCGACCTTGGTAGGTTTAGTGTTAAATCCATTCTTTCTAAAAATGAATCGGAAGACATTAGCAATACTTTACAAAGCCTATACTCATCACCCTTTACAATTTACACCCAGTTTCACCCCAAAGCGTTGCGATGAGTCATGGCCTCCCCTAGTGAGCGCAAATTAGCACCAACGCTTATAATATAAGCGATTTAACATTTGAAAAAGTAAAAGTATATATGTGCCCATAATTATGAAAGTGGTCTAAGTCAATTTTTTAAAAAATTTTGAATATTACGTTTTTTAAAGGTTTTGGAACATTTATTAACAAATTATTAAGACTTTAATTTTTTTTAAATATTGACTTAGACCACTTTTATAATTATGGGCACATATTCTTTCACACATTCAAAAGCTGACCGGTCAAATGTTAAATCGCTTCCATTTAATTACAATAAATTTTGCAACGAAGCACCAAATTTAAGTATGTGACGAGTGTAGTTCGTCCCCGGACAGTTGACCATTAAAATCTCATGACGAGTCTAGCTCGTGATTATAACGCGAGGGGTTAAGCGGATGTCTCGTAATTCGGCGCTTATCAGGCTGTCTCGTTATCAGGGGCTGATTGACTCTCGAACCTTTGATCGGTCCGAGTGGCATGACACGAACTCGACCGATAACACTCGGTTTTAGGTGATTAACACGTTAACTGCCACGCACTTTTTCTGTGGTGCGTTCAGAGTATAATTCACAGCATAATTTTCATTATTCTTACAATTTATTGCCATAAAATATTAAAATATTAAACATTTTGTTATAACGAAAATTCTTCGTTTCTAAATGTCGCACTTTTTCTGACAGAGTGTTCTCTACTTATTTACAATGTTCAAAATTTTAAACACTGGTTTAAATAAGATAAGTGTCATAAACTGAGATGGTTGTCTAGATACCACCACGTGGTAAAATTATCTCCCTGTCTGCAAACGTGCCATCTTTTTTTATCACTAGAACTACCGAGGATTAATTCGGTATACCTGAAAACATTAGGAAAATATATTTGGAAAAATGGAACAAAGGAGATTTAATTATTTACATATAGAAACCTTATGAACAATTTCAAAGAACCCACTATTATACAATTCTGTAAATTTTTATAAGAAATTAACAATCAGTCAATTTATCTGGCTTGGTAGTTCTATTGTTAATAATATTCCACTTTGCAAACTGTTAATCAAACTACCGAAAAACCGGCAGATTTCCTTTGATCTTGTAGAACACGAACATGCGCACTCGCGCGACGTGCGGCGTCGCGACGCCTCGACGGTTCACGAACATTAATAATTCGTTTTTGCTCGAAGTCTCTGTATTTTTCAAACTTATCGCAACGGTCCGAGTTTATCGCGGCAGTTGCCAGCGATAACCGTGTATCGCAGCACACGTCGCCAATTTACATGTATTAGAGAGATAACCTTGTTGAACACGCCGATCGGGAAAATTACCGGAGCTCTTCAAAACACTTGCCACTATTCGTGGAAACTTCTCCGCGGTTTCCCCGGCGTCGTTCGAACGTGGAAAAAAAAATAAACTTTGACGGCATAATTTCCAACGTAAGCAGCCTTAAGATCTTGCGCCGCATGGGCGGCGAGGGACTTAAGCTACCGCAGAGATTACGCGGTCTAAGTACATGTTATTCCTAATGACTCCCTCAATTAGAACAAGGAAATACAAGCCGGTAGACATTAGCTTGCTGCAGATAATGCCGGGGATTGTTAAAACCGGATGCGGCAAGGTCTGCGTGTGCGCCTCGCATATTTGTTTTTAGCGTCCTGAATTGCGGCTAGAAGTCGATATCACGCGCCCAAAGTTATACAGGGTGTAACAACAATTCTGGGACACTTTAGGTTTGTGGATAGAACGCATAAAAATAAGAAAAAAAAGTCTTATAAGTTGTGGGCGCAACCCACCCCCTATCGAGATACAACCCCTTTTGTAAAAGATTTTGAAAAAATCATATTTCCGAAATGGTACGTCGTAGAGCACCAATTTTGATTGCAATATAACTGGAAGAGACTAAAGTTTACGAAAAAAATATCACTATCTACGCAAAGGAAGATTTAGTGAATGCCCTTTATTTTTCCCAAGTTGTTACATACCTGCTACGATATAGGTAATCGACGTGGTTTGGATTAAACAAGAATAAATGCTATTTAACAGCAATAATCGCAGCAATTATATTTTTTTTCTATTATCTTTGATCCTCTCCGGTTATATTGCAATCAAAACGGGTCTTCTACGACGTACCATTTCGGAGATATGATTTTTTTTTAATTTTTTACAAAAAGGGTTGTATCTCGATAGGGGGTGGGCTGCGCCCACAATTTATAAGACTTTTTTTTCTTATTTTTATGCGTTCTATCCACAAACCTAAAGTGTCCCAGAATTTTTGTTACACCCTGTACACTCGTTTCCCTTTTCCCCGTTTATCGACCAGTTTCCGGTATTCTTTTGTCCCGAACGTCGTTCTAGATGATTCTCCGTCGTGTAGGAGTCTCCCCACGTGGTGGGGATGCTCTCGACGAATGTCCGAGGTGAATCAATAATCCACTCGAATGCATTTCGCGACGCCACTGTGGATGGAAATACGGATTTCGAGTTTTATGGGGTTTTATATGGGTGACAGACTTTTATGGTGTGGATGTGAAATGTAAAAAATCATGGAACAATTGATTTTGAATAAAGAAATGATGGAATTGTGTTAAAGTAGGGCAAGGAATAGAGAAAACAATTTAAAGTGATAAGCAGATCGTTGAAAATATGTTTTGCAAATTAAAAGTGAATATTAACTTAAAGGAAAGACTAGAAAAAGTAATTTAAGATATAGAACTGCGGTTGATAACAATGTTTTATTAACTGATTATGTGAAAGTATAGGTAATGTGATAAGGAAAACATTGAAAATAGGTTTTTAAAATTAAAACTAAATAAAGATTAAAACTAAAGTAAAGACTAGAAAAAGCATTTTCAAATATAGGATTACGTTAGATAACAGTATTTCATGCGATAAACATGCGAATAGAAATGTAATGCGATAAGAATATTTAAAAAATATATTTTTCAAATACAACGTGTTAAATAAATCGTATAACTCTAACCAAAATGTGTAAAAAGAGTTCCACGTGTATTTTGATATCACAAAGTGTCTCTGTAGTTATTAAATAATTCTTAATAATAATACTACCACATACAACTCAATCAAAGTACAGTTATCGAAAGATAATTTCGATAAACAAACAAATTTTCTCCATTAAAAATCAGGACCACTTCCATCAAAAAGCTTTTATAATTTTACTACTATTAAAAATAAAACATTTCGAAATCTTCGTTTTGCCCGATTCGTTAGTCCACTGTTAACCTGATACGATTCGAATCTTTCAAACGTCACCTTAGACTAAATTTATGAAGTGTAGGTGGAAAATATATTAGATAAATTCCAACAAAATAGCCTTCACAATTTCAGTACCAATAAAATAAGATATTTCAACATCGTCGTTCCGACGGTTTTCGTACTCCACCGTTAATCAAATACGATAACAATCTTTGAAGCATCATTATAGTGTTGATTTACCTGAAAGTTTTCCACTAAAAACTTTCTTCGTCCATTATTACACCGCGATCGTTCGATCGTGTTAAATAAAGTGCAACGGTGTGCATATAAAATAAATAAACCAGCGCGTGATTTATGCAAACGACTCTCGCCTTTATCGGCCACGTTTTGTTAGTCTTTCCTTTTAAGACCCGACATATCTAATATCACGTGGCGTTCGAAGGAAGTGGCCACGCATATTTATGATCTTTGCTCGGGGGTCTTAGCATACCTTGAGGCAGCCCTTGTGAGAAAAATCAGAGTATGTGGGGCAGAAGTAATACGTACTCGATGTCTAGGAGCGTGCACGGCAAAAAGATCGTGGAACTTGCTATTTTCAGACTCTATAGAACGTGGATTTATAGATAAGTATCGTGATAGAGATAAGATTAATTTCCGATTAATTAGTAGGTGCGGATAGAAGTTGTCTGTGATGAATTTCAGTCGTTTACGGTGTTCGTTTGTTTGGGGATAGTTTGCAGATAATTTATGGATTGGTTAACTACTGAGAAAAGAGGCGGAAAGTGATGGAAAACGACGGTGAATATTTTAGTGATTAGCTTTTTATTTTAACTTTCGATTTTGAGTCATTCAAGTTCTGAGTTTTGAAGGTTGTTGGGCGCCGCGGAGTTTCTCGTGCTCTTAATTTTATTGTGTTAAAATTTTGTGGCTTGAGGTTTGTGACGCCTGGAAATTTTTACGCTGTGAAATTTATTGCGCGTAAAATTTCGACACATTCAAATTCTATGCTTTGAAATTTCTGAAATACACGATTTTTACGATTTGTAATGCTGTGCTGTTAAATTGATGGCGTTGAAAATTTCGACCTATTCAAATTCTGGCGTTGGAATTTGTGGCGTCCAAAATTTCGACGCATTAATATTTCGCGCCTTGGAATTTCTGGCGTTCAAAATTGTTGCGTTTTGGAATTTTTGGATTCTAAAATGTTTACGCTTTTATATTTTGCGCCTGGAGATTTATAACGCTTGGAAATTTTTGCGCCTTGAAATTTCTGGATTCTAAAATGTTTACGCTTTTATATTTTGCGCCTAGAAATTTATAACGCTTGGAAATTTTTAAGCCTTGAAATTTATAACGCTTGGAAATTTTTGTGCCTTGAAATTTCTGACGCCGAGAAATTTTTGCGCCTTGGAATTTCTGGATTCTAAAATGTTTACGCTTTTATATCTTGCGCCCGGAAATTTATAACGCTTGGAAATTTTTGCGCCTTGAAATTTCTGACGCCAGGAAATTTTTGCGCCTTGAAATTTCTGACGCCAGGAAATTTTTGCGCCTTGAAATTTCTGACGCCAGGAAATTTTTGCGCCTTGGAATTTCTGGATTCTAAAATGTTTACGCTTTTATATTTTGCGCCTGGAAATTTTTGCGCCTTGAAATTTCTGACGCCAGGTAAATTTTGCGCCTTGGAATTTTTGGATTCTAAAATGTTTACGCTTTTATATCTTGCGCCCGGAAATTTATAACGCTTGGAAATTTTTGCGCCTTGAAATTTCTGACACCAGGAAATTCTTGCGCTTTGGAATTCCTACGCGTTCAAATTCTGTGCTTTGAAATTTCTGGCGCTCAAGATTTTGACGCTTTGTAATTCTGTGCTCGGAAATTTTTGGCGTCCAAAATTTCGACGCATTCGAATTCTGCGCCTTGGAATTTCTGATGTCCAAAATTTCGACGCATTCAAATTCTACGCCTTGGAATTTTTGACGCATTCAATTTTTGCGTTTTGGAATTTCAGAATTCTATAAATTTCGTCGCGTTAATTTCTGTGTTTCGAAATTTTAGAGCCCACAAATTTTTACGCCTTAGAACTTCATGCGTCCAGAAATTCTGACACAATCTTTTCATTCAAATAAAATGTCATTTTTCCTAAAAACCAGAAACATCCGTCTACAAAAACGAACAATATCGTTCTCGTCAAGTTTTCCTCGACATGTTATGAATGCACATTCGTGCTGTTTCTATTTCGAAACTCGTTGGGGGAAAAGAGCCGTACAAAGGGCGAAGCCCCTTTCTAGCGTGTTGCCATGAGACACCCCCTTTTGCTATTTCCTTAAAAGTGGCGTACGAAGTGGATCAATAATTACAGTACACATACATAGAGATATCCTTCGAATAATTTAAAGTTCTTAGAATTTTAGGATTTCGTGCTGCACGAACGGTTGCGACCATCAAACTAATTTTCCATTCCGGCATTATTAATCAAACTCCTAATTTTCTGGTGGGTTTTACACGTAACGAGAGAACGCTTGAAAAATACCGAAGTTCAAGGTCGACTAACAAATTTTACTTGAGAGTCTTTTAACGTGGTACCTGTTTGTACCATTTACTTTTATACGTTTTTTCTTTGTGGTTTACTCACTTTTGCACGTTAGTTTTTTTTAATACGTTTTACTTTTACATGTATTATTTAGTTTTTACAACTTGGACTCTTTTAGAGATGCGTTGAATTAAAGCAAACGTGATTTAAAATTAAGAATTACAATCGACGTTAAATGTAAGTTTTGTTAATTAAGCTGCAAAAATAAAGTTTTGTATTAGTATCTGTTAATTGATTTGTAACTCGGACTCTTTTTAACTCGTGTGAAATAAAAACAAGCACTAAAAAAAGTAATTTAAAATTAAGGACTATAAATTTTTCTATTTAGAACTGTGAAAGTTATTTCTTTTATTACTTGTCATACCAAATTTACTACTATCTGCACTGAATTATACAAAATATTACATCGATCCGTTTGAAACAGTTCAGAAACACAAATTTCTATTGTACCACCGTTTTTTCAAATACAGCGTGCAAAAATTATTAATTCGTGTTTAACAACAATTTCGTGTGATAATAAATCGTCTGAAAAAGGAACCCTCTAAAAAAGTTCTAATTTACAAACAATTCGATTCTCTCCGTAACTTTAATTTAACAAAAGTCCGACAGTTCGTTGCAAATAAATTGTTTAACAATTTGTTTGTTTTGTCATTCTCTACGCATCCATCATGCAAAATAAAAAGTGTCGTGTGTACGGAAACAGATTCCGCAGAACTGGTTGTCTTCACCCGACACATCGTACGTCACACTAACCGGAAATTGGCTCTCGAGGAAGTGAAACCCTTCCTGGTAGGTTACCGCGAGACAACCTCTTTCTTCGTTCCCGCAAACAATGGTGTCCACGTATCGTTATCGTCAGTTTCGCAATTAATACGGTAATTACCAACAAAGATGACATTAGCCTGCCATGTCTCGCGGGAAAATGAAAATTGCAACAAACGCGTGCTACATTAATTACCGTGTAATCCGTTCACATTAGGGTGGTTGTTAAAAATTAAATCTTTTGCGACGCCCCCCAAAAAGCTTCCTTATGATGCAAAGACACTAGGGAATATTTTTTTTTAATTAAAAACAACAGGTGCCTCAAGACGATTTAAGTTAAGTAATTTTTTGTATAATCATGTTTTTGGGAATTTTTATGAGAATACGCTTTAATTCGAAATATAAACAATTATAGAACCCAAATCAATAAAAAGAACATTAGTTAATTAAAATAACAATAAACAAAAATTTGAATTAATTTTTTTTTTATCAATAATTGATTATAGAAGTAAAGGCATTAAGAATACGAAAGAAAGTTTACTTAAACCTTGTAGTGAAGACATCTACATATTAAAATTACGTTTGTACTAATTTAGTTTTAAAATAAAAATATCAATTTGAATATCTTTAATTTTTTTAATTAATAGATCAAATCAACTGGGAAAAATTTTGAATTTAAATTTTTGTTTGTATGCACCCTAGTGCACATGTACACGACACATACGTATGTTAAGTGATCATTTTTCCTTATCTTATCTATCGATCGAATACAAATTTCGTCGCGTCAAAACGACGTTCTTTGAACCTCCGTGCACTGATAGACTAATGTTCCATTCGCGACGTATTATTTATCAGGCTAATCGAGTGCTACACGGTGTACCAACCGGCTAAACGGACGGAAGGTAAATAAAACACCTGTTTTGTTAACGCTTATCTCGATCGAGCGTAAATAGATTTTCAAGAGGTGAACGTCGGGTTCGCGGGACCGACGGGAAAATGTGTGGTTTGTTTACGAAACAATATTATCTCTGGTGTTTGGAATAAAAAAAAAGAAAAAAAAATGAGACGTCGGAATAGAAGGGGCTTTTCAAACGGGAGAAAGGAATCGTGACTTTCTCGAAGGAACACTTACATACAATCAAAATATTATACATGCTTATTCCCGACCGCAGCGTAATGCAATCTCTCTTGTATTGAACTTCTCCGCCGTGTTCAACGCAGAAACGTTCAGACGCGTTTATTTTCCGTTGAAGTTCCGTCGAACGCATTAGGACTGTGCTGAAAAGTATCGTAGGGTATGAAAAGTTGATCGGATGATAGAGAAAGTGAGAGTGAAGAGAACAAATCGCTTGGTCCGAGTGACGCACAGTGGGGTGTTTGACCCGAAAGACTGGAAAAAACTATTTTAGCGTTATTAACGGTCTCAAGGTCATAATATAATAGGTCGTTGGATTCGTCTTAACGTCAGCTATAATATTAAAAAATCAAAAATGCATTTTACCTTTCAAAAAATCAAAGTGACATTCATTTTTTATAAAAAAAAACAATTGTTTTTAAGCTTTTATATATTGGACTTTGTAAACGTCTGAATACTGTTTCTTTTTTGTACGAAACATTTTTTCCTCAGATTATCGAGAACCCATGAAAAATCGCGTCAATAGTGGAATAGTTGAACCAAAAAGCTAGAAAGAATTAGTTTTGCACGTAAATTATATTGACATGAAATATGATATTATTTTATTCAAAATAGGAGGATTACGGAACTATTTAGTGCGTGGTATATATTTTAGGCAGATGTTTAATTTATTACCATTAATTTTAACTCGGAAAATACATAAAAACGCTTAATACAAAAATGGCTGAAAAACTTAAGATCGGACAGAATCGGAACCAAATTTTATTGGCTTATAATCACAGATCTTTACTGAATCTAATGGGACCAGAATGAACACGGAATTCAACGGAATACTATAACAAAATCGTTCATGAAATCTTATACTGGTGCGAAAAATTACTGAACTATTCATCATCTAGAATTATTAATACTAAATAAATAAATGTGATAAAACTATAAAAATTGTATGGAAGAGTAGTTCATGCTTTCTTAAAATGTATACAAAATGCAAAAAGTTACTTAATTTTTTTGAAATATGTAAAATCCACTACTAAATGCCCGGTGTATTACCTATGCTTGAACGGACAACACATGTCGTACAATCTTTCGACTTTCGATCAAGATTACTAATTTATGAGTGCACGAATGATTAAAATCAATTTCGTACATTGTTCTAGACATATTTAACAACCCCAGACAGTAAAAAGTTTGCGGATTACGTAAACTTTTGAAATTGACTTTTTTCCAGCCTTTCGGGTTGAATACCCCACTATGTGACGGCGCAAGAATTTTGAGGCGTAGAAATTTCTGGAATTTTTTGAAGTCCAGAATTTGATTGCGCAGAAATTTTCAAAGCCCAGAATTTAAACACGTAGAAATGTCTCGGTGCGGGAATTTATAAAATCTCAGAATTTCAACGCGTAGAAATTTCTGGATTTCTGAATTTTTAAATCTCGAAATTTCAATGTGCTGAAATTTTAAAGTGCAGAATTCGACCCCGTCAAAATTCGCTGGCATAACATTAGCTTTCAACGTTATTTTCGTTAGTTCAAATGACAAAAACAAATTACATTTTGTTACTATCTCGTTTATATATACTTATCTAATAATTATTTTATTTTAATCTACTTATTTCATTTAATTTTCGAAAAGCATAGGGCGAGTGTTTTAATATTGCTAAAAATTATGTGATAATAATATTGTGAAAATTTGTGAAATGTCTATAAGAATGAGAATTTAAATAAAACATTTAAACTGATTTATTTTTATATAAGTAAATTCAATATATTTAGTCCTCGTATAGAACCTTTCGTTTTCTATGGTATACTTAAATGTTATGTTCCTGTAACCTTTCCACTCGTAAGGGTTGATAATCAATATCTAAGCATTTAATATCAAAAGAGCCATCCGGAAGACAAACACCAACGCTAGACAATGTCTTCTTCTACAGCAGGGGTTCCCAAAGTGCGGCCCGTGATCTTGAATTTATAGAGATAATTCACATTTTTACAAAATAAAATATATTATCTTTACGATATTATAATGAACATTTTTCGGGTAAAAAAATAATACATTTTGTACGTAGTATATCTGTATACAGTACTGTCCAAACTTTCTCAATCTTCAGTACCTATAAATCTAAATTGAGATCAAATTTATCTGATAAACATTTCTAAGCTGCATTAAGAACATATTCAACCGACTTACATTTAGAAACAAAGCAATTAAACATTATTACAAGAAAACAATAACTGTACAATTTCCAGACTATAGATTGATAAATTAATTATTTCTTTGAAAACATTTACTTCTTTCTGCTTAATTATTTTTCAAATGTCTTTATAAACAGTTTTCGTAAACAAAGAACAATTACCTTATAAAATTAGAAAAATCTTTCCCTGGTATCTAACTTTCCATCGATTAGACAACACTTTTTTTTGACTCGTCAAATGTTTTCCAATTTACAACAAATTAGCCTCACCTAGGTAACACTTTGGGAACCCCTTTTCCACGGTGTCTTGCGCTAGAGTTAGCGTCAAAAGCGTTAACCGTTTTCCGCCAGGGTCGTGTTACACGCTCTTTTGTCATATGATACACGCGATCCTGTAGAGTAGTGTTGCATCCAGTTTACGCGCGAAAAAGAGCCGGCGTCGCGAAACAATGCGAGGACAGACGACACCTGTTTCGGAGTCGCGTAACTCGTTTTGGAAAAATGACAACACCTTTAACTCGTTTTTTAAACGCCGACGTTAAGCCGTGTGTTTTTGCGAATGAGAGTCATTAACTCGGTTGAAATGACTTTTTGAAATTTATAGGTGACTTTCGACGACGCGACTGAGTTCTCTTTGTTTATGTGCATTTGTTTAATTTAATGTCGGACTGATGTGAAACTTTGGTGAAACGAGAAAGGTTTTTGTAAATTTAACGTAGTTTTGTTGACAATTGTGATTACACAACTTTTTATGAAATAATACGATTTCATATTAAATATATGATTATTTATATAGTTATGTATAAGTACATAATATTAGGAATTATTTAAATTATTTTAAATATAAATATTTTAATAAATAAAAATATATATTTATTCTAATATACTTATTTATATACTTCTGTCACGTTATTATCATTTATTTAAATTCTATGGCAAACTCCCTGCTCGTCGAGTATACTCATAGTCACTTACTGTCGTTAAATACTTATTTTAAGCTTTTATATTTACCCAGGATAAAGTTTAAAAATTTGTAAAATTTCTATATATCCAAAAACTACATTTTCATATTAAAAATACGATTTTTACGGTTAGAGACTTCTGTTCCGTTATTACCATGTATTTCAATTTTATAATCAATGCTTTACTTTAGTCGAGTAGTTAGGTTTACTATTTTTGTCTACCCAGCATAAAATTTTGATTTACCCAAAAACTACATTTTCATATTAATTAAAAATACGATTTTTACGGTTAGAGACTTCTGTTCCGTTATTACCATGTATTTCAATTTTATAATCAATGCTTTACTTTAGTCGAGTAGTTATTTTTACTATTTTTATCTATCCAGCATAAAATTTTGATTTGCCCAAAATATTACAGTTTTATACTAAAAATATACTTCTGTCACTTTATTATCATTTATTTAAACTCTACAACGAACGCTCAGCTCGTCGAATATTTTCACAGCGACTCAATCTCTCAAAATGCAATACCTAAAGCACTTGCAGCGTTAACATATTTAAATCTCTCGTCAAACGCACCAGCAGTTACCACGCAAAGTCTATTTTCCAACGACACAATAATCCCCGTCGTATTTTTAATTTCTAATTCCATCTCGCCTTGACGAACTCGGCAAACAAACTCTGTCCATAACGAGCTATGTACAGGGTGTAACAAAAATTCCGGGACACTTTAGGTTTATGGATAGAACGCATAAAAATACCACCCCCTATCGAGATACAACCCCTTTTGTAAAAAATTTAAAAAATCATATCTCCGAAATGGTACGTCGTAGAAGACCCGTTTTGATTACAATTTAACCGGAGAAGATCAAAGATAATAGAAAAAATATAATTGCTGCGATTATTGCTGTTAAATATCATTTATTCTTGTTTTAATCCAAACAACGTCGATTACCTATATCGTATCAGGTTTGTAACAATTTGGGAAAAATTGAGGGCATTCACTAAATCTTCCTTTGCGTAGATAGTGATATTTTTTTCGTAAACTTTAGTCTCCTCCGGTTATATTGCAATCAAAATAGGTCCTCTACGACTTACCATTTCGGAGATATGATTTTTTATAACGTTTAGACTTTATTTGAAAATAATTTTCTTAATTGAAATTTCATATATTCAACATATTCAGACACTTTGTTCGTCAATTTGAAGGAATTTGACGTAACAAAAAGAAAGCAATTCACTCTTTCGCTTCGTAACTCGTTAGTGTTAAATGAAATAATGTTTACGCTGACAGATTTTCGGTATACACAGGTAAACAATAATATTCTTCAAATGAAAATAGGAGACAGAATATTAATTTCGTAAATAGTCAATCAAAATCGGTCCTCTACGACTTACCATTTCGGAGATACAATTTTTTAAAAATTCTTTACAAAAGGGGTTGTATCTCGATAGGGCATGGGTTGCGCCCACAACTTATAAGACTTTTTTTTCTTATTTTTATGCGTTCTATCCATAAACATAAAGTGTCCCAGAATTTTTGTTACACCCTGTATACATGCACACACACAAACATACCTTCATCCTGACGTAATTGCCTCGCGAATCCCGGTGTCCGCGGGTCCAGCAATGCTGCGGTTTCCGTCGGAAGGAAAATCATCGTCGCACGTAACGAACGTCGGAGTTTCATTTCAGAGTCATGAGAAGACACGTAGAAAGGCAGTACAATAGCATTCTACAATACACACAAAGACACACTTCTCCATCTTTGGCTTCCATGGGTTGCGCAACAACATCAGCAAGCTTATAATTGAACCCGAGCTCGATGCTTCAATGGGAATGTGAGAATTCACCGACGTTTTTTTTAATTAGTCGCGCAATTGTCGAAACCAGTCTCGCACGCCGGTTGTTATCTCACCTTTTCATTTAGAAAATTTAATTCACCCCGAGACACCTCGGGTTTTACTTTCTTACGTAACCGGACACGCGAGAGGGGAAACAATTAGAAGTGAAAAAAATAATGCGTAATTGCGTGTAATCGCCGGTGTAATTCGAAAATTAGCTGGGTTTTTTTTTGCGAGTCGACGGGGAAATGTTTCCGCTTTTAATTATTATCGTCCGTTCGATCGCGTTCGTAATTAACCTGTCGCTGCTGTTATCTCGGAAATTTCGACCGTTCTACGATCAGAGATCCAGTAGTTAGTGTCGGTATAAACAACGATCGTTGCTTTCATTGCTATAGTGATACTCGATATCGATCGCGGAGAAAGTTCCGGCTATCATAGGATTTGATTTGATTTTTTTTTGTTGGTTTTTTTCTTTCGTTGCTCGTCAATGATAACGGTCACCGCGGGTGCTGAACTTTTCTCACGGCGTTTTTCGAGTTCAAAACCGCCGCACCGTGGATCATAGGTTATCGATCCGCGAGCGGAGAAAGTGGTTATCAGTGATAACAAGTGTTTAATGGAAAGCGTGCGAGGAACGGTTTCCGAAGTCGAGGAATATCGGGAAGTTTCGATGGAGTTATTCCGCCCTTTTAACGGTCGCGGTATGAATTCGTGGGAGAAATTGGAAAAATGGGAGTCATTTCAGAGTTTAGAAGTATTCTAGATTTAAAAATGAGGTTTTTGCGTTTTTATTGAAAGATTCTGTACGAAATATTTTGGTGAATATAGAAGTAATGGAAGAAAAATGTGAATTACAATTAGGAATGAAGAAATGTTTGATTGGCTTTAAAC
This sequence comes from Mimumesa dahlbomi, assembly GCA_917499265.3. NCBI lineage: Eukaryota > Metazoa > Arthropoda > Insecta > Hymenoptera > Crabronidae > Mimumesa > Mimumesa dahlbomi. The sequence continues at coordinate 5,850,575 of OU824120.1, read as the reverse complement.
AACGATTTTTGTTTTGAAACATTTGTATAAAATGGATTCTTTTTATGTTTTAATAGATTCAATAGTTTTTTAAATGAAAAAAAAACTACCCTTAATTAACGCACTATAGATGATAAATTTAAACAAATTTATTTCATATAATCATTCACAATAACAGTGTATTCAATAATCATATACTCGTATTACATAATTAATTAAAAATATATATCAATCGTCTACTATTTTCACCGAATCGAGATTCTATTTTTAATGGCAAACAAAATAACTTTTAATTAATATTAGTAAACAAAATCATACTTTTCTTAGTTTAATCATCAAAATTCGCGTTGAGAGCTACAACCTTGAATGAAAGATTTTGCATAAATATTTAAAAACACTTAAAAAACAATTTTACCGGTTCCATTATTACCACCAACAACAAAGGTACACGATACAACCTTACTCTCACATCAAGGTCGCGAAAATTATTGCAAATTAGAGACGTACCATAGTCTTGTGACACGAATTATTATTATTATAATTATACGACGTACATTTCCAATTTTCCAGCATTTCCCGCCATTTCCCCGATTCCACCGAAAGTTTACCCTATTCGCGAGATCTCATCGCGATGCTTTCACCGTAGAAAGTATCGAAATTGTCTACTTACCGCTTTTATACGAATAGACAAATACATATATACGCATTGTAAACAAAAAATATATATACGTACAAATTGTAATTATACCCTGTTATTGATATCAATACCGATTAACGTTCGACGCGTTAATGAAACCATTCCACGGTGAAAGGCAGAGTGACGTTTAAAACGCCGTCGAAAAATGCTTAATGACGTTAAATAATTCAGGCTATTTACTCGGTAACAACTAAATTCAATACCCGTGAAAGTCACGGAAATTGAATTACAAACATCGCCGGGGAATTCGAGTAATAAAATAATCCGATTTTAATCCGTCACACATTCGCTGGGATCACCACGAATTTACATATATTTATTTCTAATATATGATCGTTATATAGCCAGTTAAGGTCTGTATTGTTAATATTATTTATTTCTAAATCCAAAAAATCCTGAACACATGAAAGATTGGATTCGCGATTCCATGTTCAATATATGTAATTAAAAATTGATTAAAGTATTCTCATAAAATACCGTATTTTTCCGACGATAAGACATAATACTTCAGATTTATAAGATGATTTTTAGAAAAAGATATTTTAATATTACTTTCAGATCAAAATGTTTATTTATTGTTAACATAACTCGTACTAGCAATATTCAGTTCATCTTCACTCTCATTTGTCAGTTAATGCCACCGTTCATATTATTTTCATTTGAACTATTATTATCACTCCTTAATTTTGAAATATTTAGTTTTTAATTTTTTAAATATTTTAATGTTACCTTCGGACCATAAGACGTACCCAAAATTTGAGTCCATTTTTCTCCGTAAAAAAGTGCGTCCTATAATTTATTTTATTAATCTTCAGATTTCCTTCATTAAAAATTTTATATTTTTTAGATGAAATATGAATCCCTGTTTTACTTACAATTAAAGCTATTAAAAATGTTTAAGAATTCGAAAATTTAAATACACGACAAAAATTTTCTTGATAAAAATTTCACAGAAATCAAAATGACCTTTTGACAAACGTAGTTTTAACCAACACTTCCGTCATTTTTCTCGTTTTCTTTCGCCTCCACGGAATTCATATGGATAATCGTTATTTAATACTCCCGGGTAATGTCGCTCGTAAAAAAATAAAGAACGGACAGCGGTGAACAAAAGTGATCCGTCGAAATAGCGAGCGTTTCTCCAGCTGGATTGTGACGGGTCGAAACTGGCCAAACCGGAACTCCAGTTGGCTGTTATATTATTGAAATCAGAGAGAGAGTCCCGTTCTGAAAAATAGTCACCTTGGATTCTTCTGTGCGGTGTATATCACCTTCGGCACGTGGTCCACTAACTTTCCAACTTCGCGTCCCCCCGGTGCACTCTGGAATAGTAATTAGAATGGACAAGAAGCCGGCTTTCAAAGCAGGAACCTGCGACTTCTTTTTCTTCGATCTAGCTCTCACCGAGGGCGTCAATTCATCAGCCCGTGTAACGGCGTTATCGATTAAACATCGATCAGACGTTTCCAGCCCCGGCGTTGGTAATTTGAATTTAATTGTTGACACTACACGATATTCCGGCAGTTTTTCGCGAAAGCGAGTTCGATCGAACTGCAACGGCGGACGTGTTTCTTTCTGATGGAAATATTGAAACGTGGAGTTTTAACGCGTAGAAATATTTGAAACGTTGAATATCAATGCGTAGAAATTTCCAAAGCGTTGAATTTCAACGCGTAGAAATATTGAAACGTGGAATTTTAACGCGTAGAAATATTAAAACGTGGAATTTTAACGCGTAGAAATATTTGAAACGTTGAATATCAATGCGTTGAAATTTTCAAAACGTTGAATTTCAACGCGTGGAAATATTGAAACGTGGAATTTTAACGCGTAGAAATATTTGAAACGTGGAATTTCAACGCGTAGAAATATTAAAACGTGGAATTTTGACGCGTAGAAATATTTGAAACGTTGAATATCAATGCGTTGAAATTTTCAAAACGTTGAATTTCAACGCGTAGAAATATTTGAAACGTTGAATATCAATGCGTTGAAATTTTCAAAACGTTGAATTTCAACGCGTGGAAATATTGAAACGTGGAATTTCAACGCGTAGAAATGTGACGTGTTTCTTTCTGATGGAAATAATTATCGCGGTTTGATTTTCTTTTAATACTGACGAATTTGAAAAATGATAGAAAATTTGTATGTAGTTGGAGGAAGTTCGGAAATACACCTGAGATTATTTTTATGGACAATTTTATTTTTTCACTGGTTATTTAACACGTTTTCATTTTAATTATGCGATTTCTTTTTGTGTGTTTGATTTTTATTTTTTGTCTGAAGTTTTGGTAAATTTAGTATACTGTTTAAAAGTTATTGTGTCTATTATTACCCGTATCAAATTTATTATCGCACGCGTTGAGTTGTAAAAAATGTAATTTCTATTCGCTAGAAATAAAATGGAAACATCAATTTGTATTCTGTACTTTGTTCTACTGAATAGGAATTCTATTTTTTATAATGAATAAGTGTCTTTTAGATAGTAATGAAAAATCATTTTATTTTTCATTTTATTTAACGAAAATCTCGTTGAAAACTATACAAAATAATTTCACCGACCGTCGTAGGTTCCATTTCAGCGAATTACCTATTAAAATAATTATTTTATATTTAAAATATTTTTTCTACCGATTACGTTAACTTAACACAAATTCTATACTCTGTTACAAATCAATTGTTTCTCGAATTTTGTCCACGATTCATTTAACACGCTTTGGTAACAGTCTTGCGACTTATTAATCCGTTTTATCAGCAAAATCTATTTTTTACAATTGTCCTTAACAAATCTCCCTTTCTTTTACGTACTTACCAAATACAACATTATCGAATACCATTTTATATTCTAAATCACTTTCTCCACTCTTCTCTTTAGTTTCACACATCTTCAATACCGGCTTACCAATGAATTGATTCGCAATTTTCTCCCCCAATTCCTCATCCACCGTGCGAAAAGAATCCCATGTCTGCGTACGATGAAAAAAACCTAAAAATCTTTAATTCGAATCCCCTGCATTCTCCTCCGAATGCAGCGTGTCGTAAATAAGAATAAATCGCTGTAAATTATCCGTTAGCTCGACACATACTAACGCTGCAACACAAACAGGGTGTAACAAAAATTCTGGGACACTTTAGGTGTATGGATAGAATGCATAAAAATAAACAAAAAGTTTTATAAGTTGTGGGTGCAACCCACCCCCTATCGAGATACAACCCCTTTTGTAAAAATTTAAAAAAAAATCATTTCTCCCAAATGGTATGTCGTAGAGGACCGATTTTGATTGCAATATAACCGGAAGAGACTAAAGATTACGAAAAAAATATCACTATCTCCGCAAAGGAAGATTTAGTGAATGTCCTCAATTTTTCCCAAATTGTTACAAACCTGCTACGATATAGTTAATCGACGTTGTTTGGATTAAACAAGAATAAATGCTATTTAACAGCAATAATCGGAGCAATTATATTTTTTTCTATTATCTTTGATCTTCTACGGTTATATTGCAATCAAAATGGGATTTCCACGACGTACCATTTCGGAGATATGATTTTTTAAAAATTTTTTACAAAAAGATCTCGATAGGGGGTGGGTTGCGCCCACAACTTATAAGACTTTTTTTTCTTATTTCTATGCGTTCTATCCATAAACCTAAAGTGTCCCAGAATTTTTGTTACACCCTGTATATCATTTCGTTAAACTGCACAGTATCCGTCGTAACATTCGCGAAATGCAGACGAACCTCTCGCAGCTCTTTCCGCGAAGACTTACGACTGTTTGTTCCAGCGTTGAATTACAATGTAAGCCGTTCGGTGAAGTCGTACCTGTGATTTATCACGACGAATCGATTTGATTTACCTGCAATTGTGTCCCAGCGCCGTGAAACCTGCGGTAATCACCCGCGATCATTGGATCATTGGATCATTAGATCGGAGGGGTCGGGCAATCCGTTAGAATACTTTGCTGTTCGATTGTTGCCATTTTTTTTAATTTTTTTTTTCATTCTCGAATTTATAGAATTGTTCTCAGAATAATTGCGTTGATTCGCGATTAAAGGGCGATAGATCAGCGGACTAGGAAGCCGGCGAAATAATTTACGGCTCGCGCAGAGAGCCACCTAATTCTATTCACACTCCGTCCTGTAATTTATGGCCAATTATGTTCTTGTGTAATATTATTCGACGACGCTTCCCCGTTGGACTTCCCTATTGACATTCCCGTTCGGGCGCGGATAAAAAAGAAATAAGAGGACAGAAAAAAACCGGTCGCGACGTAGATGAACGTGGTGCAGAAGAAGCGTTTTCACTTTCTCGTGATTAACGTCCGGCATCGAGGAAATACGTTGCCCGACGATACAGGGGGGATTGGTCGTCGCGATTTATCATCACAATTCCATGTATTCGTAGGAGGTTTCTCTCGATTCGATTGCAGCGATTTTACGAAAGTAACGCCGAGGTGTAGTGGGTGAATAAAAAATGGCAGGTCAAACGGGTGCTGGAAACTGTTGAATTAATTTACTGCGAGTGGCCAAATCGTTGGAATGCAGAATTTTAACGTGTAAACGTTTCTGGGTGAGGGATTTTACGAAACGCAGAACTTCGAAGAGTAGGAATTTTTCAAATTTAGAATTTCAACGTGTAGAAAAGTTCAAAACGTTGATTTTCAACGCGTAGAAATATTGAAACGTGGAATTTTAACGCGTAGAAATATTTGAAACGTTGAATATCAATGCGTAGAAATTTTTAAAACGTTGAATTTCAACGCGTAGAAATATTGAAACGTGGAATATCAACGCGTAGAAATATTAAAACGTGGAATTTTAACGCGTAGAAATATTTGAAACGTTGAATATCAATGCGTTGAAATTTTCAAAACGTTGAATTTCAACGCGTGGAAATATTGAAACGTGGAATTTCAACGCGTAGAAATATTAAAACGTGGAATTTCAACGCGTAGAAATTTTCAAAACGTTGAATTTCAACGCGTAGAAATATTGAAACGTGGAATTTCAACGCGTAGAAATATTAAAACGTGGAATTTTAACGCGTAGAAATATTTGAAACGTTGAATATCAATGCGTTGAAAATTTCAAAACGTTGAATTTCAACGCGTAGAAATATTGAAACGTGGAATTTTAACGCGTAGAAATATTTTAAATGTTGAATATCAATGCGTAGAAATTTTCAAAACGTTGAATTTCAACGCGTAGAAATATTAAAACGTGGAATTTTAACGCGTAGAAATATTTGAAACGTTGAATATCAATGCGTTGAAATTTTCGAAACCTTGAATTTCAACACGTGGAAATTTTCAAAACCTTCAATTTTAACGCGTAGACATTTTCAAAGTCTTCAATTTCAATGCGCAGGAATTTCTGAGCACCGGAATATTTAAAGCGTCGAATTTCGACGCGTAGAAGTAATCAAAACTTTAAATTTCTACGCGTAGAAATTTTCAAAACCTTGAATTTCAACGCGTAGAAATTTTCAAAGCTTTTAATTTAACACCCAGAAATTTCTGACTATTGCAGAATTTCAACGCGCAGAAATTTCTGCGCACCGGAATTTTTAAAAGGCAGAATATGCACTTGCAGAAATTTACAGGTGCCAGCAATTTAAAAACGTAGATTCGAACACGTTGAAATTTTTGGGCATAACGTTAACTTTCCACATCATTTTCGTTAATGCAAATAAAAAAAGTTTTTTATTGCTATCTAGTTTATTTATAATTCTCTAATCATTACGTCATATCGCTCTGCTCATTTTATTTATTCTTGCCGTACTCAACTGACTACTACCTGCACTCAATTGTAAAAAATAGAATTTTTTATTTAAAAACCGGTCATTGAACGGTTCGCTAGAAATAGATATTCATAAATTATCGTTACCTTTAATGTTAAAAAATAAAACACAGGTTTCTGACGAAATAAAAAATACCGAAAATTTGCATCTGTTAAATTACAATAAATAACATTAATTTGATAAAACTCAGGAACTTAATATGTAACAGAAATTCATGCTGTATTATCATTAAAAAAATTATTTAATTTTTTATACAAGACCAACTCATTGTTATACACTTTTATTTATAACAAACTATAATACTGAATAAATATAAGTTACGTACGTTGCACGGGTACTTTGGATGACGTTGCAGGTATTAAATCTGATAGCTCATAAATGCTAATTTAATTTATTGTAATTTAATATAATCATCCGATTATATTTGTGTTTTATATGTACTTGTATTTTATAAATAACCCGCCAATTTTTATTCTTTTACACATTATTCACCCTGTTTTTGTTGTTTCTCGTGATTGTACGACCTTTTTGTCATTCTCTATATTTAAATAAATCCTTGTGCGAAGTATTCATCTGCAATTGCATAAAATGGCGGTTTTTGCAACTGCCACGACCGTGATCTCGCGTTTTTCACGCTCGCACACATTGGCAGTCAAGGTTTTCGTACGAATGTTTAAAATAATATTGAATTTCCTGAAGCAAACTTTTTCATTTCGTTAATAATGTGTCCGGTTTAAAAATAATGGTGAATATAAACGCTGATTGAGTTTGATTGAAAATAATACGATATACAAGTTGTTTTAAGTATCCAGACAGCGGTCATTAAAAAAAAAGTTTTTTCCGGACTTGTCTCAAAAATAAAACTAGACGTATCAATTTTTATTTCATTACTAACCGTGCGAATCATGTATCTTTAAAAAAAATAAATGACCATCATTCCAAAAACAAATGAATCTCGATTTATAAATATTAATGTTATATTCTTTTAGATTCAACATTTGTTAATTAATTTACAATTAATTGAAATGTCTAATTCTCCAAAAGCACTGTCCAAAATGAACGCACTCCTAAATATAACAAAATAAAAGGAAAATCTGTAATTCTCGCATATCATAATATTTATCAATGATTATTCAACAAAAGTTTCTAAATCGCGATCGACATGGATCCATTTCGCCACGGGTTATTAAAGTCGCTGATAAACAGGAAGCGCAAAAACGTACATACGAGGTGATCGAAAAACGTTTCACTTTCCCGCGGGCCGTGTTTAGTATATTTTTTTTTGCTCATCTGCCCGCGGGGGAAATAACATTCCGGCAGTTTCAATTTCACCGTCGGCGACGTTAGTTTCCGCCGGATGTACAAGGCCATTGTTTTTGCCGAAGTAAACGCGTATTTTATTTCGCGCGTATCGCTCCCCTCCCCCGCTCGTTTACTTTCCGTCGCGAACACCGCCGACGACCTCTGATTCGATCGCCGCGAATGATTTTATCGCGTCGTAATACCACCTTTCGTTTCGTTCGATGATACGCACCTGGCGGAACATTGCGAGGCCTTTTCGCACGTGCGACGGGACGGCGTAACAGTTGATTTAAAGTCCGGCGGAATTTTAAACGGAAGATGAATCAGGTGTTCGGAGCTTCTTTTATTCCGCGTGATATTATACTGGGTTTTTTTAGGGGAATCTGAAGGAAGGGGAATGTTAATTGAAGGGCCCTTGGGAAGAATATGATAAATTACATTTTGATAATTTTATAGGGAAGTAAATTTAAATTTTGGAATTATTTAATTTATGAACTTATTATATTAAACATGTTTTTATAGTTTGATAGCTTCGTCCAGGGAAGAAAATGATAAATCACATTTTAATAATTTTATAGTAGTGCAAATTTAAATTTTCTAACTATTTAATTTGGAAATTTATTATATTAAACATATTTTTATAGTTTTTAAGTGCCCATTGTTTTGTTTGAGAAATACTTTCATAGTAAAGAATTTGTTTCAATGATAATTTACAAAGGACTGTAAGACTAATAAAATTGACTAGAACTTATTGGACTAACTGATTAAAACTAACTAGACTAGATATTAAATACACATAGTAGCCTAGACCTAAATATTATTGGACTTACTAACTAAAACAGAACTGTCTTGCAAACACTAAGCACACACATACATTAGACTAGAACAAAACACTTTTGCACTCCGAAAATCAATTAAAGTTATCTTAATAAAAAGTTGCCTGAACCACAATAATATTATGAATTACTGTTTCAAAGCAGATGACAATAGAAAAACAGCCTGGATTTAACATAGTTTTCCCCAAGATGTTATTTCTTTTATTCTTAATACCTTGTGACTTATTATACCCTTCTCCATAGTGAATAAAGAGAAAAAACTTTCGTTTTTACATTACAATACTACACCGAAACCCAGAATTTGAAATAAATGGACTTATTATATTTTTCCCCTGGGCCCTTCAATTGAGAAGGGATAGGGAGGTAATGTAATAATTGTAATGTAATGATTGTAACGTAATAATTGTAATGGTATAATTTATTACCTTTATCCCGGGTTTACCTTTTCGGGATTAGGTGGAATTAGCCCTGTACCACATTTTGTTTAGATTTTCGTGTACAGTGTGATATATTTTAACCCACTTTGATTATTTGTTTCTCATTTTGAACAATATTTTATGTTAAATAATTAAAACGAACTTCTTTCCATTTGTTTATATTAAAGAAAGTTCTGTATAACTTGGGTTTTTATTTTCTTTAAAATCGTTTGACTTTAAGAGTTATCTCGTATATTAGTTGTATATATTTTATTATATATATATATATGTATATGTCTATGTTTTATTATGTCTGGTGATACGTTCTGAAATAATTAGATCAAGAATATTTTATATGTCATTTTTATAGCTTGATTTCTCGGATTATTATTTACAATTACGAGAGGTATCAAATTCATAATTAAAAATTTCACGTTGTAAAAATAACGATCATTCACAAATCAATACCATAAACTCTACTTTTCTAACTGTTATTGCCAACGCACTTTTCTGACGTTCAACTAATTCTATTTAAAATAAATTTCTTTAATAATTCCACTTTCCATTAAATGACAAATATTTTCCTCCCTCATTAGCTTAATACTTTAAAATTTAAATTCAATTACAACGTTACATTTAAATTTAGAACTTTTTTAAAGTGTAAATAAATCAAAAAATGAAATTAATTAAATTAATCTAAATCATCGTAACGCAGATAATTAATTTCTTCACTCTGCCTTCAATATTAGATAATAATTAATGAATTCAGCTGACGTCACGCGCCACTTATTCCGTTTTTAGAATTAACCGATGCGACCAAGCCGCCCAACATTTTATGACGACGTGTCATCAGCTGACAGAATTAACGAGTCAATACGTTTGTATTCGTCCGGTGTCATAAACATGCAAACACCTTCGCACGCGGGAAATCGAGGATTTCCGTCTGTACGGTTTACGGGGCGTTTACAAGGTTAATTTGGTAAATTCCAACGCGGATTTTCCGCGTGGAGACAATGCACCAGGTGGCCCGGAACCGCCCAGGTAGACGTCCCGTAAATAATTACCTCGTGTTTGCCGGTTTTCTTTTCTTTCGCCGACAGATGTTTTCGTTCCGTGATTTGCATACCCGGAGCTCCTCGGATTTAAATAATCTACTTTGCGTACGTACGTCCGAATTCTACGCCGGTGTTCCCCTTGACCCTGGCTTCGAATTCCATCGCCGCGGTGCTCGGCGATTTCTCGGGTCAGCAGAAATAAAAAAAAAATATGTATCCACGCGAAGCAGTTTACGTAACGCTTTGGTAATCGCATCAATTACGGAGCATTAAATACCGACACTTAACCCGTGATATGTTCATCCGCTTATCTCCATCAGGACGATTAAGTATGATTTTTTGGAAAAAATTGTCCGGCTACTTACGTGTTTAACGCTTTCACGTTTGCGCGGTTCTAAAGAATTTTTTTTTGGCGGTGAAACTTTTTGAGAAGGCGATGGTTTAAGTGTGTAAATATAATTTCGTATATATTGCATTTAATAATTTAATTACATATTAATTACACAGAATAATATAATTATATGCAAGTGAAATTGCAAAAGTGGAAATTCTTAGGACTTTTCAACAAATTATTTTTAATCGTCGATACTATAATTTAAACATTTATTTTAGTGAAAGAGTAAATAATACAAAATTAAAATTTGTATTTAAAGCTGTCATTTTCACAATTTAAAAATTTCTTGCTGTTTTATTTGGTGTACGAATAAATACACCTTAATTAATTTTTATAGAACACAAAATTTTATACGTGCACAGCAATTTTTTATAAATCTTTAGAGTTTGAATGTTCTTATTCTTTACATAATAATTAAATTTCATGGAGTATAGTTGACTTTCATTCGTCCACGTATGTGTTAGTAGTGTGTTAATGAATTTATTTCCACATAAGTTGAGCAGCACCGTTTTATGTTAATTAATGCCAAATACTAAATTCCCCTGGGAATCTTTTCACACTTTTTTCAACATATGTTACTAACTTTCATACAGTTTGTTTAACATACTTTGACTACAGTCTTGCGATTCGTTTCACACGCTTTATTTGCTAAGCAAATTTTCATGATTTTTTAAATAAAATATTATCGAATACAGTCCTATGTTTCCAATTACCGTTTCTATTGTTGCAAGTTTGATACCTTACTACGAATCAATTACTTACATTGTAATGCTTTTTACAAGATATATGTACATCCACAATAAAAAATAATTAGTCCCAAAAGTAATATGAAACTGCAGCAAAAAATTCTGGCCCCACAAACAAGGTACACAATGCGAACACCAGCGAATCATAAAAAAAGGTTGATTTATTTCATCAATAAAAAAAATAAAACAATTAAAACGATTCACCCATGAATCACAACAAATTAATTACTATCCCTCTCTAATTAATACCACGTTCAAACATGTGCTCCGTACTTCGGCTGGTAGTGATTTTTAAATTTTGGTTATAGTTTTGCGATTTTTTCGCACGGTTTATATACCGGACAACTTTTCGTGATTTTTCAAATAAAATTGCCGTTTCTATTGTTGCAAGCTTGATTCTTTACTACAAATCAATTACCACTAGATTTGCGGACCGAGCCAATTTGACTCATTCAAAATTTGATTACTATAGATGTATATGAAACTTTAATATTATTTTCGAAATACATACGTTGGTTTTTAGTTAAGTAATGAAACATATGTAAATGTTAATTTACACTTAGTAAATAATATTAGTATATTAGCACTAGAACTACCAACGATTAATTCGGTATATTTAGAAGCAGTGGATAAATATGTTTAAAACAAAGAAATAAAGGGGGATAGTAAATTGATCGATTTAATTATTTGCATTGAGAAACATGGTTATGAAGAATTTTGGAAATCGCAGCGTTATAAATTTCAGCGATTCTTAGAAGAAATTCGGAACAAGTCATTTTGACCCTCTTGGTAGTTCTAGTGTTAGTAAAGTACACTTCAGTAAAAGTAGGTATATAATCACCATCCGTAAGTCTAGTGTTACATCGCAATGCTGTTTACAAAATACATATATCCACAATAAAAAATTCTGATCCTACAAACGAGGTAAGGTGGAGTGGGGTAAATCCGTGCAAGGGGTAAATCCGCAATAGACCGTTATTTATTCAAATATACGTTGGATTGTACTAACTGTAATGTAGAAATCTTTCTTTGGTTAGTATTCAATGATCAACATAGGTGGCGGCCATATATTTTGTGTTCCCCCCGTTTAATTCGTTCTAGAAAATTTGTTGTGTTTTCACGTGCGAAGCAAAGATTGAGTGCGTTAGTTGCATGAACTGGGTTTGTGGCAACTGTAATCAAGGATCAAGAAAAAGACAATATGAATGCGAAAGATGTTTTGATGAAAATTGAATAAAAATTTGAGTTTTTATTTTTATGTTATTTTATTGCCAATAATAATTCCGCTTTTGCCCCAGAATTAAAGAAATAAGATTTAATACTTGTTAAACAGGTAGTTGCGGTTTTGCCCCAGTTCCGGGGCAAGTCCGTCCTAGCAGCAATGTTTTTAATTTATTAAGATATAATAAGTTTTAGATGATTTTTTTTATCCAAATTATTGCAACTTAAAGAATATACCATGCGCTAACTAACTAATACTAAAATTGTTAGGTTTTAGTGGAATAGATAAAAATACATTAGTTTGAAATAAACTTAACAATTTCTGGGTCGGTTTTACCCCACTCCACCTTACATAACGCGAACATTATCGAATCATATCAAAAATCCATTTATTTCCCCCAATAAAATAGAAAACCCCTGAATCACAAAAGAAGTAATTACTATCCCCCTCCAATTAATATGTACCACGTTCAAACACGTGCTCCGTACTCGATCATTAAACTACGTCATTGCATTACGCTCGCGGGGCAGTCATTAACTTAGAAAATCTCGATGATTTTCGGTCGATGAAAGCGTACCGTTAATCCCCGGGTTAGGCAGGACGAATTCGATTGGACGTCAGCGGTCCCTGTAGCCGTCTCTTTGTGAGCAACGCGGCAACGAGGAATTATATGCCCGGTAACGGTACAAAGTGCAGCGCATGGTGCATTTACGATAACCGAGCGGGGCCCCTGGTGCAGCGACTTCGTAGATGCCTATCCAGGTAGAGATACAGCCGGGACTTTGTGACCTGGAACGGAACGACGGTCCCGTGCATAGGTATACGAGTACGTACACGGATCTATGTGTACGCGTGCCTAGGTATACATGTATGTATGTGCATACATATACAGGGTGTCCCATTTTAATCTTTCCACTTGATTATCTCGAAAAATATTAATTATTCGAAAAAAATTTTTATATGAAAGATACTCTATTTGAAGGGGGACATTCAATGGTGGACACTGCTTTTTCTTAGGTGGAGGCGCCTCCGAGATATGAAGGTGACCTTTGTTTTTTTAAATGGAACTATAGTATTTTTTTACGCTAGACACATAGCCTGAGTCAAGACAAATCCATTGACCTATAATATGTTGACCTTGAAACGTCATTGAAGGTCATTTTCAGTCACTTTAAATTTTTGAACATTACACTTCCAGATGATGTTTCTCATCTTCTAAATTCAAAAGGACGACCTTGGGCTTTAAGGCACTTGTTGATTCTGTCCCTAAATGACCTTGCCGAGCCCGAATCTCACAATTTCTGATCACTGTGCTACTTGGGTGCCGCCGATTCGGAAATCTTTCCCGATACATTCGGGCAGCTGCCCTATAATATCGTTGACATTCTCCCAAAATTAAAATCATGTCAACAATTTCATTAGGCGTGTAATCAGTCATCGTAAAATTGATCACTATCATAATTCAGAACGCTTGTAATATCTACCTACTCACAGCTTCGAAACAACTACAGTTTAATGCCCTAGAAGGTTCTGCTAACAGATATTCCGTGTTTATAAACATGAATGTCAATAGTAGTAGTACTCGACATCGTTCTGCTGATAGATATTCTGTGTTTGTAAACATTAATATCAATAGCATTAATGTCCAAGGACGTCCTCTTGAATTTAAAAGATGAGAAATATCTTCTGATCGTGTAATGTTAAAAAATTTCAAGTGACTGAAAATGACCTTCAATGACGTTTCAAGGTCAACATATTATAGGTCAATAGATTTGTCTTGAATCAGGCTATGTGTCTAGCGTAAAAAAATACTATAGTTCCATTTAAAAAAACATAGGTCACCTTCATATCTCGGAGGCGCCTCCACCTAAGAAAAAACAGTGTCCACCATTGAATGTCCCCCTTCAAATAGTGTATCTTTCATATAAAAATTTTTTTCGAATAATTAATATTTTTCGAGATAATCAAGTGGAAAGATTAAAATGGGACACCCTGTATTTCGGTACACCGACGTCCACAAGTTATGGCACCGGGGAGTCGACGGTAGGGTGATGGAATGTTAACGAGAGATTTTATTTGCTATTAAAATAATACATTTATTCGATCGCTAAAAATGATAAATGTTGAACTTTTGGTCGAAGGAATTTAATAACAGAAATTAAAAACATGTTGGCCGAAGTGAAAAGTTGAATATTTATCATTTTTCGCGATCGATAAATTTATTAGTTTAATATTAAATGTGGCTGTAAACGAAGGTAATCGCAATAATCATTTTTTCAACCATATTTAAACAGGGTCTGGGTCACATGTCGTAGATATTATGAAAAAATATTCGAAACAAAATTGGCCGAAGTAAAAAGTTCAAAATTTATCATTTTTAGCGATCGATAAATTTATTAGTTTAATATTAAATGCGGCCGTAAACGAAGGTAATCGCAATAATCGTTTTTTCAACCACATTTAAACAGAGTATGGGTCACATGTCGTAGATATTATGAAAAAATATTCGAAACAAAAATTGGCCGAAGTAAAAAGTTCAAAATTTATCATTTTTAGCGATCGATAAATTTATTAGTTTAATATTAAATGTGGCTGTAAACGAAGGTAATCGCAATAATCATTTTTTCAACCATAGTTAAACAGGGTTTGGGTCACATGTCGTAGATATTATGAAAAAATATTCGAAACAAAATTGGCCGAAGTAAAAAGTTGAATATTTATCATTTTTCGCGATCGATACATTTATTAGTTTAATATTAAATGTGGCCGTAAACGAAGGTAATCGCAATAATCATTTTTTCAACCATATTTAAACAGAGTATGGGTCACATATCGTAGATATTTTGAAAAAAATATTCGAAAAAAAATTGGCCGAAGTAAAAAGTTCAACATTTAAGATTTTATTTTCGTTTATTAACCTTTTGACTGGTACAGTATATGTGTGCGTGTGGGAGTATATGAATATGGAGGGTATGGTTAGGTTTTGAGTCTATGAATGTAGAGGGTGTGACGTAGTTTAAAGGACCTTTTTTTAAGATTTTTAATTCGCAATGAGGATGACGAAGGAATTGAAAAGTTAGGTTCCAAAAGACTCTCTATAGATCTACTTTTTTTGTAAAAAAGTTCTATAAAGTTATGTCTGAAATGGTAAGTCGAAGGGGGTTGTTTATTTTTTTTAAAAATAGGACTAAGGTATTAATGGAAAGGAAGTGTTGGTGATTGCTGTTAATTTTTTGCAAGTTGTTGAAGACCTGCTGTGATTTACATATGTATGTAGACAAGAATAAATGCTACTTAACGGCAATAATCGCAGCAATTATATTTTTTTATAAACTGTGATCTTATACGGTTATATTGCAGTTAAAATCGGACTTTTATGACTTAACATTTAGAAGATATATATTTTTTTCAATTCTTTTACAAAAGGGATTGTATGTCAGTAGGGGTTGGTTTTCGGACCTAATTTTTTTCGTTTTTTCTTCATTGTTTGGTGCCTATTATTGATCCACATAAAAGAACTTCGTAATTACGATTGCCCCGGTATACGAAAAAAGTAAATACATACCCTTTACAATTTTTTACTTTTTTTCCAATTGATTCAACATGGAAGTCTAGTTAGAATAGATGAAAAACTGTGTACTTTAAATTTATTTGCAATTATGTCATTCTTTAACCCCTAAAAATGGTATAAAATTTTCGGGTTCCATTTTAATGGTCTTCGAATGTATTGATGATACTTTCCAAAGTATGAACCGAAGTCAAAGGGTTAATAGAGTTTGATGTGTAGTATTTTTATCACAGCTGGTTTGAAGGGGTAGAAATTACGGGGTAAAAAAAGTTTAATGCTGAACAAATTTTCGGATGTTACAAATTTCGGGATAAAAAAAATTTTGGTGACAGGAACGTGAAATCTTAGATATTTTTCGAGTCACAAATTTCGATGCACAGAAATTTCTGAACGTCATAAATTTTATGGGATTGGAATTTGTTGCGGGTAAAGTTTTAAACAATGGAAATTTATTGCGCCAGAAACTTCAAAACGTTGGAATTTTCTGCTTCAGAAATTTTAAAGTGAAGAAGTTCTTGGTGCCACAAATTTGATTCGTTTAAAATTTAAATGCGTTGAAATTTTTTTACACTCTTAATTCCAAAATATTGAAATTTTTTCCTTCTCAAATTTCAAAGCACATTGAAAGTGACTCTTTTTTCAACGCTGCAATATTAAAAATGCAGAAATTTCGTGCTGCCAGAAATTACAAATTACTAATCAATTTTATTCAAATCACAATTACTAACCTAAGTTTACATTGTATAGTAAATCATCTATAATCCGAAGTAGGAAGTGCCCCATGACTTATGGAAAGACGTGTACAATGCATTCTCGAACAAATCGTGCGTTAACCAGGATACAGGAAATTATCCGTTTGATCCTGGGAACCATATTATAGAAATATGTCTTATAAAAACGAATAAAACCAGATCGTTCGAATTTTCCATCCAACTTCTTCTCTCCGTCGATAAAGGCTTCATTAGCACAGAAATGATTACAGCAACACAATGATTAATAACTCGAGCCATTAAAATAACTATCTTCTCCCAGGAATTTAATAACAGAAATAATAAACATGCCTACGATACTAAATAACAATTTCTCTATGAATATTATTAAAATTCACCCTTTAATCCACCTTAACAAAAGCATTTTTCAAGAAATTTCAAAAGTAAAAAATCATATTGTTTTTATGAAATTTATTGTTTTTATTAAAATTTAAAAATTTAAATATAAATATAAATTTCAATAAATTTAAGATCCATTAAAAAAAATAAAAAGTAAAAAGATCAAATTATTATTATTTTTAATTCTTAAAACTCTATTAAAAGATACAATTAAACAAATTCTAATCCACAGAAATAATGTTTAATATTTTTTTTCTTAATGTATTAGACACACCTTTGTGTTCGATGTCCTATTCATTAAAATTACCGAGATGAACATTAATTTACATCTGGCGCAAAGTAGATGAAATTAGGCGGTGCAAAAAACTTCTCGAAAGGCATCCGAAGTGTACGCCCACAATCGGCGTTACTCGAGCGTAACTGGCCCAGATTAAGGGTGCAGGCACTTCGCATTTTTGCCCGTCCGTCGTAATTACGCGTGACGAGCGTCAGAATATTTTCATACGTGAAATTGTTGCGCAATTTACACGGTTTTTCGTTATCCTACGCGAATGGAGACTTCCGTGTGCCGACGTGTAACGAGCGTGGAATGCGTTTAGGGTGGAGCGAACAACGATCCGTGGATGTAATGCTATTTTTTTTTCTTTTTTTTTAACGACAATTACGGATAAGGAGACAATAAGCGCGTATTAGGAATACACAGGGGGTAATGTAAATAGTGGGAGCTTTTTTCAGGGCTGATAGGGCATAGTAAAAGATAAAGAAAAAATAAAAAAAGTGTGGTCCGAAACATGACCTTTTTGTAAGGAAATTTTTTTAAAATTATATCTCTGGAAGGGTAATTTGTAGGGGGACGATTTTGATTGCAATATAACGGGAAAAGATCAAAGTTTATAAAAAAATATCATTACCTACAGAAAGTAAGCCTTGGTGAATGCATTTAATTTTTCTCAGATTGTTAAAGACCTACTGTGATATTTGCAATAATACCAGCTATTCTATTTTTTTATAAACTTTACTTAATCTGTCTCCGTTATATTGCAATAAAAATCGCTCGCCTACGACTTACCATTTCGAAAATATGATTTTTTAAAGGAGTTGTATCTCAATAGAAGGTGGTTTTCGGACCAAACAATTTTGTTTTTTTTTTCAAATTTTGGTGCAAACTATCGACTCTGAGGAAAGGTCGCACTAGTTATGTTACACCCTGTATACCGTAGTCGGAAACTTTCATCGCGTAATTGCGAAATGTGGAAATTGACGAGGGGATTGGTGAGAATATATACATATAGCGTGTATATTTAGAGAATTGTAAGATTTGAATGTAAAAAATGTATTAATTATTACAATTTTAAATCTTTATTTAGAAGTGAGATATAATTCAATTTTTATTGCGTTTAGTTTGTTTAGAAATGAATTTAAAGGGAGGGAGAGAGAGGAATGTAGATATATTATATATTATATATTATATATTATTAGTTCATATATGTATTGTGTATTTATACGTAAAAAATATGCGTGTAATAATAATGTGTTACAAACAAACAATAAGGGAAACAGTACTATCGCTTTTCGAAACTCCACACTTTAGCCTAATGTATATTAGCTGCAATATCAAACAATTTTTTACTTAATTTTACAATTTTCATAAATGTTTCCAATTATTATCATTAGCGGTCGATTATCAGACTCCATTATCTATTCACATTTCATAATTTCCATCATTTCTACTACAGTTTAAACCACCACAATTTAGATAAAACACTCTTATTTAATTAACGATTCATTATAAACACAATTCCCAAGAAAACACGCAAAACACAACGAACAAATTCCGCTTGACTTACTTTCGCGACTTTTACGGGACGCTGAAAATATTAATTACAGATCCCACGGAAATTATGCAACCTATATACATATACATATACATATATACACTACATACCACGGATTCTATAACGACTACTTTGCTCGAAGTTTTATCAGTATTATGTTACGCATATCATTACGCCGTATACGGAACTCTTTATTTTTTTTTATTGCCGGGGAAATCAGCCTAGCGTAATCGAGAGATCTTGTACGGCTAATCAGAATTTAGCCGCATCTCATCGTGTAACGAGAGTACTCGAAGGCAGGCATTAGTGCGGGCTGCACTTCTCGTTGACCGTGCACTTCCGGTGAATTTATATTTCCCGCGAAATCCCCCGGAAAGGTCGCGCGAGCGGTAAATTACGCGTTGATGCACATCCTTGGCTCTTTTTTTCTTTCTCTCTTTATTTTTTTTTAAATTTTTTCTTCGTCTTCTTCTTCTTCTTCTTCTTCTTCTTTTTCTTTATAGTCGCATCAACGTCTAGGGTTATTAGCGACTGTGTTCGAATGTTAGATTTCACCTATTAATTTGATACATGCTAGGAAATTTATTATATTCTTCTTTTTTTCTTTCTCTCTTTATTTTTTTTTTAATTTTTTCTTCTTCTTCTGTTTTCCATTACCACGCAGAAACGTGAAACACACGCGTTGGTTAATGTATACGCCATTCACTCACTGGCACGAAAATATCTCTTACCCGCTCATCCGCAATTCATTCTTGAACGCGGGCCTATAGAAATGCAAATTCCACGCGGCGCGTTTCGTTAATTTACATTCAAGGAATCTTGCGGCAAAATTAGATTCGTGACGTAGTTCATTTTTTTTGTGTTAGCGTGACTCGTTGGGACGGGGGTTAAATAATAAATGTTTTCGTCGATGATGCTTTGATTATTTAGAATTTTGCTGAATGGAAAGATAATTAATTTTGTGAATTAATTGCACATTTTTTTAATTTGATGTGATATCGGTATTTGTTTTTGAAATAAATTAATTGTTCACTTTCTCGCAGCAAGTGTCGTTAATTTAGATTTGAAAATCTTGCGGCAAAATTAGATTCGTGACGTAGCTCATTTTTTTTGTGTTAGCGTGACTCGTTGCTATGGGGGTTAAATAATAAATGTTTTCGTCGATGATGCTTTGTTTATTTAGAATTTTGCTGAATGGAAATATAATTAATTTTGTGAATTAATTGCACATTTTTTTAATTTGTCATATTATCAGTATTTATTTTTGAAATAAATTAATTGTTGACTTTCTCGCACCTGTGACTGGTAGCAAGTTTCGTTAATTTTATTTGGAAATTTTGCGCCAAAATTAGATTCGTGATGTAATTCTTTTTTTTATTATGACTTATGGCATTAGGTATTAAATAAGAAATGTTGCTGGTATTTGCCGGTGATAGTTTCCATTGTCTTTTGTTATGCGAAAATTCCAATGAGATGACCTTTTCTATGCATAATCGACACTGCTGTCTCTATTTACAAATTTGTTTAATGGCTGTCATGTGTAGGAAATAAAATGTCCAAGTTAATTGAATTATCTTTATAAAAGATACCAATCTGTTATTGTCATCTAAGAATAATTTTATTTATTACTGCCGGTACAAAAGTTGCCTTCCATCTGTATTCAAATTTAGAAATAACTAACATATTTACATTTTAACATATTTACATACTGCGATAAATGATTGAATTAAAGAAAAATAACTTTCATTACATTAAAACAAATAAATTTCACTATCTCTATCTAGAACGTATTTTATTTACTATTCCCCATACAAATTATCTTTGACCTGCATTCAAATTTTCATAATAGAACCTAGTTATATCACAAATACTTACCATACATATTACCATCATTTCAACACCGTTCATTGGTCACAGATCAGTGTCAATAAATTTCCTA
Organism: Mimumesa dahlbomi; assembly: GCA_917499265.3. NCBI lineage: Eukaryota > Metazoa > Arthropoda > Insecta > Hymenoptera > Crabronidae > Mimumesa > Mimumesa dahlbomi. The sequence continues at coordinate 5,829,678 of OU824120.1, read as the reverse complement.
AATTTCCCCCCCAAAAAAAAATGAAAAAAAAATCTCCAAAATTATCTTTCCCGGTAGATCGTCCCGTCTCAGCACTATTTACATTATCGCTCCATCTGTTACATTCTCCGTGGATTATCGAAAGAAAATAATGATTGCGTGTAACGAAGCATTAACTGGCGCATACACACACGTGCTAGGCTAAAACACACGTACACTGCGATTCCATTACGCGAACTATCCCGCGCGGCAATTAGTGCATATCTGTCGCTCGTTCCCGCGAGTGTGGGCGTGGGGATTTTTTTCCCTGTACATTTCTAACGAACATACGCACGCAGCGACTGCATAACTCACATTCGCTCGTAGGTGTATTGGTTTTCGCCAGGGGTTCGCAAAATGCGGCCCGAAAAGTGAAATTACCGGTGATATTGAATTTATGAAGGCACTTTACATTAACGCATTCACTGCCAATCTTAAATTATATGAAGTTATTTTCATTACCATTTATAATTTGAGTGGTATTGTTTACCAAAGTTAACAAATACATTTTATTTGTAGTATTTTTTTTTAAGTTTTCTACATTTGTATAATTATGCTTGTGGTCAGAAAAAATGTGCTAATTCAAAACCCCATATGTGATAACATATTGAAAGTAGGACGAGTATACTCGTCTTGGCAGCGAATGGGTTAAGGAAAACAATTAATTGATCAAATGATCAAATGGTCAATTAATTGATTGATAAAACTGATAAAAATTGATAAAACAAACAAATTTTATTTGTAGTATTTTTTCAAGTTTCCTACATTTGTATAATTATGCTTGTGGTCAGAAAAAATGTGCTAATTCAATACCCCATATGTCATAACATATTGAAAGTAGGACGAGTATACTCGTCTTGGCAGCGAATGGGTTAAGGAAAACAATTAATTGATCAAATGGTCAATTAATTGATTGATAAAACAATTAATCGTTTCAAAGGCCAAATAACAATGTTACTTTACATTATTACAAAAAAAATATAAATTATTGTAACAATATAATTAAGTAAATATTGCTCGGTTAAAAATGTACTAAATTTTGGGTATTATGTATCTTATTATTACATGTATAGATTGTATAAACAATATTATTAGAGACTTTCTGAATAATATGTATAAATTAATAAGTCCAAAATGAGACCAAAGTAGCGGATGAATAGTTCTAAGCTGTGTTAAGAATACACTGTATTGTTAAAATCAAAGCATACTGATATTTTTAAAAGAAAGCAATAACTGCACAATGAATTTATTATTTTATTCTTCAATTATTTTCGAAATACCTCAATAAAAAGTTTATAATAAAAACTAAGTACTGTTATATCTTTCCCTCGTGTATATTTTTTTTATCTATCTCAACATATTCAGTCGTCTTTCGTTCTTCACACTTCTAACAGTCGTTCGATTTCTCTACCAGTTTAAACTGTTTAAATAATTATCCGTTTCTCAATGTTGTAAATACGTAAAAATCCCCCTGAAGAGGGTCCAAACCAAGGACCGAAACGTTGGGTTAATTTATAATTTTTGCACTAATTGGTAATTATTAATAATTGTTTGTTAATGGATCGTTTCATAGCCAGGTAAAAGATTTTTCTTCGTTACTGAAATAAAAATAATACGATCAGAAATACAGTTTATATGTAATATCTCAACATATTTATCAATAACATTTTTTTTCCATCGTCAAATATTTTATAATTTATAATTTAGACCACGTGGGTAAAACTTTGGGAACCCCTGGTTTACACGTATGTATCCCCAGTTCCTGGGTGTGTATCTGTTCGTCGTGTGAGTGCGTAGCCTTTATTAAGGTCGTGGTGTGGGTGTGCGATCCATGACAGTGTGTATTTCGCATTCGCACTTTGACATGCCGACTGTCTCTCACGCCTGCTGCGCCCCTCTTTGAGGCACCTTCTCACGTTTTCGATGATGTTCCCGCAGTGTCATAAACGTGTTTGTCTGCAATATTGCTCGAAAGTCCCAAAATACGTGCGATATCATGAATTTCAAAACGCAGAAATTATCGAAACCCGCGAAATTCAAATTGCAGAAATTTTGACCGTCGCAAAATTCAAAACGCAGAAACTTGTGAATGCCACGAATTTTAAAATACAGAAATTTGCGGTGCCATGAATTTTAAAACGCAAAAGTTTTCGATGCCATGAATTTCAAAATACAGAAATTTGCAGTGCCACGAATTTTAAAATGCAAAAGTTTTCGATGCCACGAATTTCAAAACGCAGAAATTATCGAAACCCACGAAATTCAAATTGCAAAAATTTTGGCCGCCACAAAATTCAAAATGCGGAAACTTCCGGATGTCATGAATTTCAAAATGCAGAAATTTTGGCCGCCACAAATTTCAAAACGCAGAAACTTGTGAATGCCACGAATTTGAAAGCGCAAAAATTTGCGGTGCCATTAATTTTAAAATGCAAAATTTTTCGATGCCACGAATTTTAAAATGCAGAATTTTGTTGTGCCATAAATTTCAAAATGCAGAAATTTCCAGAAACCACAAATTTTAAAACGCAGAAATTTTTGCGGCGCCACGAATTTCTAAATGCAGCAATTTCCAGAAGCCACAAAAATCAAAATGTAGAAATTTTCGAAAACCACAAATTTTAAAACGCAAAAATGTGCAGTGCCAAGGCGTAAAAATTTCATTACGTCAAAAATTCCAAACTGCAAATGAATTCATGAATTTTTAAAAATTCGTACTATCACTTTTACATAAACATAACATTCAATGTTACATTTCCCAAACTAATTTTAAAAATAAATATTTATAAACTCACTATATACATTTAATTTACACAATTTCACTTATTTAAACTCTCTCTCCAAACATTTCATCAAATTTACATGTTCCACCATGAAATCTCTGCAACTCGTCATCATCCAAACTGCGTTAGACGAAGTAAAAAGATTCCCTCGAACTTTTCTCCGACACTTCACTCTTCCAGGGTCTCTTTTCACTTCCTTACGATTTCCGTGGAAAAGTGCGAAAAGAACAAGTCGGTCGGACGTGTCGGGCGTCCTCGATTTTAGTTACCGTAGATCGCACAGAGATACTTAAACGAAGATACAGCAAGTGTCTTCACCGTGACATAGTAGAACGATATATCACGTGGAAGTAGATGTATCAGGAAACAGCTAGCAAAGTGTACATTTCCAACGAGGAGATAAAAAAAAACACACACACAACGTTCCCCCGGCGGAAAGTGAAATTTTCCGCGCGGCGAGGTGAAAGAAAACACCGACGAAAATTTACAGGGATCTACGATACCGACGTAATTGGATGCGACTGTAATCAGATTAGAAACGCGGGATTCGCTTCAATAGCGGAAAATATAGGTAACCCCCCTCGTGCTCGATGTGCATTTCTATAGTATCCCGTGTTACGACGCACAGTGGGGTGTTTGACCCGAAAAGCCGGGAAAAAATGAATTTCAAAAGTTTACTGTTTGAGGTTTTTAAATATGTGTAGAAGAATTATTTGTATTCATTCGTACGTTCATAAATTGGCTAAATTAATTGAAAATCGAAAGATTTGTTGATATGTTGTCATTTTAATCTTGATCTGTTATTTATCTTTCATTTAATAGTGATTTTTGTATACATTATAAGAATAATGTTTTTTAACGATCGTAAATATAATAATATTAACAATACAGACCTTAACTGGCTATATAACGATCATATATGAACAAAAATTAATTAAACTGAATTACTTACTTATCATCCATAACAAGGCAATATTTGAATTGTAATATATTCCAACGTTTCGGTCATATTGGTGACCCTCCTCAGGGAAAAATTAACTATTATTTACCCTTGATAAAACAAAATAAAATAAAATTATTTGAATTATAATGAAACAAAAATGTAATTTTATAAGACAAAATATTAGGGTAATAATATTAAAGAAAAACCCCCAAAACATTGTTCAGTTTAATTAATTTTTGTATACATTTCAAAATATATAGTTATGTAATTTCTTTAGTTACGAATACATTTTAATAAATGCGATACAGTTCTATGTAGCTTATATGTATATGGTTATCATACTTATTTATGTAGTTATTAATAATTCTTGGTGATCAATAGTTCAGTCATTTTGATTTCATCAATCATTTTGTTGCTGTTTTGAGTGCATAAATTATGTATAAACAAATAATTTACATAATTTCCATATAATTTACGTTTTCAACTTTTCGATACAAGTACACCATTATTATCTCGCATTTGCATGAATTCTCAACAATGTGAGGAAATAATGTTTCGAAGAAAAGGGAAACACTATTTAGACATCAGCAAACTTGAATACATAAATGTTCTAAAATCATTTTATTTTGCAAAAAGTGAAGGTCAGTTTGATTTTTTAAAATATGTATCTAACATTAATATATACAGGGTGTAACAGAATTTCGAGGACTATTTTTCAGAGTCGATCGAACGCATAAAAATAAGAAAAAAAAGTGTTAAAAGTTTTGTCGAGATATAACCCCTTTAGTAAACAAATTTTTTTAAAAAATCGTATTTCCGAAATAGTAAGTCGTAGGGGGCCGATTTAGATTGCTATACAATAACGGGAAAAGATCAAAGTTTATACAAAAAATATGATTTCTGTGATTATAGCGTCCTTCCTTGTTTAATCCAAACAACTTCGATTAGCAGATCTTTAACAACTTGGGAAAAACGATTTTCTTTCCGTAGATAATGATATTTTTCGTACACTTCGATCTCTCCCGGTAATATTAAAATAAAAATCGGTCCCCTACGACTTACCATTTTAGACCTATATTTTTTTAACAATTTTTTACAAAAGGGGTTGTATTTCGATAGGCGATGTGTGTCAGACAAAACTTTTAATACTTTTTTTTCAATTTCGTGCGTTCTATCGATTCTGAAAAATAACCCCAAAAGTTCTGTTACACCCTACACATTCAACAACTCTCTAAATAACACTAAAATAGTTTTTTTCCGGCTTTTCGCCAGTGAAATTAACACTAGATCTACCAAAGCAGTCAAAAACTCTCGTCCCTAATTTTTTATAAAAATCATTTAAATTTAGAAATGTGCGTTTTCGAAAGTTCTTCATAACTATTTTATATGTAAATCATTAAATCGATCAATTTACTATCCTCCTTTATTTCCCTTGTTTCAAACATATGTATTTAACTTTTTTTGATATACCAAATTAATCATCGGTAGTTCTATTGTTAAATAATTTATGAAAAACTTAAGATATAATCATACATTCCAAATCGATGACAAAAAATCATATCTTTCTCTATCGAAACCTAACAATGATTCTCAATTCTTCAGTCCCATTTCTCAAATATAAATTAGCATATTTCATTCAAATTCCAACAACTGTGCGGGCGTCGGAATTTCGGCGCCCCTCGGCGGACGCCGGGCGTCCCGCGAGATTCGAAAGTTGTTTTGATGCGACCGGCGTCGCGAACGAAAACGAAGCTGCGTTTCTCGGGTGCCACGGCTGACCCAAATGCAGCGTTTAACGCTAGTTTAGCGAACTCGTTGTCGCTAATTAGCGCGACACGCAACCGCGAGTTACTTACTCTCTAACGAGGCCGGACAATTTAGCCGCGAGCAATTCCCACCCAACTCTAATCGATTTTCAATCGCGAATCCTGCTTGGAAATTAATTATAAACAATACATAACAATCGCGTTTTATTCATTATTCATTTTTTTAACCCTTTGAACTCCGATGTCCCCTCTGAGGGGACATCGTATTTCTAGCATGTCACTGAGATGTCCCCTATGCAGGGACATCGAAGTTTAATAATGTTCTCGCCTGTGGATGGTGATATATACAAATTTACACTATATTTTAACATGTAAGTAATTTTAATTTCTATATACATATGTCATTTTTGAAGTTTGAAGATCGCAACAAAAGGCCAAGTAAGTTATTTTTTACATAAAAATAATAGAGCGATCGGTAAAAGTTATTTAGTTTAATATCGGAGTTTATTAGTGATTACAGGAAATCAGTTTTCATTACTACAATTTTGTTATTATAGAAATAGAATTATAAAATTAAATGTTAATCATTAAATTTAATGAATTTGTCAGTTTTTTTTTATAAATTAATCAATCGCAACTTTTAGAGATATGGACGTTTCCCTGAAGTTTTCTGTTGAAATGACAGAAGAAATCAAATGAAAATATGCCACAAAATTCAAAATAGAGAAATTTTCAGAAACCATAGAATTCCAAATGCAGAAATTTCCGAAAACCACGAATTTTAAATTGCAGAAATTGGCAGTGCCAATGCGTAAAAATTTCATTACGAGGAGATAAATCACTAATATTTATTAGTGATTATAGGAAATCAACTTATTCCCACGCAACTTTTAGAGATATTCACGTTTCCCTGAAGTTTTCTGTTGAAATGGCATAAGAAATCAAATGAAAATATGCTACAGTTACAAAGATATATTTAAAAAAAAATACCAGCCGGGTTTATGTCGAAACAGAACGCGTTTCTCTACGCCACTTGAAAAAAACGATAAGGATGATTTGTAAAAGAATGATTGGTATGACAATATTGGTATAACAAACCTAAATTTCTTTTACAATTTGGACAACTTCTTGATAGGAAAAAATTTCAATTTCGATAATGCAGTAAAACTGTGTGAATACCTTTTACAAATTCATAGATCCTCGTCTGCCAGAGTTTTTCACCACCGGCCTGAACAACCTGCTGCTTAAATAGCGAAATAGTGCACATAATATGGCCGCGAACTTTGATGAATAAAAAAATTTCTTATATTTATAAATTAGCATCAAACTTAGCCTTTTTTTTACAAATTTCCAACTTGACGACCTGATAATATGACGGTTACTGAATTAATTTATATTGATCTTATTAAATTAAATTTTTTAAACTTTTAATTTCTTTATTTAACTAATATATTTATTTAACTAACATCACACGTTTAGATGTGTGATCGATAGGAAGTACAGTGCTATTTGTCTCCAATCTTTAATTAAACATCCACGATGAGGAACATGGTTTGAGAAATGTCTCTGAAAAGGGTCCAAAATGAGGACCGAAACGTAAGACTATTAATTTTTCGATTTATTACCGTTTTCTTCCTCGTGGATGGTGAGTAACATTAAAATTTAGTTTAATTACAATTTAGTTTTTGTGATTTTTCATCGCTGAAAAAGGCCAAGTATACTTAATTTATATTAATATAAATAACTTATTAGTACAACTTAGTTTTAAGGTAGTTCATTAAGCTTTAATACCTGTAACCCAGCCAATTTGGCACTGTGATTATCTCAGAATTTAAATAAAGCTTATTTTTTACAAAAAAAAAATATTAATATAACTTGCGATCGTTAAAATAAAACGTTTAAATATTTAACTAATATTAATATAAACATCGTAAATGCTTATACGTTTTCGCAACAAAGTGGCGCGAAATAGCTGGTAGCTACCATCCGAAAGGAGGCGGAGTACAAAGGGTTAATTTGTCTCTAAAATTAATTTATCCACCCGATTTCCGGTGGACGTCGCGGCGTCGATCGCGGCGAAATTACCAGTTTCGATTTGGAAAGTAACGGAATCGCGGGTCAGATGATCGACCCCGGCGATGCATAATTTCAATTTGCCCGACGCGGATTTCAGACGGTGATTTTCACCGGTCGGACGATCGAAGATGGTCGGGTCGGGTCGATCCGGGGGAGTGTTTTTTCTTTTTTTTTTTTTTTTTTTTATTTCCGCGAATCGATTCCGATCGGAAGCCGCTCGATCGAGACGGATTTCTAGCTGGCAAAATAACCCGTAGTCGTGCCGATTCCCGTTTCCTGGTTTCGTTTCTTCCGATATGTAGGACCGAAGAAGGATCGACGAGTGAATGACCGACAAAAATCTTGCCTGACACACTGCCTCGGATTTGCCGGCTTCGATCGGCAATTGGCCAATCGATTTCCGGAGGCTTATGGTGAATTTTAAACGGGGAATTATGAAATCCGCGGATCTGCGGTTTTTTTGGATGATTTTGATGGGTTGGGAAAGGTTTGAGTGTATTGTTTTGGTTGGAAATGGTGCAGTTGTGTGGGGAATGATTTTAATGATATGTATATTTATTAATGCTTATAGATATATTAAAGATATTTGATGTTAAAGCTAATACAATATGTATAGATATATGTATACATTAGGGTGGTCGTTAAAAATTAAATCTTTTGCGACGCCCCCTAAAAAGCTTCCTTTTGATGAATGAACACTGGGGAATTTTTTTTAAATTAAAAACAACACGTGCCTCAAGACGATCTAAGTTAATACGAAAGAAAGTTTACTTAAACCTTGGAGTGAAGAAATCTAGATATTAAAATTACGTTTGTACTAATTTAGTTTTAAAATAAAAATATCAATTTGAATATCTTTAATTTTTTATTTAATACAATAGATCAAATCAACTGGGAAAAATTTTTAATTGAATTTTTTTATTGTTATTTTGATTAACTGAGGTTTTTTTTATTGATTTGGATTCGATAATTGTTTATATGTATTTCGAATAAAATTGCATTTTTCATAACAATTCCCATAAACATGATATTATACCAAAAATTAACTTAGATCGTCTTGAGGCACGGGTTGTTTTTAATTTAAAAAAAAATTCCCCAGTGTTTTTGCATCATAAGAAAGCTTTTTGGGGGCGTCGCAAAAGATTTAATTAAAAAAAATTTTAAGTCATATACCTTTATATAAGAATTAATAATATATAACATTATGTATAATCTAATTTTATAATGAAAAATATCAGTTTTCTAAAATAGACAATTTTGTATATAAATGATAATAGACAAAATTGTTTATTTTGGAAAAGTGATATTTTTATCATAAAGTTGCATTATTTTGTAACGAAATTAGAATTAATAAGAATTGAATATTAATGAGTTTATGTTTTTGTTAGCAAGCTTTTTAGTAGAAAACTCTAAAGATATTTCGAAATGTAGAAAACACTAAAAATAAAATACTTTAATCTCTTTGCAATCACCACACTCCACTAACTGCATGCATTTACGCTCCGGGTTGTTAAAAAAAAATTGCACGCATATATGCGCTAATTATGCCAATGGGTTAAATTATCGTCTTCACCCCTTTGACGATACAATGATCTAAACTTTGAACAATTAAATTCTGTTAAAGTGGGTCTTTTGCTCCATCAAAAATCACAAAAAACATAAACGAAAAAAAGAGATCAAATATTTTCTTCAAATTATAATTCTAAAAACGTTAAAAATAATTTTCTAATTATATCTTTGTTCCTTATTGCGAATGAAATAGGAAAATGTGTTTGTTAAACAGTATAATTATACAAATAATTAAATTTTGATTATAAATTAGATCGTTATAGCCAGGAACAGTTTTTTCATTGATAAAATTCTAGAAATCAACAAAATTTCAATTTCATTGATATAATAGTTTGTTTTATCGATTTCGCGGAATCTATGCTGTATTATTTACTTTCAGTTCTAAACGTTGATGCAGATTCGCGGATTTTTGTGAAAGTAACTGCGTTAGAGTTTAGAATAACGACGGACGTGCGCGTGGAAAATGCGTTTGGCACACTGACTTGCTTTTCCGCGCCATCGCACGCGATCAACTGCCTGGAAATATCTTTCGCGTTTACTTCGGAAGCGCTCCACGGTAATAACATCCATCCACGTGCTCGTAAAAGATAAGATTAGCACAATGGGTCGTTAGCGCAGGATAAACAATGCCGATTGGCATCTTCGTGAATTTAGGAAAACATTAATTTACCGGTCGTTAGATCGTTAGTTGGAGGAAATACTATCGATGTTTCGGAATTGCTGGAAACTGTGATTTTTAGGGAAATTCTATTTGTCGTTCGAATTGGAATATTTTACACTATTTTTTAAGCGTGAAATAAACAGTACCAATTGATATTTTGACAAAGTTAGGAAAAAATTAATTTACAGGTCGTTAGTTTGTTAGATTGATGAAATATGATTGTAGATGTTTAGGAATTGTTGAAAACTGTGATTTTTAGGGAAATTCTATTTATCGTTCGAATGGATATATTTTATACAATTTTTTAGACGCGGGATAAACAATGACAATTGGTATCGTTGTAAATTTAAGAAACCGTTGATTTACAGATTGTAAGTTGCAGGAAATAGGACTGTCGATGTTTCGGAATTGCGGGAAACTGTGATTTTTAGGGAAATTCTATTTGTCGTTCGAATTGGAATATTTTACACTATTTTTTAAGCGTGGGATAAACAGTACCAATTGATATTTTGACAAAGTTAGGAAAAAATTAATTTACAGGTCGTTAGTTTGTTAGATTGATGAAATATGATTATAGATGTTTAGGAATTGTTGAAAACTGTGATTTTTAGGAAAATTCTATTTGTCGTTGGATTTGGTATATTTTACACAATTTTTTAGACGCGGGATAAACAATGACAATTGGTATCGTTGTAAATTTATGAAATCGTTGATTTACAGATTGTAAGTTGCAGGAAATAGGACTGTCGATGTTTCGGAATTGCGGGAAACTGTGATTTTTAGTGAAATTCTATTTGTCGTTCGAATTGGAATATTTTACACTATTTTTTAAGCGTGAAATAAACAGTACCAATTGATATTTTGACAAAGTTAGGAAAAAATTAATTTACAGGTCGTTAGTTTGTTAGATTGATGAAATATGATTGTAGATGTTTCGGAATTGTTGGAAACTGTGATTTTTAGTGAAATTTTATTTGTCGTTCGAATTGGTATATTTTACACTATTTTTAAACGTGGGATAAACAGTACCAATTGATATTTTGACAAAGTTAGGAAAAAATTAATTTACAGGTCGTTAGTTTGTTAGATTGATGAAATATGATTGTAGATGTTTCGGAATTGTTGAAACCTGTGTTTTTAGGGAAATTCTATTTGTTACTAGAAATGATGTATTTTATTCGATTTTTTAGAATAGAACATATAATAATCGGTTAATGTTAAAATACTACTACTTATTTAATATATTATATTTCGTTATATTTATTTTGCACTGATAGATACTTATTCTGAATATGCTCTAAAAGTGACATTAGACTGTAAATAGATGTATAAATAGAACTGCGATTTTTCATCAACGATTTTTTTAAACATTGAAAAGAGCATGGAATTTTGAAGTAGGTACAGAATGTTTTCGACGTCATAAATTTTAAAACGTACTTATGTTAGAACTTTTCAGGTGTTACAAATGTCAAAAGGCAGAAACTTCCGGTCACTACAAATTTCAAAGCACAGAAATTTCCAGTCGTTACTAATTACAAAACACAGAAAATTCTGGACACCATAAACTTCAACGCTGTGAAATTTCCAGACCCTAGAAGCTTCAAGTCCCAAAATTCTAAGGCCCAGAATTTCCAAGCCATAGAAATTTCCAGCGCAGAAATTCTAAGGCCCGGAATTTCCAAGCCATAGAAATTTCCACGCGCAGAAATTTGGGGCCCAGAATTTCCAAGCCATAGAAATTTCCACGCGCAGAAATTTAGGGCCCAGAATTTCCAAGCCATAGAAATTTCTAAGCGCAGAAATTTAAGGCCCAGAATTTCCAAGCCATAGAAATGTCCAAGCGCAGAAATTTAAGGCCCAGAATTTACAAGCCATAGAAATTTCCACGCGCAGAAATTTGGGGCCCAGAATTTCCAAGCCATAGAAATTTCCACGCGCAGAAATTTAGGGCCCAGAATTTCCAAGCCATAGAAATTTCTAAGCGCAGAAATTTAAGGCCCAGAATTTCCAAACCATAGAAATTTCCAAGCGCAGAAATTTAAAGCCCAGAATTTCCAAGCCATTGAAATTTCCAAGCGCAGAAATTTAAGGCCCAGCATTTCCAAGCCATTGAAATTTCCAAGAACAGAAATTTAAGACCCAGAATTTCGAAGCCATAGAAATTTCCAAGCGCAAAACTTCCCAACATTGAAAATTTCCACCCACAAAATTTCAAATAAAAATTGAATCAAATCAAACAGTATTATAGTAATTCTAATCATAGTTAGAAATATCACCAGTATATTTTACCAGTTTTTAGACTAAAAATTCTAAAAATAAATGAGGACTTGAAAACATAAATTCCCAGGAGACAAATATAGTTTTCTAACTAAAAAAATAATATACCCTCAATATCTCAATAATACCACGTGTAATATTCACATTCATCTCACAGTGGTACCTTCATGCTCTAGAAACCCCCGAAACATCGAATTTATACGTACAGCTATCCACACACATACGTAAACAAACAAATAAATACAAAAAACGCGTAGAAATACACGGACACCGGCTTTCTTCCTAATTTCATTTTTCCTCGATTTTACCTTTTCCTATTCAACACCTAACATTAGTAATGCCGAAAGTGGATCATTTTTTACGCCGATCTATCACGAGACTTTAATCGCGTTCGACTTACGAGATTCATCGCGATCATAACGTCGTGTTCACACGGTACGGAAATACGGAAGGTTAATATTCTCGAATCGTTGCAACGACCGAATAAATACACTTTAAACGAACGCAAGAAAAACCATTTTCCCAGTAGTAGCTACAAAAGAATTCAAAACAAAAAAAAATAAATAAAACGAATTATTCGAGACACGTGCGATTTTTTATCACACCCAAAGAATCAAATCCGGTTTCCGTAGAAAATAAAATCCGTTATGCGAAAGCAACAAGTACCCAAGTTTTACGTAATTACGAGTTTTTTTTTTTATTTCGTCACTCGCGAACGATGATCGTTACAACTCGAAATCTCTCGCAATAGGGATAGAGAGATCGTTAGATCCTGTTTGTCACAGGACTACCTGACTAAATTATTATTCCCACGGTTCGCGGAACAACAAGAGCTCGCATATTATTTATTTTTTTCTTCATTTTTTCGTTCGTGATCGAATGTGTCTCGAAAGCGACGAAAGTCTTTCGCCGTTCGTAGATCGCGTGCGTCGTGGAAATGATTTTTTTTTTCTTGACATTACGCGCCGTAACGACTCCGTCGGGGGAAAAAAAACGAGATCATCTGGATGCTCGTGCGACGACAAATTGACGGACAATTTTTGAAGAAATCGACCGCGATTGGCGGAGAAATAATTTTTCGATAAAATTGTTTCATTTTTTTTTTAACGAGGTATTTCGAATTTTTCAGTACGTTAACTTAACGATCGTAAATCAGAATATTGAAGAAACCCCATTTATCGGCAAAAAAACGATCAATTTAATCGCAAATAAATTTGCGATTTTCAATGGACTTCGAATTTTTTCTGAATTTTTTTTCAATTGAATTCGCGGCTTTCCTTTTAATCATCGCGATTCGTCGTTATCGGGTAAGTGTTTGTGTTTCTCGCACACGGACTCGAGAATGGGAAAATCGAGACGCGCTGGTCTAATTAAACAAAAGGCGGGCTCGAGATTGTTATATGGTACAACATGCGGCGTAAATATATTAACGCTTTCGCTGCAGGTACATTTTGTTCGCCATTGTTCACCTGGAAGTTGGGGGCAGTTGATTTATGGCAGGTGGTTTCAAAATTCTGGCGTTAGAATAGGGAAAGGAAAATATTGTGTTTTAATTCTGTATTCTGGGAAATTTAACGAAATTTTGGTGATAAGATTGAACAAATTTTTTCTAAACTCGTTACATGTATTTTTGGAAAAATTAAATGATCACTTTTATATAAATATAATATTTAATGTCACTGTTGCAAAATAATAAAATATTTGGAAATATTGCACTGTATCGTTTGTTGGATGCTTTTTGATTTATGTATTTTGATTTATATACACAATAATAAGTGTAAGTTAGCAAATTCACTTAAAATAACATTCCTATACTATCAGAAAATATAACAGCAATTTTTACGATACCTTTTCTAATTTTATCGTAATCAATTTTAACTTTGTTTAAATAGAAATAAATTTGTTATACTATCAGAAAATATAGTAGGTAGTAACTTTTATAACAGCTTCTCTAACTTTACCGTAATTAAATTTCCCTTTGTTCAGACGAAAATAAATTTGTTATACCGTCAGAAAATATAATAATAACTTTTACAGCAGTTTCTGCAATTTTACCATTATCAAATTTACTTTTGTTTTGATAAAAATAAATTTGTTATACCATCAGAAAATATAACACAAACTTTTACAACAGCTTCTCTAATTTTACCGTAATCAAATTTGTCTTTAATTAGACAAAAATTAATTTGTTATCCCATCAGAAAATTTAACACAAACTTTTACAATAGCTTCTCTAATTTTACCGTAATTAAATTTACTTTGTTTGGACAAAAATAAATTTGTTATACCATAAGAAAATATAACACAAACTTTTACAACAGCTTCTCTAATTTTACCGTAATCAAATTTGTCTTTAATAGACAAAAATAAATTTGTTATCCCATCAGAAAATTTAACACAAACTTTTACAATAGCTTCTCTAATTTTACCGTAATCAAATTTGTCTTTAATTAGGCACAAATAAATTTGTTATCCCATCAGAAAATTTAACACAAACTTTTACAACAGCTTCTCTAATTTTACCGTAATCAAATTTGTCTTTAATTAGACAAAAATAAATTTGTTATACCATAAGAAAATATAACACAAACTTTTACAACAGCTTCTCTAATTTTACCGTAATCAAATTTGTCTTTAATTAGACAAAAATAAATTTGTTATACCATCAGAAAATATAATTGTAACTTTTATAACAGTTTCTCTAATTTTATCGTAATCAAATTTAACTTTGTTTATATAGAAATAAATTTGTTATACTATCAGAAAATATAGTAGGTACCTAGTAACTCTTATAATAGCTTCTCTAATTTTACCGTAATCAAATTTACGTTGCTTCGACAGAAATAAATTTGTTATACCATCAGAAAGTATAACAGTAATTTTTGCAACAGCTTCTCTAATTTTACCGTAATCAAATTTGCATACGTCTGCAACCAGCGCAGACAGTACGAGTGATCGAACGCGATGCCGCGTAATAAAAAACAAAGGAATTTAATGAACATCAGCGTCACCGTAGAAACTGGAGCAAAGACCTACCGTGTCATCTGGTGTAAATATGCGTGTGAAAAATAGAAATTCTGCGCCCGGCGAGCGTTCTACACGTGGTGGTAACTGATTTATTCATGTGTTTCGTTCAGAATGAAATCCGTGGTTCTCACGAGATCTCGGTGTGTCGTTAATTACAGCAGTTGTGTCTAGCCTTTTTTTTTTCTTTTTCTTTTATTCCGTATCGCGCGCAGGATATAGCTTCCGGAGGTATTTTAATTCCCAAAGAGACGGCGCTTTGAGAAGAAGCGTGGTAAAAGTCGGTAAAATCGCGGAAAAATTTCAGCAAAAAAAAAAACACTTCCCCGCCGAACCAGCGTTTCCCGCGTTTATTGACTTCCGAACAAAAAATTAGACAACTTTTCCCTAATTAGAATGCAAGGAGAGTTGGGGCGCTCCGTTTTGTCGCGGCGACTTTTCTCAATTAAAACGCGGGAAAGTTTCGGTCGCTCTTTTTCCATATTTTAAGCGCAACTCGGAAGGTTCCCACGAAATTCAATTACGCGGAGAAAATGGAAGACGAGCAGCCGCTGGATGGTGGAACATTTGTTTCTTTCCAAGCGCAGAAATTTAAGGCCCAGCATTTCCAAGCCATAGAAATTTCCAAGCGCAGAAATTTAAGGCCCAGAATTTCCAAGCCATAGAAATTTCCAAGCGCAGAAATTTAAGGCCCAGCATTTCCAAGCCATAGAAATTTCCAAGCGCAGAAATTTAAGGCCCAGAATTTCCAAGCCATTGAAATTTCCAAGCGCAGAAATTTAAGGCCCAGAATTTACAAGCCATAGAAATTTCCAAGCGCAGAAATTTAAGGCTCAGAATTTCCAAACCATAGAAATTTCCAAGCGCAGAAATTTAAGGCCCAGCATTTCCAAGCCATTGAAATTTCCAAGCGCAGAAATTTAAGGCCCAGAATTTCCAAGCCACAGTTTCTTTCTACGGAGAATTCTAAATGTAGATAATATATTTTATTATCGCGAAATGTGTTTTTTTTTTTATATTAATGTGTCTCATTTCAACGACGTTCCGAATTATTGAAATGAAAATTGCGCAAATAAAATTTTAATTTCTTTACAGTAACTACTTATTAGTTGTCTACCACCTGTTCAATAATTATTATAATTGATTTTGTCGTCATTTATAATTCTACGGGAACAATTTTTTCATCGGTTTTTCAGTTAGAAATTTGAAAAAGGGATTAACAATTTAAATGTATTATTTAAAAGTGAGAATAATCGATAAACCATATTTGAAATTTCTCCGTCAATTCGATAAATTAATTTTGTGTCGTCTGTAACTTGGAATTCGTTAAAAAAAAATAGATTTCTATTTATGTAAATATATGCAGCACCCAGTTGCCACTAACATCATTAAAATAAACCGTAAATGCTACGGTCGGTTGATACAAACATTTCATAGTAATTTTCTGCATTGTCAGTTAGAGTATAACATTCTCCATTCAATTTGAACATTGTGAAAGTACCTCGTTAATTCTCTAAAAAAAATAGCAGCAAAACAACGGCCACGATCTTGAAAATGACATTTCTCACGATTCTAATATTCAAACTCGTTTGCAAATAACATCACCTAGAATTTACAAGCTTTCCGATGAAAATAAATATTAATAAATATATACTTACCAACGTCATAAACAAAACATAAAATTATATTCACAAAATCTCCGATTTACAGTTTTTTTTCTCCCTTACGCTTTCCGTATCAATAAAATCCGCGAATAATAATAACAATAATAATTCAGAATTCAAAGAAATGATTTTTCAAAATTACTGCCGCGCAGTTAGTCTCCGGTTTACAGTGTTTTCCCCTTTACTCTTTCCGTATCAATAAAATCCGCGAATAAAAATAATAATAATAATTAGCGATTTAATAAAATCATTTTTAAAAAAATTACTGCCACGCAGTTAGTCTCCGGTTTACAGTGTTTTCCCCTTTACTCTTTCCGTATCAATAAAATCCGCGAATAAAAATAATAATAATTATTCGTGATTCAATAAATTATTTTTTTTTAAATTACTGCCACGCAGTCAGTCTCCGATTTATAGCTTTTTTCACCATATACTTTCCGTATCAATAAAACCCGCCAATAATAATAATAATAATTCGCTATTCAATAAAATCATTTTTACAAAATTACTGCCACGCAGTGATTTTTTGATTTACATTTTTTTTCTCCCTTACGATTTCCGTATCAATAAAATCCGCGAATAATAATAATAATAATTCGCTATTCAATAAAATCATTTTTACAAAATTACTGCCACGCAGTGATTTTTTGATTTACATTTTTTTTCTCCCTTACGATTTCCGTATCAATAAAATCCGCGAATAATATAATAATAATAATTATTATTATTATTCGCGATTCACGCCGCGGAGAAATCGCGCAAACCGAGCGATGTAACCCATTTTTTCATGCCCTCGGATGTTCGCGGGAAAAAACAGTGATAACTTAACCGGAAGTTGTTATTATCGATAATTCAGATCAACGTCGACCGTTCTCATACGTTCCCATTTCGTCGTTTTGACTTTCGAAAATTGCGCCGCACACTCGACACGGGTCACACCCAAAACGGGTCGAGGAAATTGTTCGCGAACGATTAATGAATGTTTTTTTTTCTGCGCAGCCAGGAAGTGAATTACAATCGCCGTCTCGATTTTTACCGCCATTTTATTCGTTATGACCGTTGAATGGTTTTAGTGTGCGTGATTTACATTCACGGCCGCTTAATTTCGCGGCGATTAAATCGATTTCTTGATTGGTGTTGTTGCGTTGTTTCGCGACGTTCCGATGATTATTATCATACAAATTGGTGATATAATAATTATTCAATTATGAGCTTTATAATTATTATTATAGAAATTTGTTATATATTATAATAATTGCACAATGATGAGCTTCGTAATAAATCATTATAAAGATTACTAGATTACTAAAGATTGGTATAACTAAATACAGAATCACACTTACTGATTAATTGATTAAAAGTAGAATTAAAAAATTTAATTAATAACTTCCCCAATTAGATATTTCATTAGATCATGCGAAAAGTTTCTTATCATATTCCTCATATTAAATTTGAAAAATATGGAAATACAATTCTTATCATGTGAGATTATGTTAGCAACAATTATTATTTTAATAGAGACAGATAGATTTTTTTAATTATACAAAGTAAATTAAATCAGATCATTCCACTGATTTCCACCGCTTTCCGGATAAACGTCTCAAATAAGAGAGATCATTACACGTATTACGTAGTTGTCGACAATATACAATGCTATAAATTACGGAAATTTCACGACTCGCTTCACGCGACGTTAAAATGACAGTTTACGACACGCGAGACTTTTCCGTCGTTTATCGTGAACGTTACGACACAATAATCAACGGAAAACTATTACAAATATATCTGGCGGGATGCGTCTCACGATCATAGCAATGTATGTATGTATACACATACACAAACATATACTTGAATTAAAGATACTGATACTTCTAAAATAAATAACATAATTCCAATAAAAGTAATAATTATAATTAAAAAAAATATACGCACAGAATGATTGCGATATACATTGTATATTAGAGTGGTCGTTAAAAATTAAATTTTATGCGACGCCCGCTAAAAAGCTTCCTTTTGATGAAAAAACACTGGGAGAATTTTTTTTAATTAAAAACAACACGTGCCTCAAGACGATCTAACAATAAGTTAATCTTTTGGTATAATGTTTTTTGGGAATTTTTATGAAAAATACAAATTTATTCGAAATATAAACAATTATAGAACCCAAATCAATAAAAAACATTAGTTAATTAAAATAACAATAAACAAAAATTTAAATTCAAAATTTTTTTTTATCAATAATTGATTATAGAACTAAAGGCATTAAAAATACGAATGAAAGTTTACTTAAACCTTGGAGTGAAGAAATCTAGATATTAAAATTACGTTTGTACTAATTTAGTTTTAAAATAAAAATATCAATTTGAATATCTTTCATTATTTTATTTAATAGATCAAATCAACTGGGAAAAATTTTGAAATTAAATTTTTGTCTATTGTTATTTTGATTAACTAGTGTTTTTTATTGATTTGGGTTCTATAATTCTTTATATTTCGAATAAAATCGTATTTTTCATAAAAAATTCCCAAAAAACATGATTATACCAAAAATTAACTTAGATCGTCTTGAGGCACGTGTTGTTTTTAATTTAAAAAAAAAACTCTCCCAGTGTTTTTGCATCAAAAGGAAGCTTTTTAGGGGGCGTCGCAAAAAATTTAATTTTTAACGACCACCCTAATATATATATTAATATTTCTGACAGCCCAGTTTATCGCGAGATACGACACCTGACCTTTAACAGTATTGCCAACGTAACAGTTAATCCGCGGATTTTTGCAGAACGAAATCACCGCGGTGTATTGTTGCGATGTTGAGGAGCACAATGATTGATCGTGCATTGATCATTGGGATGATAGAAGGCAGGCATTATACACATCAAGAAAGCGTGGGAAATATTGATAGAGAGCTTGTGATTATTCGCCGGTTAACGCAGAATCGTGTAGGTGAATAGTTGATCGTGTTGCCGGAAAATTGAGTTATAAACAAATCCCAATTTTGCATTGTGATTGAGAATGTAATAGGAAAGATTGCGAGTTGAAATTAATTTTGTGATAATTTATTATACTGAACCTTTTTATTTACTTAGTTGATTGATCAGTTATTGATTGGCGAATTTTTTTATAATTAGATTTTGGTTTAATTCAGTTTGGTATTTTAACGATAGTGAGAGTTTAATACACCGCAGCTTTTCTTATTATTCAATTGACTTATTATTAATTATTATTTATCGAATTTCGATAATGACAAAAATCAAAGATATACATATTAAACATATTTAATTGGCGTTGAGATTAAAAATATTACAAAGGATTTGAATTAAAATTAATTTTACTGTTTTAACGTTCGTCAGAATGAAATAGATCGAATATTTTCTCACTATTCATTCGATTGATCAGGAATTAATCATCGAATTTCGTTAGTAACAAAAAGAATGATTTTAGAAGAGATATCATTGGGAATAATGAAACGGTTATCGAAAATTACAGGAAACGAAGTGAAAGCATGTTTAAAGGATAGAAATAATTGCTAAAGATAAACTTGGTCTTTAAATGCTCGATGCATGCCCACCTGTCCAACACGTGTAATTAATGTTTCAATTTCCAAATAAACAAATTGCGCGATTTCCTTAATAATGTAGCTAAAATTGCGGCATAATTCCCCAGTGTACACATTCGTAAGTGGGTTTAATACCCATACACTTAAGCTATGCGAACGTATGCACATTTACACGATTTAATTCTTCAAAATCGCAGTGTCATTCGTTAATTCGCAAAATTTTTTTTTCGATCACACATTTCTCGGAGGGCAAAGGTCGCCTACGTTTCACCAATTTTCGATTGCTAATAATTGATAATTTTTGATGAATCATGTGAAGCACGGTTTTTTTACTGGTTTCATCGAACTTAACGGAGAAGAAATTAGTACGAGTACCTAACGAGTTTTTAAATATTTTGCGTGAAAATTGTGAGAAGTTTGAATTATTTTAATTAATTTGAATAACTGGTATTGGAAACAAAATTTATGGCATTTTGTTACTGATTTTGTTACTTGTTTAATTAAAATCAGTATGGCGATTAGAATATACGGATAAATTTAAAATTATTGATACGAATTGTTTCGGAATTCGACTTTACGATATATAAGTTCAAAGTATAAAAAATACCGTACAGAATATTTAACCCTTTGTATATTAATTTACTTACATATAAAATTTTTCCAATTTTTTAGTTACTTTTCTTCTAAATATTAAATTGAATATAAATTCTTAGAATATTTCATTAAAAAAATATCTATAATATATGCAAATGTATTGAAATTTATGTTTTTGTAAAAGTTATGTATTTTATACTGTATTATTTACAACCCCAAAACACATATCTCAAAGTAGGCGTTCTAAACAATTAATATTTCTAGATACTAAATACATTATTTAAATATTTAGAAAAAATTTGTCCACAAATGTACATAGGTGTACACCCACGACAATTTACCGACTATTTCAGCGAAAAACATGCGTGTGGGTGAGTGATCGATTGGTATTCCACATCACATTTTTCCACCTCGCATTTAGAACGTTAAGACGACGGAAATAGAAAGGAAAGGGTCTCGGAACTTAAAACGATTAAGAAATCGCGGAAATTAATTAAGCAAAAACTGATCGCCCAATGAACGCCTAAATTTTCCGAAAACCAAGTTCATACCTTCCCACAAAAAAAACAAACCAATCTAATGCCGATTGTACTTCGCAATTTTCAAATTTTCGCCCAAAAAACGAAAATTTCCGCAAAAGTCTCTCGTTCCCCGAACGTTAAAAAATTCCAAACGCATGAACGCGTCGATCAACTCGCGTAAAAGTTTCAGGAAACTTTCAGTTCGCCGCTAAATTAAATACATGGATATAGAACACCGTGCGAATTTGATCGTAATTTAGAAAGTCGATCTAAAATCCACTTGCGAACAACAATTATTATCGATATATCGAATAGAATTTCATTCGCGTCCGGTGCATCGGGCGTTGTTGTGCAATAAATTCGAATAATAAACGCGAATAATTTTGCGAACCGCTCTACTGTGAAACAACCCTTCAAATTTACCGCCGCGCCGGCAAAAATTGATATTTACAATGAAGACAATTCGATCCAGGGCCTTTCACTTTATCGCGTACTCGCGGGAACCGATAAACTTCGCTCTTCTCACTCTGTGGTCCAAATACATTTTTAATGGACCGTTGGAGAATGGAAGTTACGTTCGTTCATCCAAACGACATTCGAAAATATGTGTTATAAGTTTTATTCGCGATTTATCGTTGGTTTAATTCGTACGAGGAAAAATCTCTTTTTTAGGATTTCATTGTTGCAAAATTCTGCCTTGTATCTGAATTTAATTCTAATGTATTTTAATAATAGGGTAGAAAATATTTAATATTTTTTATATATTTTGAAATCCAGAATTTTGGAATTAGGAACAGGAATTTAGATGAAATTTTACTTTGTTTCAATATTATGAATATTATGAATCTTCTTTTGTATTAATAAAATAAACTTATATCGTAGTAAAATAATGTTCCTATAAGTTACTATTACTAATATAATATTTTTTAATAATACAGTAGGAAGTATTTATTCCTTTTTAAATATTGAAATATTAAACATTATACAATTGTGGACTGGATTTTCCAATAACGAAAATTTAGCAGAATTAAATTCTGTTTCTAATCTCTACTTTGTATTTTATAAATATTTAAAAATAAAGAATTTTAAGACAGGATTTTATCCAAATAAAATTATTTGGAAAATTTATCAATTTTAAATATCTCTTTAAATTTAAAATTATTTATCACCCTCATTTTATTTAAAATACACTAAATAAGGTAATCGTTCGTTATCCTCCCAAACACTATAAAACAATACGGCGAATTAAACGGTGTACTAATTTTTCTCTAAAACGAGTTAGACACGAGTCATTCCATCGATCAAACTGCCCAGCAAATTGTGAGCACTGTGCAATTTCCAGAGCAATGCGATAAATATTCCCAACACTATATCTCGCTTTAACTCTTGTAAAATGGCGCGTAATTCTTCTCCGGGCGCGAAAGCTGTTCTATCGCGAAAACTGTGTTCGTGTTTTAAGGCGACCATAATTTCTGGCTTGTATTGTGCAAATTCCGTCTGTCATTCAGCGGGGCCTGTGTTTCCCTACATTCCGGGCCTTAGGGCCCAGTCACACGTGTGTCGAATTTATTTATCGACATGTTCACATGGTACGGTTAAATTATGGGTGTAATTGTTGTTAGTTTATTTGTATTGTTAATTAATGTTTTGGTATGGAAGCACTGGGATAATTAGGAGAAATTTGTGAAGTCTGGATTATTGGAATAAACAAAATTTATTCGTGGACTTGTTATACTATTGCAAGTTCTGATGGTAAATTTAATTAAAAGAAATATATACACAAGAAATATCCAAAAAGCAAATTTCTTCTATTATTTCTGTTATTATCATAATATTCCAACTTTTAGTAGTAAATTGTGATATAGAAACGTTAACGCAATAAATTTACTATAGAAAATTTCTCTCTATAATCCTTATCAAGCTGTAGCTATAAATTGAGCCAAAAAACGTTGACGTACATAGTTTCCTAAAACCAAATATCTATAATTATAATATTCCAGCCTCATAATAAATTATATTAACAAAAGGTTACCGTAACAAATTTTCGAAAACAAAATTTCTCCCTATACTTACTATAATATTCCAATCTAATAATAAATTGTACAAAAAAAGGTTAACCTAACATAAACTTCCTAAAACAAAATTTGTCCCTTTAATTATCATAATATTCCAACCTCCAATAATAAATTGAGCTAAAACAAACATAACATAAAAAATTTCTCAAAACAAAATGTCTTCCTATAATTATCATAATATTCCAATCTCTAATAATAAATCAACCTCACCTAACCTTAACGAAAAAAATGCCTAAATCCACATTTCTCCCTACAATCATTCCAATATACCAAGCTCCAATAATACATTCAGTTTCTTCGCGACTGTAGATTTCTGCTATTCATAGAAAATCGACGTCACGGCGATCGTAGTCGAAGTATTTCGTGGTTGGCTATTCATTCCTCATGTGTGAAATACAAGTAGGAGAGGAGGGCTGGAAAGTGTTGTGGTTAAAAAGTAACCGGCGGATAAACTCTCGCCGATTGAGTTTCCTTCTATCGCAATGAGCGCCGAGATAAAAAAAAAATCTCCACCTCTCTCGTAACTTCCGTTTTCTTCGGCGGAATTGCGTGCACTCTTCCCCATTCAAACCCGACTTCCTGACGGTGACATTGTACTTTAATCGACCGCCCGGTTTCACTTCCAAAGGGTCCGCGAAAATAACACGTCGAACGTGGAAAGAAAAAAATTTGTTTTTTCTCGACTGACATTTTATGGTGCTGGGTGGAGGAAAAGTTTGATTTTTAAGCCTTGAATACAGTATATTTTCTATACAGTTTGTATTCAGTAAATTTTACTACAAAAAAAGGGTATAATAAAGGAAAAATAAATAAAAAATGTATACCTTTGAAATAATATTTTTTATTACAAAATTAATACATGTTATATAGATACCTATAGGCTACAGTGCGCTTCTATAGTGAATATAGAACAACTCGATTCATTTAAGGGTTAAATAATAAAGATTTTAAATAACAATTTTAATACTAATCCTACGAACGCTGATCAATTGATTGATTTTTAACTTTTTATTAAAATCTCTGCAGTGAACGGTGTTGTTCTACTCAATTATTTTAAGAAATATACATTTTTTTATGCAAAGTTAATTATTATCTGAATTCAATTGTAAAAATTTTCAATTTTACGGGTTTTATAGGAATGCGTATATAAATTGTTGGTAGATTTAGTGTTATAACATCGGTAGATGTTTCAAGTACAAATATTTAATTAGGTGGAAATACAGGTTATGTAATGTAGTTTATGTTTGTAATTTATGAATGAGGATGAAAGAATGAAGATTGTCAAGCGACACTTTTCTTTGTGTATGTATTTTCACAATTTGTTTTTAAAATTGTTCTACTACTTTTCCCAAAGACTTTACACCAAATTAACGATTTTTCGATTTGATTAGATAATTAATAATCTAAGAAACTAGAGAAATTAATACAATAATGCACTAACTAAAAGAATTAATACAATAATTTTCATAACTAGAAAACTAATAAAATAAGGAATTAGTACAAAACTAAAAAAATTAATATAATAATGTTCACAACTGGAAAAACTAATAAAATACAGAATTAATACATAATAAGAAAAGTAAATAAAATAATACACAAAATTAAAAAAATTAATACACAATAAAGGTTGTCACTCAACGAATACTATTTTTTATAGGTAACTCATAAATTATTGACATAAACTGCATTGTACTAGATTTATTTCTATATAATGACACTTTGGTTATCTTGAAAATCTACCGAGTTACTATTATTTGAAAACAATACGTTTCCTCTGCCGGACCCTGTGCTTGATTGCACTTGATTGTAGTGGCATGAAAGTACATACGCCTATAGCAAAGGTTATTAATATATATTGACGCTGGAGAAAGTATGGTGTCTTTAAAGTCACTTGCTAGCAAAGTGTTATTTATTACAGAAAATGTGTAAAACGTTTAGAATCTGGTTTAGATGTATTTTTTTTGTGGAATATCGAACTCAGCTAGACGTCGTCGTAAATTCCAAACGTGATTTAATCCCAGGATAAATAAATCATTGAATTTTTTGGGATAGTAAATTACTATGATTTACACCGGATTTTTTTTGCCTGTTCTCCGTGTTATAGAATCTGACGGTTTTTTTTTGTGAGCAAAATGTTCATCAGATTAATTTATTTTTTATATCCACTATGTCATTGAGATGTTAGTCGACATTGTAATAAAATCAGTATAAAAATGGATTATGCTCTAATTATTTACAGAATTTTAATAAAACTTCAATCACTTTACTAAATTCATAACAAATATAAATGCTCAAAGTTTCTTTAAAAAAAAATGATTAAAACTAAAAAAGACACCAAACATTTATGTAATTAAAATTGTCCAACAATGTTAATTGTAAAAAATAAATTTCTTAATTTTTCAAAATGCAAAACGAGAACAACAGTTAGTGTAAACATTATTAAATTAAATTAAATTAACTGAATATTTCCTATCTGAAAAGACTTTCCAAACTTTTAACAATAATATGAACATGTACAAATTTTAATTTATTATAACACCTATAACTATCAACGGCTAATTAAATCAATGTTAATTGCTATTCGAACCGCCGTTAGGTCAACCTCGTTTCTCCCTTCAAAAGTTCGAGTAGGAGTCTCGTCCAGGTACTTCGAAACAATTTTCTATCAAACAACACCCGTGACGCAATCCGTTGCATTGACGGAAGTGAACGCGGCACTCGGTTGACTTCTGAACATGACTCGTGAGTCATGGCACCTTTCCGTGTGGGTAGCGTTGCCATGCGACTGCAATATGCGACTGCAATAGTTAGAAAAAAAAAAATATATATATGTGTATATATGTACAATATATACTATACAGGGTGTAACAAAAATGCTGGGACACTTTTTCAGTATCGATAGTACGCAGCAAAAGATGAAAAAAAAGTCTATAAACTTCTATAAACTTTCTATAAACCTATAAAAATCTATAAACTTTTATATATCAACCAAAAAAGTCTATATATTGCAATCAAAACGGGTCTTCTACGACCTACCATTTCGGAGATACGATTTTTTAAAAATTTTTTACAAAAAGGGTTGTATCTCCATAGGGGATGGTTTTTAGTCAAAACTTTATAGACTTTTTTTTTCATCTTTTGCTGCGTACTCTCGATACTGAAAAAGTGTCCCAGAATTTTTGTTACACCCTGTATACCTGGATTCTATTACCGATCGTCATTCGAACAATTTCGAAAGACGATCAGCTTCCCTTCTCACATTCGATCGGAATAACGGTAGCAACGAACGTAAAATCGAGAAGGCGTTTGCTGTCACTTTAAAGTAGTGGTGATCAGAAAAAAAAATGAAATTTGTATTTTTTTCGCTGATCCGTGGAACACTGGGAAATGGAGAAATATCATAAAATTTGGTTTTTATTGGATTAAGGGTTTATGTTGTTTTTTTTTTACGATCTTAACAGAACACTATTTTCTTGTTTTTTAAGTTTTTTTAGTTATTTGTTATTGGGACTTAGTTGTATTAAATACGACAAGGGAACTTTATAAATTTTTAAAGAAGTTACTCTTCAAATTTGTGTCATACAATCCGGGGAATTTAAACCAAAAATATTTAGTTAGAATTATGCAGGTAACATCGCTACAGATAAACATTTTATGAGACTAAAATTTGTTTTAAAAAATAAACCTTCTTTATAAAAAAACAACAACAACAAATTTCAACCAACAATTATAAATTTGTTTACTCCACGACGAAGATAATTACAGCGTTGCAACCTCAGTTACAACAAACAGTATCAATCATATATTCAAAAAAAAAAAGACAAAAAGCAATTAAATAACTCCTAAACAAAATCAAATGCTACCGTATATTTCAGGAATTCTGTTAGCTTTGGCTTTAATTATGCACCATAGCAATCTTAATTATGCACTTTTTCTCGCTCTGGAAATGATCACTCTTATAATTAAGTATAAACACTACTTTCCTATTTTTTAATTATTTTTTTTGTATTACATATAATACACTACATGTGTATCAAATCACAATAAATTTTGTTATAATCTGTATAAGACTAATGGTCATACAATACATACATATGTGCCCATAATTGTGAAAGTGGCCTAAGTCAATTTTTAAGAAAATTTTCGATATTACGTTTTTAAAGGTTTTGAAGCATTTATTAACAAATTATGAAGACTTATATTTTTTTTTAAATATTGACAGACCACTTTCATAATTCTGAGCACATATGTACAGGCTGTGACTTTGCACTCATGTAAAAAAAATAATTTTTTTTTCTTTTACCCTATTATAATGAATAAATTCATCGCACGAAGTATTAGAAATATAACCTGCCTGTTTTATTTTTAAAAAATCCGTCGCGAAAGAATTAAGAATTAACACATTCCTACGTTACGTTTCCTTAACACTATTTCTACCAAGAAGTGTCAAAAGACACCTTTCAAATTTTAACTTAAAATCATTCGCTAAGTTGAATCATTTCTCCACAATTAATTTGTTCACTTTTTATACAATAGTTGTTAAATTATCTACATTTAACTGGTAATTCGAAATCCCAACAGTTTTGGCAAATATTTGCATTCAAACGAAAAGGTTACAAAAGACACCTTTTGGTCGAAATAGGTATACACACAATCGTGGTAGATATAGTGTTGAATCAAACATCGCCAATATTAATTTCATCGCGAAACCCAGTGGCAAAGTTTAACGATTAACCGACACGTGTCGTGTTAAGGGGTTATATACAGTTAAGAGGCGCAAAAAAAGCGATTTTTCAAGAATTTTTCCTGAAAAGACAGTTAAATTGATTAATGTAAAAATTTATACACATATTGAGATAACTTTTAACTGTATTTTAACATTTTTTATTTGTAAAAACAATAATTTTGAGAGCTGTTATAGCTGATCTCCAGGAGCTCCTCTAAAAAAAAGCGCTTTGCGGTGACCACGATATCTCGGGACTGAATCTTTTAAAATGAAAAAACCGAACGGATTTCGTTAAAGTAACGTATAATCTAGTAATTAATCGATGGAATAAGCAAAATAAAAGTTTTTGACAAAATGGCAGCTTCTAAAAGAAAAAAATTTTTGCCTTAAATTGTTCATAAAACAAAAAATATTAATCGGTCAAAAGAAACCTTCGATTAATTACTAAAAAATATAGTCAACAAGCTTGTGTTAAAATTTGAGACTGATCGGTTCAGCCGTTTTCGAGAAATCGTGGTCACCGCCTTTGAAAACACAGTTTGGAGAAAAACGCGTTCAAAGTTTGAGAAGCCGGTAATAGAAACTGTAGTAAAGGCAACTTCAAATTATTTAGTAACAACAACCAAAGTCGGAAAAATTAAATTCGAATGTAATTGAGCCAACACCAATTTCAGTTATCCAAATATCAACAACTGTATCTAGTTACCGGAACTAATTAAGGGGAACTAATAATTTTTTCGGTCTAGACCAACTACTTTCAAACACTCTGACACGTCTTTACAAATATGCGTGTAACTTGGACAATAATCGCCGAATTGTCTTGAAATTTTCTGTGCGTGTACTTAAATGTATGCACATTACGAAAATGAAAAAAAAACAAATAATCGATTTTTTGAAAATTATAACTGTATATAACCCCTTAAATCAACACCGATTTTCTAATTGCCCTTTGATAAGGAAGCCGTTCGGTTGCGTCACACGATACCTCGTTGTTCAAGTGTAATATCATTTACGCACGCCGAAGAAGTCATTGATATTCGATTCTCCAACTTCGCCGCGGTTCTCAGGATACATCAGGAAGTGCGAGCCACCGTGGATCGTAAGGGTGTAAGTGTAAGTCTGCCCACGTGGTGGCAAACAAAAGGCAATAATGCAGATTGAAACCGTATTAAACGAAAGGTCGGGTCAATGCTGATTCGCGGCTCTGATAATAACGCTCGCGCCGGGACTCGTGGGCGTTGGGCAAATCGATCGACGAATATCGTGCGATATTGATATTCGCGATTAACGGTGAACCCACCGACAATTCATGTACGTACGTATTCCCATGAAACGTGTAAAAGTGAAATGTGGTACAGTTGGACTCGGGTGAGAGTTAATTTAGCGGAGAGAAATGTACTTTTTTATGGGGATTGGGGAAACAATGGTGGAGGTTGTAACGTTACATGTATAATAGATTTATATGTGTTGGAGAATTAGAGGAATATATTATTTAAAAGTGAAAGAAAAAGATACATAAATTTGAACCAAAGCGTGTTATGTAAATAATGTAATATAATCGAGCAATAATTGATTTGAAATAATTTAATTGAATAATAAATTATCTAAGGGGACAGATTTTGTGATCATTTTAAAATCTTGGATAACGCAATGGGTTGTATGCATATTTTTATTCATAAATGTTCTATATATTTATTACAAATTTATTGATACAATATGCTTTATTATTATAAAGTTAGAAGAATATTGTTTTTTTTTACTTTACGTATAAAATACTTCCGAATTTTATACAAATCGTGATTTTGCGCAACGCGGAGTAAATTGTATTTTTATAATTTTTAATTTTTAATGTTACTAGTTACATAACAACTTTTTAATTTTGCCAAATTACGGCATTAATTAACTCCTTAAACTTAAATTTATTCTTCTTGGCTTATTAAACGGTCAATAACATAAAGAATTTTAATCAAATAATCAAAAAACAAAAGAAGAAAATAAGAACATAGCATCAAAACATGAGATTAATTTGTCATAAAATCTTTTGACATTTCATTTACCCTTCATCCAGTTAATAACTCTATAAATCAAATTTCGGTAAGTCAGCATGACGTTTCGGTACCTGATTTGTTTTTTTAGTTATTTAAATTAATTAACTCCACATTATTTTAAAATCCATGAATTTTGGTCGTCGGCAATTAACGACATCCCCATCGAACTGCTTACATCATTTTCATTACACCCCTAAACATAATGACGAATTTCTACCTGGCGTTCAACCCCATAAACATCATTGCGAACGCTCTCAACGGTGACTAAGAGTCCCATCGATAGAAAGAAAAGCCAAATAAATGACTCATTAACACCAGCAATAACTGCGAACATCTCCAAATAGCTTCTTGCTCGCTAACTATCTCGTTAATTCCGATTCTAAGTATACAACTAACGTCGTCGAATTCGAATTAAATGTAACGATTACGTTCACCGACATCCTCTCCGTTTCTTCGCCGTGGCTGTAATTATCGGGACAAAGCAATTTGTTGCCGGTCCGCCAAACGGCAATTAACATCTCGCAGGATTTAGGTGCGAAGATACGGCGGAACGGAGTCAAATAAGAAACGACCGACACAAAGTAGATGAACACTTAAGATACATTGAAATGAGCGTAGACAGGTGATGATTTATGTGTATTAGACACCGCGTCGTTTACGAGAGGAAGTCTTGCAAATGGGTTGCTTATCTTTCATCGAACAGTGAAGCAACTTATCAATAACGTCACCCCACAGGAATATTGTTTCGCGAGTGAAACTGCGTGAGCATTAGGCTGGTCGTTAAAAATTAAATCTTTTGCGACGACCCCTAAAAAGCTTCCTTTTGATGAGAAAATAGTGGGGAATTTTTTTTTTAATTAAAAACAAGACGTTCCTCAAAACGATCTAAGTTAATTTTTTGGTATAATTTAAATTCAACATTTTTCGCAGTGGCTGTCGAATAAGAAATAATTTTGATTAATGAATTAACAACGAACTCTGAAATATATCACTGAAACAATGCAATTAAAAGAATCAATTATGACAAATTCAATAGCGGATAACTAATTATTAAATAAGTAATTTAAAAAGTTTTAAAATTGAATTTTTTCGCGCAACGGTACATGTATTGTAGGATCTAATTAATTAGATTACCAATTTTCTGCACGTTTTATATAATGGTGTTAATCAATTCGGGAAAAATTCTGCTTCCCAATTTTTGACTAATTCATGGTTTCGTTTCACTTGTTCAGACATATTTAGAACTAGGGCGAAAGAAAATCCGTCTAATCGCTTAATTCCACCTGTTTCGCAGTATCGATCCCTCGACAGGTGTGCAGAACACTATTGAACTACGAATAAATACTAGTAATAGATCTCGGAGGCGTCTCCATCTAGAAAAAAAAATCTTTGATTAGGCAATCTATCTGCCTAACCAGAGCTAACCAGACTCTAACAATAACACAAAAATCGAAAGAAAATTCTTTACCACTTAAATATTATATATTAATTGATCGAACACACATGTACATTAGGGTGGTCGTTAAAAATTAAAACTTTTGCGACGCCCCCAAAAAGCTTCCTTGTGATGCAAAAACTCAGGAGAAATTTTTTTTTAATTAAAAACAACACGTGCCTCAAGACGATCTAAGTTAATTTTCTGGTATAATCATGTTTATGGGATTTTTTATGAGAATACGATTTTATTCGAAATATAAACAATTATAGAATCTAAATCAATAAAAAAACATTAATTAATTAAAATAACAACAAACAAAAATTTTAATTCAAAATTTTTCCCAGTTGATTTGTTCTATTAAATAAAAAAATGAAAGATATTCAAATTGATATTTTTATTTTAAAACTAAATTAGTACAAACGTAATTTTAATATCTAGATTTCTTCACTCCAATGTTTAAGTAAACTTTCTTTCGTATTTTTAATGCCTTTACTTCTATAATCAATTATTGATATAAAAAATGTCGAATTTAAATTTTTGTTTATTGTTATTTTAATTATCTAATGTTTTTTTATTGATTTAGGTTCTATAATTGTTTATATTTCGAATAAAATTTGTATTTTTCATAAAGATTCCCAAAAACATGATTATACCAAAAAATTAACTGAGATCGTCTTGAGGCACGTGTTGCTTTTAATTAAAAAAAAATTCCCACTGTTTTTGTATCATAAGGAAGCTTTTTGGGGGACGTCGCAAAACATTTAATTTTTAACGACCACCCTAGTGAGCATCGTGCAGATTTGTTCCCCGAATTTAAATCAGTGTAGTGATTTGCTTTATTTGTGTTGGTTTTTTAACACTAGAACTACCTGCCGAGAATTAATTTGGTACATTGAAAAACATTGGATAGATATGTTTGAAAGAAAGAAATAAAGGATGATACTAAATTGGTGGGTGTAATTATTTACATGTAGAAACATGGTTGCGAAGAATTTTGAAAATCGCAGCGTATACATTTAAGAAATTCTTAAAAGAATTTCGAAACCAGTCGTTCTGACTGCCTTGGCAGTTCTAGTGTCAAAGGTTTCTAGAAATGAACGATTTTCTCAAAATGTAAATGAAAATGTTAATGAAAGTGCTAGGAAGATGAAGTTGATATACAAAAATTACCCTAATGGATTTTTTATCAGAAATGTTTATAAAATCTGAT
Organism: Mimumesa dahlbomi; assembly: GCA_917499265.3. Classification (NCBI taxonomy): domain Eukaryota; kingdom Metazoa; phylum Arthropoda; class Insecta; order Hymenoptera; family Crabronidae; genus Mimumesa; species Mimumesa dahlbomi. Next base: position 5,796,729 of record OU824120.1, on the reverse strand, counting down.
AATGTGTAAGTAGCGAGTCTGTGGTAGGCAGACATTTTTGGAAAAATGCACAAATATTGTACATCGACTCTGTTTTTAATTTCGACGACCATTTATTACAGTTCAAAAGGAGAAAATTTAACTTTCAATACTAATTTGAAGTCCCTGGCACTTTTAGATTGCAAATAATACCTCTTTATTGTAAAAATTGACAGTTTTTCGAAAAACTCGTGATTTTCAAAAAGCGTGAGCGATAAAACAATTCTGTTTTCGAATTTGTATTCCTCACAATCAACTTTAAAAGGACCATTGGGTAGATATTACAGATTTGATAAAGTGTCACGTGATTCCTCAATGTGAACAAAATGGGAAAGGTAGACACTTTTCTCCGAATTTCCGTCCCCCACTGAAAGTAGACATTTTACGAAATGGTCTACTATTACGAAAAAAACACTTCTAAATAATCCATAACCGGTTTCTTTTTCCACGTCGATTACGAAAGTGTCGGATGCAACATTCTGATACAATTTGCGAAAGGTGATACGTGTATTCTCGCGGTTCCTGCACGCTAAGAGTTCGACGATGCGTTTATCATTGTGTTCAGCGTTCCCGTGGCGCATTTCATATTCCTATACAAATAATGAACAATATTAATTTATAATAAATTAATCTACCTTTATTACAAAAATAATAGCAAATAAAAGAATAATAATAAAATCATTGAAAAATACTATTTAAACATCAACCTTACTAACAATTAAATTCGAAAAAATTCCAAATCCCAGCGGGTCGACCAGTACAACGTGATCTGTTCACCATTGATGAACGCTGATATTATTATCAGTATTTCCCAGGATTTAATTCAGTACAAATTAATCTGCCTTTATTAGAAAAATAATACCAAACGAAAATAATAATATATTCATTAAAAAATCATATTTAAACACCAACCTTACTAACAATTAATTTTGAAAAAATTCCAAATTCCAGCGGGTCGACCAGTACAACATAATCTTTTCGTCACTTATGAACACTGCTATTATTATCAGTATTTCCCAGGATTTTATTTAGTACAAATTAATCTGCCTTTATTACAAAAATAATACCAAACAAAAATAATAATAAATTCATCAAAAAATCCTATTTAAACACCAACCTTACTAACAATTAAATTCGAAAAAATTCCAAATCCCAGCGGGTCGACCAGTACAACGTGATCTGTTCGCCATTGATGAACACTGATATTATTATTAGCATCGCCCGGGGATTTAGGTGCGAACGTGCGAGACAATAAGGAGAAACGGGGAACAATGCACGCTTTCCAGAAACTAGCCGGCAGCTGGATCGTGATAGATCGAAACAAAGGGTGGTCCGTAACGTCCATTAACTCGCCTCGTTTCCACTTGATAATTAATGCTCGCGTCGTGAGAGCCGGTTTTTCTCGGGCCAGTTTCAGGCCCCCGGGGACCGATGCTATTTCCTATCGCCGGTCATCTTCTCGTTTCGGGGTCACTAGCATCACGATACTCTGGTATTCGGCAAATAACTTTAACGAGTTAACGAGCCCGCTTGTCCTTATTTTCGCGACACCCGTCACGCACACTTTGGGAAGTATCACGAACGCAGATCGTGTATGAGCGGAGGTCAGCTCGGACGTCCATTTTGCAACTGACCGGAGGATATTTGTGCCCATAATTATGAAAGTGGTCTAAGTCAATATTTCCAAAAAAAAATTAAAGTCTTGATAATTTGTTAATAAATGTTTCAAAACCTTTAACACTAGATTTACGGACCGAGCGAATTTGACTCATTCAAAATTTCATTACTATATACAGGGTGTAACATATCATCAGGGACCCTTTTTCAGGATCGATAGTACGCACGAAAAGGTGAAAAAAGGACCAATGAAGTTAGGTTCGAAAATCACCCCCTAACGAGTTACAACCCCATTTGTGAAAAATTTTAAAAAAAATCATATCTCCGAAATGGTACGTCGTAGAGGACCGATTTCGATTGCAATATAACCGGAAGAGACCAAAGTTTACGAAAAAAATATCACTATCTACGCAAAGGAAGATTTAGTGAATGCCATTAATGTTTCCCAAATTGTTATAAACCTGCTACGATATAGGTAATCGACGTTGTTTGGATTAAACAAGAATAAATGCTATTTAACAGCAATAACCGCAGCAATTATATTTTTTTCTGTTATCTTTGATCTTCTCTGGTTATATTGCAATCAAAACCGCTCCTCTCCGACTTACCATTTCGGAGATATAATGTTTAAAAAATTTTTTATAAATGGGGTTGTATCTCGATGGGGGATGATTTTCGGTCCTAACTTCCTTGTTCCTTTTTTCACCTTTTGGTGCGTACTATCAATCCTGAAAAAGGGTCCCCGATGATATGTTACACCCTGTATATATATAAAACTTTAATATTATTTTCGAAATTCATACGTTGGTTTTTAGTTAAGTAATGAAACATATGTAAATGTTAATTTACACTTAGTAAATTATATTAGTATATTAGTAAAGTACACTTCAGTAAAAGTAGGGATATAATCAACATCCGTAAATCTAGTGTTAAAAAACGTAATGTCCAAAATTTTTTTAAAAACTGACTTAGACCACTTTCATAATTATGGGCACATTTGCGTTCGTCCCGCGACATTGTTTCTGAGATCGTTAGAAAAACGCACAAGATTTAAAAAATGCTGATTTACAAATTTTGTGGAATTAAATCTTTTAATTTTATGGATTTATGGAATGTGGTTGTATTTCAATGATATATTTGAACTGTTCATGGGTCCAAGGGACAAACTCTGGTTTTTAGGGATTTTGAAATTTATTAAAAAATGGAAGATACTTCTGTGTATTGGCATTATTAGTTTTTTTTAAATATAAATTCGATATGGAAGCCGTTTACAGAGCGAACATAGAATTATTTTAAAAACTTGAAGCAAATGACCGATGCTTAAGTTGTTATAAAAAATAATTTCTTCAATAAGTAAGCTAAAAGAGATCTGACAAAATATCTGTATGTGACAAAAATATGAATGGCTGTTGAATAAGAAATAATTTTGATTAATGAATTAACAACGAACTCTGAAATATATCACTGAAACAATGCAATTAAAAGAATCAATTACGACAAATTCAATAGCGGATAACTAATTATTAAATAAGTAATTTAAAAAGTTAAAAAATTGAATTTTTTCGCGCAACGGTACATGTATTGTAGGATCTAATTAATTAGATTACCAATTTTCTACACGTTTTATATAATGGTGTTAATCAATTCGGGACAAATTCTGCTTCCCAATTTTTGACTAATTCATGGTTTCGTTTCACTTGTTCAGACATATTTAGAACTAGGGCGAAAGAAAATCCGTCTAATCGCTTAATTCCACCTGTTTCGCAGTATCGATCCCTCGACAGGTGTGCAGAACACTATTGAACTACGAATAAATACTAGTAATAGATCTCGGAGATGTCTCCATCTAGAAAAAAACAGTGTCTATCTCTAGTGTCCATTGAATATTCCCCTTTAGGTAAATTAATTTTCCTTTAAACATTTTTTTTTAACTAATTAATATATCTCGAGATAATTGCGTGGAAAGATTAAAATGAGACACTCTGTATAATGTAATTAACAGTAGGGTTAAAATAAGTGACTAATTCTAAACAGAGAGTCACTCAATGACTCCCTTTTATTACAAAAATTATACTATTAATTATTAGCTAAGTTATCGCTCTAGGAACAAAATTTCATGACAATTTTTTGTTCCTATTCAGAATAAAACAATGTTATTTGACCCTTTAAGCGATCATAAACTGTTAATGGTCGCTTAAAGGGCCAAATAAAGTTGTTTTTTTTTAATATTATATTTTAGCGATCGTTAAAATTATACTAATAATTTTTTAAGTCAATTTTCTATCAAAATGACTCGCGATATCCCGCTAATATTTGACAAGGTCTTCATACTCATCACCTCCTCCCAATTCCCACCGATTCTATCCAAAAACCACTAATCACACTCGTAACCTTCCCACGTAATTATCCAACGTTTCACCAGAATTGGGATTCGAATCGCGAATCGTGCAAATAAATTTCCATTCCACCGTTCGCGTTCAATAACGTCGTAAATAACGGTAAGGCCCCCGGTGACCGGGCATCTGGTGGTCAGGCCGGGGTGTCCCCAGGTTGGGCCCTATTATTATTATTATTACCAATCCCCACTGGTCCTCCGCAGACGTGGCAATTATTATCCCCGGGGATTTCCTTGCCCTGCTCACCGGATTACTCGACCCCGGTACAATTAGGATTAAGATTACCGCGTGTTAAACCTTTGGGGCGTCGCAGGGCATTTTCCCCGGAGGGCCCGTCGCCGTCTCCCGTTTACTTTCCGGCCGTCGATTCATCGGTTTACTGTTTTAGTTGTAATTTCCACGACGACCGTCGATTACCCCGGTAATAAAGGTGTCTGGTTAGGTCTGGTTAGGCTAGGTCGATTAGCCCGGACGTAAAAGCGTCCGGTTAGGTGAGGTTAGGTCGGGCTAGGTCGATCACCCCGTCAATAAAAGTGTCGTCACGATGTTCAAAGTCACGCAGGTGTTATATGGATTCGGACACCTTGACTTTGCGGAATTTTACGAGCGACCTGGATGCGCGAATCGGTGTACGAGTCACCCGGTATATAAATCGTGTTATTATTGTCCAGATAACAGGCCCAGGGTGTCTTTTGTTGCGGCGCTTTTGTCTCGTTTGCGGATATCGCGAATGTTTTTCGCGCGATTTCTCCTCTGTTTGGTGATGGATTATTTTTGGGAGTTGTTGGAGATTAGGTTGGGACGTGTTTGGGACTGATTGTGAGTGGGTCTGATGAGTGTAGAGACTATCGTGGCGACAAATAGTTTGTTTGGTTACGGCTGGGTGTGTTTGGAACAGTGGAGAGAGGCGTAAAATGATTATTTCGTGGTAAATTTGGAAATTTTTAGGTAGACTCAATTTGGGAAACGGTGGAAAGCGTGATAGAAAATGCAGTCGATGAGTTTTTAAATTCATATTTCCAGTTAATCTTGAAGAATGTAAAATAATTATTATTATACACGTAATTATTGTTAAAAATACAACGTATGGAATAATTGAATTTTTGATATTTTATTAATTTAAATAATTTTATAATATTATATTTGTAGATGTTTCTTTTAGCGATCGCGGCATTAATTCAAAGGCTACAGTTATTATTGCATTTGAATTACATTTAGAAGTGTCGTCTGGAAATTATAATTTTGATGATAAACGAAATAAGACGTATTTAGAAATTAATAGAAATATTCAATATATTTTATTTTAATTGTGTATTTATTCCTATCAAAATTAAACACAGAACAACTTTACAATTATATTTAAGTACTCTAATTAATTATTATCTATTACCCAACTATTCCATTTTCCATTACTAAATACATTGATTAAAATTATTCCACCAAGATTGTATATAAACCAGATAAAATTTTATTGTCCAAAAAAACCAAAATAACATTTTTTCCAAATAAAACGTACCAACAAAAAAATCGACAAACTAACCAAAACTTGTTAAATAAACCGTGCGAAATGTAATGACACGTGTCATGGAAAAAACACACACGTAACGTTTAACACGTGTCAAAGTGAATCGTGTAAAAAAAAAGTACCGTGTAAAAAGAGTCCCGGTGTATTCAAATAGCTGTATCGAAAACCGCGGGGCATTCATTTAGCATTCTACACGACGACAAGTTTAGTATCGAGATTCCTCGTGTTCGAAGCTCTGCGTGAGCAAAGTGAGCAATGAGACGGCATCTCTTTAGCGAATCCTCGCATCCGATTGTGCTGAAAACCGTTGCTGGTTTTCTCATCTGCATCCTGTTTTACGTTTCGATATCTCGTCCCGCTAACATACTGGCACTGAAGAAATTTTTTCGTGGAAAAAAATAATCTGTTATACTTTCAGTAAGCAAAATCATTTTGGAAATTTGATACATTTTTACCGGATTTAATGCCAATTACACAAATCCTTTTTTTTTTTTGAAAAAAGGAAAATATGTTTCATGGAGGAAATAAAATTAAATAAAATTAAATCAAATTAAATAATTTTAAATAAAATTAATTTCATTGGGATTAAATTAAATAATAATCATACATCCAGAAATAACAGTAATAATTCCACGTGTTATTAAATAATTTTTATAATTTTACCGATCGTGTAATAATATGTAAGATAAACAATTTTTATCTGGCAATAAACGATCCAAGTATTACGCAGGCGGAAATCTAAATAATGATTAGAGAAATTAAATTAAAAATTAAAAATTAAAAATTAATTATTACTTACGTAAACCATCCTAATAAGTCGTAATGATCCTACAATTAATTTTGATTGGCTAAATTACCATTTTGTTCTTTTTCTTTGGTATCTTTTATTATTGAACAATACTTAATCCATTAATTAATTTTTGTTAAGGGTTAATTATACTGTAATTTATCCCTGAAGAGGGCCAAAATGTGGCCGAAACGTTGGAAATTAATTACTGTAAAGGTTGATTTGCCTTATTAGGATGGTTTACGTGAGTAATAATTAATTTTTAATTTTTAATTTAATTTCTCTAATCATTATTTAGATTTCCGCCTGCGTAATACTTGGATCGTTTATTGCCAGATAAAAATTGTTTATCTTACATGTTATTAAATAAATTTCAAAATTTTTGCGTCCACAATTTCCAAGCGATCGCCAACCAAAATACAAATTCAAATCTAATAATTTCATCGACGTTACAAAAACTGTTAAACAAAACTCTGACCTTTTGCCATTAGTCTTTTTCTACAAAAATAATCCCTGGGTCCCACAATTGTGTTTAAAATCTCCCCGAGTTTCAGTGAAACGTTAATTGACCCTGTTAATTAACGCGCTCGGTTTTGCGAATGACTTTCCTCGCATTTCCTAATTCGGCGGATATTTCCAGAGAATTTCTCGCAGTTTCACCTTCGAAAATAAAATACATTCCTCGTCCCACTGCCGGCACACACCGCTGTTATAGAATTTAATGTTCTCCCGGGTCTCCTTATACGTCGAACAAAGGCTCGCTCCAACGACACTCGTATCTCTTATTGTTAGACAAAGTCGACGGCTGATATATTCCCACTGCGACTCCTTTCAACCTTTGTCAACGTTTGTCGCGAAAAGCCGCGACAAAAAATTGGCGAGTTTAAAAATGATTAATTTAACCGTGTCTCGTTGATACTTTCTCGGTGGATGGTTAGCAAAAATTGTTTTCATCGTCGACTGAAATTTTCTGGAAAATCCTATTGTTTTGAACTTGAATCGTATTGTCGTGAAAAAGGGTGACAAAAAATTGCAAAATTTTTAAATAATTAAATTAACCGCGGCCCGTTGATATTTTCGCGATGGGACAATTCGCAAAAATTGTTTTCATCGGCGGTGGAATTGTTTGCAAAATTATGTTATTAAAATGTGTAATTATACTATAATTATGACGTAATTAACTTAGCTGCTTTTTAGGAAAGTATAAGTATAAATTAATACGATTTATCGAGGTTATTGAAAGAATAAATGGCAAATATATTTGTATAAAAATGAAATTAAATATTTTTAGAAAAAAATATATTATATTTTTTAATTAAACTTCTCTTGTCAGCGAACGTGAAAGTGTTGCCATAAAAAAACGCCGACTATTACGTTAATTAAATACAGTTGCGTGAAGGATGTAATTTCCGTTGGTCGATTTTAGCAAATTACACGTGTAATAAAAAAATCGTGGGAATAGATCATTATTTTGTTTTAATTAATTCACACGAAATTTTGAGTCAGAGTAATATTTACTTTGATTATACAAAGTTCAGCGTCAATCAACTGCTTTCACAGTAAAATTGTTTACAATTATAAAATTGGAGTTTTTTTTTTTTTTAATTATTGCCTCTTTTTGTGCAACAAAAATTACTTGTCTTAAAATAATAAATACTTTATTTACCATTACTTAATTGATTTTTTTGTGGGACTGTTTTATTTAATTAATTCACGCAAAATTTGGAGTTGGAGTAATACTTCTCTCTCGCCGGGAAATTTCCCCGGAATAGCAACCCTAAGGATGTGAAAATAGCCGTTCGGTATTTATCGCGAGGACGGTAATTTTCATGTAACGACGGTCGTCGAGTTCGCATAAACACTCTCCTCTGTAAATTGCTATCTACGTGTGAACGGCCGAGAGCGAATGAACGGACAAAAAGAGATACACCCACAGGTGTAATTACATGGACGTATACAAGGTGTAGCATACCTAGTGGGCCCTTTTTTCAGGGACAACAGTACGCAAAAGATGAAAAAAACAAAAAAAAACAAAAAACTTTGGTCCGAAAACCATTCCCTATCGAGATATAATCTCTTGTGTAAACAAATTTTTGAAAAATTACATCTACGTAATGGTAAGTCGTAGAAAACTGATTTTCGATTTAATATTACCGGGAGAGATCAATGTTTATGAAAAACAAATATCACTGGTGAATAAAAAAATCGCTTGGTGAATGCCCTCAATTTTTTCCAAGTTATTGTGACAAGAAGTTGTTTGGAGTAAACAAGAATAATTGCAGCAATTATATTTTTTTATAAACTTCGATTTTTTCCCGTTATATTGCAATAAAAATCGTTCCTCTACGACTTACCATTTTGGTGATATGATTTTTTGAACATTTTTTACAAAAGGGGTTGTATCTCTATAGGGGATGGATTTCCGACCAAAATTTTTAAGACTTTTTTTTCTCATTTTCGTACATTCCATCGACCCTGAAAAAGGCTCCACTAGTTATATTACTCCCTATATTTTCTCTTAATTACATAAAAAGCAGTAACAACAAACTCGATTGAATCATTATCTCTCTATACTTTTATATTATGTGATTCCTTTATCAATAAAAATACACCAATTTTGTTTAATTTAAAACCCAACAAAATTTCTATGCATCAAAGATCTATTTATTCGCAAAATTCCTGAGCCTCAAACACTGAAATCCGTAAATAATCATTTCACTAAAACCCGGTGAACAAATCATTCTAGACCAAAACAACGGAAATTCTCTTCGTATTCTCGCAGCTACATTTCAATTCCCGCAGATTAATTTATATCTCCACTTTTTTTTCTCTCTCCCTCTCTCTCTTTACCTTAAGTGTGCGGCGTTACATCAATCAAAGTTACGTGCCGCCTGATTGGCTCATTCATTACGTTCACCGTACACCTCGCCAGGAAGATCTTGTCTCGCGGATTACCTGCGCACCGCTAATTGATCCCACGGAGTATTATATCTCTATCGGCGCTCGTCCGGCTTCCGGAAATTAATTGGCTGGCATTAAGATGAGTATCGCGGTATTGTTGTGCGTGGAGCTCGAGTAATTATCCGATTGATACGCGCCGACGTCACGTCGCTTGAATTTATCGGTCTTTATTAACGGGCCGCTTGCCCTTTGACCTTCGCGATAACTGGGAGATGATATGTGATTCTCGAAGAGGACCGGAAATAGTTTCTACCGGATGTATGGGGTTTTTTTTGGGAAATGGAGAATTTTAGAGGAAATATTTTTGTTAAGTTTCTTAGAATTTTGGGTTAATTAGGGAGATTTGTGTGTAGTTTAAATTGAAAAATGTTTAAATTTGAAGATTTGTAAAATGTTTTGATTATGTGAATAAAAATTTTGTCTGATTTGTGATTTGTTTGATTAGTACTGTTTGTATTTATGTAGTGATACGCGGTGTGCTGATAAAAAATTTTAAATGATATGTTTGTGAATTTTAAATGGTCGTGAATTTAAAAGGGATTAACCAGTGATTAGAAAATTGTTTAAATTAGATTTCATTATTATGCCACTCAAAATATTTTCTATTTAGTAACACATGTCGAAAAATCTGCATAATGAAATTTGTTTAAATCTTCAATTTTTCTAAATTTAAACAAACTCCTTTATAAATCTGATCTCTCCAAAAATATAACGCTGTTACCTCTTTAGTCCTCTCTGCAAAATTAAAAGCATTTCCAAAAATAACTAACAATAATGCAAAAATTGAAAGAAAATTTATTGTTTCCACATAATAAATAATATATACTAATTTATCTCTTTGATTAGGCAATCTATCTGCCTAACGAGAGCTAACCAGACTCTAACAATAACACAAAAATCGAAAGAAAATTCTTTACAACAAATATTATCTATTAATTGATCGAACACACATATACATTAGGGTGGTCGTTAAAAATTAAAACTTTTGCGACGCCCCCCAAAAAGCTTCCTTGTGATGCAAAAACTCAGGAGAACATTTTTTTTTTAAATTAAAAACAACACGTGCTTCAAGACGATCTAAGTTAATTTTCTGGTATAATCATGTTTATGGGAATTTTTATGAGAATACGATTTTATTCGAAATATAAACAATTATAGAATCCAAATCAATAAAAAAACATTAATTAATCAAAATAACAATAAACAAAAATTTAAATTCAAAATTTTTTTTATCAATAATTGATTATAGAAGTAAAGGCATTAAAAATACGAAAGAAAGTTTATTTAAACCTTGGAGTGAAGAAATCTAGACATTAAAATTACGTTCGTACTAATTTAGTTTTAAAATAAAAATATCAATTTGAATAATCTTTAATTTTTTTATTTAATAGACCAAACCAACTGCGAAAAATGTTGAATTTAAATTTTTGTTTATAGTTATTTTAATTAACTAATGTTTTTTGTTGAATTGGGTTCTATAATTGTTTATATTTCGAATAAAATCGTATTTTCATAAAAATTCCCAAAAACATGATTATACCAAAAAATTATCTTAGATCGTCTTGAGGCACGTGTTGTTTTTAATTTAAAAAAAATCCCCAGTGTTTTTGCATCATAAGGAAGCTTTTTGGGGGGCGTCGCAAAAGATTTAATTTTTAACGACCACCCTAATATACATACATACAAATCCATACCTCCGTCGATTCCACAGAAACGTAGAAGTGTCACGGGTCATCCGGGATATCGTATTTCACCGGAAAACCGACCGTTTCCACGGAAAATTTTCCTCTCGGCGAAGGTCGCGCGTTCCCGTGGAAGGAAATTCCAGCCGCGTTCCTCGCCCAGCTTTGTGAAAGAGATCGCTTTTCCCGTTACGAGTCGCGCGCGAAACGCGTGTGAAAATAAACAATAATAACCGGGACAACGAAGTCTCGCGGAATTTATGGTGCGAGCATCGCCGGGAGAAATGTTGCTATGCTTTATGCGCCGTCCGGCACAATGATGGGAACGAAGCCCACGTATTTCTGCGACTCGCAGAAGCGGCTTCATTTCAACCAGTGGCAATTTTTTTTCACCTTTTTTTTTGTGCGCGACGTTCTATTTAACGCTAAACCATATAATTGAATTTAGGTAATAATTTTGGTAATAATTTTAGTAGTAATTTGGGTAATAATTTGGGCAAAAATTCTGTCTAATTTGTGATTTGTTTAATTAGTATTATTTATGGAATAAATATAAAATAATAAATATAAAAGTTTTCATTTTTACAGATTTCATAGACATATCTATATTAAACTAAATAACTTTTACCGATCGCTCTATTAATTTTATGTAAAATTATTCAAAGTTTTGAAGATCGCAATAAAAGGCCAAGTAAGTTATTTTTTACATAAAACATATCTATATGTATACATATAAATTGTCGACAGGTTTAGTGTGAAAGAAGTTATGTAATATCATAAAGTATGTGATACTTTCTAAGAAAGTATGTGATATACTTTCATAAAGTTTTAAGACGTTTATCATATTTATTTTTCTAGTTATTAATATTTTTAGTTGATCGATAGTTCAATCATCTTTTTTACCATTATATAAAAATTTGTGATTACAAGCCAATCAAATTCGCTTCCGATTCCGTTCGATCTTAACTTTTATAACTATTTCAGTATTAAACATTTAACAGCGTTTCGCGTATGATAATAATAAAAAATATTCTTATTTATATATTTACTCACTAAAAAGTTCGCATTTCGAAAAGCAATGATTTTTTAACAAATTTTATATTTGAAAACGTTGTGCTTTGAATCTTTCCACACGTTTATATTCTTAAATAGAGTCCGAACAAATTTACTTAGGAAAATTATGTGTATTTTCTTCAAAACAAATAATTAAATATTTTAACACCGGAAAATGTGATATGTCGAATTACTTAAATATGATTTAAAATTGAAAAAAGAAATGACTATCCCTAAAGTTGACATTACAACAGAAAATCCAGCATCAACTTTATGCTCTCGAATCTTTTTATTAATTAACAATTACAAGAACCATGTTAATCAACTTGAACAAATAAAGCAAAATCATAATATCAAATGAATTACATTTTGCCCAAGTGCGGACTAATCTCTCACAAATAGTTGTACGATTTCCATATTTTCCACGCAGTTCCCATTAAAAATAAAAAAAAGGAAATCGTGTGACATTTAAAAATATCTCGTTCGCCAGGTGTAACACACCTTTACCGACTCGTTCGTGCTAGAAACCATTCTTCCATCGCTGTTGATTTGACTTGAATGCGAAGTTGGCTTCGTTTCGCCTGGAAAAAAAAACACACATACAAGCACACACGTGGCTGCATTCTCGTTTCATCGGACACATGTGTGTGCGTGTGTGTGTGCACGCATGAATGGCATTATGTTACTGCGAACTGAACGGGGACAGGTATTCTGCAATGCGTAAGTTGGGTGCGCCGATTCAACGTTCAATTTTCGCGTACCTCTTACAACTTGTTAGCCGAGGCGGGATAGCAAATGAAATTGGCGAATTAATGGGATCATTGGCTATCATTACTGTGCGAGCGTCATTATTGAGGATGGGGATAGATATGAGCCACGTGTTCGTGTTTTTATTAAAATAAGGAGAATTGAGGAATTTTTAGTGAATTAACCTCTTCACGCCCATAGACAGATATGAATCTTTAGTTTTTTATTATTATATACTGTCAATAAGAAATAGACTAAAATAGAATCCCTCAATAAGAGAAGTAATATTTTTTTTATTTGGCTACACTGGTAATGGGATTTTTATTTTATAAGAAATTACTAAACGTCCACATATGTGGCGAAGGGCATAAAAAGATTAAGTTGAAAATTCTTACAAACACGTTTTTATTAAAACAAAGTTAAATCCTTAGCTAAGAAACTTCTATAGCTATGAAAAACCTATATAAATTTTTATACAGGTGTGAATCGTGTTTTTGCAATGATTTTTAGTTAAGTCAGGGAATCAATCTCGTTAGTTTCTGCAGAAAATCATTTATTATTCGATGGTTACAAACGTTTTGGGTGGAATTATTAGTGAAATTTATTTTGATTGTAAAAAGTTTAGTGTCAATCAAGTGGTTTGGCAGTGACAATCAATGGAAACTATCGATCCTTTCTATAGCTGCAAAATTATCATCATTTAATTATATGTATTATAATAATGGAAAAATAATTCTTACTTCTCACTTGTACCTTCAAAAAATTATTAAAAATTTGTATTCATTATAAATTAAATTTCTTAATAAATAAATTTAATTTACAACGAATATAAATTTATAAATTAATACTGTTAATTTATAAATTAATAATGTCTAAAATAAAACAATTTTAACTAATCTACAATTTTTATTTTAATCCAATTTAAAAAATATTTATCGTATAATTATACTTACGTATATAATCATACATAAGTATAATCATAAATATACATACGTATAATTATTAGCAATAGTCCGTTACGAAATAAATTAGTACACTCGTTCATTGTTAATTGTCCACGCGATTTTTCTGACACAACACCGTATTAATTAAAACAAATAAATATTAGATGTGCCTAGCGCTCGTTCCAGATAGGACACCTGTAGTTTCGAAAATAATGGAAATAAATATTAATACTCGCCACTAATCACGTGCGTGGCTCACTAAGTATTATCCGCCTAATTTGAAATGCAATCTGCTTCTCGTATCACGGAAAAAGTAATTACACGCTGATCAACGAGACGCACATTGTAAGCAAATCTGATCGCGTATGAATAATTTCATGATCATCGTAGTGATAACAATGTTGCTTATCTCACCCAGATTTTCCGTCGCACGCGTTCCTTTTTTTTCCATCAGAAATCACGGCGTCCGTTTCACACGAATTATGAACATTAACGGATAATTGAGATTTGCATTTGTCAAATTTATTAGTTGGACGACAGAAAAGAGGCCACGCAATTTAAACATAAAATTATTTTAAAAAATTGAAGTTTTTAAAATCAATTAATTATTAAAATTAATAAGTTTATTAAAATGGCTAATAGAATTTTTTACGACAGATTAGAGATGAAATGTTAGTTGGTTTTATTGATAACATTGGGATATTTATTTGTAAAAATGTAAATCTGACAAAAATTAAGTAATTTATTGTTAAACATTGATACTTGAAGATTTTTAAATTTGAATGATTCAGTTAAGTATGTGTTATATGATTAGTTATTTAATGATTGATTAATTCAATTCTTAAGTCGAGTTAATTGCGTCGATTTAAAATCTGTGTGATTTAGTGATATTAAAATAAATAGTTTAATGAAAGTTATTTCAAATATACAAATCTTTAAGCACAACAATTTGTAAATAATTCTCTGTCATCTCTAACAAGAAGCTTGGTAGCCTTAAACTTTCTATTAACTAAACATACACATTAAATTTTGCATAGCACCTGAAAAAATCAAAATTACTCGAACCACAGCGATTTGCATTAAATCCACAGATTTACTTAATCTCACAACTTTTTCCTTTTCTAATTAATTTCACCCAATACAAATTTCCCAATAATTAAATAAACTATACTTTCCCAAATTGCATGAAACTAAATATTTCTTGCAATAAAAACATTTTCAAAATCCTCAAATTACTTAATAACCATTACCTAAATACTTATTAGTTTTCTGTATTTAATCATTTTAATTATAACTCAAAGTTAGTTATTTATTAAATGGTTAAAAAACAGTAAACTTATTAGCTTTGTGTAAGAAATCATTTTAATTATAACTTACAAATGAGTTGTTTATTAAATTGTAAAAAAAAAAATCAGAAAAATAACAAACTACATACACTATTTCCAAAATTGTTCCTGTAAAATCGTTAATCACTTTGCGCGACCAATGAAAACGGGTGCAACAACAATAACAACATTAGAAAGTGTTGTGGAAGTCTGTGGAGATCGATATACATACACTTCGACCTCTGTCCACAATAATTTCCCACACTCGCTGCCGTCCACCGCGAACGCCCAGTGTTAAATTACATTGTACAGCTACGTGGCTGTCGTGCCCGCTTTATTGTTAATTAACAAAACGCGGGGAGGGTGTGGTGAGGTGATAATTATGTAGGCAGCCAATATGGACACTCTAGATGACACTAATTTAACACGGGTAATTGTTATTAGTTTGTTTATAACTTTAATCTTGATTATTCGAATTTTGTTGTAATTAAACAATTTATTATGTTCAAATAATTTGTTTATTAGAGTTCTTGAGTTATCGTTAATTGTAATAATATTATATAAGTAGTTTGTTGTTTTATTGGCTTTCTGAACGATCTTGTTAATAATAAGATTGTATAATTTATAAGATTGTTCAGAAAGCCGAGATAATGACAAACTAATTATATATTTGTCATTAAGAATCGTTAATAAGTAATTTTGGAATCGTAATATAATAATATCTCGAAATTATGGAAATAAATATATATACTCTATATCTTTCATAAACCTTGAACACCTATTTTTGCGAATATCCATCAATTGGACGTATCAAAAAACACTCATTTTCTTTCAAAACTATTAATTTAATTTACAATAAATTTAAAACAACACATTCGCACCGTCAACGAGGTAAATTGTTCAAACAGCGAAAAATAAACTTACCATAATATCTATTACATTTTTATATATTTCTACCAAAAGAAAATTTTTTTTAATAAAAATTATTTCTGCCGTTAAGATATTAATAATCCGTTATAATATCTTCGAACGGTTTCACACCGTTTCAGGTCTCCCGGAAAGGTCATCGTGTTAATATTGGTGCACCTGCGCGCCGTTCGATTCGCGGTAACAATAGCCCCCTCCCCCCCCCCACCCCTCCCCCGTTTTATTTCGCCCGATGAAGAGATTAATAAAGTTCCGCGAGGCAGGAGAAAGTATTCGGAGATCCGATTCCACGACGGAGTCGAGGTCGCAAGGTTGATTAACCCTTTCGATGGTTATTTAGGGTACACACTCGAAGTGAAACACTTTTTGTTGCCAGTGTTTTATTTGGTTCGATGAATGGATAAAAGTGGGTGGTTAATTGTTTTTGACTGTTAACGAAAACTGAGTGATCGCAATTATTGGAATGTTGACTTAGATTACAATGAAATGTGAAAGTTTTTTGGTTTACGATTAAAAAATTCATATTTTTATTATTTTTTTGTATTTGATATATTTTCTTTCGAATCGTATTTGTTGCAGTTTTGTTTAACTTAGAGTTGAACAAATGAATGAATTGCGGTAATTTTGCAGAATTGTATTGTATCATAAGAAATGATAAATATTGTTAATGTTATCTTAAAATATTCTGAAATGTGTCAAATTACTATACTCGTGAAAGAAATGTATTTTTTTGTTTAACTAATATATACATAGGCTATATACTTTCTTATTTATTTAAATTATAAAAAAATGAATTTATTATTTACTGTCACTTATCTTTGCAAGTTAAATTTAAATTTTGGCAGAAGATAAAACGTATTACAACTTGCGTGAAACAGTGCAATGTTACAACAAAAATAAAGATATTAAAATAATACTAGAAAAGTGTCTTATCAGATTACACTTTATTTCAATTATATAATTGTTTTCCTCCAAACTTCACATTTCTATAAAAAATACAACGCACCAAAAAATTAACGCTCCATTTAAAATATGACTTTCCGCTATTTCGTCAAATTTTCAACCGTTCCAAATTTTCCAAATTTCAACCAAAATTAACAAAAAAACACTCTCCACAAGTATTCCGCTATTACATCCTCTTCATAGCCCAAAACTATAATTACACACACAATGACACATTCTCCAAACAAAATAACAAATCGATTCAAAATTCCCCGAGGAAAAAAACGTTTCCACGTTGCGTTTCCCGCTTTCCACGTTTTCGAATAATCGTTTGATCGTTCGTTACTATTGTATTACGTAACACGCTTCCAGTGTTTTTCTCGATAACTGAATCGCCAAGGTAATTCGAGGTTTCCCTGTCTGAAAACGAGTCAAGGCCCCGCGCGAGGGGCCCGACGACGCGGTATTTTGAGAAAATTGGTAGCTTCTTATTCATTGTTTCACTATGTCCGTAATTGCACGCGACGCAATCTGTCATTGTTATGCAACTGCAATTTTTCTATTTTTTTTACTACGTCTTATCGCAGCGATTTCATTCGTGCCTGTTATTCCAACGTAATTGCAACATTTCTGTTATTTTTCTTTTTTTCTATTTTTTTTTGCGTCTGTCTGAATCGCAACCCAGTTTTCCGCTCCATTTTCTAGTTTCTATTAATATACTTTCATGTTTCTTTTTTTATAGGTAAAATTGATTCGGTGTTTGAGATACGATTCGATTCGCAATAGGAAATAATTTAGTTATGGTTTTTATTGTTGTTGTTCCCGTTGGAAGACGCGGTAGTTTATTATCAGTTATTGTCAGTGGAAAAATTGCCTGCTATCGCATTTTTTTTTGCTGATTTATCAGTATCGATTCGCTGTGATGTCGATTATGAAAATAGGTTGTGTAATTGATCGAAGAGAATAACATACAACTTCCGTCATTGTTGATACGGATTCCGGAAAAGTTTGTAATTCCATTGGAAATGCGTGTGATGGAATTAACGTTGCGAATGAACAATTTTTTCCTTTTTGTACGAAATTTAAGAAATACTGTTTTTGATTTGAAAATATTTCCGATGTTCCTGTCTTTGTGAGAAGGAATTGGGCATTCGAAATTTTTAGTAAAAACTTTTCATTAGGTGTGATATTTTTTTCAGGGAGTTTTCAAAATTGCAACCGAATTCGCAAAGTGTGCAAGTTTTTGCGTCGTTTCGAAAAAGAATTTTGGATAGAGATTTATTTTATTTTTAGATTTTTAACTTTTACAAATTTTGTAAATAAATTTTTTATATTCAAATTACTTACTAGCCTTATCTAATTTACTTAGAGAACATCTCGTTTTTTTCTGCAATTTTACTCAGAAAATAAACAAATACATTTTGTTTATTTGTACAGGGTGTAACATATCATCGGGGACCCTTTTTCAGGATCGATAGTACGCACCAAAAGGTGAAAAAAGAACCAAGGAAGTTAGGTCCGAAAATCACCCCCTATCGAGATACAACCCCATTTGTAAAAAATTAAAAAAAAATCATATCTCCGAAATGGTAAGTCGTAGAGGACCGATTTTGATTGCAATATAACCGGAAGAGACCAAAGTTTACGAAAAAAATATCACTATCTACGCAAAGGAAGATTTAGTGAATTCCCCTAATGTTTCCCAAGTTGTTACAAACCTGCTACGATATAGGTAATCGACGTTGTTTGGATTAAACAAGAATAAATGCTATTTAACAGCAATAACCGCAGAAATTATATTTTTTTCTGTTATCTTTGATCTTCTCTGGTTATATTACAATCAAAACCGCTCCTCTCCGACTTACCATTTCGGAGATATAATTTTTAAAAAATTCTTTACAAATGGGGTTGTAACTCGTTAAGGGGTGATTTTCGGACCTAAACTTGGTCCTTTTTTCACCTTTTGGTGCGTACTATCGATCGTGAAAAAGGGTCCCCGATGATATGTTACACCCTGTATATCCTAATCCATTGCACATATCAGTTAGAATTTCTTCCAAATAATTTTCCACGTTCCATTAAATAATTTCAATTTCACAAAAACGCACGTCAAAAACATCTCGTGATTTTCTCGTATTTTTCTCGCAGTCGCGTGACGGTTCCGTAAAAATCATCGTCTTCCGAGTAAACACTCGGTCGATGACGGACGTACGATCCGTCAATCGCGATGGAGTTGCATAAACGAAGGCATAGAAAATCAACGTCCCCGCAGGAATTAGGTTCACGAGGTCGTCGCGACGCGCACCTTGGTCGTTACGTTCACGAGACTTTATTATTCAGCGTGACTTTCGAACCTTGATCAAAAAATTGATTCGTCCGCGAAAGGAGAACGAGGATGAGTTATAACATCACTTGTAGTACATTATGCTTTTCAATTAATTCGTTGCCAGGAGCAACGGTTCAATTAATCGACGTCCCGAGATTCTAATGGTCCATTATTATTATTATTATTATTTTATGGGGATTCGAAATCGCAGCGAATCGAGTGTTACTGTCTTTTTATTTTTGTTAGAATTGAATTAATTAACGATAAGAGAGTTGGAGGGTTTTATAAGATGGAATTATTTAATTAGGTGTTGTTTAATTTATTAAGTAGTCGGATAATTATTTTTAGACACGTACGCAAACAATGATGATTAGATTCCGCGTATGTTCCCTAGGAGTCTTAATTTGCAATTATGGTTTCAAATCGAGGAATAAACTATTTCCGGCGTAAGTATGTTCCATGGGAAAGCATTCGGTTTACCGTTCGATAAAGAAAAGTAACGTGTTCTACAACGGAATATCGACAAGTTCATTACCTTCCACGAATACATGCATATGTATATTTTACGAAGGAACTGATTTATCACTGCGAAATCTGACGCGAATTTTTTTTCGCTAACCACGGTGACCCGTTGACAGTAAGAAATATAAAAAATTCTATGATATATATTTTTAAAATATAGAAAATGGAGAAAATGTATCAATTTTTTGTGGACATAATAAAAAAACTGTTTTTTGTACTTCAAATAAAGTTTGTAAAATGTCATTTCTGAGAATCCGAGTGATTTAGTAGTCAATAAAATTTAACATTATGATAACGAAGACTGATCATTTATGTCATGTGCTGAATTGTTTTTTAATTTAGTTCCAATTCAATCACGGAATTGTTTAAATAATCGATAGGTTTCTATTAAATTAGACGTGTAATAAATATTATGTTAAATTTGTATAATATTTACATTTACATTTACATTGATATTAAATATTGATATAATAAGTAAACAACCTTGGCAGAACGAAATTTATTGATAATTTATGTCATTTGCTGAATTGTTTATTAATCTAATTCCAAGTCAATTTTTTAAATAATCGACAGATTTCTATTTTAGAAGTTTAGTTTAATTATTCAGGGAAATGATCGTGCAACGAAAAAAGATAAAGTTTGCCTTCAGTGTAAAAAAGTACATCGCTATTGATTATTTAATTTTTAAATGAAATATAAAGTAGTAGACAGGTGACTGTTTATATAACCGATAAGGGTGTAAAAATGTCTTATGCGATACACTTGTCAGTCTTCAATGTGATTGTGACAGGGGACAAGTTCATTTTTGTTGATTACTTTGTCATTTTATGCTAATAGTTTACATAACCGAAAATAATTATCTTCAGTTCTATTTGTTTTCTGGAAACTTCGTCAACGATGCAAATGGCGAAAATAGGAAAGTAAATTTTATTTCGTTAGGCCGCCTCGATTGAATGCATGCTTGTTCTTCCAAAATTTAGAAAATTGTTAAAGTTACTACTAGTCAAAGTTTAAGATTCCGTAAAAACAGTGAAATTTTTTTAAATCATGTCCCAATAACGAAGAATTTCAGAGCAATTTCATCTCTTAAAACTTCAATCAAAAAGAATCCAATTATGGAATAAAAAACATACGAAATATCGAAAATTATCAAAGTTCCGAATACTCAAAGTTTGGAATTTTATAAAAGCAGCGAAACTTTTAAAAAACGTACCCCAACAACGGGGAATCTCAAAGCAAATTTCCTTTCTTTAAACAACAATCAAAAAGAATCAACATTTGAATGAAAAACGTAAAAAATTTCTAAAGTTATCAAAGTGCTAACCACTCAAACTTTAAAACTCCACAAAACCCATCTAAACTTTCAAAAAACTATACCCCAACAACGGTACATGACTTAACCAATCTCCTCTCTTCAAACTGCAAACAAATCGTCTGAAATCTTCAAATAACAACAAACCAAATTTCTAAAATTGTCAAATTGCCAATCTCTCAAGCTTCAAAACTCTACAAAAACCATCAAAACTTTCAAAAAACCATGCCCCAACAACGTGGCATCTCTCACCAAATCTCCTCATCAATCATCACCCAAAACGTTACAAATCTTCGAATAGAAAATTTACAAAATTTCTAAAATTATCAATTGCCAACCACCCAAATTTCAAAACACCACAAAAACAATCTCTCTCAAAAACCCTACCCCAACACCGCTGCGTCTCTCATCAAACATCACCCAAAACGTTTCAAATCTTCGAATAAAAAATTTACAAAATTTCTAAAATTATCAAGTGCCAACCACCCAAATTTCAAAACACCACAAAAACAATCTCTCTCAAAAACCCTACCCCAACACCGCTGCATCTCTCATCAAATCTCCTCATCAAACATCACCCAAAACGTTTCAAATCTTCGAATAAAAAATTTACAAAATTTCTAAAATTATTAAGTGCCAACCACCCAAACTTCAAAACGCCACAAAAACAATCTCTCTCAAAAAACCCTGCCCAATAACATAGCATCTCTCACTAAATCTCCTCATCAAACATCACCCAAAACGTTTCAAATCTTCGAATAAAAAATTTACAAAATTTCTACAATTATTAAGCTAAAAACTAATAATTCTAAAATTATTAACCACCCAAATTTCCAAACACCACAAAAACAATCTCTCTCAAAAAACCCTACCCCAACAACATAGAATCTCTCACGGAATCACCAAACCCCCTAACATCTCCAAACCCGCGGAACCGGCGGTCCCAGCCAAGAATCCCAAAGTGGGACACCTTCGACGAAGACCTCCACGAGCCGCATACCCCGGGTCGCTCGTGTCCGCCGGCCAGGCGAATGAAAAACAAGAACCTCCGTAGTGAGAGTACCTACCTGCGTCGCAGGGAACAGCGAGATGCTCCGTCGGAAGGGAATTGCACCTGGTGGAAAAAAGGAGAGGATTGCCGGAGAGATCGCCGCGGGAGTGGGGGGAGTGGGGGGACCGCTAGGGGCCCGGAGTGGGGGAACTCGGGGGAGTTTGGGCCTTGCGCGGCTGGCCAGCGATTCACAGAAGACCGGCCGCCTCCGAGGGAACCGGTTGTCGTCGACAACCCGACTCCCTGCGTGCACCAGCTGGACGCGTGTTCCCGAAGGAATTCGAGAATCCGTCGTAGATTCATCGAGAGTGTCCGCGAGAGTACGTGTGATCGTTTTAAAACCGGACCCCGATTCGTTTGGGACCACAGGGACATCAGGCCCCAAGATTGCGGTCCCCAGGAGAGTTTGGGCCGGGTCTCGCGACACCCGCAGGAGCTCCAGGATCAGGATGAACGGGCCTAGCGTCGACGTCGTCTGGGACCCACAGACCCAAATGAACTCGTTGGAGTGTTGGGACTACTCCATGGAACTGGCGTGTCTACAGGGCCCCGAAGGTATAACGGAGGAGAGAGTCGGGATTTGGGCATCAGCGAGCTGGATTTTTTTTTATTGTGTGATTCCCCGCGTTTTTTTTTAATTGTGATGGTGTTATCGATGTGAACTCCAGGTGCCACGTTGGTTTTGATGGAAATTGGGACTCCCGTCGGAGAGTTTTTTTTTTAATCAAAATTGGCAGACAGTGATTTCTATTTTAAATCTTCGTTCGGTGGAAAGTTTGATGGTATTTGGGGGATATGAAAAGGGTTTTGAAGAGTGATGGGTGAAGGGACGACGAAATTTGGTTTCCATGGGCCCTGAAATTCGTGCGATGGGTGTGACTCGCATTCCCGTCGGCGGGATTTTCATGAAAATCGACGAGTGATTTGAGCAATTTGGGCGGTGATGTTTGTTGGGCTAATTAAGGTTTCGAACTGTTTTGGGTGGGAAAATAATTAATATTCTAGGAACAAATGTTTTTCGTGAAATAGTGCGATTATTATTAGAAAGACATGAATATTGAAAGAGAGAACAAGAAAGTTTTGTCATATGATCAAAATTTATTTTAATTTTGCAATGTAAAATGTGAAAGATTAGCGTGAAAAACACTACAATTTTCAGATTTCTATAAAAATTTAAATGAAACTAAAAATTATCGTTCCATTTGAAATATTACTTTATCGTATTTTCAAATGTCTCAAATCTTCCAAATTTCAACCAAAATTCGAAAAAACACACTCTCTATGAGTACTCCCGTTTTATATTCTCGTTGTAGCTAGAAACTATAATTACGCAAACAATGACACATTTTAAAACAAAATAGCAAGTAGGTTCGAAATTCCACGAGAAAAACAACAATTCCACGTTGCGTTTCGCACTTTCCATGTTTTCGAATGCCTTTTTTGGTTTACTAAGATTTATATTTTTATATTTAAATATTACATTTTTCGTTGGGAGAAGAAATTTATTTAGTATATTTCTTCGTATTTTGAATTTTTTGCTGTATTAATTATGATTTTTAGTTCATTAATTTTTATGTTTATTAAAAAATGTTTAAGAATACATTAACTGAAATTAATTCACTTTTCGTTCGATTTCTTTGATGGAAAGTTTGGTGATAATCGAGGGTTATGAAAAAAAACTTTGAAGAGCGATAGGTGAAGACTCCGACGAAAGTTGCTGGTTTTTAAACGCTTACGTAACTGCGCACGCTGCAATATTTTATTACGGGAAACGTATTATATCAACGTGACATCAGCGATACGCATTTCTAATCTCTTTTCACGCGCGGATGACTCGCGCGTCGTCGAATATCAAATTCAAATTACCTTGGACGAGTCGCGTGATTAATTACCAAAAATTTCACGCAACTTCTAATCAGCTAATTACAAGTGGAAGAATTACTGAAATATGTTTGGGTCATAAAAACACGTGAAACGAGATCTATTTCGCGAAATAATAATTTCTTTCGATTAATAAAAATGTAGGCAAATAATCGGTATAATAGATTAATTAACAGCCGACGCTCATTAATTAAAAAATCTGAAAATATCTAAAAAACAGTCGATAAAATGAGAAACTCGTAAAAAAATAGAAAATGTCAATTGTATTTACTCAATTAAATTTTGTAGTTAAAATCTGGTGACCCGCGAAATTCAAAAGGTCCAATGAAAAGTGAAAATACAAATTTCCCAGTTCTGCTTGCTCGCTGAAATATTGCAATGAAAATCACGTGACCTGTGAAATACAACACAATAAATAAAAAATCAAAATTTCTCACTTCAGTTTCCTCGCCGAAATTTTTCAATAAAAATCACGTATTTATACCTCGAAATTCAACTCAACGAATAAAAAGTGAAAATCAAAATTTCTAAATTCTATTTACTCACCGAAACTTTTCAACAAAAATTATCTACTTAACCCGCGAAATTCAGCACAACGAACGTCATTGCAATTACCCGCAATTTTTTTTCGCATTATTTCCGCGTGTCGGAAGAAATCAATTAGCAAACGACTGTTCGTTCGAATAGTACATTGGCCTGCCACGGGAAAGAAATTTGCATAAACATCCGCGGTCCGCTAATGACAGCGGGGGATGGCAGGCAGAAAACGGTAGCTCGGTCGTTTCCTCGCGAAGGTCCTTGGCCCTAGGTTGCTGCAGGGCACCCTGCGAAGGTCGACGCCGGCTGCCAACCGGAGCAAAGCTAACTGAAACGAGCGCATTTTTTTTCCATTCGATCCTCGAACATCAAAAACCGCCGACAATCGAGCCGCACGTTTGCCAAATCGATTAAACGCAGAAAATAAAGGGTGGGGGAATTAAGGGGCTTGATAGGGAAGTGTACGAGGGGAATTTAATGTGAAAATTTGTAGAAACGTTGGAGTTGATAATTTGACTGGGAAATTTAAAGGTATTAGGAGTGAAAGTCATTTGGAGTTGGGTTTTTAATGTAATTGTGATGGTATGTGTTAAAATGCTTTCTGAAATTTTAACTGTGAAGTAAAAATATTTTGGACTTGAATTATTGATTCATAATATCGGTTCTATTTTAGTAGTTAATTGTGTTTTAAGTAAGAATACTTTGGAATTGGCTTTTTATTGAAAATCTAGTTGTGTCTAAAGTAAAAATGTTGTGGAATTTGTTTCTGCAGTGAAATAGAACTGTATTTAAATTAAAAATACTTTGTTATTTATTATTGCTTGTAAATCTAAGAGTATTTGCAAATCAAACTACGTTTGAAGTAAAAATATTCTCGAATTGTCTTTTAATTAAAAATCTAACTGTAGTTCAAGTGAAAAATCTTTACAATTGACGTTTAATTGAAAATGTAACCACATTTGAAGTAGAAATACTTTATAATTCACTTTTGTTCCAGAATCTAACTGCACTTAAATTAAAAACACTCTGATTTTTATTTTAACTTTTAAATCTAATAACATACCTAATATTTGCCAAAATAAATACTTTGGAACTGATTTTACCAAATTGATTAACTGAACGAAACAAAAGGTAGAGAACATTTGAAAAGTGAAAATGACACCTTCTATTGTAGATTGTCAAATTAATTAACTAAATTTTTACAAGCCTTTAAATAAAATCATTTATTAATCAACGCTCATAAAAATCTATCATTTAACAACGCCGACCACAATTTCTAACAAAATTCATCTCGAATACAGAAAGTAAAGCATCAACCAACTGTTGTCAATTCTATATTTAAAAAAAACTGTAAATTACCCTGTGATCTCTCAAATATTTCATAACAAACATAATCATCATAAAGTGGCACTAAAACCATAAATAATTGTAATTATTTACACCACAATTCCACCATTAACAAGTATCTTGCATTTCTCCAATAAGCATTTAATATGTCTTTAAAATATCTCGTTTAATCGACGCAATTAATTTCACCCTAATTAACCAACCGATTTGAACGCGATTTCCAACGTCTTCGACACACTGAAAAAAAAACTCTTCCGAATTCCTCGAACGCCATATTATTTGCAAGTAAAAACGAAATTCGCTTGAAAAAAAAATCTGCTTCGCATCTCATCGTTTTCGACGATCCGTGAGATTTCTGTTTTCAGGTAGCGTTGACAAATTACGCGATTTTTTTTTAATGCGAAAACCATTCGAACTGTCATCGTTCGTGACGGGTATAAATTACGGTGGGACTCGTAAGTCGCTAATGACAGCTGAAACTGATTGCAGGGAGCGGAAAATGATAGTTTTAGATTTATGAAACGCCCAGAGAAACCGACGAGACGGCCCTGAAGTTTTACCGGGGCTGATTAATTTCTTTGCAAACAACCGGCGTGTTCCTGCATTAATTCTCTAGTTTATTAATCGCCATGCTGGACAATCCATTCAGGCGAAATATCATACAATTTGCGATAAAAGAAATTTAGCTATGACATTCGTACTCCTACATATTTATACGTTTAACGAAAGTCAAGTAAAACCGAAAGGTGCGGATTCCGGCGACGAAATAATTAATTCCCGGCGAAAACTTTTCTTTTTTTTTGTCATCGTTGCTACTGGAATCCGTGGAATTCCGAATTTGAATATACGTAACGATGAAAACCGTAAGGAAATTTAGTTGGAGTGATTAAAATGCGTTTAATTGAAGGTTGATTTTCCATTACGTCACGAAATTTGAGCGATTTATTTTTATTCATCATGAAAATCATTTTTAGTATTGTATGTAGTTAAATATTGTGTCCCTACACCCTAAAATATGAACATAATTAAATTAAAAAAAGAAATGAACAAAGAATTTTTCAAATTTAATTTCCATTCAAAATCACTTTGATTTTGATAATCAAAATGTTTCTTTTATTTTATTTCATGTTTCATTTAATTATTTCTTTTTAATGGAATTTAAGCCTGAAAAGAGTATGAATGTTCGACAATTTAATTGTGTTACTATTTTAACCCATTCGCTGCCAAGACGAGTATACTCGTCCTACTTTCAATATGGTCTGACATATAGGGTATAGAATTAGCAAATTTTTGGTGGCCACAAATATAATTATACAAATGTAGAAAAGCTTGAAAAAATACTACAATTAAAATTTATTTGTTAACTTTGGTAAACAATACCACTCAAATTATAAATGGCAATGAAAATAACTTCATATAATTTAAGCTTGGCAGTGAATGTGTTAAGACTTATGGGCTCGTTTTCGTAGTCTGATTATAGGTTTTCTATGATATTTACTTCGATTAATGATAAGAATAAATTGATTGGGTGAAATATTCTTAATCGCTGTTTCACGTGTTTCTTACAGATCTGCAGTTGGCTGCAGAGCTCGGGAAGACACTCCTGGAGCGGAATAAAGAATTAGAAAATATCATTAAGGTACATCAGTCCACCGTCGAGGAGCAGGCACAAGAGATAGAGGTAAATGATTGATGATGATAATAATGATAACCGATTTTTTCTCATTACATCTGTATCTCCATTTACGCGGTATTTTTTAATTTTTTTTATGCGATGAAATATAACTTTATTTACACGTGTTTTTTTATTAATTTTAATGTCTATTTTCAATGCGAGCGTAGAAAAAAATTGCAATTTTTCCGCGTAATGGGGGAAAATGTAACGACGGGTTTTTATAAATTTTTGGTGTTGATTTACTGTTGTAAAAAACGATGAGAAGTTTGTAAACAGATTGTAATTAGATAGCTGCAGGACTGGAGTCATGTTTAATTTTAAACATGATTTTTTTAAGAGACAGAGGTAAATGATTGATGATAATGATAATTTGATCGTATATCCGATGTGTGAGAGTTTTTTGCAATTTTTTTTCCAGTACAAATGTCCCTCCATTTACGTGGTATTTCTTTACACTATGAAATATTATTTTGTTCCTTATTTTTTATCAATTTTAATACCAATTTTCGCGATCTGAATTTATACAGCCAAAAAAAATTGCAATTTCCTCGCGTAAATAGAGAAAATGCAACGAAGGGTGTTAAATTATTTTCTAAATTAAAATTGTTGTTAAAATAAATTAACTTATAGTGACATTTGACCATCGAATTTGAATGTTTGTTCCAATTAATTACAATTTTTATACAAATCTTTTGGTATTTATTTGCGATCAAAAAAAAAACTATGTGAAGTTTCTACATAAATTGTAATTACATAGATCGAGGATTGGAATCATGTTTAATTTTTTTCAATTAATTACAGTACATGAAAAAACAAACAGCTGCGCTGAGGGAAGTAAATGATTCTCGATTGAAAATTTACGAGCAGCTCGAAGTCAGCATCCAGGACCTGGAACGCGCAAATCATTGTCTCGTCATAGAGAACACAAGCGACAAAAAACTAATAAAAAGGTATGAAGCAACAATTTCCATTTTTTTATTCATTTTCATACAAAGTATTTACCGATCGTTGAAACGAATTAAATATGCGAGACGAAAAACGAGAAAAGAGCTCTTTTCGAAAATATCTGATTTTTAAACTCTGAAAAGTTTGGTAGAAATTTCAAAATTTTTTCCCAAATTTTCATAAAGTTATAGCCCATTGAATAATTTATTCGCAAATGGGGTATTTTACTTTGTTAGCCTAATTTAATTGTACATAATTTGAACGCGAATAGTGCGTCAAAATAAATTTGGAAACATCCACTTTCTAGTGGTACAATTTTTTAAAATTATTATTAGATATTATCGAACGAGAAATCTACTTTACCGACATCAGGCCCCTTTTCGTTTTTCCGTTTTGCCAAACATATTTATCTAATGTTTATACAAAAACCGAATTAATCCTCGACAGATCTAGTTTTAAATTAGGAATAAATAATATTTCTCTAAATTAGACACATATATCACCAGAAAAAAAACGATCTAACACATTCACTGCCAAATTATAAAACTTTACATACTTACGAGAAACCTATTTCCACAATTTTTGCAAATTAAATCTGTCTATATATAAATACAATAGACATTATTAAAACAGACATTCTTTTTCATTTAAATAATCATACACATAAATTTACCAATAAAATAACAAACCTTTCGTTCAAACAAACACAGTATAATAATTATCAATTTATCACAATTTCCCTGCACAATAAAACACCTGCAAAATTCACATAAAGACACAACATATTAAACAACAGACCCAAATAATAACAATTAAAAATCCGGACTCCAAAACCGATGATTAATTATTTTTTATTTTTCCCAACAGTCAGTGTTTGACCATCGAGAACTTGGAGGCGCGTTGCGAGGAACTTCAGAAGAAAATCGACGAAATTTACCAGCGACATGAAAGTCTGCTTCGGCAACAGGCGGCGAGTCAATCGGCGAATACCTTACAAGCACAGACCGCTACGTGGAAAGGATCGGTCACGCCGGGTGGCAGCATACAACAGGTAGATATTCATATTCATGCGATCTCGGCGCGATTCCAGATCGATTCGATAATCACCGATCGACGGGATGGGAAGCCGAAGGGGAATTGCTGGAGTTTCACCCGAAACGTCGCGATTTTATTTTCGGATTAAAAATATTGGATTTTAATTACAATTGTTGACGTTTATGAAAATTTCTGAAATTACGCATTTGGATTAAAAAGGAAGAGAGATGCAAATTTGATTGGGAAATGTAAAGGTGTTAGGAGTGAAAGTCATTTGGATTTGGGTTTTAAATGGAATTGTGATGGTATGTGAAGTTAAAATACTTTCGAATAGGATTTTGATCGAATTTTCCTCGAATATGACGATTTTTTTTCTGCTCTGCTAAAAATTGTTGAAATGTTATTTGTTTGCCAGATAAATCTATAAATCGATGACGTGCAATTTTGTATTAAAATAAAAAAAATTCATTTATATTATATTGTTTATTGTTTGCATACCTTTAGATAATATTTAGCTGTGACAAATTCATTTACACAAGTTAAAATTAACAAAATATTAAAATCAGAAAAATATGCATTTAACTTATTTAAAATTTTGCTTAAAATAAAAATTTTCATTTTTTCGCTTGAGATGCTTCGAGGACAAGCGGAAAATTATTTATATATTTATTTCGTATTCTACATTCAAATGGAGATAAAAAATTTCCATTGATATTCAGTCTAAACCTGAATTACTTGTATTTTTCCGTAAAATTTGAAAAAAAACCATAGCACCGCGTCATTGGAATCTGACTCACAGTTCAGCAAAATACAGTGCTACGTCAACGACAACCGGTTACAGTTAACAAAAAGACGTAGTACTACGATTGCGAATCAGCTAATAATAATTAAACACCTTGCATGAGTAAATACACAAAATTGCCATGAAAAATATTACTACCGTATTGGACTGTATTTGTGAAAATTAAAAATATGGAAAAATTTCTGGTAACAAAGTGTAGGTAGGATTTGAAAATTTGAATTAGATGTGTTGTGTTTGCAAAACTATCATTTATAGTTCTATTAATCGTAAAATATTTGGTGCATTATTTTGTTTTAAAGTTTAACTCTTTTTCACGTGAAAATACTTTGAAATTGGCTGTTAATTCCAAATCTGACTGTAGTTAAA
Source organism: Mimumesa dahlbomi (assembly GCA_917499265.3). NCBI lineage: Eukaryota > Metazoa > Arthropoda > Insecta > Hymenoptera > Crabronidae > Mimumesa > Mimumesa dahlbomi. Next base: position 5,766,006 of record OU824120.1, on the reverse strand, counting down.
GCAAAAATACTCTCTGTAATTTTCATTTGCTCGCACATTTAATGATATTTGAAATAGAAATGCCTGAAGTGTGTATTAACTTTAAAATTTCAGTGTGCTTAAAGTAAAAATACTTTCAAATCTGTTTTTCATTTCAAATCTAAGCGTATTTCACGTCAGAAACCTCTAAAATTTACTTTCGCTTCAAAATATAATTGTATTTAAAGTAAAAGTACTTTGAAATTGGTTCTTGAGTTAAAACCTAAGTGTATTTCTCATAAAAACATAGAGTAATTCGGTTTTAACGTAAAAATAAAATTTATTTTCACTTCACCCTCTACAATCTATTTTTTCTTCAAACAAAGTAAAAACACCCTTCAGATATCTCTTATTCTTCTACAACCAAAGTATTTAGAAACAACACTGTAAAATTGCTTTCCACCCAAACCAAATACACAACTGTGCCCATAATTATGAAAGTGGTCTAAGTCAATTTTTTAAAAAATTTTGGATATTACGTTTTTTAAAGGTTTTAAAACATTTATTAACAAATTATCAAGACTTTGATTTTTTTTGAAATATAGACTTGCAATTAGACCACTTTCATAATTATGGGCACAACTATCGACCAAAGCAATCAAAATGACCAGTTCTTACTAATAATTAAACGCAATTAAATTTAATTTACCGAAAACTTAATTAATAAGAAATATTTCTTCTAAAAGTTGCCCAAATTTATGAGAACCCTTTTCTAAAAAATCCAACGCATTAATCCTCGACAGTTCTACTGTTACAGGTTCGCGGACGTGAATGCTATAGCATTCATTTTCATTTTGATGCAGAATGACATTCAAATTTTAGAGCCAATTATTTTGAATTTAATTTTACATAATCTTAAGTTTTTTCTAATTATTATACCTGACACGGTAACGAGTAACTGATTCTTTAGGTATTTTCGTATTATCTTATCTTTTCTCTCTGTATTTACAAATGCTATAACATTCATTGTATATGTATCCATAATTATGAAAGTGGTCTAATTTAATATTTAAAAAAAAATAAAGTCTTGATAATTTGTTAATAAATGTTCAAAAACCTTTAAAAAACGTAATATCCAAAATTTGTTTAAAAATTGACCTAGATCACTTTCATAATTATGGGCACATATAGCGATTAAAATATGATAATCTGACTACCCTTATAAAAAGTGTTTAACCAAATTTCGGATATCACAAGCAATTTAAAAATAAAGTAACTGTCAATTTTTGCACCTCGCTGAAACTTTTACTGTCGCGGAAACGTAACTTTTACTGACGTCGCGAATTGCGAAATTTTCTTTTTTTTTAACCGTTGAATTTTAGCCATCGCAAGATATATATTAAAAAAAATAGTTTCCTTAGCCTTTTTAAGCGATCAAAAATCACAAAATTAAAATATAATTAAACTAAATTAAAAAATAAACTAAATTGAAAAATTAATAGTCCTACGTTTCGGTCCTAATGTTGGACCCTCTTCAGGGACAATTCTGAAACCCTGTTCCCTTTATACCAAATAAAAATTGTTATATTAGGAACATATATAACACATAAAATAAATCAAATACTATACTTGAAAATAATAGGGATCAAAATAAAAATACGAATTGGATCACTGCAGTACTATAAAACCACTTGATGTACTATTTAATGAACATATAATTATTAAATATAATTATATAATAATATAAAATATATAATTATAATATTATAAATTTATATGTATATTTGGTTCCGCCGATCCCCTTGGGGTTACAGCCCTTATAAATTTATATATAAAATATATAAAAATATAATTATATAATAATTAAATTATTAATAATTAATTTATTTAACGAACATAATATTAAATTTTTTTCTTTTCCAGACCGCTGCCCCGTCCACACCGAAACCCTTCCACGACGTGAACGTCGACGTGAATGTGCGGCAACTGGCGACGGCGTTGGTGAACGACGAAGAAGTCACCGATTTGCTGAGGCAACTGCAGGAAGCGCGGAATCAAAGAGCGAGAGAGCAAAAGAAAGTCGAGGAACTTGGCCAGCAATTGACCTCCCTGTTGCAGGAAAACAGCGCCCTGGAGGAACAGCTGAACGTTTGGCGCAACAAAGCGCAGGACGTGAAAAATCTACAGGAAGAAATAAATACGCTGGAGGAAGTGAGGTACGTAGGGATTTTAATTTTTTTAGGGAAAGAAAAGTTCCAATGATTTCCTTTCATGGAAACTATTTTCCTTTATTGGCTTTATTGACACTAGGTTCACGGATAGTTGTTGATTAGGAAAAGGAAATTATTTTTTTAATAGAAATAAAGGGCAATGTAATTGTGTAGTATTTTATTAACGCTAGAACTGCGAAGGTAGTAAAAATGAGAGGTTCGTATTTTTTTTTCTGAAAATTACGTAAATTTATAGCAGTGTGTTTTGTGAAATTTTATAATTATGTTCCTATATTTAAGTAATTAAATCGGTCGATGAACTTGCGTCTGTTGTTCCCTTGTTTCAAATATTGTTTATTGACTAGTTCCTAATTTCTTCTAAAAATTGCGTTTTAAAACAGTTCGTTTTCTAAAATTTTCCATAATTACGTTTCTATATTTAAGTTATTAAATCGATGGATTAACTTTCCTCCAGCCTGTTCGCTTGTTTTAACTATATTTACTGATTTTCAACTTCTAAAAGTCGATTAAATTTATAACACTGTGTTTTCTAAAACTTTTCATAATTATGTTCCTATATGTAAATAATTAAATCGATGGATTAACTTTCCTCTTTCATTCATTTGTTTCAAATACATATATTATTTTAACTAATGTTTTTAAATACACTGAAATAATCCTCGGTAGTTCTAGTGTTAACTTAAAAATAAAACTATGGAATATACAGGGTGTCTTTGAATAACTGTCCAAAAATCTAAACTCATATTTCACTCATTTAAATCAATTAACAATGCTTAATAAGCAATTTCCGTTTCTCCCGTTTCTCTATATCTCATATTTAGGTAATTTTCCGTTAATTACAATATACATATAGTATATTCTTTTTCAAATTTTTTTTCTTCTTTTATCCCCAGGCGCCACAACAAATATACATTAAAATTATTCTATCCCAACAATAAATAATCCCCCTAAATTCTTTATCAACATTTTTCACTACTTTCAATCAGTAGAATATCACCACAAACTTTCCAACACTTAATCAAATATCCTCCTTCTATTTATACAATAAAATCCCCGACATTCGACATTTAATTATTTATTTATTCCCCTCGTAAAATTCTAAACGCCTAAAAATAACACACTTCGTGAACCCAGTGTCAATCATCACCGATTTATTCTCAATACACAAAGTCATTCTTGAATCAAAAAGTATTATTTTCGAACTGTCTGCATAATTTCCAAGCCTTCTAATCGACGTTCCTGAAATTCATGTTTTATCAAACACATTTATCTAGAATGTTTATAGAGAAACCGAATTAAGTAATGCTCGACAGTCCTAGTATTAAATTAGGAACAAATAATACTCCCTCTGTCCCATAATACTTGATAGTTTTCGTTTCGTGGCCGCAACTTATCAAAATATATGGCTCAATTTCAATACTTTTTTTCTTACGAGTTTAATATTTTTTTACAAATAAACTACTCTTAACACCTTCACTGCCAAGCTTAAATTATATGGTTATTTTCATTACCATTTATAATTTGAGTGGTATTGTTTACCAAAGTTAACAAATAAATTTTATTTCTAGTATTTGTTCAAGTCTTCCACATTTGTATAATTATGTTTGTGGTCACAAAAAATTTGCTAATTCAATACCCTATATGTCATAACATATTGAAAGTAGGACGTCTTGGCGGCGAATGGGTTAAATAAAAATATACTAACTGTTTTGTCAAAAAATTAATTTTAAAGAAACATATATTTTTAAAATTTTTAAATTATTCTTAGATGAACAATATTTTATATTAACTTAAAAGTATTTCATTTACATTGAAAATTTACAATTTTTTTTAAATTTTTGTTTTACCTATCCAGTAATATGCAACAAAAAAAGGAGAAGACTATCAATTATTATGGGACAGAGGGAGTATTTCTCTAAATTAGACAAATATATCGCTATAAAAAAACGGTGTAATAGGTTTACTGGCAAATTTTACCACGTTACATTACATTCCTGAAATTCACAGACGAGCAATATAGTATTTTGTCAAAAAATTAATTTTAAAGAAACATAAATTTGAAAAATTTAAAAATTATTCTTAGATGAACAATATTTTATATTAATTTACATTGAAAATTTAAAATTTCAAATTTTATTTTACCTATTCAGTAATATGCAACAAAAAAAGGAGAAGACTATCAATTATTATGGGACAGAGGGAGTATTTCTCTAAATTAGACAAATATATCGCTATAAAAACACGGTGTAATATGTTCATTGGCAAATTTTACCACGTTACATTACATTCCTGAAATTCACAGACGAGCAATATAGTATTTTGTCATAAAATTAATTTTAAAGAAACAAATTTAAAAAATTTTTAATTATTCTTAGATGAACAATATTTTATATTAATTTACATTGAAAATTTAAAATTTAAAATTTTATTTTACCTATCCAGTAATATGCAACAAAAAAAGGAGAAAGCTATCAAGTATTATGGGACACAGGGAGTATTTCTCTAAATTAGACAAATATATCGCTATAAAAAAAACGGTGTAATAGCTTTACTGGCAAATTTTACCACGTTACATTACATTCCTGAAATTCACAGACGAGCAATATAGTATTTTGTCAAAAAATTAATTTTAAAGAAACATAAATTTTTTATATTTAAAAATTATTCTTAGATGAACAATATTTTATATTGTTTTAAAAATATTTCATTTACATTGAAAATTTACAATTTTTTTATCCAGTAATATGCAACAAAAAAAGGAGAAAACTATCAATTATTATGGGACAGAGGGAGTATTTCTCTAAATTAGACAAATATATCGCTATAAAAAAAAACGGTGTAACAGGTTTACCGGCAAATTTTACCACGTTACATTACATTCCTGAAATTCACAGACGAGGCCAACTATGCGGTAGATGTTTGCGCGGCATCGACACGAAAACCAATGACGAACTGTCCGTCATGCTGGATCAGGAGGAGTACGATGACATCAGCATGGCAGAATCATTCATTAACGATAGCCAACGCGACACCGAGTCGCTCGCACAGGTAAATTCATCACTTGTCAATAATAATTATTTCAGCGAAACTGGGCTTGTTTTCTCGAATATTTTTCGCATGGATTTTGCCCGTTCTCTCTCGCTCTTAAACTGTGCTTGTTTCCACATTGATTTCCCGCTCTTCAAGCCATTCAAAGTATCGTAGACCGTAAATGTGTCCCGGTAAAAAAAAAAATAAATATGAAAAAAAATATTTTGTCGCTTCAAACGAATGGAAACGACGAGAGTGTCGCATGGGGAAGTTAATTGAATTTTATTTGCTTTAGGAAACGGTCGCAACAAAAATTAAGAAATCCAGGGCAAAAAAAGCGAATAAACAATTTCATTCCATGTTGTGGACGACTTTCGCGTATATATGGAAAGCACCGTCATTGATATTTATTATTTTCGACACGATATGTTATATTAAAGACGAGTGCGTGATACCGTTGATACTGAAGCCGTTTCGAATACCGATATTCATCTTGAAAAAGGTTTTACCATTGAAAAACACTAAAAAGATCCTATAGATCGTTTCACGATATAGACAAACGTTTCGTTATCATCGCGATAGCAATTTAACACGCTAATTAACCTGGGTGACACTAACGCGGTGCATAATTATGATATTAGAAATTATTTTTATTTCATTTTATTTATTTATTGTTTTTTTTAATCAAAATTGCAACGAGAATTATTTGAATTATCACGCGGAATTATTACTCTGCGACTATATGCAAAATTTAAAAAGGTGGTTTGCAAAGAAACGTTAATTTTCTCGATCGAAATCAACGGGAAAGAATTTTTTTCCTTTTTTTTTAATTTCTCGAAATTACGTATCACACGTACGTCCAGCAATTGTACATACATACATACATACTCACCGTCAGAATTTCGTTTGACCGCGTTTCACGGTTCCGTTTTCCCTTCCGTGTTCCCTCGCTTTTGTTTTCCGTTCGCGGGAACGTCGTGGAGAAAAACAAAAAACAAAAATTAAACGAAAGTAACCCAACGTAGACGTAGACTTAGTCGGAAGTGAATTATTCGCGTAAGGGTGACCGCAGTAGGGTGTAAGTAAAAACAGGAATTATAACTGAGCACTTACATTACCAAGAAATCACGGCGAATCTGATATCGTAAGTCGAAAATCGATTGTAGTATTAAATTTGCTTTTTCGTCAAGCTTCGCGATAGACTTTTATTAGAATTTTATGCCAAAAGAACGAATTTAGATTTAAGTGTGACGAAGAGACCATACGTGCATGTGTTTGTTTATTGTATTTTATTCTTTTTTTTTATTTTATTTTTTTTTGTTCATTTTTAGTAAAATGATAAATTAGACAATTTAGAGGCATAATCATGCATTCTTTAGACATATATATTAAGATATATATATATACCGTCGAAAAAAAGAGAAACAATTGATTTCCAAAGAATCATAAGACTGCGTTTAATTAACGGACTAGCAATTAAGCTTTCTTTAATTTCTCTTTTGGCCGTAACCGCGTGTAGTTGTGTGCGAAATTCACGTAGATCGGATTTGGTGATGCTGCTTGTTAAAATCGCAAGATAAAGTTTGCCACTTCGTTTTTTTCCCTTCTGACTGTTGTTCCGTTCGCTTCGTCGAGCATGACCGAATTATTATTGTTAAATACATCTAGTCGAATTGTTTACTAAAATTATGATGTACAATGTAAGTGCCAGATTTATACGATCTTAAATAAAACATATTTTTCCAACAGATGTTGTTGCGTTTTTTATCTAATGTCCTATAAATCTGGCGGGTCCTTTGCCTATCCATTTATCCTTTGCTTTCTTAAAAATCGATCGATCGATATATCGCGTGAATATTTTTTTTTCAAATGCGTGCACGCACGCTTTTTCAAATTTCTCATTTTCCGGGGACTTTTTTTTTAAATAATTCGATGTGATTCGAGCTGCATCACCAATCTGCTAATTTTCATTTTGGGAATGATTGTTTTCACACTGAAATTACTTACTGAGAATTAATTTCGGTATACATATTTAAAAATGTAGCTGTATTTAAAGTAAAAGGTAGTGGAATTTGTTTTTACAGTGAAATCGAACTATATTTTAATTAAAAGTACTTTATTATTTATTATTGCATGTAATTTTAATAGTATTTGCAAATCAAATTGCGTACGAAGTAAAAATATTTTCGAATTTTCTTTTAATTTAATATCTAACTGTATTTCGACTGAAAATTCTTTAGAATTCACATTTAATTGAAAATGTAACTGCATGCAAAGTAGAAAAACTCTGGAATTGAATTTTGTTTCAGAGTGTAACTGTACTTAAATTAAAAGCACTAATTTTCGTTTTGGGAATAATTGCTTTCACACTGAAACTACCGAGAATTAATTTTGGTATACATATTTACAAATATTAGATAAATACGTTTGAAGAAAAACAGAAGGATAAATTTAAATTTAAAAAATTAAGAAAAATTAAAATTAACAAAATTTTATTAGAAATTAGGAAAAAGTCATTTTGACTGATTTGAAATTATAGTTCTGATGTCAAGCGTGGAATTGAATTTTTTTATTTTTCGTTTGCAACGCAATTTCTGAGACACCCTGTAGCCATTTCTATCGGGATCGAGAATTATTGATCGAACATAAAAATAGCGTTCGACATTTCACTGTGTTGTATGGGAGGAGACTGGTGATTTCCAATTTAACTTTCAAATTAACTTTTCTTGATGCTGAAGTAACGTATGTTTTCCAATGTTTTGTTTATATTAATATAAAAGACTAGTAAATACTGATGCATTGAAATACACTTTCTTTTCGCGAAATCAGCATTAATTGAACGTTTAAATTTCATATTCGACATTTTAATGCATACATTAAACCTTTTTTTAGAGTTTCATTGAAATTAATTAGTAAAAAGAAACGACGTCATACCTGGGAATCTTTTATGCTTTCATTCTTTAATTCGCCATCTCTTATTTTGTCTGTTTTTTAAATGAAATGTTATCGAATGCAATTATATATTTAAAATTGCTTTTTCCACTGTGAGTTTTAATTTAACAAATTTTATACCTCAATTATTAATTGTTCGATTTTTACGCGGAAAAGAGGCTCAACTGTTTCCAATTATAATTTACAGTCGTTATACAAAAAAGCATTTACATTTTTAAAAATTCTTTTTTCCATTGTATGCTTTAAATTAACGTATTTTATTATTATAAAATCTATTGTTCTACCACTTTTACACGGAAAAGAGACCCAACTGTATTCATTAGTTGCCATTAATTATCATAGAGTGCGTATCCGGATAGAATGTATCAATTAATATATAATTTCATACTACTCATTTCCAAATTAGAATACATCCACAATGAGGGAATTGAAATTTGAAAAAATCCTACAGGGGAATATAAAGCAATATCGAAACGTTGGAATTGTTTTTTTCTAAACTTTACTTAATCTCTCCCAATAATACTAAAATCAGTCCCCTACGACTTATCATTTCGAAGATATAATTTTTTGTTAATTGTTGTGGTTTCCTGACCTAATTTAAATTTAATCAATTTTGCAGTTTTTTATAAATTTAGGAGAACTTGTTGGATAATTGATAATCCACGATAAAAAAATATATAAAATATTTTATTTTTTCATCTTTTTATGCATTCTATCGATTCTGAAAAAACACCACGTAATACGAGGCATTTTGTGTATATTTCTATAAAACCCTTGAAAATGAAAACTTTTACAATTGAAGTCAAGTACAACTTAATACTAGAACTACCAAGGCAGTCAAAATGACTGGTTCTGAATTTTTTCTAAGAATTGCTTAAGTTTCTAACATTGCGATTTCCAAAATTCTTCATAACCATGTTTCTCTATGCAAATAATTAAATCGACCAATTTATTATCCTCCTTTATTTATATATTTCAAATATATTTATCCAATGTTCTTAAATACACCGAATATAAACAAACATTATCCTTATCTTAACACTATTTCTACCAAGAGATGTCAAAAGACACCTTTCAAATTTTAACTTAAAATCATTCGTTAAGTTGAATCATTTCTCCACAATTAATTTGTTGACTTTTTATACAATAGTTATTAAATTATCTACATTTAACTGGTAATTTGATATCACCACAGTTATGGCAAATATTTGCATTCAAACGAAAAGGTGTCAAAAGACACCTTTTGGTCGAAATAGGTATAGACACAATCGTGGTAGAAATAGTGTTAATCGACTATAAACAATATTGAAAGCCAAATCGTTCCATGCAAACATTTTACTAAAAATACAGGGTGTAACAAAAATACTGGGACCCTTTTTCAGTATCTATAGTACGCACCAAAAGATGAAAAAAAAGTCTATAAAGTTTTGTCTAAATACCACCCCTTATCGAGATACAACCCCTTTTGTAAAAAGTTTTTAAAAAATCATATTTTCGAAATGGTACGTTGTAGAAGACCCGTTTTGATTGCAATATAACCGCAGAAGATCAAAGATAATAGAAAAAAATATAATTGCTGCGATTATTGCTGTTAAATAGCATTTATTCTTGTTTAATCCAAACCACGTCGATTACCTATATCGTAACAGGTTTGAAACAACTTGGGAAAAATTGAGGGCATTCACTAAATCTTCCTTTGCGTAGATAGTGATATTTTTTCGTGAACTTTAGTCTCTTCCGGTTATATTGCAATCAAAATCGGTCCTGTATGACGTACCATTTCGGAGATATGATTTTTTAAAATTTTTATACAAAAAGGGTTGTATCTCGATAGGGGGTGGGTTGCGCCCACAACTTATAAGACTTTTTTTTTCTTATTTTTATGCGTTCTATCCATAAACCTAAAGTGTCCCAGACTTTTTGTTACAAATTTATAACACCACCATAAGACAATAAACCAAAACAAAAAACTCCCCAACACTCAACATTCTAAAAATCCAATTTTCTACAACATCCACCTTATTTCCAGGACACGCACAACAAGAGCGGAGTAAGCGACGTTGAGAGCATCAATCCCTACCGCGTCCTGGTGGAAAAGTACCAAGCCCTGGTGGAGGTCCAACGACACTCCGTTCCCCGTCGCAAGAACAGCATCCCCGTCGCCCGGATGTCCCTACAAGAAGAACTAGAGATGTCCGGCGAGTTCAACAGCTTCCAGCACCCCAGCCTGGACTCCGAGATCCACCAGGAGTCCGCGAAGACCGGCAACGGGGGCGTCGGTCGCACGAAGACCGACGTCTGCGGGAAGAAGCCGTTCTCGGCGACCCCGACGGACTTCTCCGAGGCGGAGACCTCGTCCTCCGGGTTCTCCGACGAGACCAGCAACAAAACCACCCAGACGGACGGCCGACCCGGGTCGTTCCTCTGCTCCATAGCCGACGGCGAGGACTGCAAGTTCAGCATCTACGACGATAACAGCCCGTTCGAGAGCAGGTTCCGCAAAACACCGGAGTATCGGCAGGTGTTCAGCGAGATCTTCGGCGTCCTGAAACGAGCAGCGGAGGCAAAACACGAGGGTGAAAAGTTGCCCCTGTTGGACGACTCCACCAGCACGAACGAGTCCCAGGCGCAGTCCTCTATCCAGGACGACCTCCCCAGCGAGACAACGGACGATAATCAGAGTGTCATTTCGTCAGTGGTGACGTCAGTCGTCTCGGAACCACTGTACAGAGTGCAGACACCGGTGCCCATCTCCTCGAGCAACGAGCAACCGGGTAAACAGTCCACCAATCACAAAGCGAAAAATGGAAAGACCTCAGCACACAGAAACGGAAGTCGTCTGGATTATTTATCCATCAATGTCCACGTGACGAAAAAGTCCGCGTCGAAGAAGAACGTTAATAGGAAGTCCACGCAGAACGACAGACCCATCACCCCGGACATCATCCCCACGACGAACCCCAAGTTCCTGCCGGCCAAGTCGAACAGCGCTGGCAAACGGAAGCTGAGACCTTTCGCGATCGCCGAGCAGAACGGCGCCGTCTGCAACGGGCACAGCTACGCGAACAGGACCAAGGAGTCGCCAAACGCTGGCAGAAGGTCGTCGAATAATTATTCGCGAAACGGAAACGATCAGCACAATAATAGCTACGAGAACGTGGACTACAAGCCGAGCACCGCGTCCGAGGAAGTCGCCCGGTTGAAACGTCTGGAGATGTCGTACGCGGAGGTTCTCCGGTTGCCAATGAAATCCAAAGTGAACAATCATCGTAGAAGTTAAATATAATATTATAATGGGATTGATTGCTAGAGGGAGAAAAGGGAAGGGGGGGGGAGCAGAGACTTTTTCTACCGTAAGGCATAGTCAAGTGAGATTAAGTTCAAAATTTGTTTAAGTTTACGATAAGCGAACACTTAGGCAGGACAAAGAGATTAAATTATTTTCAGAAGTAAGATTCAGTATTCGGTATATATCGCTGCTACGTTTTTAGACACATTTTGTAAATATCCCATAGACACCAGACGGTTGGTTGAATATACGCGTATTTGGTAGTACTAGGTACTAAACTATGTCACATTTAATACGTTTTTAGTAAAAATTTTTTCTATCTTAATTGTATGTCTTTCTTTCTTTCTTTCTTGATTGTTTTTTCTTGTCTTTTCTGTTTTCTCTAATTTCTCTTTTTCATATGCGAATGTATGAGGGTAACAAAGGTACGCAACGTTTAATATATTATATATATACACTAGGGTGGTCGTTAAAAATTAAATTTTTTGCGACGATTCCTAAAAAGCTTCTTTTTGATGAAAAAACACTGGAACATTTTCTTTAAAATTAAAAACAACACATGCCTCAAGACGATCTAAGTTCATACGAAAGAAAGTTTACTTACACCTTGGAGTGATGAAATCTAGATATTAAAATTACATTCGTACTAATTTAGTTTCAAAGTAAAAATGTCAATTTGAATATCTTTCATTATTTTATTTAATAGATCAAATCAACTGGGAGAAATTTTGAATTTAAATTTTTGTTTATTGTAATTTTAATTAACTAATGTTTTTTTACTGATTTGGATTCTATAATTGTTTATATTTCGAATAAAATCGTATTTTCCATAAAAATTCCCAAAAAACATACCAAAAAAATAACTTAGATCGTCTTGAGGCACATGTTGTTTTTAATTTAAAAAAAATTCCCAGTGTTTTTTCATCAAAAAGAAGCTTTTTAGGGGGTGTCGTAAAAAATTTAATTTTTAACGACCACCCTAATATACACACACACACGTCGTCGTCGATATTATTATCTAACCGAGACTAACTAACAAGTAACGTATTCGAATTGAATCGCGGTCTCGCGAAGTGTTGTTCCCCCATTGAAATGAAGTCGTAGCTGTGTAATGGAGGAATAAAATTATTTATGTGCCATTTACTACATCGAGTTACAATCATCAACTTCTTACTCCGTGTAACTTGCTCGCGCGTTCTTCGATAACGTGTGCCTAATCCTGAGAGGACCTTCGGTGCATGTCGGTGAAAAGCATGTACGATGTATTAGCTTTTATATGTCGTAGGTATAAACTACAATATTGTGATCATCTCATACGGAGGAAATAAAAACTTTATCATAATAATTGGATCGATGTCGATTTTACCCAGATCCAACGACATCCGTTCGTAGAAAGCTGTGCACCTTTTTGTTTATTTGCTCACAGTGTTTTTCTTCTTTCTTTTTTTTTGTACAATACAAACTTGGAACGATCGAAACGCCACTTTGATTCGAGGGTTTGTTTCATTGAAACTTGAATTAGCGGTTTACGCTTACGTTTCGTGATAATAAGTACGCAGTAGTATAATTGAAAAATGAAAATATTAAAAGTTGCTAAATGCTTGTTATTTTATTCGAGTATATTAAATGTACAAGAAGCATCTTGTGTCCGTCGTTTACAATTACCATAAATTGATTGCTATTATGTTCTGTCTTCTTTCGATGCCAAGACGTATCGTATTTTGATAAAAGGTAGAAGTAAAATAAATGACGGTTCAATAATACAAATTCCATTGAGAAGTACCTTCCCAGGTATCATTATTCATATTTCTTACATTTCCCCGAAACATTCTCGTCTCTATCGTTCGTTTTTTATTCTCTCTGCGAATTACTTCGGGGTTAATATTCATTATCAATTACATTTTCGCATTAGAAACGCAATGTTTGATTAAGAGTCGTCAAACAATGCACGATGCACCGCTCCTAAACTCGGTTGAACGTAACTTGAACTAACGCTCCTTCTGGACCTGCAAATAGGCAAAATAAAATCGTACGTTATTAGTAAACAATTACTTTACTACTGTATTAATTAATTAATAACTACAGTGAACTCGCATAAATATTCTAATATAATACTTTACAAATTACGGTTCACTATTTGGAATAATTATTGTCAAACGAACAAATTCCTTATTCCTTCGTGAGTTACGATACTTCTACAAATTACCAAAAATATTCTTTGCCTCAATAATTAGTTTACCTAGATACCATTGAAATTATTTATCCAAGTCACTACATATGTTAGAAAAACAGGATACTCACTCTGTAATAGATCGAACAGCGGGTCCAGTTGGATTATTTTTTGATCGCGGATTCACAAGAAGACACTTCATCGGATGCCCATCCAACTGTCTATTATGATAAGTTTCGACAGCTTTCGTAGCGTCCTTTAATGTTTTGTATATCACCTCCGCCGTACCTGGACGTACTAATCTGGACACTAGCAGCTCTCCAACATCCTCGAATAATTCCTGAAACAAAGGTACACGATACATTATTCGCTCGTTAAAGAGCCATTATTATTATTCAATAATTTATTCATTCATACCTTGATATCTTCCTGCGTTACGTTCGCTTGTAAGTTGGATACCACAATTCGATATCCAGTAGACTGCGACGACGAGCTGGAACTAGTTTTGGGCCGAGATAAAACACCCATTGTCCGTGATTTAGTCGGAACAGTGTCCAGTCTTGATTTTACGCCGACGTCCCTGTGACTTCTTGACTCGTAGTATTTTGACTCCGCGGGATCCTCCGCTAAAATAGTTCTGTAAAAAGACATTGCAGTTAAATAGTACTTACAATTGAAATGTGTAACTAATCTTGTGCGGAATATGGAATAGGTAAAAATAGTACTTGCACATCTGTCCGCATGAATAAACAAACTTGAAATGTTAGATAGAGATGTAAATTTACTTTAAAAAGCAGTGTTCTTTGTTAAAAGAATAATAGTTGTTATTTTAGTATAAAAATCTGTTTGTGTTCAAGGTTTACATTCGCAAATTATTTACTTATGGACCAAGGTGTGCAAATACTTTATGTACCCGCTGTATAAACATTGTTGTATGATGTTGCAAATATTTACCGCGATTTTGTGCCGAAACTCCAGTCTTCCTTGTAAGACGGTGAAGCGGTCTTGGTCTGAAAATATAATATTATTAATAGAATCAGTAATATCCATGCAGTATATACGTTAAAAGAAACATAAAACAGTACAAAACAGTCATTGAAATATTAAAACATATTTCATAGTATACGTTATAATGTACAAGTTGAAGTACTCACCATTGATGAACGTGCAACCACCTTATAATCTCTCACTCTATCTCTTTCTCTCTCAACATCAGGTTTGCGAGGAGGCGCAATCCTCGTCACATTACTGGTTGCTGGTTTTACCCATGTATATGGTGATGCAGGTTTAATACTGAACACAGGAGGTGGTGGTGGTGGTGTGGGGGCATACTCGTTACTAACCGTTCTTCTCAAAGGCGCTGTGTCCATCAAATAATCTAAAATATACCAATTATATAGATTTTTCGGTTAATATAGTTGATCAAAACAATTTAAAACTGTGAAAAGTCCATATACCATCATTGTAATCCATGCTCATGTCTCCCATGTAATGTGGTTCTGCAGGATGCAACGGGGGTGGTCTGTACCCTACTGTTCTGCTCGGCGGAGGCAAATAATTGTTCGGGATACTTGGTGGTATATGCGGCACGATTGGAGGCATTTTATTAGTCGTCAGTGTTAATCTTCCACTGCGTCCAGTCTTCCTTGAAATACCAGGCATTTGCCCTTCTATTTTCTTGAACTGAGACGCACGAATTTTATCCAATTTCAACCTGGCATCGCTCTGCTTAGCAATTTCAGCAAGCTTGTCTCTTGCATCTGTGAGTTTCTCTCGATTCTTTTGTATAATTTTAAATCGGGCATCAGTGACCACGTGCGAGCCACGTCCTCTTAAGGACCCATTAGCTCGTCCACCCCTACTTACTCCTCTGCGAACGCTAAACATAAAATTATATAAAGTTTCAATACATTCAGTAATTAAACCAATTATGTAGACATTGCGCATTAATCGCAGCATAATTATTTTTGGTTAAGTGCGCTTTCAAGAGGACATATCTACTCGATGTTAATTGTGCATAGATAATAACATAAGTAGGGTTAGAAATTAATAAATTTCAACAATAAACGCACAATATTTACCGGAAATAATATTTGCAATACGCATTTCGAATCAAATGATAAAGTAAGATGCATTGATTGACTTTCTTCTAAAGCGTTCAAATAAAAACGCTTTCAAGAAAAACGCGGCTGCTTTTAGAGCAAAGGCATTAGTGGGCCGCATTATTAAGAAAAAACGACTCGATTCAAAAAGTAGTCCTCAGCCCCGTAATTGCTCATCAAACGGAATCGTCTGTATATTTAATTATCGAAATGATTCCGAAAGCGAAACTACGGCAGAAACGAAGACCTCCGAAGCTGCTGCCGCACAATATCAAAATCAAACTTCTTCCCTAATAATCGGCCGCCTCGTTTTTTAAGGTTATAGGAGAATCGATAAGATAATGGTCACTATGGTGTCAATTTTACTACTGATTTGTTAAAATTCACTCACCCTCCTCCTCTGCCTCTCATTCCTGACGGTTTCGACTTTTTAATTATGTCATCTAAACTTAGGCCCATATCAGCCATACCGTAACAATCCAACTGCGCGAATCCAGAAGCGAATCAAGCTACCGGAGTCACAAGTTATTCCACCTTTAGGGCGAGTTTTCAAGTTTCGACGACAATATGAATCCGAACGATTTTGTGTTTACATACCATATACGGATTTATACAATATCTAAGTCCACTTAACTAAGTGAAGGATAATAAATTAAATCATATATTATAGTGAAATGTAATTATGATTATTTCAATATTGTACATAAAATATATTGAAATATATGCATGTGCATATTTTTTTTCCTATTTTTAACTACCTGAAAAACTTACATTTATCCTTAAATTAAACCTATTTTCCGCAAGTGTATACGAAAATTCATCAGTCTCATAAATTATAATAATTTCATAGAATTATCAAGCCATGTAATTGCCGTTAAATTTGAATCTGTGCGATTGATCGAAACGCGACTTTAGTATCGTCGATTATTGTGTTGAATGGCGCTCGTGGCGCCAAGGTGATTTTAGCCGCTTCGGAGACGGTTAGTTTACCTTTGCCTGATAGCCAGTTTCGGATGGTTTCGTGGGACACGGGGAGAGCGAGAATTGTAAACCAGAAATAGCATTTCCTTCGCGCAGGACCCGGTTGTCTCGACAGCGAATTACACGAGGCGGGAGGGAGAATAGCAAGTGCAATAACTAACTTTGCGTCTGTGATATACCAATTATCAACTGTAACCCCAATGGAGATCCTATAGCCGTGCAAGTTTCAGCTGCCGACGCTACAACGCGCAACGTACTGTTATCGGGGTTCTATCGAAGGTACGTCCGAAAACGCAGCCACAATGCATATCTGTATTTTTTGGACGGAACTCGGTTAATTTTGGAGCTTCTCTAGCGTATCGCACGACTAGATTTACTTTTCGAAAAGCAGGTGTTCGCACAAATTGGCGTCTCCTTCCATGCTTGGCCAATTACACGCAGGATGTTTTCCCGCCATATTTTTAAAACTTGTTTAGGGTACGACCATATTTTGTTTAAGTATTCAGTTGTTATTTACGGAGTACCGGAGACGTTTCGTTTTGTCTCATTGCCACGACGTGTTTTACGATTTAAATGGTTCCAACTGCCATGAATGTTTTGTTTTGGAGCTAGTGGTAGTCTCACAGTCTCTGTATGAATGTTATGATATGCACATACAACAAGCGTAGTAGATCTAGGAATAATAAAATTGAAACACTTTCAAGGACGTCACATGGTTTATATAACTATGTTTTTTAAATAATTAACGTGGATTAAACATTATATGTAATTGCGTTAAATGTTAATGACTAATTATGAGTGAAAAATGTTTTGAACTATCGGAACAAGATCTCTAAATAAATATTCATAATATTTCTAGTACGTGTGAAAGTAAACATTGTTTCAAGTCCTTTGTAAATGAAAATAATTCAAACAATAGTCTAAAAATAGAAATCGAGAAACGTTTACTTCTACTTTTACATTTACTAACATTTCTCTGTTTTTTGTACTATCTTTTGTTTCAAATATTTCTGTTTACTGTATCACAGCCCATAATATTTTTACTTAATGGATTAATATTATACGATCCAAGAATTAAATAACCTGCTATTAATGTTGTATTCATTATACCTCTTTTTTTATATATTATTGTATCATTTTATTATATCTTGCAGTCATTTAAGAACACACGTCACAAAGATGAGTACAGCAATGGAAAATGGGGGTGCTGAGAGCGCGGCGAAAAAGAAAACAATTGAGGGAATATACCAGAAAAAATCTCAATTGGAACATATTTTACTACGTCCAGACACATACATCGGTTCTGTGGAACCTGTAACGGAGTTGATGTGGATATATGACAAAGAAAAAGAAGCAATGGTTCAAAAGGAAATAAAATATGTTCCTGGATTATACAAAATATTTGATGAAATTTTAGTAAATGCAGCTGATAACAAACAACGAGATGCACGCATGGACACAATTAAAATCGATATTGATTCGTAAGTATTATTTTTATTTAATACAATAATGATTAAGTATATTAAAACAATGAATGAAAATTGATTTATCCTACAGAGAAAATAATACTATATCTGTGTGGAATAATGGTAAAGGTATTCCTGTTGTAATACATAAAGAAGAAAACATGTATGTACCAACAATGATATTTGGTCATCTATTGACATCGTCTAATTATGACGATGCGGAGGAGAAAGTAACTGGTGGTAGGAATGGCTACGGTGCCAAGTTGTGCAACATTTTCAGTCATCGCTTTACTGTGGAAACTGCTTCTAAAGAATATAAAAAATGCTTGAAACAGGTAATTATAATTTGAATTAAAATGCAGTGAAAATAATAAATACTTTTAATGATATATGTGTTTCTTATAAATGTATTTTTTTTCTAGACATGGGGCAACAATATGGGAAAAGCCAGTGAACCAAGAGTCAAAGAGTTTTGTGGCGAAGATTTTACAAAGGTCACATTCTCACCGGATTTATCGAAATTTAAAATGCAATCCCTAGATGAGGATATAGTTGCTCTTATGTCTCGACGAGCCTATGACGTGGCTGCATCTACTAGAGGCGTTAAAGTTTATCTTAATGGCACTAAAGTTCCTGTGAAAAACTTTAAGGATTACGTTGATTTCTACATTAAAGGTAGAGAAGACGACGCTGGCAATCCTTTAAAAGTTGTGTACGAATCATGTGGGCCTCGCTGGGAAGTGGCTATCACTATATCCGACAAAGGTTTCCAACAAATGTCATTTGTAAACAGTATTGCAACAACAAAGGTAACACTGAATGAAACTCTTGTGATCCTAACATAATATCAGAAAATTCTAACAAATATTGTTTGTCAATAGGGTGGACGGCATGTAGATCATGTTACTGAATTAATAGTGAAGCAATTAATAGAAACTTTGAAGAAGAGGAACAAAGCTGGAATAACTATTAAACCATTCCAAATTAAAAATCACTTATGGGTTTTTATTAATTGTCTCATTAACAATCCTACATTTGACTCGCAGACTAAAGAAAATATGACACTGCAAATGAAAAGCTTTGGCTCCAAATGCGCACTGAGCGAAAAATTCGTTACAAGTGTACGTAGTTTTTACCTGATTTCCATAAATGAAACGTGACCATGATTTATAAAACCTCTTCTTACATACAGGTAACAAAAATTGGAATTGTGGAAGCCGTTTTATCCTGGGCGAAATTCAAAGCAGACAGTCAACTGCAAAAATTAGGTCCTAAGTCGAAACAAAGAAAATTACAAGGTAATTCACGTGTTGATATACATATATTTCATTCTATATTTCATTTCTATATTTCACTCGACCATTTTATGATACGTATATATTATCAATCGCTGACATTAAGCAATTCTTATGTATACGTTGTATATTTCTTTATATAGGCATACCAAAATTAGAAGACGCTAATGATGCAGGAACAGGAAAATCTTTAGAATGTACGCTTATATTAACTGAGGGAGACTCAGCCAAAACTATGGCTGTATCTGGTATAGCCTCGATTGGTAGAGATAAGTATGGTATATTTCCTTTAAGAGGTAAGTGCACCCTAAAATAATAACATTATAATTGAAAATAATACGGCAGAATTTCGTCATATCAATGTAAGATAATCGTTTCAGGTAAACTATTAAACGTACGAGAGGCAACTCATAAACAAATTTTAGAAAATGCGGAAATTAATAATTTGATAAAAATCCTTGGTCTTCAGTATAAGAAAAAATATGAAAACCGAGATGATCTCAAAACGTTGCGTTATGGAAAGCTGATGATAATGACTGATCAGGATCAGGTTAAATATAATTTCACACTACCATTTTGTGATATCAAAATCATACATGATTATTAAATGAAATGTATGTATTTCAGGATGGCTCTCATATCAAAGGTCTCTTAATCAATTTTATCCACCACAATTGGCCGTCATTATTGAAGTTAAACTTTATAGAAGAATTTATCACGCCAATTGTAAAAGCATCAAAGGGAAATCAGTCACTAAGTTTCTTTTCGCTGCCAGAATTTGAAATGTGGAAGAAAGAAACGGAGAATTTCCACACCTATAAGATCAAATACTACAAAGGTTTTTATTTTCCGATAAACCGTTGTTACACTTTTATTCATTATGAATACATAAATAACGTTCAAATAATTTTCTCGTCGTGACATAGGTTTGGGTACGTCCACTGCCAAAGAGGCAAAGGAGTACTTCGAAAACATGACACGACACAGAATTCGATTCAGGTACGACGGCGAACAGGACGACCAAAACATTATTATGGCGTTCAGTAAAAAATGTGTCGATCAGCGTAAAGATTGGTTGATGAATCACATGGATGAGACGAAAAGGAGAAAAGAGATCGGCCTCGGTGAACGTTATCTGTACCAGAAGGATACACGCACCGTGTCCTTCTCGGACTTCATTAACGTGGAACTAGTTTTGTACAGCAATTACGATAACGTGCGATCCATTCCGAATATGATCGACGGCTTCAAACCTGGGCAACGAAAAGTGGTGTTCACGTGTTTGAAACGTAATGACAAACGTGAAGTAAAAGTTGCGCAATTGGCTGGCTCCGTTGCTGAACATTCGGCGTACCACCATGGTGAAATGTCGCTTATGGCGACTATAATCAATCTCGCGCAGAATTTCGTAGGAAGTAATAACATCAATTTACTACAACCCATCGGTCAATTCGGTACAAGACTCACGGGTGGAAAAGATGCCGCGAGTCCCCGTTATATTTTCACAATGTTAAGGTACGTATGCATTTAAATATGTTCATATTAACCCTCTATGAGCCCGTATAACTTTCAGGTCACATTTCAATTTATCAACATTTTACTAAATAATTACAGCTTTTTTCGTGTGATATCGCATAAATCTTAATTCTATAACGTTAGCAAGACAACCAATATCTATATTTATGACCGTTGCCAGACTCATCAACCTGAAATAACAAAGTAAATGCAGTGGAAACTGTCCTGCAGTAAAAATAAGCGAAACCATTTGATCGACTTGATATTATTTGTGCTTCTGTCAGTGATTACCAAAGTAAAAATATTGTGATTAATAGCTCTGGGCTCTTATACCAATAACGACCTACTTGTTTACATTTCACTTTTCAATTTGTTACTGTTTCTTTATGTTTATAGGCCATTGTTACCTGAAAGTCATATTGTGAATATATTGCAATAAAATTGTTTAAACGGATTTTTTTTTCAATTGCATATATAGGTTTATAATTGCTGATTTTTCGTTCTCTCAATCTTTTTGGATTTAAAACAAAAATTCGGCCCATAGAAGGTTAAACATTTAATAATAGACGACTAATATTATTTACTTTTCCACAGTCCGCTTGCAAGATTTATATTCCACAAACACGACGATGCGTTGCTGAAACACGAATATGATGATAATCAAAAAATTGAACCCGTTTTTTACGTACCGACGATACCAATGGTATTAGTGAATGGTGCCGATGGTATCGGTACAGGCTGGATGACAAAAATACCAAATTACAATCCCAGAGAGATCATTGAAAATTTATACAGAATGATGGACGGCGCGGACCCAAAGCCGATGGTACGATTTTTTTTAGCCGTTCATTTATTTAATAAGAAACAAAGATCAGCAATTTACATATTCTTATAATTTTACCTTTTTAACACAGGTTCCGTACTACAAGAACTTCAAAGGTGCTATTGAAAGTTGTGGCGACTATCGATATGTTATTAGCGGAGAGATTTCGGTGATAGGACCAGATAAAGTTGAAATCACTGAACTCCCAATCGGATCGTGGACGCAGACCTATAAGGAAACCGTTTTAGAACCAATGTTACACGGAACAGACAAAACACCAGCTATAATCACGTAAGTACAGTTCGAGTTAACTGTGAGAACTGCTTAGAATAACTTATTACGGAATATTTTATTGAAAAATTCGAATTTAGGGTTATTAACATACAATGTAAGAACACGATAGCCTGCTAAAAGTAAATCAATCTTCGGCTGTCAGTGTATTTGCAACTAACAAAAAGTAAAGTCAGTTGTACCTGTGTCGTTTGTAAAAGTTTTATGCAAATTTTAAAATCGCTTTACTACAATTACGTATTTTAATCGACAGCAACTTTATAGAAAAATGGAAAATTCATGTACTCTAATTGTTATCGAACTGTTAGGAATTTAAGAATCGGAACTTTACTCTTGATTTTTTTCCATTTTTATAATATTTCGCGTCGTTTTTAGACTGACGTAACAAAGTTATAATGAGAATTAAAACGTTGATTTGCTTGGTGTAATTTTGTAATTATATTTTTTCTTACAAAACTGTCAAATCAATCAAAACTTTATTTTATTTCTCCACAGTAAATTATTCTTAATAACTATGCAAATAAATATTCTTACAGTAGATCAATCTTAGAAAATATTTGACAAATGTAACATGTTTTCACTGTAATCCACAGAGACTATAAGGAGTATAACACGGATACATCAGTACACTTCATAGTGTTTCTAAACCGTGATAAATTGGTCGAACTAGAAAGAGATGGTCTCCACAAAGCGTTCAAGTTGCAGACTACAACAACAATCACATCTATGGTAAAATATATTTACTTCTTTTAACTTGTATTTTTTTTCAAGATGTGAAATAATTAAAAGTACAAAATATTTTGTTTTTATATAGTGCGCTTTTGACGAAAATCAGTGTCTGAAAAAATACGACAATGTCATTCAGCTACTGACAGGTTTTTACAAAGTAAGATTAGAGATGTACCACAAACGGAAGGATTACTTGGAGGGAATCTTACAAGCGGAAGCATCGAAGTTGTCTAACCAAGCAAGATTCATTCTAGAAAAATGCGACGGAACTCTAGTCATAGAAAATAAAAAGAAAAAGGACATGATAGCTGAATTAGTTAGGCGAAATTACGAATCAGACCCAGTTGTGGCTTGGAAATTAACCCAAAACAGAGAAGAAGTATTGGTAAGTACAATTCTCTATTATCTGTATGTGGAAATTTATTCGTACATTTCGATTGAAATTTGCTTGTTATGCTACATTAGGAAGATCAAGTAAGTAATGAGTAATAAACGGTAACAAGGTCCCAAAAAATGATATTGTAGTAAATGTGATCATTATATTTATTCAAATATTAACATATTTAACCACAACAATATATTTTGTCTTTCTGCGTAAATAGGAGGAGGTGGCCGAACAGGGTGAAGATGAAGCTGCGGAGATTGTTACTCCCGGTTCGGAAAATTTCGATTATTTGCTGGGAATGACATTGTGGTCTTTGACAAAGGAAAAGAAAGATGAGTTACTACGTCAACGGGACAATAAAGTCACTGAATTGAAAAGATTGCAAGCACGTACACCAGTATCTTTGTGGAAAGAGGATTTAGATAACTTACTGAGCGAATTAAATAAGGTATATGAATTGTTTTAATAAAAAGTTTAATTATAATAAGGAAAACATATGCCGCGGAATATACATAATCTATATAACGATTATAGCTGGAAGAAAAGGAGCGAAAAGAAGAAGGAAAATCAAAGCAAAATATTAAAAAGCCACCATCAAAATTCTATGCTTCCGACGATATGCGTCGCATAGTTCCTGTGATCGATACGGAATTAAAAAAGAAAATTGAAAAGTTAGATATCGTCTCGAAAGACAAGAAAGACGGCATAAAGAAGCAACCGAGGGTAAAGTATCATATTTTAATCCGTTTATTAACAACCAATGGGGCAGAAAACGAAGCTTTATATACAACAAAATATTTTTCTATACGTACTAGGTAAAGAAGGAGGTGACGGAGGAAAAGGACGAATTCGATGCATTAATCGAATCAAGTGCGAAACCTTTGGATGATAGATTAGCTAGTTCACCGGAGAAAATAGAGAAAAAAGCAGGCAAAAAAGGTACGCAAAGAACAATTTTGTAAAATGCAAAAGTGAAAGGAGAAAGATACTCATCTACGATTTTATTCATTTAGGAATGAAACAAACAACATTACCCTTCAAGACGAAAGAGAAGAAAGAGAAAGCTGACAAAAAGAAGGACAAAGGATCCGGAAGTGACGAGGACGATCCACCACCACAACCACGAACATCTCGCAGAACTACAGGTATTTATTTTACACATTTACCACGTTTGAGTTGTTAAAGCATCAGATTTCTGAACTGAGTTTATTCGTTTTTTCAGTTAAGAAGAATTACAACCTCAGCAGCGGTGCCTCCGAATCAGACGATGACGTTGTGTTTTCGTCAGATTCTGAACAGTGGGTGTTTATTTTCTCATTTCTATATTATGGTGTAATAATTATAGATAATATTTTTTAATAAATTCATTTCTTATTTAGGAAACCCAAGCCTGCACCGGTTGTCATGTTGAACAGCGATTCGGATGACAACTTTAAAACGAATAAAAAAGCTCCGCCACAGAAACGTGAGTAAATTAATATTTTTTTACTAAATTAAACTGTATATTAGGGTGGTCATTAAAAATTAAATTTTTTGCGACGCCCCCTAAAAAGAATCCTTGTGATGAAAAAACTCTGGGATTTTTTAAAAATTAAAAACAACACGTGCCTCAAAACGATCTAAGTTAATTTTCTGGTATAATCATGTTTTTGGGGAATTTTTTATGAAAAGTACAATTTTATTCGAAATATAAACAATTATAGAATCTAAATCAATAAAGAAACACTAGTTAATCAAAATAACAATAGACAAAAATTTAAATTCAAAAATTTTCCCAGTTCATTTGGTCTATTAAATAAAAAAATTAAAGATAGTCAAATTGATATTTTTATATTTCATTGTTAATAATTTTTAAATCTCTAAAAATTGTCATTCCATATTTAATCAGATATTTTCAGAAAATACATGATTATACCAAAAAATTAACTTAGATTGTCTTGAGGCACGTGTTGTTTTTAACTAAAAAAAAAAATCCCAGTGTTTTTTCATCAAATGGCAGCTTTCTAGGGGGCGTCGCAAAAAATTTAATTTTTAACGACCACCCTACTGTATACCATAATATTAATTTAACGAATTACGCTTGAAATTTCTTCCGTTTCACAGCAAGTTCAGAAGAACTTTTCGACTCTTTGGTTAGTAATTCTTCCCCAGAGAAACAACCGAAATCGTTAATAACATCGTCCGGAGATGATTCGCCTATAAAGTCCACACCACCGAAAAAAAGTAGGCTTTACATGCATTACTAATCGTTTCTTTACAGACCATATGTATCAAAGTGTTTTTATAACGTTTATATCGATTTTTCAGCCGCTGCTAAAAAGAAAACTGAAAACGGCGGAGGTAAAGGTCCGAAAAGACCATTGAAGAAAAAGGCTGCATCTTCCGGTTCAGAATCAGACGAATCCATGTTCTCCCCTAAAACTTCTCAGGTAAGTTATGTGAAAGCATATTTAATGTGAACGATTTAACAAATCTGACAAAATTCAAAAGTTTCATTCTATTTTATGGAAATTACTCGCTTATAAGGATAAGATAAACTATGATTTTTTAACACTCTATCGACCGCTAGCCAATTAATCGGTTTTTCGATGTCACACTCTAAAGAATTATTAAAAAATTCAATTACTATTACCTTGAATATATTTTATGAATATTAGTTTATAAGGCCCTTTATTACATAAAATAAATACAAAATAAAATATAAATATCGATAAAACTCCTTCGGAACAAAAGGAAATATGGCACAACACAATGAATAGCGGAAATTTAGCCGGTCGATAAAGTGTTAATAATCTTCACCTGAATTACGTAGCATAAATAAATAATTTTTGTCATTAATTTTTGTTATAAAAAAATGAATTATTCGTACAGGCGAAGAAGAGGAAAAAGAAGTCCGAAGTAGAAGATGAAGTGGTAGATAGTTCACCGGTACAGATGCCTCGAAAGACCGCGGGCAGAGCTCGAAAACCAATTTCGTACGCTTTCCAGTCCGATGACGAGAGCGATTCCGATTGAACGGCATTTCAAGACGTTTTTAAAGCGTGAGAAAGAAACAATGTCCGTTCGAATTAATCCCGATTGCAAAGACACGGCCGCGAGTTACGATTATAATTCTAGGCTGTTATAAAAACACTTTGTGATCATATTTAATGAGATTTAACGGCTTTCGCCTTGACTTTGATCAGGGCATTAGTAATTTTCTATAAGGCTGTACATATATGTACTAAGAAGTATGAATAGTATTTTACGAATGTTGTACTTTACAACGACAGGCAAAAACAATTTAGCAAGCGTAACGTGTTGGAATACTGTTTACGTTTCGAATTGTCGCACAACGTTTATATGCGTTCGATAGTATTGAATCTGATTTAACACCAGGGATTCTTTTATGACATTACTTCTCAGAAGAAAAAGACAAACAAAAAGAAAAACGAATCCTGGTCACTCAATGTTTTGTAAAGAAAAAAACAAAATGAGATACACAAGTTCAAAATATATTTTTACACACGTCAGTACACGATTTTTTAAAATCATTCAAGAAATAACGTAAATAATCCCTTGCAGAGCTCAATATTAGTTAAATATAGACGTACTGGAAATTTTACTTTTAGTACTAGCGATCATGTCGTAATGTAAGGAAAAAAAAAGTATAATTCCCTTCATGCTCATAACTACCTAGGTACTCGAACACATTTTAGATTTAATGTAGACTAAGCGTCGAATAATTTTTATTGTCTCGATTAAAATAGAACCTCACTGCGGAGCAAAATGTTTGATATTAATTCTATGTACGTGTAATAACCGTTAGCAGGATTAAAAGAACGAAAATTAATGTGATTGTAAGGAAGTTCTTGCATTTACCGTAAAGTGAATGTTAACACACGATATTAAATCATTTTACGTATCATCTAACCCACGATTCGATCGTGATTTCTACCGTTTCATTTCCTCTTTTACACATTACATTTCTACAGTTTGTAACGACATCCGGACATCCTCTTGGTGTGTTCGTTTATTATATTTTTTCTATATCTATAATAAATTATCGATACCTTACTAGCATATGCGAAATATTTACTTACCGTACGTTAAAAAATTCTGGGCACTCTACACACGTGCAAACAATGTGTCGATGTTAAATTCGATCCAATATTTTCTTTTATCGATACAATTTTAATTTGGCACAATATCGTATAACACGCGTCTATATATAACATTTTCTGAATATATATAAACGTATGTAACATACAGGTTTTTCCTTTTTCCATAAAGAGTGAAATCACGCTAAATTCCAACGAAATACTTACGTAAACCCGTTTCACAAGAAATCAGGCACCCTTGGAAACTAGAAATACTCTTTCGGTAATATATAAAGTTTTATTTTACAACATGGAACAATGACTTTAAGCAACAAATAAAAAGCGGCAATCTTTCATTGTTTTATATAAAGAATATTCTTCTTGGTTGTGAATAACGTTCGAGTGGGTATTTCGATTGTAATGCTATAAACGAGCTTTCCTTTTTATCATAATAATTACCTTTTCTTTTTCACTTTGAGATTATTTATCGAGGACAAGTTTTGAATATCTTTTACATTCGTCGTTTCTCCGTTAAAACGATTTGCGTCTCGAACGAAAAAAAATCATATATACATATATATATATACACATATATATAGTATATACATATAATATATGCAGGGAAAATATACACCGTGATACGTGATTTATATTTAATTAATAAGTTTACTAACTTTAAATTATACACAAATACGTAAATTTATTGCTATAACGTTTCATACACCATCCTCGACGCAATTCCTGTTGTTTATGAGGAAGATCGTGACTATGCTGACACGCAGGGGCGATAAAAAAGATTCGACGTCGTTTTAAAGTGCAACATGACTGCCTAATTCTTAGAATAAATTTTTTTTTCCTTCGGATTCTCATAATAATATCCCGAATTCTGGCATTCATCGTCTAACGACCGCGCAGAGCTGAAAATATTATTATGCAAATTTTTGTTTGGCCTGCGTCAGAGATCCATTGTTTTTTTCTTTTTATATTTTCGAGGGATATTTAATAACCGGGCGATCATCAGCATTTTTTGTGCATCGAACTCTCACGTGAAAAAATCTCGTTCTTTGGATAAAAATTTGTCTCCGATACATGCATTTGGTAATTTTTATTAACGTTACGTTGTTTGTTTGTTTTTTTTTCTTTAAAGGAGTCTCCCATTATATACAAATGCAAAACTGTTCCTATCGCAAAACATATAAACATTGCCTTGGTGTAGATTCGTATTACGTTTTTTTTCTTTCTTTCATCGTTACAAATGATCTCAGGTGAAATTTGTATGGAATAAATGCTCGTTAAATGATTACTTTTTCATTCTTTCATTTTTATCCTTTCTTTCCTTATTAAATGATTCTCGACTTCTCTAATATCTCTTAGCCGTTGTCGTCCGGAAACGATACTTTTGTCTTCAGAAGAAGAGTTTTTCATAAATTTTTACTGGCCAAAGTATATCTTTTTCGTCCAAGGAATAATATGCATAAACGTCGCTTTTAATTACATATTACGATAGACATAGCAACAATACCGTGGACGTGATTCCGACGATCATGTCCGTTTATAAATTTCTTTTCAAATTACATCTTTTTCTTTCTCTCTCTCTCGGCGCGCGCTCTCTTTCTCTCTTTCTCTCTCGCTCTTTCTCTCTGTACCAGACGATTATATTTTTCCTCGATTCTCTTTTCGAAACGACGAAAAACATGATCGTCGTGAGTACGTCATATTTTGTAAGAAGAATTTTCGAAGAAAATGTAAGTCCGTTCACGCGACAATTAAGCATACGTGCGCTTGGATAAAAATTAATAGAATCCCCCAGCCGCTGACTAGTTTAGTTATCTTCCCGTGTAGTTTTTACAAAAAACACTTCTTCGCGGCGGGATCGAAAAAGTATACGTTTCCTTGGATAAAAATCGAATAATCGCAAGAGAAATGGGGAGAGGGGAACAGGAACGGTTGGCTTTTAGAATAGAAGCGATGGATCTAGTAGTAGACTCTGTTCAGACTTGTAATGTATTCTCCTCTGACCATACTTTGCCAATCATCGTTGGTATTGAATCATCAATACGGTGCCCACATTGTACCAACAACTTACAACATTTTTTTAACAACTCTCTCTATTACTCCCAAAAGCTGCAGTTTTGTCGACAGACGCGACTATAATACAAAGCAAGGGCACTTGATAAAATAACTTAGTCTTCTATTTCATAATTATCTATATATAACGTACATATATAAAACAAATTATGAGTAAAGAAATAATAATCAGGTCGGTACAGTATTATGATTCTTACCTTAAAAAATTTTTTTCAAACGCCTGATCGTACGAATCGATATATTTATATATATATATCACGAAAACGTAAAGAGACCGTAATTAACGCGCCGAAGTCCACTTTGTTTTTTTTTCGAGAAAAGAAAAAAATAAAACGCGTCACTCTATCACGGAAATTCCTGGATTAAAAAGATGTACATGTGCATACGGGGCGTATAGGCAGTGGACTACGATCCTAAAACGTTTTTTTTTTTGTTTCAATTCTTGGGAGCATCGCGATTCTTTTACTTTCTTTGCATTCAAATCTCAGACCAATCGATCCAGTATAGATAAAGCCCACTCGTTTCAGAATAGGAACAACCAACCAAATCTCCTCGTGTGTGTATGTTAATCGTTATTAGTCATGATATAAGTAATAATGTTAATATTTGAATAAAGTAACATGATGTGCAGTCAAATATTCATGGAATACTTGGCTGCACGGAGGTCATGCGAGGATCCACCACAGTTGTCTTTCCACTGTCAATGCTGTCCTGTTCTTTACACCATATATATATATTATATCGGATTTATTAGTATATATATATAGTATAAATATATACACGCACGCTAGTTTTAACAATCTTTCGTCACACTCATTCATCCATACGTAACTTCAGAAGAGAGGAACGTCTCCGTGAAAGCAAAGTCTCTCTCTCTCGCTCGCGCGCGCGCTCCCGATCTCTTTCTCTCTCTCTCTCTCTCTCTCTCTCGCTCGCTCTCTTTCGTTCTTTCTCTCCCTCTCTCTCGCTCTTTCGTTCTCTCGTCGAACTGCTTTCAACGCGCTTTGCCTCGGATATTTTTTTCTTCCGTTGCTCTCTTTATTCACCGAGTAAATTCACTTCCACTGGATTTCCATCGTCTTATTCCCTTGTTTTCTCTTCTCCTTAGTCTAAACTTCACTTTTAATTCACAATGACTTATCACATGTTTATCTGTTTTTTTCTCTCGTTTTTTTTTGTTATCCTTTTAAACACTATTATCAAGTCAGCCCACTGTTTGATACAAGGAACGATAATACAATTGAATATTTACGAACACAACATTTTTTGTTTGTCATGCTGAATAATGTAGCGTGGCTTGTAGAAAGACGCAAGCTCCTGGACTTGCGGCGACCAGTCTCGCATCTCTTTGCTTGCATCGTTTGCGCAATCTCTACCCTCAATCCTATGGTAGTCGACCTGTAAGTATAATTGTGGCGGTGTGGTGGAGGTGGCGGTGGTGGTAGTGGTAGTTGGAGTAGAGTGGTGATGGTGATAGTATCCGGTTTGGTTTTTTTTTTTTAGTATTTACAATTCGTTATAGCAATCGTTATTTTCCTAAGATGAGATGGTGTGCAGTTCAGTGTTCAAGATTTGGCATGTATTCGAAGATTTTGCATATCGAAGATTTTGTCTTTAGTCCCTTTCCACTACGAACTGCTCGACGCATTCATACCACTAAACATGCCAATGCTAAACGAGGTCTGTTGCTGCTGTTGTATCTGTTGCTGTTGTTGCTGTTGCTGACTATTCGCTTGACGGCCATGTTTTGGCACTGGAGGTTGTAGATATTCGTGTCTAGCTAATGTCAGTACATCTATGCGTTCTTCTTTCCTATATGCTAGGCAACTTCTTATGAAACTCTGAAACAAAATCATCGCAACATTCGGTATATTATAATTATATGATATGTCCTTGTTGCGTTTTGTAGATTGAAATTAATCAAAGTACTTTTTTAACCCTCTATGGGCCGAATTTTTGTTTTCAATCCAAAAAGATTGGGGGAACGAAAAATCAGCAATTATAAACCTATATATGCAAATGAAAAAAAATTCCGTTTAAACAATTTTATCGCAATATATTCACTGTATGACTTTCAAGTAACAATGGCCTATAAACATTTAAAAAAACAGTAACAAACTGAAAATTGAAATGCAAACAAGTAGGTTGTTATTGGTATAAGAGCCCAGAGCTATTAATTGTAGTATTTTTAGTTTGGTAATCACTGACAAAAGCACAAATAATATCAAGTCGATCAAATGGTTTCGCCTATTATTACTGCAGGACAGTTTCCACTGCATTTACTTATTTTATGTTATTTATATTATTTCAGGTTGATGAGCCTGGCAACGGTCATAAATATTGATATTGGTTGTCTTGCTAACATTATAGAATTAAGATTTATGCGAAATCTCATGAAAAAAGCTATAATTATTTGGTAAAATGTTGATAAATTGAAATGTGACCTGAAAGTTACACGGGCCCATAGAGGGTTAAAATTGTGATTGTTGCTGCGTTTTGTAGATTGAAGTTAATCAAACTACTTTCTTAAAATATTGTTTACTATCTTTCCACTGTTTATTATACCTTTGCTTCGTTGCTAACGGTTGGTTTATTTGCGAACTGAACTTCAGTAGCTTTTAGAATTGTATTTTCTTCTAAAATTGTAGCTTGTGACTGGTTATGTCCGAAAGGCTGAAAATTAATCGTAAATTATTAAATTGATATAATACAACGTCGAAAATTATTCTTGTTTTAGAGAGTTGTAAAAAGATCTGTACCTTTTTCCCATAGAGACATTGATAAAATATTACACCTACACTCCACACATCAACTTTTGATGAGATTTTGGGAGGATTTTTACCGATAACAAAACACTCGGGTGGAAGGTACCTGAAATCATATGATGCATTCCTATATAATTCTTTGAAAATCTATATCTTTATAATATTTTAATAAATGTACGTACCAGTAAGTACCAGCTCCTTGAGATGTTAAATCCATTCCGTGGTCTGGATTGTAATTTTCTTCATCCATTACTTTACTTAATCCAAAATCCGTAATTTTTATCTCTCCACAGACATTGCCTTCAGTTAATAATATATTACCTACAAATATACGAATGTCAGTATTACACAAACAGTATTATGCTATCAATGGAACCTAACATTAACAACAATATCAAATATTAAATAAAACAAATGATAGAAAACATACCTGGTTTTAAATCGTAATGTATGACTGGGGGTTTTATTTCATTGAGGTATTTTAATGCCGATACAACTTGCATAACAATAGATCTTGCTTCTCTCTCAGGTATAGTCTTATGCTACAAGTAAAAAATGTTTTATGAAATGCCATTTTCGCAGTCAATTCCTGTTACATGGAAGATACAAATTTATCAATCTACGTACCTGCTTGAGGTAAAAATCTAAATCATGGCCATCACAATATTCCAAGACAGTACAAAAGGAATTGGCATCAATTTCAAACACATCATACAATTTCACAACGCGAGGATGATCAAGAGCTTTATGTATATTGTATTCTCGTAACGCATGCCTATTGTAAAAAAGGAATATCGCTGTAATTACGATTAATATATTTGGAAGTTATGATAATAACTATGCAAGCATGGTATTAAGATTATAAATTCTTCATGAAGTGACGTGGATGATACGTGCAAAATATCAACTTATTTATAAAGTACTCACTTAATATAATTAGCTTTCTTATCCTCTTTCCAGTCTTTATTTAATTGATGCACTTTACAAGCGACATACCGTTGCTCTTTTAAGTCAAATGCCTACACAAAAAAAGGGTTCACTTAGTAACCAATACTTGCGCAATATGAAATAGTAAGAAATCATAGACAAACAGATTGCCGCACCTTATGCACTTCACTAAAACCACCTTTGCCTAATAACATTAGTAGAAGATAACGTTCATTCAATACAGGATGAGAGTTGAATCTCGATTGGTCCTCGTTGTGAATACGTTTCAACTCTCTGATGTGTAAGTTTCTTTCTCTCTCGAGTTTCTCCATTTCTAGTTGCAGATCTGCGTCTTCTTTTTTTAACGCACTTTGCCTCAACTAAGAATCAAGTATTACACACATTAAATTAAAAATAATTATTCACTGAACGCAGAATCACTTTACACTGTATGGGGTATATGAAACGGAAGTATACGTTCGGAGGAGTTAATACCTTGAGTATTTCGTCAGCTTCATAATACTCTTGCCATGTATAAGATCCAGGTACTGCATCTGGTTTTAAAAACGTAGCTTCAGTGCCATTATGCAAGGAAGGTTGCGGTTGACTACGTTTTCTACCAGTTTCACTATTTGATGGCCTCTTTTTGAGCAGTAATTTTTTTTGCTTGTCAATTTCTTCCCGTTCAGTCGCGATTTCTTCTTGTCGTCGGGCTAATTCTTGAAACGCGTAACCGTCCGTCCAATTTTCTTGAAACGTCGCACCCACCCTTTGAGTCACAAACTGACCCAACCTCAGTCTATTTTGCATACACTTTTGCCTAGCCTCCTTTTTTTCTATGTTTGATTTTTCTTTCAATAACTTCTTTACAACGTCTATACACTTATTTATATGGGATTTGTGCTGCTCAATTAGTTTTTGTTGATTAGCCATTTGATGCCTAAGTTCATCTGTCGTCTGTAACATTAAGAGAAATAATTGTTATTAATCATTTCAATTTTACTATGACATGCATGAGAATTTACTGACGATAAATTACATTTTACGATAGATTTATCAATATTGATAGCAATGTTCATAAAGATGAATGTAAGAAATTAAATATTACACTATATCTGTCTTACGAATACTATTGTGTTTAATTTCTCACACGGATACTATATTTATTTAATTATACTTACTCTATTTAATTCGTCAATTTTGTTGTTACGTAATTCTAAATCTGTAGAGGCTTGAGTTTCGAATTCCTGTATCCTCTGGCAAGTAAGTTCTGTCTGGAATGCAATTAATAATACATTTTATAATAAATCATAACAAATTACTGTAACATCTGATACATTTGTCAGCGTAGATCAGAAATACCAGATACCTTGCTACACTCACATAGATATAACATGCATGTATAAATTAGTTACTCTGTACAATGCTCTGACGTTTCATACAGAAGGTTCAATGGGGTCCTATCTTTAGTGTGTAATTTTAATAAAGTAGGTTTTAGAAAATTTTTTGAACAGAGGACACTGAACTTTCTGTCAGTAAAAGAAAAACTATTCAACAAAACCCAAACATATTGACGGAACAGAAGTATCACACAGGCAGCAAGGAAAACACCAAAAATGTATGCATGGTTTAAAGATGTGCATGTAAATATTACAACATTACAGAAATTTCTTGGAGTTTTGTAGAGTTGTTATTATGTACAGGACTAGAGATCATTTTTACATTAAAAGTGTAATGGAGCACCCAATTCATGTTTGTAAAAACACGAGTAAATACTTAATTGCAAAAATTATAAACATGCACACCTGTTTTTTGGCAATCAAAATGAATATAAAAAATAAAATAAAAGATTTTTAGATAAATTAGAAGCAAATAAAGAATTCGGATTAAGGAGTGACATTACAAGGTAGCCTGCACTTGTCTGATAACAAATGGATTCAGTGCTACAGTCCGGTCAGAAGTTAGCTAAACTTACTGCAAACATCTGACAAGAAACACCCATTAGAAGAGATTCGGAACAACAAACTATATCATTAACATTATGTGCAATTTATTTTGTGTAGAAACTCTACAGGGGTTAGTGACAAGCAAATCCTTTTAGAGGGTTCCAAAAGTAAAGTCAAATAAACGATACTTAGAAACCATTCATATTTTAAACAATAATGAACTATGATATATTAATGTATATCTTTTAAGAATATTATTCAGGAAGAATATTACATCCTTTGAGAATAACGAATTTTGTATGAATATCATTAATATTTCACTTGCATTATCACTCGTTGTTCAATGATTATATACGAAAAATTGACTATTCCACACATACTGTTTAAAAGCACTTTGTCCTTTATCAGAAGCATTTACACAAAATTCGTAACAAGCGATTATTCTAAAATAAAGTCTTATCGATTACTTCATCAAGTGTATTTCTATGGGTACTTTCTTATAAAATGCTTGCAGATATTACCAAATTTTGCTTACATTTGGGGTGTTAGTCTTCGCTTGCCTGACCTGGCTTGTCCTATTGAGGTTGGTAGGCCTTACCTGCACCTGCTTGCTGACCATCGAGCCTGCAGGTTGTGTCGAGGCTGGTGGAGGAGGAGGTGGAGGTTGAGGATGAGGTCTTGGCGGCTGCATCAGTGAAGAAAATTCTGCCACTGACGAGTTAGGTGTTGTTACTTGCGGTGAAAGGAGTTGTTGAGGCGATGGTGGATACTGTTGAAAAATAATGGCACATAGTATCAAAAAGGACACAGAGGATGAAGTTATAATGACGTCATATTATAATTGCATTGTGGAAAACACAAGCAGCAATACGGTGTCTAGATGCATGTTTAGCTGTATAAATTTCACCATTCTTAATCGCACTTACCATGGGGTAACCCTGTTGAGGGGAAGGGCTTTTAGCTCCACCATGCCGAATGGGGCTATTGGCCAAATGATGCTTTGGAAAATACTCATTGATCTTTTTATTATCCAGGGCAGCAACAGATCTAGCCCCTTTACTTCCCACAGGTCCGCCTAGAAGTCCCCCACCGCCATCATCGGCTTTACGCTTTCTTTTCCTTTCGGAAGGAGTCCTTGGTACCTTCTCTGGAGTGTTCGGATCCACCTCCTTATCACTATGCGATGAGCCTGTAAGTGCATACAGTTTAAATACACTGAAGTTAAAAGATACAGCTATGATATAATATAAATATCCTCAAAAAGGATAGGTTATTTATAATACGTATTTAAATATAGAGGTACAATAGTTTTACTGAAATATCATTAACTCACCAGTGCTCATGTTCGAGTCTTGACTATGAACCGACTGACCAGAGTTTACGGTTGATTGGGGTGCCATCTGAATTTGTGACCCAGCAGACATCTGAAATGAAAAAATATTCACATAAAGTAACGACTCAAGAACGACAAACGATCAGTATGACATACAACATGCACAGATAACTGTTTGTCAAAAATTCGGAGAGAAATGAAAGAATTTGTGTACAATACCAGAACGTTTAGGGTAATGTTTATCAGTATGTCGCGGCGAAGCGCAAAGATCCTATCATTTCGGGCAAGGATTGATATCGAAAAATTCAGAATAAACTTGTTAAGAGATAAGAAAAGAATATGGAGAAAAATTCGTAACGCGAAGCCGAGAGCTTCAATACAGTCGAGAGCTATTAAAGAGGTTACACTTCGGAGACCGCACCGGCATACGAAATATCGGTTAACGAAAATTGCATGTTGTTAAAACACACGATTTACTGGGGGAACAAATCTGAAAGGATAGAGAAAGACTTACGAAGAAAAATAGAGGAGGGGGGAGAGGAAGAAGAATAACGTGTGAAAGAGAAAGAAATAGAGGCAATGAGCAATAGCAAGAGAAAGAGAGTAAGAGTAAAAGCAAGAGAGAGAGAGAGAGAGAGAGAGAGAGAGAGAGAGAGAGAGAGAGAGAGAGAGAGAGAGAGAGAGAGAGAACGACCACTAGAGAGAGGGAGAAAGAGAGAGAACGTGCGCAAGGGAGAAAGAGACAGACAGAACGTGCGACAGGGTTAGAGAGAGATAGAGAAGTGACACCTTCCAGGACAGCCTATGGTGGAGCCCCATAGTCGTATTTGCTGTTTGAGCTAATAGACAGTATGTCAACCATAGGCACGATTTCGCACACGATTTCTACGTAAAAGTCAATAGCACCGTATGAACAAAACGTGCGATATATGTTTAGAGCTAGCGGAATCACGACAAAATGGAGGACCCTAGGCTGAGGGGGACGGCGGAAAGGCGAGGGGAGTTTTAAGGGGCAAGAGAAGGGGGAGACGACAGAAAACGGATGGGTTTGCGGGGAGGGTGGAGGGGAAGGGGAAGGGGGGAGACGAGTGAGATTGGAGGGAGGGAGACGACGACGAGTGAAAGAGAAAGAGAAAGAGGGAAAGATGTACAGAACGTCGGTGAAGTGAGGGGGGTGGGGTGGAGGGAGGGGGTGGAGGAGGAGGTAAGAACTCGATGGCGGAGGAGTGGTTGGATTGGGAACCACGGACGCGCACCGCAAGGGGGCAGTTTTACTCACTGCTTCACTTCTGAACTCTGGTCAGGCCGGTGAGTTAACTGGCTTTCCTATCGTACATACTTTTCTACGTATGCACTAAATACAGTCGGGGACGCGGGCTGGCGGTTCGATTAACAAACGATGATAATCGCGACGACACGCTACGTCACTCTCCATTCGTGACGTCGATACACACCGATAAATTACGCACTCTCTTATTATTATTATCGGCGGCGTGTTAGCCACGTTTGCTCCGCGCGCGGTTAAGAACCCGGATTAATGGTAAGTCCTCATGGACGCGGTCACGCGTTTGCGCGTTTGCCAGGCGAAACGCACACGTTCGAATTCCGTGCTCTGTCACTGACGTATATACACACGCCGCTCGCGATTAAAGCATCGCTACCGCAAAGCGCTCTAAAGATGGATGAGTCGCTTAAAAAATTGCACTTCGACTCGCCTATCCTCTTGTCACTTCTTCACGCTACCGTCTCTCGAACCCGTGTTCGCTGTCTCGCAACGCGAACTTGTTATACGATTGTTCATTCACCGGCGATGGTTTCGTCTATTTAAATTATCGTCTTACGGTATGTCAGTTAAGTATGTACGTAATTCATTCTACTTATGACGAGTTTGCGTTTGGTACGCGGAGTTGGTACAATGATTAAAAATAACACTGGACTAAGAAACAGTATAACGGATATATATACGTATCGTAGAAGCGTCTACAGCGTTTTTTTCGCATTGTAAGATGTACTAAATACTTTCTAGGGGAGCATTTGAATAGCACGGAAATATTAATATCGCGATGAACGATCTGGGAAATTCAAACGAAAAATAAGAAAAAAAGAACGGAGTTGTTGCTTTTGTAACGTACCTATTTACATCCAATCCCTGTTTCCCGAAGATGTTAATATATCATTAGTTCGATCGATAAAGCGATACACCTGACGTCCATCATTCGGACACCTCAAGCTTGCTTTAATATTTTTAGGCCAAGTTAGAACGGACGAGTTAAAATACATTCTACCGACACGTCTAGTTTTTAAACGCTTCACATCACAACATTTCCGAAGCATTCTCACTGTGCACTTTTCGGCTGTATTAATTGCATTCCGTAACGGAGATACAACGCGACGTGATTGATGACACACAGAACTTGAATCAGTTGATCGTTGCGGCACATTTCAAGCGTGTCGGAGCACTAACATCGACGGGTTTTAATTCACCAACTTTTTAGTAACGCGGGCACGTTAAAAATAAACACCGCTACATTTCCGTCCACGGAATCCGTAGTATCTCCGTGAAACGGGCTCTGTGATCAACTGTCACCGCTGTCTCCCGGTGATCGCAACGGCGTTCGCACACAAGATATATGTATATTCCTCCGAAAACTATGCCGATGATTAGCGTTTCACGGTGTCGGTTACTGGCGAGACACAATGACACCGATTAATCATTTCGGGCAGAGGAACGGGACGGAAGTGAAAAGAAAGTAAGCAGAATGTTTACGGGAGTATCGATACTACCGTGAAATCAAACCACCGTGGAAAATCTCGGAAACGTATTCGAAATCCGCCCTGTCGTGCAAACGCGTCCAATTCCGCAAGAGAGGCGATCCAACGAATCACAGATCGTAGTGTACGGCGAATACTACCGACAAGCGAAAGAGATTTCCGAGCCGTCGAACCTTTCGAAGATAGCAGCGCATATAAACCGTGGCGATCTAACCTAACGTTTGTCGCACACGTCCGGCCTTTGCGTGAGTACGGATACCAGAGACGGAGATAAAAAGAGAGGGGAGGGGGGATGGAGAAGGAGAGATCAATTAGAAGCGCAGTCAGATTGTGAACCGTTGTAGATCGCGAGAATATTCGTCGTTATGTATCAGAGTCATGTAGGTTCACGTGTCACCAGTTAGAACGACGATGAATTTCGAAGACATGAATCCACACACTGTCTACGGGTCGTCGCTTGTTTCGCTTGCTTGCATTTTACCGAACACACGTACACACACACACAGACAGGCACACACAACACAGAGTCTGTCGGAGAGGACAGGAAACTTCCTTATCGATGGATCAATGGCCGTGCCCGGAACTGGGCTAGAGGGCCGGGAATCGTTTCTCTCCGGCGGCGATCCGCCTTTGAGACGGGTTTACTTGTATCTGTGCGCTTGCGTCAGTGTGAATGTGCGTATGCGTGTGCGCTCGTGGCGAGGCTATATGGAGGTGGCATATACGAACCCAGTGAATCGGGACATGCGGATTTTAACTGTGCACTTCTCTCTAACCCTGACGACGACCTGGCCCTGGTGTGGCCATAACCGCGAAGTCGCGCCGAACGAACTAGACGCCGTATACGTAAAGCTATTCTTCCCGTGCACTCGCGAAGTCGGCTCACTTCGTGTCTTCCTCGACAGTGCGCTCGTAAAAGTGGCGTGCGGTTAGCGCGCCGGGTAAACAGCAGCAGCAACAGCAGCACCAGCACCGAGTGCCGTCAATGGCCACGGTAAACGGCATTACGCGTACGTTTCACGGGCCACGAGCGAGCCAAAAACCCCGGCGTGGACTCGCCTAATCGAAACGGAACTGGAACTGTCCGACCACCGTGCCGCTCGCATACTACTACCTAGTGGAGGTTTCTCTTTCTCTCTCTCGCTGTCTCTCTCTCTCGCGCCCGCTCTATCTCTCGTTCTCGCGTTCTCTCTCTTTCTCTTTCTCACTTGCTCCGTGCTCTCTTTATCTCTCTCTCTCTTCTGCCCTCTCTTTCCCTCGAACGCGCGTTCACTCTTTCTCTCTCGCTCTCTCTCTCTAGCTCCTCTCCTCTTCTCTCCTCTCCTATGTACGGCAAATGAGCAACGCGCGAGATTCCGAGATGCGGCAAAAGGTGCAACCTCCACCTCCCCGCGGCGGCGCTACCGCCCCGCGATCACAACAGACAGAGAAGAGAAAGAGGGAATGAGAGAGAGAGAAAGAGAGAGAGAGACGGAGAGGAACGGGGGAGAAGGATAGAGTAAGAGAGAAACCAAGAGAGATCGAGAGGGCCATGAGAGGAAGGGGAGGGCGGGTAGAGGTTGGCGAGCTCGGTAGAGAGGGATGGACGGTGGAGTAAGTTAGAAAGAGAGCTCGCTGACTGACGGAGAGAGGTTTTGCAGGGGGAGGGTCAGGAGGGGAAAAGGGTGAGGAAAAGGGAGACGGAGGGAGGCATATGAGACATTCCTTCAGTGAACGGGTCGACCGAGTGTGAGTGCAAGCGAGCCGGTAAAATCGATGTGGCGAAGTGTGGCTATGCCACTACGGCGTGCAAAGGGTGTGTTGTACCCTGATACATTGTGTGTGATCCGTGGTCCGCCTTGTGGCGTTACTTCGCGCTTGCTACATTCCACGGTATTCGTCATTAAATCATATCAATGGAACCGAGCACACACACTGCGGCTATAAGGCTCCTGTAATTATCCCAACTTCCCCGCACGATGAACTTTAATTCTGAATGTCCGTCGTGAAATCATTGCGTTCGCACGTTCAAAACACTGATACGTGTCATTATCTGAACTGCTGGTCTTATCTACTTTACGAGGATGTCATACGTATTTTTGCACGATCTCTTATACGTCCGAATGGAACTTCTCATGGTCCTCCAGGAGATCCGCGAAGTTCCATCGGGCGTCTATGATTTCTTCTATCTCCCATCGGAATCAATTCGAACCATGGAATCGTGCGAGCACCGTAACCGTCCTAACCGGACAAGAAGCGTATCCCTTTGGTCAAACACTCTTGAAAAACTCGCGCCGTAAAAAAAAAAAAAAAAAATACAACCAAAACACGGAACAAGAATATCCCCAGTGGTGCGAGCACTCGACACGACGGTTCCTCGACGGTTTACTAAAAATACGTTGCGCGATGGATATGCACGATCGATGCGTTAAGAAACTTGACAAGAGCGGCCGCGAAATGTACACATACCCGGTGAGAACGTACAAAGCCTGCCGACAGTATGCACGCTTAGGATTGCGACACCACTTTTAATTCCGTGGAATCCTCCTGCACTGACTCGCGCATCCGTCGGCCCGTCCATCCGTCCGTCCGTCCGTCCACACGGGACGGCACCTGACTCGCAGAGTTAAAGAACACGTTCGAGCGCCCTCACGGTGGTTCCACTAGTTACGGTCCTGCGATACGCCGTGCCGACGCGTGCTTCAGCCTGTGCGAGGGCGTATTAGCGAGACGTAGTCCCGGCGGAGGGGATCGGGAGAGCCAGGCGTACGTACGAGGGGTCGGGCCGACGGAACGAACGAACATAACTGGTCGGGCGGGCGGGCAGGCGGGAGAGTGTATCAGGTTCAGGTTGAACCGCTCGGCGCTCCGAGGCAGTCGCGCTTCTGAACTCCGACGGTGTGGTTGCGCGTCGCTCCTCTCTTCCTCTCTCGATCTCGAGCGAACGACTCTGCGTTTTCCGTGTTTTCACGATCCACGGTTAATCGCGTTTTTGTTATTACACGACCATCGCAAAACAACTGAGAATCGTATTTATGTGCTTATTTTTCGTCTTTTTTTTAAATTATAATATGTTTCTTCGTTGTAAATTTTGAAATGTCGTGCGCTTTTTGGGGGTACTGTAGTTTAACGTTGAATTCTCGGAGTTGAATGTAGTTTCGTTGTAGGGTCTTTGTTTTGGATTGCTTATGTTACTCGGAAGAGTTTTCGGGTTCTCGGAAACGTCGATTCGAAGGACGAGAGAGTACTGCGGGGTTTAAATCAAGAGCTGTGCCAAATCGTCGCCATTGTACACACACGTTTGCATGCTTTCTGCATTGGCGACAACCGGCTGAAAGGGGCCACCGAGGATTATCGATGCCTTCTATTATCGATGCGAGACGGAGGCGAAGGGCAACGTCGCGATATTTCGGAGGCTGTGACAACGTCGCAGCGACGATACGCTCTTCTTTACTCTGCGACTCTACTGATTCTGTGCGTTTTATTGCTTACTTCACAACAGGACGAATTTAAATGAATTTAAACGTGATACATTCTAATATCATTTTCGTGCGAGGACACATACATCGTAGTGTTAAACATCAAAGTCAAGTGTGCTGTATTTGTAAAGTGTTGTGTTAATCACTTAATTAATCCGGTCGTAAAAACGATTCCGGATAGTGTGAATGGATATAAACAACTTTTAGAAACATCGGACAAAACGGATGTCGAGAACTGACGTTCCTTTTAAAGTCGACTGTTATCATTGAAATCCAGAACCGTTGGATTCGCGTCTACAATCCGTACAGACCGGAGCAACGATGTGAACAGTGAAGGCAGTGATACGAGTACAGTTCAATGACCCCGCTCGCGCTAAAAATTCCGCGTACACAATTAAATCGAGCAAACTGGAGCGAATCAAGCTATAAATGTCCGTACTAAATAAAAATCATATAAATTCAAATACCTCGTGCAACTCTACCTCCGAACCGACAGAACACACTAAACCCCTAAACACAACAACCTGAAACTCAACATCCCCTAAAAATCCCCTAACACAGCCACCATGAACTCCAAAAAAAAAAACACACAATACACAATAGCACCGCCCGAAACGGCATCCCAGAATTCCCCGAACCTCGTCACCCAAAAACCCCTCTACGGGTGCGAAACGTAACGGATTCCGTCCAGTTCCGCGAACCCATCGTCGCCTCTAAATTTCCAACGGGCCGCTATCGCCGGCCGAGAACGCGACAACGAAAAACGACGTCGGTGCAAGAAACGACCGCGCAGAGAGCGTGGACGGCTGGCCTCCTAGACCTTGCAATGCCATTCGATCGGGGGAAAGCACCCGACGGTGGCAGTGGCGACAAGAGGCACGGCTGTCTAACGTGACGGCAACACAGCAGTGCCCTACCCCTCTGCTCTACGCTGGAAGAGGTCGGCCTCCCCCACCAGCTGGCTGTTCCCCCACCACCGCGCCACCAATAGGTCGCACACTCATTAGCCCAGTCGCGCGCGATTCCCCTCCCCCCTTCGCCGCTCCGCTCCCCCCTTCTGGCGTCGTTCGCAAAGCAGCGCGCGGGCCGGCACGTCGCCGGCCGATCAGCTGGTCGGCCACGCGGCGTTGCCTCGTTGTCTCCGTCGGCCCTGCGCCGCCGCCGCCGCTCGCCGACCACGCGGTCGGTGTTTTCTGTGTACTCGGAACGAACGTCAGGAGAGGTTAGGTGCGTCCCGGCGGCGCCCCGTGTAGACGGCGTGCGCGCGGCACGGTGCAAGGACGAGTTTACCACTCTGCCCGAGTTTAAGCTGCCCTCGCACGCCACGCCGCGCCGCACCTCGCTAATGTACGCGACCGTTACTTCGCTCTCGTTCAAACGCTCGGCTATTCGCAGGCATGACAACGTCGAACGGTGTTCGCGGGGTTGGTTGTTTTCGTTGTTATGTTGTTTTGTTTCTTTTTTTTTGTTGTTGGTCGAAGTTGGGTAGGAGTATGTGTTTCGGTTGAATCGCGATGTAGTTTTTTTTTTGGACGTTTCGACGGACGGGTTGTCTGTTGTTAGGTTAGGTCGAGTTTTCGGATGTTTACGCGGGTTTGGACGGTGGGTGTGTTGTTTGGGAAGGTGTTGGCAGTGTTTAAATATTTGACGGTT
The DNA here is from genome assembly GCA_917499265.3 of Mimumesa dahlbomi. Classification (NCBI taxonomy): domain Eukaryota; kingdom Metazoa; phylum Arthropoda; class Insecta; order Hymenoptera; family Crabronidae; genus Mimumesa; species Mimumesa dahlbomi. The sequence continues at coordinate 5,721,768 of OU824120.1, read as the reverse complement.
CGATATGGGTTTGTTATGGAGATTTTTGAGAATAGCTGTGACACATCGGGCGGAATGTAAGGAAGAGAATTATGTATATGGTCGGAGAGACTGGTGGAGGCGAGTTTTGAAGAGTGATGATAATAATACGTTGCTGGCGAGACACGTTTTAGCGTTGCGAGACGAATGCTGTGCGAGAAATGCTGACTTGATAATTCTAATCATTTAATAACACTTATTGAAGAAGTGTGTCAATAATTGTTTTGATTCTTTCGACAAGTGTATTGGATCCGTTTTCGACATGTCTGACAAATATAATGTTAACAACTTGTAACTTCTAAAAAGATCGGACAATTTAAATAACCTATGACAACGAGATTCTGTAAAATTACAACATTAACCGGAAATAAAATGAACCACTTTTGCTTTATACTTTTCAAATACATTTTTTTGACATCGCGCTGCATACGCGTAAAAATAAACATTGCGTGTTACACGTAAACATGTTTTTAATTTCATGCCAACAGAATGTGTTAACGATAGCGAGCGATAGGCTTGGTTTTAATTTCTCGTACTACATCGTCGACGCTAATTTATTGATTGTGAATGATAGGAAGTTGTGACGTTAACTGACTATTACGAAACACCTACGCCAAGGAAGAAACATAGAGGCTTATTGATATACGAAAAGCGACGGAACGTGAATTCCAAGACTACTAATATCATTTAAAATAATGGTGATAGAATCAAATTACTACTTTGTGCCAATGGGACCGGACATTCATTATCGTATTTTCGATAAGAAAAAAGTTGACCATCGGATAATGAGTACACTAATGCGTTTTTATTAACACTAAACATGCCACGGCCGGTCAAATGAATTTTTCAAACTTTAAACTACGAATTCTGTGTTCAGCCTTATTTACGTGAATTTCAATTAAAAATGATATTACTATTCCAAAATTATTAAATAATAACAAAAAGAAATTCTAAAATTTAGCTAGACAAAATTGGCCGTACAAAAATTAACTATTACCTCTATTTAATTGCAAAAGTTAACTTTTAAATTCGAAATAAGTCTTTCGATCGATTCGGTGGGGATAGCGGTAGAAAAATTATCGGCGAGTTTAGAGTTAACTAGAAAATACCATCGTTCGACTACATTCTTGTCGAATGTATCTAGAACGAAGAAATCTACGATAGAATATCACGAAGAAAAAGTAGCAAGGTTTCAAGAAGTTCATTACTCGAGAGTGTAGCGAGCTGATGGCGAGCAGGCACGATGAAAATGCTTATTGTGAAAGTTACGACATAACCGCACGGACTAGTTTGCAGGTCAACGGCACGTGATACACTCCTACTAGTAGAAAGACAGAAAAGAAATATTTCCACGTAAAAAGAGAGCCGATCCAACGGTTAGAAATACGATACCAGATAACACGGTAACGATCCTATAACAAACCTATCAACGGTCAAACGTTACTTTTTAAACTTCTGATAAAAAATACAGCATTCAACGTTACTTTCGTGAATTACAATTTTTAAATTGTCAATATTACTTTTAGTAAATGTACTTGCAAAATTCATCCGTTTAAACATTATTTTATTTACTATAGTCCGTGCAAAATTTATATGAATTTACAAATTTACCTGTCACCGGTATTCAACCGTAAAAATAATAAGTTTAATTGAAAAACCCGTTTTTTGACCGGTTTGTTCCAGACAGATACATAAATCAACGACAGTTTAGCTTTAACACTAGAACTACCAAGCAATCAAAATGACTGGTTCCTAATTTCTTCTAAAAATCGCGTAAATTTAAAACAGTTCGGTTCTTGAAATTCTTCACAACTATGTTTCGGCACGTAAATTATTATATCGATCAAATTACTATCCTCCCCTTTTTCCAAACATATTTATACACACTCGGTTCTAATGCTAACACTATAACTACCCATTTTTCCCCTAAAAATCGTGTTTCCTGAAATTCTTCGTAACTCCGTTTCCCCGTGTAAATAATTACACAGATCAATTTCCTACCCTCCCCTTTTTTCCCGACACATATATCCAATGTTTTTATCCAATCCGAGGCAGTGCACGGTAGTTCCAGCATTAATAACCGACTTCCTCCGTACCGATGCGTAATACATATCATGCGCTCGGTTGATCCAGCAACGTCGTAGTTTCTCCTACCGTGCCCGCAGCGTGCCATAATTACGAGCCGCTAGAAATTCTCCGACAGCGAGCCCATGCGGCTGTCTTTTCACAACCGACGAAAAGAAAACCGAGCTGCCCCGCGGCTCTCGCGACCGACGTTAAAAACCCGTCCGCAATTCGCAAGGAAACCTAACCGAACGAACGCGCCGCCATGGCAGGTGAGAAGCTGCGCGCCAAAGACTCGTACGATCGTCGTAAATACGCGGCGAGGACACTATGCGACGCGATCGCATAATGAAAATGCTTATTGCGAACGTTACGACACTGTCCGCGGGTCAACAACACGTGATACGATCTCTACATCTGTCTTCCATACTCTATGGCCAACCTTTTTTTTGCAGTGGGACATGTTGGGCATAGCCGAATATTTGTCACGGAGTGACTCGGTGTTTAGAAGGAAAATTACTTAATTTTAAATTTTATCTCAGTAATTGTCATACCTGTAGGTATATTAAGTGGCGTTGCTTGTTTCACTTATTAGAGGATACATTAAAAATCTCATTTTGAATCTAATAGTCTCCAAAATTGAAAAATGTTACTCGTTTCAAACGTTCGAGGAACTCTTTAGACTTTAAAAGTCACCGACTAAAAGACACTTTTCCACCACCTACCTACTAACAATTACTTCATACACAACGTTCGGTCGATGTACAGTGCAGTTAGAGACAACGTACCGTTCGTTTATGAAAATACCGTAAAGCCGAAACCAAGTCTCCTTGCGCGAGTCAAGAGTTAACACTACGGTTTTGTATTTTCAGTGAGAGCTCGTGCGATTTTCGTTAGCAACGAAATTCCTGTTTCATGTGCCAGTCTTTTTCCACGCGGAGTGCAACGACGCGAAAAGAGGTTTCGGGCGTCGCATATTAACCGTGCACGCGCGCGAGGTTAGGGCACTTCCATGGCCGAATCCGTGGCGTAACGTCGTCCGATGTTAACCCGACGGACTAACGTCGCGCGCGGTAAATAACGTCGGCAGGTGGAGCTCCTGAGTCACCCGGCATAACCAGCTTAGGAACCGGAGCGTCCGGCGGCGCCACTTTAGATTCTCAACATTGTATCTGGTTGCCGGATTAAACCCGCCATAAGACGATTCCGATTGCCCAGGGCAGGGGCGGACCGTTAAGGGGGGGCTAAGGGTTTCAGGGCAAAAAAAACACTTTTTTTGCGATTTTTTTTCAGACGTATGAATAAAACAAATTTGTTTGAACCTTTTGCACATTATGTACTATTATTTCAACAACATTTTGTAATTTTTTGATTGCAAAATATCAACAAATAAGCCAGTGACGGAGCTTTTCCGTGATTTTGCGGTGATCACTGTATCTCAGCAGAAAAGTATCAGAAATCAAAATAACAATGAAATTTAGTTAGAAAATGAGTAAATCCTCCTCCCAACGATTGCTAATTGTTATTTTTTTCATTTTTAAATTTTTGGCGGTCGATTGAAGCAAAAATTACGATTTTTTACTAAAAAAAATCGTTTTCTTGATAATGCAAACCCTTATCCCCCCCTTAAAGGGCCTGCATAAAGAAACCTACCGGGTTTGCCAACGCGATTCACAGTGTGCAACGGGTATGTGAGCCGTTCAGGGCACAAATAGACTGACACCATAAAAAATGAAGTTTTCCAAAGTGAATAGAAAGCACACGTTGCTTTTTAAAATCCTGTTTAAATAAGAAATTTAAAAAAAACGGAAAGAATGGAGTTAGTGCACTGAACGACTCATATACCGTTGGACGTCGGGTGGAAAAAAATCAAGCGCGAATTTTGGGATTTAATCGTTTTTTTAACGAATAACGATATATTGAAATTTGCGGAACTTGCGGAAAGTGAAATGTCTTATTATTCGTATTGCGGAAAGGCTATGTCGAGATAAATTTATGGAACGTTATAAATGTTAAAAAAAAAAAATTTTTTTTATAATGCGTTGATTATGTTCAGTATTCCTTGTATAGGTATGATATTTATGCGTGGGCACTAAAGGGGTTAAGTAATTGACGTCTAGGTACGTAATGTTACGAACCTTAGTGAAGAGAAGAGATACTTCCGTAATATTATGGGAGTGATTTTTCCGGTGATACCATGTTATCGAGTATGTGATACAAAAGTGGACTAAGTAAATGTGAATATATTTTATTGTATTTTATTATTATTGTTATTGTAAAAGACGACTTATAGAATTGTATATTTTTGTTTTTTGATTAAAGTAACCATGACGTTAATAATATATATTTATATTGTTCAATGTTTTTTTTTTTGAGTTTTCATTTAAACATTTATGTGTTTCAGATATTTTGTAATGCAATAACATTGTCTTCAACAAAGCTTCGCATAAATAAAAAGAAAAAATTGTGTTTTTTTTACTCGTTTCACGTTCGTAAATAGGGATTGTGGGCAAACATTTTTCATTTTTTTCGATTTAATTCAATTAACTTTTTAAACTATTCGTAACATTTTTTGGAATTAGTATTATTTTTCACACTACTTTAAATGCAGAGTTAACTGTTACCTGAATTCAATCGTAAAAGTTTTCATTTTTACGTATTTCATACGAATATTCATATACATATACATACAAATTGTCGGTAGGTTTGGTGTTAATATTGCACACGTGACATTAAGTTTCGGAAGAACGAGCCAACAAGTACTAATTCAAACACTGGCAAGCGGATTTATTAATTTAACGAAGAGAAATCATTTTCCTGGGAATTTAGTTGTTTGAGTAGAATGTGATCGATGTATACGAACGCCTGGTTGTTTGCAATGTCGATACAATGTTTATTTACCGATGCCGTTTGAAGCTGTAGTGTAATGTGTACTCTCTCACATTTGCACGGTTTTAAACACGTCGTACAATGAACTTTGCGTTAATTAGCAACGAATTCCAAAGACCGCCTTGTACTTGGCCCATAACTTTGCATTTTTAATGCTGCTATGTGCATAATTACCGGTGAACTTCAGTAGTTTGCTATGTTCAAATTTATCGAACTAATTTACCAATCCGAGAGTTACGAAAATGATAATGAAAAGTTTGAAAATGGCGGCGAACATTTTTTTATATCTATTGTCGAATAAAATGTTTATTTTGCCAAAAATATGTGTATCTTTTTCAAACGGGTTCTTTATATACATAAAAAAAAATAAAATATTTGCAATTGACTGTAGGCAATTGTAAATTACCAGAGACAATACTAAACAAAGTAGATTTAAATGCTAATTAAATCTATTTCTTACGTTACAATTCCCAAACATAACCTTCAAAGTGATAACGTTACGAGCAGAATTTTTATTTGAAAATGGTTATTCGATGAACGATGTTAGGTTTAGCGCTAATAGTTCAAGCGTTAATACCAAACCAACAGGCAATTTATAAATGTATATGTCCATTTCTATCGCACCGGCCTTCACAAAAATATATAATAATTACAATGGACTATAGATAATAGTAAATTCATTAAAGGCAACAATAAACAAAGTAACATTTAAATTGTCATAAAACAACGCATTTGTTCATTATTATCCACGAAAGTAACGCCGAACGAATAATTTTTAATCCATTTTGTAAAACTTCACTTAACTTCCCGTTATTTTATTGTTATTGACTCCGAATTTCATAGCTTTCCCACGATAGAAAAACGCTCGTGTGTCGGTGCCCTAACGGTTAGATTTGAAAATGCAGAATAATGCAACGTGTAACTGTCCCCAATCGGTATATTAATCACGAGAGCAACTCTAGAGAGACGTTCGAGCGATTAATTGAACATTTCCCCGAGTAAACGGTGGTAGAAACACACACACACACATACATCGAATAAAGAAGGTATAAAGCGAAGAAGTGAAAGTTTCGGATAATCATCGCGGTGTTAAAAACACGTTCCACGCAGTCGATTACTCGCAGCGTTTTGTTTGGAATGACGTAATGAAATTTGCGAGCCGTCGATAGAGGTGTGCGGGTATAGCAGATACACAAACAACGACCTTCTTTAGTTCTTTAGAGTGCCGATAGAATTCCTCTGCGGACCGGTGACTCACTCGTCGGTAAATTTACCCTTTCGTTAATTATACCGACGCAACCAGTCGTAACGTATCCTAGCGAAAAGAAAGAATACAAAAAATTCCACGGCGATCGGTTCGTCAGCTGCGCACGCTTACCGATTAGCACTAGTTTAGGTTTAGCATGAGTTGACAGATTTATGTATCTATTACCACTAAAGGTATCGCCGAAAGACGGGAAAGATCAGATTCGCGATTTTATGTTCGTTTTAATAAGTTGGAAGGAAAATGCTGTGTTGAAACTTTAAATTCGAGATTCACGCACGTGCTGGGCGATGAGGTATTTATAGTTTGCGTGAGAAATGAATATTGGCAGAATTTTAGTGTTTTAGTAGACTTTGCTATTTTTCATTTAAATAACCAGTTATTAATAATTCAGTTGATACAGCAACTAGATGACGCTCTTGCAACTTTACAACGTGTTTTGTGGTAATTTTAACACCACGAGCTTACGTTTACGTATTTTCACCAAAAAATTTCTCCGAAATTAGAAGACAGGAAAGATTAGATTTCCGGTTATACGTCTTTTAAATGCGTGTAAAAATTAATTGAAAAGTTTTCTCAGAGGGGTAAAATTTTAGTGAACCTATTGTTAAGTCATAGACATACAATGACCAGTTGAGATCGTCATTGACTTTATGTGCCATTTATAGACTTTTGTTTTTCAAAAATTTGTTCTATAAAATTGTCATTAAAAATAGACTTTAACGAGTCTCACTAGTCAAAAGCTGTTTTCGACGAACAAGTAAACTATTACAGTTATATTAAATAATTTGGTTATTTTAACAACCGTTAATATATTTTACTATATTATAACAATATCATAACTTATTCCTCATTGTGGATAGATCAGTGATTACTTATTAGTTTAGTTTTAAATTCAATTTAATTTAATTGATCCTGTCAAAGGCCAAATAATATTTATTCTTTCCCGCACTATTAGATTATTCAGTTGCTTCACTCGTGCGTTAATTTTCATTTGTTTACATAATGCTTACGTCCTATATTCTAAGTTACTTAAGTCGACAAAGCAATCGATGGTAAATTTCCGATTGAACATTGCAGAAGACGCGCTATGTAATTCATCTCCTCCTAACTATCCGACACGTGGTAAACCGTCCAACTCGGCTGCAGGCAAAACATTGGACACATTTTCCGCAACGTATACCCTCGACTAATAAAAAGGACTATCCAACAGAGAGATATCGTGTGTGCGTAAAAAATAATATAAGAAGCGATACAACTTGGCAGTGGAACAAATGTCCGGTTCGTTTACGTATTCCAAAATGTTTCGAAATGTTTCATACTTAAAAGAACTATTCAATTATTATTTTACAATGTTACTTAATTCTTCCCCATTAACATTACGTATCGATCTAATTAAATGTTACATAACAATCCAGATTTCAAAATAAAACATCCTCTTTTGTTCAGTTGAGTGAAACTAAATAGTATTTAGTTTTAATTGTGTGTCAAGGGGGGGGGGTGTTAATGAATCTCGCAGCGAGTGAATAACTAATTCTTATCGACCGGTGATTTTTGTTTTTACGCGTTCGGAATAAAAGAAAATTTGCGACAACATCGTCAACGTCGTAGAATTTGGCGTCGGGAGTTTCTTCGTTTCCCGGGATTCGCGATGAGAGGATGAAAACGAGATGCAAATGATCTCGCGAGTTCAGACACTTTTTTTTCGATATTTTCTTCGGTTTTCCACGCGTCTGCGAAAGTTACGCAATCTATCGAGCAGACCCCTGTCATCGTGTTCGCAAATAACACATGCGCACGTGCATACACACGGATATACAGGGTGTAACATAATTAATGGGCCCCTTTTTTGGATGGATAGTAAATAATTAAAATTGTTAGGTCCGAAAACCACCCTCAATTAATATATAATACAAATAGTTTTGTGAAAAAAATGTTTATAAGTCATATCTTTGGAAAGAAAATTAATAATTGGATTCGAAACGATTTTGAATTTTCTCACGGTTTTTTTAGGTTTGGATATGTCATTAAATAAATAACGTTGGATCATGAGTTTTCGATGATTAATTTCAGTGCAATTTTTATCGTCAATTTTAAACATAATTGCCGACTAGCTATAATTAATGTACTGCATATTTTTTGTTTCAAAATTCATACACGTACTTTAAATATATGTATCTCAATCCAGCGTAAAAGTAAAAAATTGTTTAAAAAATCGTATCTCCGAAATGATAAGTCGTAGCGGACCAATTTTGATTGCAATATAACCGGGAAAGATCAAAGTTTATAAAAGAAATATATGTAATTGCTGCGATTATTTATGACATGTTATAAAATGAGCTATTTTGAGCTTCTCTTGCGTAGTTTCTCAAGAAAACGCTATTTTCAGTTGCAAAATAGTTCGTTTACATTTCGCGTAATGATACACTCAGTCGAAGTTAATCTGTAACACAAGTTACTCGTATTTACAGAGAAAACGTTACTTACTTTCCGTGGAAAGTAAGTTGAGAGATATTTATTCTAATTTATTCAGATTTAAAATTTTAAGCCCCATTTTCCGCGACATTTCCAATCTTTATTCTCCATTATTTTCTAGAATTTCAATTTTTGTTTCTATACTATATTTATTTTTGTCAACATATTTCCCGCATACCATTTTTCAATATAACTCACACTTTTCCGCGGAAAGTAAGTTGACAGATATTATTTTATTCTAATTAATTCAAATTTAAAATTTATTCATATTTTCCGCGATATTTCCAATCCATATTTTCCAGAATTTCAAATTTTGTTTCTTTACTAAATTTAAGTTTATCAATACACTTTCCGCATTCAATTTACCAATATAAATGACTCTTTTTTTACAATTAAATACCATGTATCGTTTATCACACAATAAGTGTCTCTTAAACACTCTCAACCAACGTATCTCAATTATAAACTCTTGCAACAAAAAATCTCCGATTCAAATAGTAAAAAAAAACTACATTTTTCCAACATGTAGACATACTTTCAGCGACGAGTGTACGTGTATCGAACAATGTTGCACCCCTGATATCCGTTATCTCGTTTGCTGGAAATTTCCATGGCAGATATGCTGCGAACGATTATCAACCTCCGAATAATAATTGCGATCGCGAATTTTAAACAGGCGAATTTGATTTTTATTTCCAGCTACGTGAAGTCGAGCGGTGTGATCGCGTGAATTTAATTTTTAAAATCTTGTCCGATAAGGAATTTAAAAAATCATCGTCGATCAATTAAAGGAGTCCGGTAAACACTTGCTATCGGAGTTGGAAGCCCCGATTTACAAATTAGTTTACTTCAACTTTCAACTCACCGCGTTTTTCCAACCGGTGGAATGTTCTTATCATCGTTCGGCTAATCAGTGGAATTCCAGCGGGCGAGTCCATCGTTCCGGGGATCGATCAAACAATTCCCTGATCTACGTTGGCCGAGTATCTACTGAATACAAGCCCGCGTGCTCGTCTATAATATTAAATCCGGTGGGAAAAGCCGAGTCACGACGTGAGAGATAGAAATGGTGGCAAACAGTCGACGCGTCACGACGGAACGTTGCGGTTCGGTGTGAACCGCTGCTGGGTGATCTTTAGAATAGCTTAATAGTGGTCAGAAAGAAAGCTGAGAGTCTTCTTTGGATTTTTGGGGAATTAAAAGAGATGATGTTGATGTTAGTTAATCGGTAGAGTAACTTGTCGATGTTTAGAAAAAATAGCTTGAGAACTGAGTGTTTTGTTTTAATTTTTAAGAAATATAAATTTATTAACGTTGCAGTTTATTGTGAACTGATACTGTTAACTATTACAGTAATGTGTCGATGTTCAGAAAAAATAACTTGAGAATTGAGTGTTTTGTTTTAATTTTTAAGAAATATAAATTTATTAACGTTGCAGTTCATTGTGAACTGATACTGTTAAATATTATAGTATCGTGTCGATGTTTAGAAAAAATTGCTTGAGAACTCAGTGTTTTGTTTTAATTTTTAAGAAATTTAAATTGATGAACATTACAGTTCATTGTGAACTGATACTGTTAACTATTACAGTAATGTGTCGATGTTCAGAAAACATAGCTTGAGAACTGAGTGTTTTGTTTTAATTTCCAAGACATTTAAATATATTAACGTTGCAGTTTATTGTGAACTGATACTGTTAACTATTACAGTTATGTGTTGACGTTCAGAAAAAATAACTTGAAAATTGAGTGTATTTTTTTAATTTTTAAGAAATTTATATTTATTAACGTTGCAGTTCATTGTGAACTGATACTGTTAACTATTACAGTAATGTGTCGATGTTCAGAAAAAATAACTTGAGAATTAACTGTTTTTTTTTAATTTTAAGAAATTTAAATATATTAACGTTGCAGTTCATTGTGAACTGATACTGTTAACTATTACAGTAATGTGTCGATGTTCAGAAAAAATAACTTGAGAATTGAGTGTTTTAGGAAATTCAAATTGACGAACGTTGCGGTTCGTTGTGAACTGTTGCTACTAATCCTTAGAGTAGCTTAACACTAGAATTACCGAGGATTTATTTGGTATCTCTAAAAGAATTAGATAACTATGTTTGAAAAATTGAAATGAAGAAAGACAGTAAATAGATCAATTTAATTATTTACATATAGAAACAGAGTTATGAAAAGTTTCGGAAACACACACTGTTATAAATTTAAGCGATTTTTGGAAGAAATTAGAAACCAGTCATTTTGATTGTCTTCGAATTTCTAGTGTTAACGATGGTCAAAAGAAATAGCCTGAAATTTGAGAGTTTTTTTCCAATTTTTGTCAATCAAAATTGACACAACTCGCTTAAAAACCAACATATTACCAGTTTATCATTTCGCGTTACGTAAAATCACACGGCGATCACAGTGAAATGGAATAAAAATAGTTTTTTAATTGTTATTCATCAAAATTAACACGATTTTCTTAAAAATCAACACATTTCCACTTATTTATATCCTGTCCCGTAAAATCACATGGCGTTCACAATAAAATCAAATAAAAAGCCTTACAGTGTATTAATTCTTATTCGATTAAAATTCACACAATTCCTTCACACTTTTCATTCTCCCTTATCGCGAATCGTTTTCTCACATGGCACGAAAATAAATCACTTCCCGTAAAGTATCAATACGCATTAAAGGGACAATCTAAATCCATATCAACGTAATTCAGTCGTCGATACAAACTGACATCGGGCGATAATTTCATCGCAAAAAAAAAAGAAACAAAAGAAAATAAGTCCAGAGAAACTACGCGGACATTTAACGTCCGCTATAAACAATTAAGAAACTACTACCAGCCACAACAGCGATCGCGGGGAAACGATAACAACGTTTAATAATAGCACTCGCTCCTAAGATGAAGCAAAAAAAAAAAAAGAAACGGTACCGCCGATCAACACATCCGCGACTTGACCCCTCAATCTACGAGTTATCTTTCGCGTAGTCGTTAGATGGATTGCGTTGAAAAAAAATAATAATAATGTATACCGCGTAATCGTTGCATAATGAAATCTCGTTCTGTTTGTCTTATCTCCCACGACGATCTGAGGGATATTTAAAACACAAAAAAAAAGATTTATACCCGAATCCCGGAACGATTCCGGTGCATCCGAGCTTCGAGACAATTATTAATCCAGATTAGACGGCTAATTCCTGCCGCGGTGGGTTGTTATCGTTATGCTAATTAATTCGGGACATGCTGGCTCTGCCAACGACGAGCTTGTTCCGCGTGACGTCGATCACTTTGTCGAGTGGCGTTCCGAAATGTTTTTAACACTAAACCTACCGATTATTTATACATGTACAGTAGGGTGGTCGTTAAAAATTAAATCTTTTGCGACGCCCCTCAAAAAGCTTTCTTATGATGCAAAAACACTGGGGAATTTTTTTTTTTAAATTTAAAACAACACGTGTCTCAAGACGAGCTAAGTTAATTTTTTGATATAACTATGTTTTTGGGAATTTTTTTGAAAAATGCAATTTTATTCGAAATATAAACAATTGTAGAACCCAAATCAATAAAACAAACATTAGCTAATTAAAATAACAATAAACAAAAATTTAAATTCAAAATTTTTTTTTATCAATAATTGATTATAGAAGTAGAGGCATTAAGAATACGAAAGAAAGTTTACACCTTGGAGTGAAGAAATCTAGATATTAAAATTACGTTTGTACTAATTTAGTTTTAAAATAAAAATATCAATTTGAATATCTTTCATTTTTTTATTTAATAGATCAAATCAACTGGGAAAAATTTTGAATTTAAATTTTTGTTTATTGTTATTTTAGTTTACTAATGTTTTTTTTATTGATTTGGGTTCTATAATTGTTTATATTTCGAATAAAATCGTATTCTCATAAAAATTCCCCAGTGTTTTTGCATCATAAGGAAGCTTTTAGGGGGGCGTCGCAAAAAATTTAATTTTTAACGACCACCCTAATGTACAGAGTGTAGCATAACTGGTGGAACCTGTTTTCGCGGATAATATGCATCAATAGATGAATACAAAAAGAAAGTTAGGTCCAAAAAAGACCCTTTATAGAGATACAATCATGTTTGTAAACAAGGTTTTGAAAAATTGTATCTTCGAAATGGTACGTCGTAGAGGATCGATTTTTATTTTAATCTCAGCGGGAGAAATCAAAGTTTATGAAACAAAACATTATTTTCGGAAAGAAAGTGTTGGTGAAAGTTCCTTATTTTTTTTTTTTAAAGACTTGCTGTGATATAGTTAATCGAAGTTGTTTGAAGTAAATAAATACTGTTTAACGGCAATAAACCTAGCAATTATATATTTTTATAAACTTTGATTTTTTCTGGTAATATTGCAATGTAAATTGATCCACTGCGATTTATCATTTCGGAGATATGATTCTTAAAAATATTTTTCAGTAAAAAATACAATTTGCGTGATTACTGTATTACGTTAACATTTATATCCAGGTTTGTCAAATAATTGTACGTAATACACGGCGCGAACCTTTTTGAAAATCTGAGAAAATCCCGAGGGTTTCATTGAAGTTTTATCTATTATAAAAAAAAGTAGAAATTAGGATTTTTTGTGTAATTTTCAGCGCCAAATAATTTTAAATATGTAAATAAGATTTTTTTTGCAAATTTCAGCTGTATTCTATGCTAATTTGTCGTGTGAATCGTAACTTATCAGAAAAGTGGCGAGACATCGTGGAAAATAACGCCGAATATTTCAATGATCTACTTTCTAAATCATTTTTGCGATTTTTAAAAAAACTCGGGAACAACGTATTTCATCGCGTAATACGTGGCACGTTTGACGCAAAGTGAAATGAATCGGCGATTCATGTAACTATTATTTCATTGTTCCCTGAAACTGATAAGATTTAGTGCAATGCATCTATTCGTACGGTGTGAAATAGATACACATAGTCACACGGAAATGGTTGTACGACACAAGGTGATACTCTTATCTTTACGACCACGAAGAAAATAAAAAATGATCTCCAACATTTTCCATGCGAATAGAGATAAGTATCGAAGCTGCAAAAATGATCGCAATTTCCTGTATTCCAGGTAGATTTCAAAATTGATTTATCATATTAATTAAAAGGGTCGAAACGTTTTTTTCAAATTTTCGAATTTCCTTGCATTTTCCAGGATGTTCCTAGAAATTCTGATTAGAACGGAGAAATTTCATAGAAATTTCATAGGAATTTTCATTTGAACATAGAAATTCTGTTTAGAGCAGACAAATTTTATAGAAATTTCATTTGAACATAGAAATTCTGTTTAGAACAGAGAAATTTCGTAGAAATTTCATTTGAACATAGAAATTCTGTCTAGAACAGAGAAATTTCATAAAAATTTCATTTGAACGGAGAAATTTCATAGAAATTTCACTTGAACATAGAAATTCTGTTTAGAACAGAAAAATTGTATAGAAATTTCATTTGAACATAGAAATTCTGTTTAGAACAGAGAAATTTCATAGAAATTTCATATGAACATACAAATTTTGTTTAGAGCAGACAAATTTTATAGAAATTTCATTTGAACATAGAAATTCTGTTTAGAACAGAGAAATTTCGTAGAAATTTCATAAAAATTTCATTTGAACGGAGAAATTTCATTTGAACATAGAAATTCTGTCTAGAACAAAGAAATTTCGTAGAAATTTCATAAAAATTTCATTTGAACGGAGAAATTTCATTTGAACATAGTAATTCTGTTTAGAAGAGAGAAATTTCATAGAAATTTCACTTGAACATAGAAATTTCATAGAAATTTCACTTGAACATAGAAATTCTGTTTAGAACAGAAAAATTGTATAGAAATTTCACTTGAACATAGAAATTCTGTTTAGAACAGAGGAATTTCATAGAAATTTCATATGAACATACAAATTTTGTTTTGACATAAGTTCTAAATGATATCCATTATCCATACAAGTAGAAACAACTATCAAATCTGCCCAATAACATCAAAATTGATTTATCATCCTAATAAAAAATATCGATACATTTCTGCAACAAACTTTCCAATTTCTTTACATTTTCTGGGATGTCCCTAAGGATTCCATTTTGACAAATGTTTTAAATGATCTCCATTTCCCTAGCATGTAGAAACAATTATCAAAGCTGCCTAATAACATCAAAATCGATTCGTCATCCTAATTAAAAATATCGATACACTACTCCAGCAAATTCTCGAAATTCCCTGACACCTCCCAGTCAGTCCCCAGAAATGTTCTTTCGCCACATCAAGTGAACCAAGTAGTTTTTCTCCTGGATCTAGCCTGACACTCAGGGTGGGGCTCAGACACACAAACCTCAACCAAACACTTAACGTAGGTAGATCAGTAACGATCGAAACCTCTAGTTCCTCTACGTGGCACTAGGTGGTCGCTGAAAGCGACCTTTCCGTCGCGGACAGAAAAAAAAAAGTGGTCACCCAACCAGCTTCAGCGAATGGGTACACTCCTTGCGGATGGTACTCGACTCGGTTTTATCATGGATATAATCCTACACGGCTTTTTAAATCCCCAGTAGGCTTCATGTACACCTATAGATAGACTCTGAGCAAAAAAAAATCCCTCGAGTTCTTCGGCAAGATTTTAATCACCGATGATTATGATAATTTTTTTTTGGAAATCGATAAAATTTTCTCTGCTTTTGTCACTGTATTCTCTGTCATTTCATTTCATTTCATTTCATCTCAGTTATTTTCAATTTTATTTTTAGTTTTACTCCTCCATCTTCTAGTATTTTTATTTTTAGTTGTCTTACTGTGATTTTTCGTGCAGAGCCTGTTATGTTTGTATTACTGTTATAATTATCGGTGTGACATTTTGTTTGTACATATTATTATATTATTGTATTTTTATATGTTTATACTTTTATATATTACATTTTCATTGTATTCTATTTCTTTCTCTGTCTGTACACTAACTTACTGTCCTTAGAGGGGCCTACCCCTAGGACGAAATAAATAAATAAATCAATCAATCAATCAAAATTTGCGAATTATTAGAAAAAATTGAGGATTTTAACACTTTTTTGACCGGTCGTGGTTGAGGTTGCCACTCAGTAAGTACCGGCTAAATTTCCGCTATTCATTGTGTTGTGCCATACTTCCTTTTGTTTCGAAGGAATTTTATCGATACTTATACTTTATTTTCCATTTATTTTATGTAATAAAGGGCCTTATAAACTAATATTCATAAAATATATTCAAAGTAATAGTAATTCAATTTTTAATAATTCTTTAGAGTGCGACACCGAAAAGCCGATTAATAGGCTAGCGGTCGCTAAGCGTTGGCAATCGAAAAGCCGATAAATAGGCTAGCGGTCGATAAAGTGTTAAGAGACACATTGGATATAATTGTAACTCGTCGCGATTATGCTGTTCACTCGTTGAATTTCATTTTCTACCTGTTAGCGTGATAAGATTCATGCGACCCAGTTTCGCGAAAATTGCTATCGCGATGACGATTAAAAACAAGTTGTTCGACGGTGTGTGTGTTCAGTGGTCGGTGAGCGGCTCTATGGTTGTGGCGGAATGTATTTTTCGAAAATTTCGAAGTTTGGCTTTTGCGTCTCCTCGTTTTGAACGTTCCGCGGGAATATTGATCGTCGGAATGTTAAGACTTTGGGTAAATATGTGACGGTAAACACGGCGGGGAGCGTGGTGTTATTTATGTAACTGACTCGCTTTTATTTCGCTGAGTGCATCATTATTTTCGAGGAGATGTTAAAACGTAACGCGATGCAGAAGCGAATTACCGTTTCTCGAAAGGAAGGTGCGTCAGTGTTCTTCAATTTAAAATTTAAAAGGACATACAGTTACTCAACGTGAAAGTGTATCACTGTTCTTGAAATGAAAATTCTAAAAAATAATGTGGTAATTCGATACGAAAGTGCGTCATTGCTCTCGGAATTGAAATTCACACTATGTTTATCAAAGGGAGATTTTGACACTTCTGAGAACATTTTTTGTGGCATTTTAGGCAATAAACATTTTTTGGCGTATTTTATGAGAACATTTTAATTAATTTTATTACATTTATAAGACATAAAATAACAAATCTAATTTTTCCTGTCTTATGGCAGAAATAGGTATATGTAAACATGTGGTAAATTTCGTGTTAAAAGAGACCCAGCGAGGAGATAAAAAAGAAACTATTGTCATTAACTTCCACTTAATCGAACAACGAAAAAAGATCATTCGCGGCACCGGCTTTTACACGTTGTATCAGCAATCTGATAAGATATCGAAAGAGAGACTCTTACCACGCGCTAAGTAATTTTATAAAATCATCACAGGTAAACCTGTCTACCGTGATCGCACACCTGACCACATTCCGACACATAAGAAAAGTGATTAACCAGAAATGCGAAATAGATTTACACCAAAACTGACTGTATAAAAAATGCAAAAAACGATCTATAGTGTTTTAAGCTAACAGAAACTAGTGAGTTTCGAAACAAAAAATTTTTAGTATTTTGGTGTAACCAGAAATACAAAATAGATTTATAATTAAAGTTACAGTAGAAAAACTGCAAAAAAGACCTACTTACAGTGTTTTAAGCTGACAAAAACTAGGGTTTTCGAAAAAAGAATTTGGAACATTTTGGAGCACTTTGAAATAACCAAAAATACAAAATAGATCTATAAAAAAAGTGTCAGTAGAAAAACTGCAAAATAAGACCTACTTTAAGTATTTTAACACTAGAACTACCAAGGCAGTCAAAATGACTGGTTCCTAATTTCTTATAAAAATCGCTTAAATTTAGAAAGGTGCGTTTTCTAAAATTCTTCATAACTATGTTTCTATATTTAAGTCATTAAATCGATCGATTTACTGTCTTCCTACATTTCCCTATTTTCAAAGGTATTTATTTAATATTTTTAGATATACCGAATTAATCCTCGGTAGTTCTCGTGTTAAGTGAACAGAAACTAGAAAGTTTCGAAACAAAATTTTGCAGCACTTTGTCGCAGTCATTGTACAAAAGTGACAGTACAGCAATAACAGAAAAAGATCTACTCACAGTGTTTAAAAGCTGACAGAAACAAGTTACTAACGAAACGAAAATTGATACGCACTTATCATCCAATAATACTCGTCCGCCACTGAACATTACACTCGAGTGGTATAGTATATTCTAACCGTGGACATCTGCTCATTCATACCTTTCAGAGCGGCAAGATAAACGAGAAAATGATGAATGAGCGTCAAGCGTTTTCCTTCGGCGTTCTCGACGCGTTCCACCGCGCTATCCGTGGCATCTCATCAAGATACAGATATATATTTAACATCGCGAATTACAAACCAGCCCTTTCGACTTCGGGGCCCCCGTTACGCGATGACAAGGTAAACTCTCGCCTCGGATCGAGATACTCGACGATAGACACCGTCGCACAGTGATCTAGACCGCGATCGTAGCGTGAATTAATTCCAAACATTAAAAAAACTATAATAATCCGTTATAATTCTTTTGAAATTACCATAACAAATAATTCTGCTAATAACAAAATAAAATTTAATAATTATTATTGAATAAAAATATTCAATATTATTTTATTTTGTTATTAGCAGAATTATTTGTTATGGTAATTTAAAAAGAATTATAACGGATTATTATTATTTACATCATCCATCCATACTTTGTAATTATACCTTAAAATTAATCACTTTCAACATTTATTTACAACATCCATCCATATTTTGTGATTATATCTCGAAATTAAACACATTCAACAATTACACATTCTTCAAATTTTTTAATTTTAACCATTCATTAAATAACTCCAACCGCACGATGGAAGATACGGGCCCTGAAGAGAATCAAATAAAACTAAGAGGAGCACTTCGGAGCACTTAATTTTTGTCTTACGTTAAAGCTAACACTCATAGCTACTGAAAAAAATAAGTTTTGAGACCTGCACTTTTTTAAATCTTTTAAAATGTTTTCAGAAATTGATAAAATTTTCGCAATGTCGAATTTAAACCCGTGACACACAATTAAATACTAAAATATAAAAAAAATTATACATCTCACCTTGGTTAGCATCAGTCACGATAAATATGCAAAATTAACACACAAAATAAACGGAAATATATGTATTTGGAAAACGTTTTTCAGCAGCTAATGTGAGTTTGCAGAGACGTTACACGCGTAAACAGATATTAATTGTGACCATGTCACCATGGTATCATTTTTTCTGCACCTTCGCTTCTTTTATACAAACGTGTATATATTAAATTACAAGATGTAATCGTAATTACATGAAAATAAGGAAGTTGATATTTGGAATTAATTCGCGCTACGATCGTAGCCTAGACCACTGTGCGTCGTCTCGGTGTGTCGAGTGCGAAGCGAACCGAGTCGCTGCCATACTTGAACTTAGGGTGCTCGACAAGTGCGAGCAACGCCTAATTCGCGAATACCAGTGCGGATATCAAATATTCATGCGAAACGATAAACGCGAAGTCTCATCCTTCGCATTAGAATGCGGATACATTTTTCTTTTTGTTTTATTTTGTGTGTATGTGTATGGGTTTTTTTTGGAGATGAAAAACCTTGAGAATATTTGCAATTTTTGAAAATGGGAGTAGACTGCGGAACGAGATTGATATTTTTTCATCTTTCGCACATCGAGAGTTTTTTCGTTAGTGCTGCGACAGCTGCTGTCGTTTTTTATTTTTTTTGACAACGATGGGTTTCGTAGAAAATGAGTCAACGGGTTTTAACGAGTTGGTAGGAGTGTTTTGGCGTGTGCGACTTTTTTTAGATTTCTAGGTATTTACTGGATTTTTCAAGGGAAAAATGATCTTAGATACTTTTTTATGAAGTATTTAAAGGGATTGAAGGCAGACAAAAAATTGATAATTTTACAGCTTAAAATATTTTCCCATTTTTTCAGCAAGTGTTGTTCCATATTTATTGGGATTTTTTTAAATGCAAAACTATCTTAGATACTTTTTTTATGAAAATTTCAAAGGGTTTGTACAAAAGAAAAAAATTTGATAATTTTACAGCCCAAATTATTTTCTCATTTTTCCAAAAGTATCGATATTCGGTGTTTTTTTAATTTTTTATAAATAATCCAATATTTAAAGATCACCTGCAACTCATCTAACAAAGTTTTTGTAACGCGTTCTGATTATAGTTACGTGTTTTTTTCACACGTTTCATTAAAATCACGTATCCTACATATTTTCCCGATCGCACGATCGTTTTTTTCAATTCCACATTTCTAACTCCTTTTTTTATCGTTCGCTTTACTTTAACCCAACTTTGACACTTTGTTGCGAGTAAATTATTTCAAAACTTTTATTAACACGGTATAATTAACGCGTTACACTGACTATTACACGATTTTTCGAAACCACGTGGCGTTTGAAAAACGTGTCCCTTTGACTTCCCTTTAAAAAAAAAGTACCCTTTTTTCACGCTTTTCGCGAATGAAACGTCACCGAACGCAGTTCTACATTTTAAATCGCTCTCTCCATTCTTCGCCTCGGGTTTCACACAAGTTCGATACTTTGTTGCAAATCAATTGTCCCGCGACTTGTTTTACACGCTACGCGTCTGTCGTGCGAGCAGAAAAAAAAGTCGCAGGTGAAATTCTAAACAGCGAAGCAGAAAACTCGCGAGACGACCGACCATTCAACCTGGAGACCGTGGCTTCAAACGTGTGTAAGAGACACACGTGTACCTCATTTACACGTACACTTCGCTACGTGTCATTTTAAGGGGTTATATACAGTTATAATTTTCAAAAAATCCATTTTTTTATTTCACTTTCGTAATGTACATACATTTAAGTACACACACAGAAAATTTCAAGTCAATTCGGCGATTATTGTCCAAGTTACACGCATATTTGTAAAGACGTTTCAGAGCGTTTGAAAGTAGTTGGTCTACACCGAAAAAATTATTAGTTCCCCTTAATTAGTTCCGGCAACTAGATACAGTTGTTGATATTTGGATAACTGAAATTGGTGTTGGCTCAATTACATTCAAATTTAATTTTTCCGACTGTGGTTGTTGTTACTAAATAATTTGAAGTTGCCTTTACTACAGTTTCTATTGCCGGCTTCTCAAACTTTGAATGCGTTTTTCTCCAAACTGTGTTTTCAAAGGCGGTGACCACGATTTCTCGAAAACGGCTGGACCGATCAGTCTCAAATTTTAACACAAGCTTGTTGACTATATTTTTTAGTAAATAATCGAAGGTTTCTTTTCACCGATGAATACTTTTTTTTATGAACAATTTAAGGCAAAAATTTTTGTGAAATATCGATTTTTTTTTTAGAAGCTGCCATTTTGTCAAAAACTTTTATTTTGTTTATTCCTTCGATTAATGACTAGATTATACGTTACTTTAACGAAATCCGTTTGGTTTTTTCATTTTAATAGATTCAGTCCCGAGATATCGTGGTCACCGCAAAGCGCTTTTTTTTAGAGGAGCTCCTGGAGATCAGCTATAACAGCTCTCAAAATTATTATTTTTACAAATAAAAAATGTTAAAATACAGTTAAGTTATCTCAATATGTGTACAAATTTTTACATTAATCAATTTAACTGTCTTTTCAGGAAAAATTCTTGAAAAATCGCTTTTTTTGCGCCTCTTAACTGTATATAACCCCTTAAGAACACGTGTATCCGTGAATTAATTCACGTACATTGTGCATGTGTGCACGTGTAACGTTTCACGTGTGTTTCGTTACAGGTGAATTGACGTATTTTCAAATCGACACATGAAATACTTAATATCGATATTAAGTTACGTAAGTGTCGAATTTTAAGTGTGCAAATAAATTAAAATAACATTTTTATCGACGTGATTGATATTAAAAAATTAATGGGTGTATATTAGGGTGGGAGTTAAAAATTAAATCTTTTGCAACGCCCCCCAAAAAGCTTCCTTATAATGCAAAAACACGGGAAATTTTTTTTTTAAATTAAAACCAACACGTGCCTCAAAACGAGCTAAGTTAATTTTTTGGTATAATCATGTTTTTTGGGAATTTTTTATGAAAAATACAATTTTATTCGAAATATAAACGATTATCGAACCCAAATCAATAAAAAACCCAGTTAATTAAAATAACAATAAAAAGATATTTAATTCCAAATTTTTCCCAGTTGATTTGGTCTATAAAATAAAAAAATTAAAGATAATCAAGTTAATATTTTTGTTTTAAAACTAAATTAGTACAAACGTAATTTTAATATCTAGATTTCTTCACTCCAAGGTTTAAGTAAACTTTCTTTCGTATTCACTTAGATCGTCTTGAGGCACGTGTTGTTTTTAATTTAAAAAAAAAATTTCCCGTGTTTTTGCATCATAAGGAAGCTTTTTGGGGGGCGTCCCAAAAGATTTAATTTTTAACGACCACCCTAGTGTACATATTATTGATAACGGTCCACGATTGTTGTGCTAATTACATTTTTTATTGGAGTGCAAATTATCATAACCGATAGATAGCATTGTCACGATGCGATTTAGTTTTTCACCTCTTTCTATGTGTTAAATACACGTGCTACGCTACAGGTATGCCGGAACGGACGTGAATTAATACATGCGGAATAAATGTGTACGTTTAAATTCACGTATCACAAGTATAACACGCATTGACGCACGTGTTTATTTAACACGTTGGTCGCCAAGCGTAATTTGACTAAGATTCCCGCGGAGGGAAATAGATAAATTAAAAAAAGTATGGGATTATGTGTCTGTAATATTTTTATGTCGTATATCTTATAGAACACTATGTCCTATAAAGGATATACCTATATTTAAATAACTCGAAATGTAAACAAATTAAAAAAGGTATGCTATAATGAGTCTTTAATATTTTGATACTGTATATCCTATAGAACACTACATCCTATACAGGACATATCCTATATCCTATATGTATAATATCCTACATCTAATTAACTCGAACAAAAAGAGCGTCACCCATATTCGGGTGACAGGTATGTTTCCGCGGGAGCGCCGTCACCCAAATACGGGTGACACCTAGACAAACGTGTTAAACGCGTAAAATAGACACTTCTTCTACAAAACCCCCTAACCTATGCATCCCATCGAACACCTCCCAAAGTAGCGCGCTTCCGTAAATAAGCCCGCGATAGGATTAACAAAGCGAACTCGTCTGGCGAGGTGAATTTGCGTCAAATTGACGGTCGGTAAAAAGACGCCCGTTTCGAACGGTAAGAGACCCGCTCCCTTCGTGTCGCGCACGAGGTCCTTACAGGTGGTGTGGTACAGCGATAGCGTGTGTAGTGGTATTAGTAGTGGTAGTGGTCACCTAGTAGATACCTGTCTGACCAAGCACCGACTTCCTTTCGTGTCAACAAGGGTGAGCGACGCGTAGCCGGCGACGCCTGGCATCCGGCCAGCGGATTAATACACAAACGCGGACGATCAGATAATCACGCGAAACGTGGAAACATCTAGATGATCCGCCGTAGCCGTGCAGATAATTCTCACGGACGAACCCGTGTATACACGGGCTGGATGAATTCGTGGCAGTCGGCGAGATACGGCGAACGGATGAACGAGCGTGCACACGCGTGCTTCTGGACGAACAACCGTGTAGGGGAAGGTTGAAGGGGGGAGGGGAGGTGGGTAGGGGAGGGGTGACAAGTATTTTCCCTTGGCCGCTCAGGCGTCGATATATCAGCAGTCGGCGAAAGAAGTTCAATGTGGCGGTAAAAGCGGACGGTAATGCAGATTTGCGGGTTGGGCTCCAGGCGTCTCCTGTTACCGCGTTGCATTGTGTATATGTACGGTGCACACAGGGCATATCTGCCGGGTTTCCGCCCCCTTCCCGCCCCTCCGTCGGTCCTTTCGACCATTTTCTGCTGCTCGACTCGCCTCCCTCGGTTTGCTCCTTCGTTCGAGTACCGGCTTCTGATATTCAACGGGACGCCGCGGCATTGCATCGCTCGGCATTTATCCGCCGTTAATTCGGGGGTATTCTTGGCCGGGTATTTTTAAAATAGCGACACCTCGAACGCCGGGGATTAGTTTTGCGGAACGACGATGGCGACGACGACGTCATCGTTGGATTTCTGCGCGATCCTGTTTGGTTCTTACGTAACGGGGATCGATATCCCCGATGCAGCGGGGGAAGCTGTGATTGACAGCGAGATATTGTTAACGTCAAACCCGCCGCCAAGGCCGGTCAAATGACCTTTCGTGCATTTTTCAACAGACCTTCTCTGCAACCCGACGTGCAGAGCTTTCGACGTTATTTTCGTCGATTAAAGGTGACAATGATACGTTCGTACCCGTCGCTACGTGCTAGTTATTTTTGCGGATTATTGCGCGTGGTACTTTTGTCTATAAGAGGACTCCCTTGGAAGGTTGACTAGTGAATTTGTTCCATATTTCGGATTGTTATCGTTTTTTTTTTTTTTAAATATGAATAGTCCGACTGGTTTTCAACCCTAGAACTAACTCTGTACCTTAAGAAAAAGGCAATTGGGAAGAATGGTAAATAGATCGATTTGATTATTTACATATAGAAACATAATTAAACTTCAGAAAACCTACTCTTTCAAATCCCAGTTACTTTTCTAAGATATTACAAACCAGTCATTTTGACTGTCTCGGTATTTCACCCGTTAATCCCACCGGAAGCATGCAACTACGCATCGGAAGTGTAATCCGACCCAATTGCGCGACGTATTGCGTCACAAATAAAAAAGAAACTCTGCGCGTTAGAAATTCAACGTGCTTAATCTGCGTATCGGGTGTAGTTCGCAAAAAAAACATATCGCAGTCGGTACGACTCTTCCGGGCGACGGCTATCCTGCAATGCAGTCGGCCGCGTAGAAAGTAGGGAGCACGATTTTTCTGCGAAAACGTCCAATTACCACCACGCGGCCATTCGCCGGCGAACGTCAATAGTTTCGCCGTCGCAGAAATTCGGCGAGTGGTTCGCGTCGCGAAACGGTTAAAGGCAGCGGGGCCTCGTTGTTTCCCGGGGCCCCGGGTGCGAGAGTATCGCATGCACGAGAGAGAGAGAGAGACACGCACGACTTACAACGCGATATCGATAGAAGTAAATTCGCCTTAAGAATCGGATGTGTTACGATACCAGTTTCGAGGAGCGAAGAATGACGAGACCACGATGGCCATCGGGACCGCTGGAAAAACACTGGCGCACGATGGGAAGAGGCGTAACGGGCTCTCCTCGAGAGACTCGGAAAGGCTCCAGGAACGTCGAACACGGGTCCGTCCGTACACGTATTTAGTTCCCAAGGTTGGTAGGTATGTATAAACCTTCCATACAATGCGCGTAGTACCCACTTACTATCGAAAGGATCAATACGGGGGACATGCACCAGCTTGCTTGCTTGCTTGCTTGCTTGCTTGCTTTCATGAATCTCCCTCGCCAAGACTGTAGGTCACGCAGCAGCGACGTAGGATTACTTTTCCGACGAACGAACGAGGATTTCCAGTTCTGTCGCGAGATAGCCGACGCGAATTCCTGGATTACCGGGGAGTTTATTTGTTTCTCTTGTTTTTTTTTTTCGGCGCGGCGGATCGAGCGGGTTTTTCGATTCTGCGAAATGAGCGATCGCTCCGCGCGACGGTTTTTTTTTGGTTGGCAGTGAAGGGCACCATGTTATGGGGAATTGTAATTTTTAGGAGATGCGAGGGACGAATTATGAGGGCATTTATTGGGCGTAGAAATGTTTTTCTTTTTTGCAATTTTATATATTTCATTACTTTTCTGGTGAGTTATTGATTAGCAGATAATCGTGGGATAAAACATGAATAATTGATTGCATAAAACGAATGAAAAGTTGTTAAAGCTTCGAATGATATTAATGATTTCGAGATGTTGCGAAATATGTCGGACAATGCTTGATTATGAGTCAGAAATGTGAGGCACTGTTGTAACCAATGCTTCAAACAGTTAATGTAATTATCCTATTGTTGATCGATGGATGGTTAGAATCTCTACGTACAGATCGTGACTCCGCAAATTAATCTACAAATACGAGAAACACTACGATAATTAACGCAAATTGAGAGCCTTGATGCATTAACAATGGGCGTGAACCGTGTAAAGTCATTTGTTTTTTATCTCGTCGTCGAACAAATCTCGGGCTTACACGTTCTAACGGTTTGCACGCTTCATAATTAACGGATTCATTCAAAATCCGTAGAAAAAAAAACTTTACCTTACGACTGGTTGACTCCGAAAAAAAGGAACAGAAAGACTGAATAAAGTTTCCTCGTTTCATTCTTATTAAAATCTCCGAAGTAACTTCGCCCGACAAACTTATTTCCGCGTGATTCTCGAATATTCATGAAACGAACCTGCGAAGAGGGACAAAGGGATATTTCTTCGCGTCGTTCCAGTGAAAGAAAAAAAAGAAAAACATTCGACCCCGAATTTTGTCCCGGGCTTCGTGTTCCGAAGGCCTCCTTAAGAAGCGAAAATTGTCTGGTAGTACAACGCAGGGTATCGAATTTCTTTGAAACGGGGAATAAACGGAGGTCACCCCAGGGGTGTAGCACGGAGTGCCCTTCACCCTCCCTAGCCGACCGCATCCTGTAATCGGAAGAGCTCGGCGTCATTCGTGTATCCTCGCAAGGTTGCCACGAACAAATGAGGAAGACTTACGAGAGTCCCGGAGCAGAAAAAAAATTCCTCGTCGAACCGTGCTATTCCATTTCCCCCGCCATCCCACCCTCCGGCCAAAAAAAAACACACCTATCGTCGACCGGTCGACCGTTGGTACGTTGCGATAACATTGGAAGCACGAACGAAAAATAGCGCGACGGAAGAATTCTACACGATGTCCGATGTTTATATTCCCACGGCAACCGGTTGAGAGGCACTGGTCCGGACGAGGGGAGGACTGTTTGCCCGAATCCGACGAGATTCCATCAAGGACGAGTGGTAAATAGACGAATAAATATCTTTTCGAATCATTTTTTTCTTTCCCTTTGCCCAGGTTTCGATGCGTCTTTCGCGTGCCAGAATTCTTTCCGTCGGATAATCAGATTAATGCGCGCTAACCGCACGCATATTGCTAGCAATGAATTTCGCTGGCCTTCGGCTGACGACGACGACGAC
Source organism: Mimumesa dahlbomi (assembly GCA_917499265.3). Lineage (NCBI taxonomy): Eukaryota > Metazoa > Arthropoda > Insecta > Hymenoptera > Crabronidae > Mimumesa > Mimumesa dahlbomi. The sequence continues at coordinate 5,694,902 of OU824120.1, read as the reverse complement.
GACGACGACGACAAGAGAGAGAAGCGTCCCCCTCCCCCCCCCCCACCCCTCTCATTGTTCCCTTGGCCAATCACGCCCCTGACTAAGGAGAGGAGTTCGCGGGATCGCGCGTGGCGCTCGTGCGTTCTCGCTCGACAGACGAGACGCCCCGATTAGGCCGAATTCGCACGAGTTCGCTACCGAGTGGCCGACAGACCGAAGGAGAATACCACGAGAGAAGGGGAGGGGGGAGGAGGGGGGGGGGGGGCGGGAGGGGAAGAGCGTGGAAAACGAAGAACAAGAATCCGTGGAGACTCGGAGTCGATTCAACTACGACGAAATGCGCAGCAGGTCGGAATAGAGCCGAAACGCAGCCGCACGTTGCAAAAGACTCTGACAACGAATTATAGAATCGCCGGCAGGTGACTCACCTGCCGTCGATCACGCTATCGTCCGTCGACGGACTCCCGTCAGCGTGACGAGCAGCCGTGAACGGGACGCAAGACCCTAAAGGGTTCGTTTTGTTCGCTTCGTCGAGAAAGTAGGGTTAAATACGCGTGCCACCTGCTTCCAGCGGATCGAGAGACCGTACGTGACCCAAATACGCACGGGGAATGGTAAATACCGCGGAAAATAACGTGCATAATCGAAGGGACGAATTCGCGAGGATAGGAGGGGGGAGACAGAAAGAGCCAACGAGTTTGCTTAATTAGCGATGTCATAACGTGTCGACGAGCGAAGCGTCGATCTCGATGGCAGGATGACGAATGCGCCGGGGGAGGCTGCGAAGCCCTCGGAGGCTGCATTTCAAGTGGCATCGCGTTGAGGGCAGGCACGAGTGGAGGGGGTGGGTGGGAGGGGGAGGAGAGAGGGCGACGGAGAAGCGCTGGAGGGGAGGGGAACGGGCGCATACATTCGGCTTCTCCCGAAGCGAGACGACGCGACACGATCGTCGGCTGCTCGACTGGACGCCGCGGAGTGTATATAAATAGACGGCACCGTCGACCGACCGTCTGCTACGTCTGCTCTCTCATCGGTGTTACGCTATTGCATGCACGGCACTCGCGTGCTACGCGATAGAGGGTGGTTTTCATATCGATTCACGCCACGGCTCCCTGTATTACCGACACACGCCGTGGAAACCCCTCTCGGGATGGACCGGAAGGCGGTCTCGTAAGTTCGTGATGTTTTCTGAGTTATTTGGGAGCTTTTTTTGTTGCGCGCGATCGCAATTGTGGTTAGTATCTTATTGCACAGCCTGTAGCTATGTTTTTTTTTGTCTTTTTTTTCTCCGGGTAAAATTCTCGTGGTTCTTCGGTCGAAGTAACGCACCTGCGGAACGAACTTATGGGATGACCTAATATTTGAAGGTGTGTTCGATGTGTACACCTGGGACTCTTAATACGGTGTATTTAAGAGGTTTTGGTTACGGTATTGAAGTCACCTTTGCGTGTTTCGTGAATAAAGTGTCGTCGCAGGCAGGTGTAAATTTTACGTTCCATTGCAATTGCAAATTCGATGGAGATCTCTTTATAGCTTTGTACACACCGTTTGGAAATGAATTTTATCACCAAGATCGACAGAGTCAAGTTTGTTAATAATGAAATAAACACTTTTTTATTACCACTTAAAAATGATTTTGCCCACTACTACGCATAATATTCTCACTATCACCCGCATCCAACGTTATCTTCGAAAAACATTACTATTTAATTACCATTTTAAAATCATGTTGTTTAGTCTTGCCTGCGTCAAATTTACAATTCCGTTCGTTCGATTACAACACTTATCTTTTATTTAAAAACCCGTCGCGTTACCGGCGCGGTGAAAAAGAGGTAGCATAAATTATCCGCAAATTTACTATTAATTCCCTAGACTCCCCGACGTATCCAACGTATCTAGGGCATTACCTAGTTACATATCAACTAATCTACATTTCTAATCGGCCAGTTCGTGCGTCCGTACAAATGTCTACGTGGTTCCGTCCATCTTTCGCCAACGTAATCCTCAGTCCATCCGGAAGTCAGGACCGGAAATCGCGATCTTGATTCTCATAATTCAAGCATCGCGACAACGAGTAATTATTTAATCAGCGAATTCCGGTTACGAGCAGCTCGGTGGCCGTGTTTCTCAAAGACTGCACCTTTGCGTTCGTGTTATTCCCGGATTCTCTTCCGACGAGAACAGGGGTCGGTCGTCCGGGTTCAGTGGCAAGGGAGGTTCAACGGGGTTGGTCGCGTCGGAAAAGTGGAAAAGCTGGCTCGTCGCCTCGACGGATGTTTCGGAAGAGGTCGGCGAGTAAAGCGGCCGTTTTTTAAAGGAAATGCACGCTGCGGAAAATACAGACACGGATTTTCCGGCGAAAGTGGCGGACCGGTGATAAAATTCTTCGCCTTTTTTTTTTTTTTTTTTTCTTTATTGTAATCACCGAACAAAGGCCGAGACGAACGTTTGACAAAGTGTACGGTTTTCACTTTCGCGACAGAAAAGTGTTTCCGTCGATGACAACCGTGAACTTCCGGAACGAATTGCAACTCGATTGAAACGCACAGATTTTATTTGGTTTTTTTTTTCTGTTGGTCACGTGGAAAAAGAGTGATATTCAAACGATTCGAGCATTTTCTTTCTTACTTTCGCGACGGGTTAATACAGCTGGTATTCGCACGATAGCAGCAGTGAATTTTGCTAGAAGCTTCTGGTTACATTTCGCGATCGATGTGAAGCTCTCTGCGTCAAACCCTTGCTCACCGAAGTTCCTCCGTGGACCAATGAGGCCACGTTTCGAAGGGTTGCTAGTTCTGCATATTGTGCTCGCGGTCTTCATTCCAATGAAACGAGATTTTTTAGACGAGTATACGTCACTGGACGGGGGCGTTTCGGGTGGAAATTAAAACGTTTCTGTGGGAAGGTATTTCGGTGGTTTGAAATTTTTACGCGATGATATTTTGACGAATTGATATTTTTAGGTGACGGTATTTTGGTGTCTAGAAATTTCCAGGTAAAATTTGGAGGCTTTGAATTTCCATGCAATGGTATTTTGACGCTATGAAATTTCCAAGTAATGGTATTTCAGCGCTTGGAAATTCCCAAGTGATAGAATTTCTGAGCCTAGAAATTTCCGGGTGAAATTTAGACGCATTGAATTGAAATACAATGGTATTTCGATATTCTGAAATTTCCGCGCAACCAAATTTAGATATTTGGAAATTTCCATGGAACGATACTTCGGCGCGCTGAAATTTCCAAGTAATGAAATTTACATGCACTGAAATTTCCACGCAATGCAAGTTAAATGCCTAAGAGTTTCCATGCGACGAAATTTGGCACCTTGAAATTTCCATGCGACGACATTTGGCACCTTGAAATTTCCATACGACAAAATTTGGCACCTTGAAATTTCCACGCGACGAAATTTAAATGCCTTGAAATTGCCACGCATCGAGGTTAAAATGCCTTGAAATTTCCACACAACGAAATTAAATGCCTTGAAATTTCCACGCAACGAAATTTAAATGCCTTGAAATTTCCATACAACGAAATTAAATGCCTTGAAATTTCCACGCAACGAAATTTAAATGCCTTGAAATTTCCACGCAACGAAATTTAAAAGCCTTGAAATTTCCACGCAACGAAATTTAAATGCCTTGAAATTTCCATGCAACGAAATTTAAATGCCTTGAAATTTCCATGCGACGGAATTCAAACGTCTTAAATTTCCACGAATCGAAATTTAAAAGCCTTGAAATTTCCACGCAACGAAATTTAAATGCCTTGAAATTTCCATGCGATGGAATTCAAATGTCTTAAATTTCCACGCATCGAAATTGAAATGCCTTGAAATTTCCACGCGACGAAATTTAAATGTCTTGAAATTTCCACGCATCGATATTATCACGCGACGAAATTTAAATGCCTTGAAATTTCCACGCGATGAAATTGAAATGCCTTGAAATTTCCACGCATCGAAATTTAAATGCCTCGAAACTTCCACGCATTGAAATTTAAAAGCCTTGAAATTTCCACGCAACAGTACTTCGGTGCTCTTAAATTTCCATGCGTAAAAATTTAAATGCCTCGGCAATTTCCACACAGTAACCTTTAAAATCTATATATTTCCACGCGGCCATATTTTCACACCTTCAAATTTCCACACTACAATCTCCTAATGCCATAAAATGTCCACAAACTGAAATTCCCCAGCAAATTAAGCCTACAATCTCAACCATTCAAATATGATTGATCGTAGGAATCAGAAATTAAAGCTGGCCAGTAATTCGATAAGTCACGGTTACCTTTGGGATAACCGGTTTCTTTGTTGGAAGGTTACACATACGCTCACAGGTAAGTATCAGTAGTCGTAGGTGGATCAGGTTGACCAACACCTTTTTCCTCGCAGGAAAGGATTGCCAACGGGCGCGTTATCGCTGCTAGAAAATCGATTTCTCGCGTTTACGTCGTCACGTGACCAATGTCTACTTGAGAGTCTCGTAATCGGGAAGCAATACGCAGACATATTAATGCTCTCGGATATGTTTTACGATTCGCAGGGGACACTGCGAATGGAGAAAGTATGCGGGCATAACGGGAAACGCGAGACAAATTAAATGTAATTTAACGTTAAGCATTATTTATCAAGAATTTTTGCTCGCAATTATTTATGCATAATAATAAGAAATTTGGAAATAAATTCGGTATTAATTAACAATGTATTATAAACACAATGCGTAATAATCAACAGAAAAATTTAATAAAATATCTTTTTGAAATAATGTAAAAAGTGTTGCAATTTCAGAGAAAAAAATGTAGGGGAAGTCACTAAACTTGCGGGAGATTTTCGAAAAAATTAATTGCCCTTAGTGTAAATGTTTCATTCTAGTCACGCAGCGATTTACTTTCCAATTGACCAAGGAAGTCCATTTATTATTACTTGTTTATTATTCACCTGTGCTAATCCTCCTAATTCACTTCTCATCCCCTCCTCACCACACGAATTTCTTTCAAACAAAAATCCCAAAAATCCCCAAACCACGATTCAATCCGTTAATATCAAAATTCATCTGAAAAATAAAAAAAAATCCTCGCACATTTTTCAATAGAAAAAAATAGCACAGTTTCCTTCGCCGAATTCCCTTCAATCGCGACAACAAACTCGAATAGGCAAATAATCGCGAGAGACGAGCGTCTCCCCACGGAAATGGCAGATCCGATCCGCGTGCCACGTGTTACTCTCGCCCAGGAGATTCGCAGGCAGGTATTCAGCTCTGCGCGATCATGCGCGCGTTATGTACACGCATGTATAACGCGGAACGGACGAGTGTTACTTTTCAGCGAGAAATTTTCACCGCGTCACGATAACGCTGATAAGAGAACACGCGGAGGGAAAACGGAATTTCGCGGTGAATTTGATGTTAAACCTACCGAGAATTTATGTACATAGTCTTATTGAAATAAAAATGTTAACTTTTGCAATTGATTCTATCGAATTTTTAATTAGGTATAAAGAATGGGTTGGCTTATGTTGATTAACGAGTTAAAATAATCAAAATCAAAAATGATTTATTGGATAAAATTTTTTTGTTTCAATTTTAAAATTTCTATTTAATGGTAAAATTAGTAAAATTAAAATATGTGTATCCCAATTTTAGATAATAGAAATTTCCATGGAACGGTGTTTCGATGCACTGAAATTCCCAAGGGATGAAATTTAAATGCTTTGAAATTTCCATGCTATGGTATTTTTTTTTTAAATTTCTACGCGACAAAATTTAAATACCTGGAAATTTCCATGCGACAAAATTTAAACGCCTTGAAATTTCCATGCAAGGAAATTTAAATGCTTTAAAATTTCCATACAAGGAAATTTAGACGCTTTGAAATTTCCATGCAAGGAAATTTAAATGCTTTAAAATTTCCATACAAGGAATTTTAGACGCTTTGAAATTTCCATGCAAGGAAATTTAGTTGCTTTGAATTTCCATGCTATGGTATTCTTTTTTTGAAATTTCTACGCGACGAAATTTAAATGCCTGGAAATTTCCATAAACGAAATTTAGAAATTTGTGGTGTATAACCGTCATGTAAAATAAAGAATTACCATGGACTATAAAAACTGTAAATTTTAATAAAACGAAATGGAAATATTATTTGTTGGTATATTTCCTTTAAATTACCAATAAAACTGATGTGTATTTTATAAAAGAAAAGTTTGATTAATTTCAAAACAAAAAATCCGTAAGAAATCAGAATTCTGGTATGGTATTTTGGTTCAAGAAATATCACGTTGAAATCAAATAATTTCTCAGAATGTTTATTATTCTTAAATTTTTCTAATTCGTGTACTTTACCTACTGCGTTTTTGAGAATTTCTCAGTTTTAACAAAGATCTTTTCAGCACCACATTATTAATTTTGTATTGTACACAAATTTCATCCATTCTCTTTTTGTTTCACTTTGTTCATAAAACTTCTATTAGCAGTCATTTGCCTTGTATTCGACGTATATACTCGTCTTTGCATGACTTCAATTCCGCACCCCATGAAAGATTTTTCAAACTAAATTCCGCCGTTACCAGTTTAAACAAACTAACGTTCAATCCTATAAACGTTGCACGCAGGCATTTTAATAAATAGTTTAAAAACTATCATTTGTCCGACCTCGGTGGTTTAAGTGTTAATTCACGAAACGGGGAAGAAATTGCGCGTTCCCTTTGTTGGGAGAGTTTTTTTTTGTATAGCGAAGAGTATTATTTGTGGGTAAGCAAGAATTCGACGCAAGGTCGGCAACGTAATACGCGGAGAAGGCAGACCGGACGTTTGGGATGGGACGAGAGAGAATGAGGGAGAGAGAGAGAGTGAGAGAGCAGAGGTCGATCGAGGCGAAAGGGGACAAGCTGGGGTGTTATTGCGTGGTGGTGTGGTTAAGCGTATTGATCCCAATCACTACGATATGTCCAGGCACAGCAGCTTTCGGGATAGTACACCTGGGTCGTCGTTAGAAATGAAAACATTCGGGAAGGATTTATCGGCGAGACTTGGTGACCGATCGATATTTTTACGCCTTGGAAATTTTGGGAGAAGAATTTTAAACGTCTCGGAATTTGCATGGGATGTTGTTGGAAAGCTTTGAAAATTTTTAGGAGGCAAAATTTGGACCTTTTGGAATTTTCGTGGGACATTTTGACGCATTGGAATTTCTGCGCGATGGAAATTTGACACTTGAGATTTCCACGCGACGAAATTTAAATGCCTTGAAATTTTCCACGCGACGAAATTTAAATGTCTTGAAATTTCCACGCATCGAAATTTAAAAGTCTTGAAATTTCCACGCAACGAAATTTAAATGCCTTGAAATTTCCACGCGACGAAATTCTAACGCCTTGGAATTTCCATGCGACGAAATTCAAACGCCTTGGAATTTTCAAGCGATGAGATTTTGACGCTTTGGAATTTCCACACGATAAAATTTAAATGCCTTGAAATTTCCACGCGATAAAATTTAAATACCTTGAAATTTAAATGCCTTGAAATTTCCACGCGACGAAATTTAAATGTCTTGAAATTTCCACGCATCGATATTATCACGCGACGAAATTTAAATGTCTTGAAATTTCCACGCATCGAAATTTAAAAGCCTTGAAATTTCCACGCATCGAAATTTAAAAGCCTTGAAATTTCCACGCAACGAAATTTAAATGCCTTGAAATTTCTACGCTACGATATTTAAATGCCTTGAAATTTCCACACAACGAAATTTAAATGCCTTGAAATTTCCATGCAACGAAATTTAAATGTCTTGAAATTTCCACGCATCGAAATTTAAATGCCTTGAAATTTCCACGCGACGATATTTAAATGCCTTGAAATTTCCACGCAACGAAATTTAAATGCCTTGAAATTTCCACGCTACAAAATATAAATGTCTTGAAATTTCCACGCAACGAAATTTAAATGCCTTGAAATTTCCACGCGACGAAATTCAAACGCCTTGGAATTTTCAAGCGATGAGATTTTGACGCCTTGGAATTTCAACGCGATGAAATTTAAATGCCTTGAAATTTCCATGCGACGGAATTTAAATGTCTTGAAATTTCCACCCATCGAAATTTAAAAGCCTTGAAATTTCCACGCTACGAAATTTAAATGCCTTGAAATTTCCACGCTACGATATTTAAATGCCTTGAAATTTCCACGCAACGAAATTTAAATGCCTTGAAATTTCCACGCTACAAAATTTAAATGTCTTGAAATTTCCACGCAACGAAATTTAAATGCCTTGAAATTTCCACGCGACGAAATTTCCACGCAACGAAATTTAAATGCCTTGAAATTTCCACGCGACGAAATTCAAACGCCTTGGAATTTTCAACCGATGAGATTTTGACGCCTTGAAATTTCCACGCGACAAAACTTAAACGCTTTAAATTTCCATGCAATGGTATTTTGGCGGAATGAAATTTCCAAGTGATGGTATGTCAGCGCTTAGAAATTTTCACGCTGCGAAATTTAGGTGATTTGAAATTCCCACTCTACAAAATTTTGACGGCACAAAATTTCTACCAGAACGTATTTCGAAATTTCCTGCGCCAAATTTCTGCGATTCTCAATTTTTATACAAGAATTTGTTTAAAAAAATTTAATATTTCTTCTCCCCGAATTTCTACAATGCGAAATGAATATTCATTCGACACTACCCAACTTTTACACAAATATGAACAACCCTATTAAAAACACAATCTTTTGAACGGCAATATAAAACAATTATCATTCATAAAACGACTATAAAAACACAAATTGTTACCCGGATTAAACTCGTATCCAGCATCCGACTAAAAAACTCTATGGTGTTATTGACTGATAGTGTGGTTAATGTATTGATCCCAATCACCACGATGTGTCTAGGTTTCACTGTTTTCGGGATAAACTTGAGTCGTCGTTAGAAATGAAAACTTTTGTGAACGATTTATTGGGAGAAACTGGGTTAAGTATATCTCGATACTTTTCGTCGCCGCGTTTCTCTGATTTATTCAATCAATTCTTGATAAATTAATATTCGGAAATAAATCACTTTGTTCGATATGAATGTGAAATTAATTTAATTTTAGAGTTTAATTTATCAAGGAATTGAGAATAGTCGATAAATGGGTGATTTTTCATTTTGGAGGGAATATCACGTTCGTATGAAAAATTATTTGTGAAATTTTCGCTTTAAAGTTTAAACAAAGCACAATTGTGAGTTTTCAACAATTTTCTGTTAAAAGATATGTTCAATATGGCGACTACGAATTAATCAAGAACTTCAATTGAACATTTTGTCAAATTTGTGATTTTTACTATTTTATTTATTTTGCAGTTTTATTTATTAATCAATTAAGAATAGTCGACTAAAAGTTGACTGCTGCAAAAATGTTAGATTGATGCAAAGAAGGGCAATTTTAATTTTGAGAGGAATATACGGTTCGCTGTAAAAAAAATGATATATGAAAATTTACTGCATCGAAAAATCAGTCATGATTTTGCTGTGATTTTTCTAAAATTGAAGTATTCAATCAAAACTGATTTTTTCAATTTCGCTGGAAATGAATTGGAAGTAAAAATTGTTCAGTTCGTATTTTCGAGTGCAAAACAATTAGCATACGAAAAAAGTGGGCTAAATCGTTCAGCTCCCGGCTGAATTATGGATTTTTGAAAATTAGTCTAATTTTCCTCGAATTCCGTTTTCCTTGTGTTTTTCACAATTTTCTTCCCTTCGGCCCGATTATTAAAAATACATAACTCCGCTGCGGGTCGTTCGATTTCACCGATTTTTTTTATACCTTCAACTTTTGAACTCTGTCCGACAAATAATGAATTCGGATTTTATTTTCATGCAGACTAGAAAAAGTCAGAAACGTGTCGACAGATTTTCCATATAATTTCTTAATTCAAAACAAAAAATTGGGAAAAATGATAGTTATATTAGATTATAAATAATTTAATTTATTTAATTTGTTTTTCTTATTTAATCATCTTTTAAAGATTCTTTATTTTTTTTAACGATTAACTTTTCACATCTCTATTTCCAAGGAAATTATCATTTACCAAAAAATTCGCAAACAACAAAAGCAGATCAAATCCCTTAAACTCAAATTCAAGCGAAGTTTTCGACCGATCATTGCGAAATTCAACGGCAAATTTAAACTTAGGGCAATTCGCGTTTGAATTTGTCAGCAAGACGAATCGACCTGGGGGAAAAATTGTTCGATTCTTATCAACGTGACAATTCGTACGACGGGGATAAAAACTGACAAATTTTTTAGAAGCACATTAAAATAAATTAATAATCCCACCCTGCTTTTGTGCTGGATGTTTACTTTAAAGAACGCAACGAAATTTTTGAAAATTTAATTAATTATTTAATTAACACATTACCGCTGGAAGATATAAAATTATGTTTTTTCTAAACATTTTCGGAGATAAATAAACGGGGTTTTGTACAAAGTGTATTAAATACTGACGATCTATAAATATTTATTATAAAATAATGTGATATTGAGGAAAATACAGGCGTAACATCCAACATACCGAATGCAACAATATCCACGCAACCCGGACGGTAATTTGTTAATTTAATTATCAATTAAGCTAATTAGTTGAGAGTGTGTAGTTTTAACTAGTTGTCAGTGTATAGCCTTTGAGTAATATTTAAAATGACTACGAGACCAAAAAAATAAACTACGATATCTCGTAATTATCAATAAACGGGTCAAAGTGCAATAAAAAATAGTGTCATTAAAATTTCCAACGTCCCAAATTGTATTCCAGCCAATTTTTTTTCGGAATTCCAATGAAATTTTGAATCTCACCTTTTTCTTTAATTTTGATTGCTGAAATTGGTTTTGTACTATAATTATGGAAAATGAGGGTTTTATGGAAATGCTAAAATAACATGTGAATTCGGAAAACGAAGAATTATAGACAATTAGTGGCGTTTAAAACTGTAGTTGAGTTTCGTATCGATTCGAGTGACCTGTGAAAGTGTGCTTGTAGTTGATTTTACATATTTCTCGGATAAATGTCTTAAATGCAGCAAAAAACTTTGTTAAATCGGTCACGTTGTTTATCCGGCGGGATAAATAGTTATTTGAAAAAATTAATAAATATTAATACACGTCGAGGTTGTTTCAAAGTGGCAATAATTTCTCCGCAGGTGGCAATTATTGTTAGCAATGAAACCTGAAAATTAATTACTTAACTAACAAATCTGCCTTTAATAAGAACCGACGAAACTAATGGATAAAGTGTCTTTATAATTAAAATTTAAAAAAAATCCGAAACCCATCGTGTTGACAGAATAGTTCTAATATTAAAACTTGCGAACTAATTAATTAATTATAAAATAATCTAATTTCTAATCATGTCTTTAACAGTGAAAGTATATTAATATTTTAGTTTTAATTGAATCGTTTTATAACGGGTTTTGTTAAAAATTATAAAACAGGCAAAAAATATATTAAACAGTAAAACTTGAAAATCGAATGTACACAAATATAATTTTTCTACGCATTATATTTCTTTTTAAACCATACCCCCACAAGAAACTGCTTGATAATAATCAATACCTCAAATATCGCAAATAATTCACTAAAAACGCTGTTTTAACCGACTGTACGTTAAACATCCAAGTTTCGCTTACTCAAACGTAATTTTCTTATATCCCAGCCTATAGTTCGCAAGTTTTAATTAAAACGTGTCTAAAGCACCGATCTCTATAGACAACGTACAGTATAGATTAACAAATTTCACACAATTCCGAAGGCTGTACATTCCGATCGATAAACGAGACATTATTAATTGTTATTAAAATAGTGTTTATCATTTTCGAATCTAGATCAAAAACACCCCACTCCCCGCTTGTATTAATGATCCACCCCCAAATGATCGAGTCCTTAATATTAATTTTTGCATTTATTTGCAACGTTCGACAAACGAACGGGCGAGTTATGTAACCGAAACTTGTTCGTTCGTGAAATTCGCACACACACACACATAGTCAACATCGATTTCTGCCTAATTAGGGAAGTGGTTCGAAATTATTACATCCATGGATGCGCCGTATACGGGCGAAACATAACATCACAGACGGAATATCCGCTGCGTTAGGCCAGTTTATATCATTAGGCTATGCGAAAGACCGGAAAGTTGGATGTAGGTCACAGGGTTCGATTTTTGAAATGTTGCATTTTTTATGCATGCGGAGATTCGTAATTGGATGATCTATGGAGTTTAGAGGAAGAATAGCGAGTGTTATAATGTGTGGTTGGATAATTAAAATTTCTGGTGGAATTTTTATAAAACGTGGGGATTGGGATAGTTTTTTTTGTGATACGTGGTAAAATGCTTTGGTTTTTAGGTATGTGATTGGATTTTTGAAAATAGGATAAGATGATTAATGTTTATCGGTTGAAAATTTTGTATTTTGAATATTTCATTGAATTTCGTTGATTCGCGAGCAAATGTGGGATTTCAAATGGACAAGGTGTGTGTGATTTTTTTGAAAATCGTTGATTTTTAGGTAAAAATTTAGATGTGCTGTTATTTTGATGATCTGACGTGCTGACGGGTTGGAATTTAAATGCCTTGATGTCTCTACGCAACGACATTTAAATGACGTGAAATTTTCACGCGGTAGTATTTTAACGGATTCAAATTACCACGCGGCGAAATTTGGACGCTTTGAAAATTTCCACGCAATGATATTTGCGCCTTGTAATTTTCACGCAACGAAATTTATACGCCACTGAATTTATTCGCGAGGAAATTCAAACGCCTCGAAATTTCCATGCGAGGAAATTTAGTCGTCTTGAAATTTCCACGCAGTGATATTTAAACGCCTTGAAATTTCCATGTGTCAAAATTTAAATGCCTAAGAATTTCCGCACGCCAAAAATTCTATGCAATGGTATTTAAAAGCCTTGAGATTTCCACGCGTAAAAATTTAAACGCCTTGAATTTCCACGCGTAGAAATTTAAATGCCTTAAGTTTTCACGCGTCGACATTTAAACGCCTTAAGTTTTCACGCGTCGAAATTTAAACGCCTTGAGTTTCCACGCGACGAATTTCAAACGCCATGAAATTTCCACGTGACAAAATTTAAATGCCTAAGAATTTCCACGCGACAAAAATTCCACGCAATGGTATTTAAAAGCCTTGGGATTTCTACGCAATGTTATTTAGACGCCTTGGGATTTCTACGTAATGATATTTAAATGCCTTCGGATTTTCACGCATCGAAATTTAAACGCCTTGAGTTTTCACGCGTCGACATTTAAACGCCTTGAGTTTCCACGCGTAAAAATTTAAACGCCTTGAATTTTCACGCGTCGAAATTTAAACGTCTTGAGTTTCCACGCGACGAACTTCAAACGCTATGAAATTTCCACGTGACAAAATTTAAATGCCTAAGAATTTCCACGCAACAAAAATTCTACGCAATGGTATTTAAAAGCCTTGGGATTTCCACGCGACGAATTTCAAACGCCATGAAATTTCCACGTGACAAAATTTAAATGCCTAAGAATTTCCACGCGACAAAAATTCTACGCAATGATATATAAAACTTTGGGATTTCCACGCAATGATATTTAAATGCCTTGGAATTTCCACGCATCAAAATTTAAACGCCTTGAAACTTCTGCGCACTGAAAATTTGACACTGTGAAATTTCCAGGCGATGAAATATCCACACAATGATATTTAACCCCTTGAGATTTCCCCGCAATGATAAGCGCATCATCGACGCCGTCCACCCAGGGTGCAAAAGTGTCCCAATGGCGTCGGGACAAACTTTTCCGCAAGTCGCGATTCGAAAAAAAATCGCAGATGCGGAGATCGTTTATGTAACGGCCTTCGCTTGTTTTTAAGGCGCACGCACACTTCGCGGTGCGATTAATCGGGGCCACGTGACGCAAAAAATCTGGCAACATCGTATCCAACGCTGTCCCCCCGGTGTATCATTCGTAATACCGCGCCGAGTGCGGCGCACGAGCGTTTCGCGCGCTAATTGGCCGTCGCTTATTATCGGCCCGCCAATCGGCAGGCTTCTCGCTCGCAACTTCCGACTTCTGCCGCCACCAGGGACGTACGAACCCAGATGGGGCTCGGGGGGAGGGCACCTCACGTTTGGCAGCGCCATCGATCTCTCGTCCGAAAGTGCTCCGTGTTACCGATGTTACATAATCTACAGGGAGTATCAAATCTGGACTCCCTTCCTTTACCACCTCCGATAAACGGATAACCTCTCCTCTTTCCCTCCCCCTGCCATTTTTCGCCTTAACATTTATAAAACTACAAATCTGCGCAGAGAGACTCGAAAATTTATCACCAATAATTTACTTTACTAACTTACGTTTCGTAGGATTAAATTCGCTGACGTTAAATCTTCGCTTTTTCGTTCATTCACCGCAAGATTCCAGCGGAATTTTCGATTTACCGCGAGACACCTGTTCGCCCGGGGCGCGTCGCGCGGTTGCTCCGGCACTGAGGCCCGATACCCCGAGGATTTGAACGTGCGCTCGAAATTAGACGACGCACCGTCGACAGTTGACTGATTCCCAACACTGTTGCCGTGTCCGCGCCGGCAACCGTGTAAATCAGTGACAAACTATTCGCTCTCGGCCGTTCGCATTCGCCGGCCACATAAACGCGTGCATGTATGTATGTATGTACTTGGGTTCCGCGGCCCCCAATTCGCCGATCTCGTTCTTTTGTTCCTTTCACGACGCCCGACAAACCGAGTGGGGAAATCTATACGGGAAAATCTACGCGAAAATCGGTGAAAATCGGCGAATCGGCGGGGGGAAAAAGAAATTTTCGCGATGGACATTTTTATGAGAGAAATATTATCGATGAAGCTCTACTGGCGAATGATCGGTATTGATGATGACATAAGTCCTCACCTCCCCCCCCCCCTCTCCCGCTCCTCTTTCCCTTCGGTTGCGACATTTTTAAACGGTGACAGATAGACGCTAGAAATACCCACGGGCCACGATTTTCGCTGTAATAACAATCGCGTCGGAAATTCGGATTAAGATTCTAGGTGCGACGCGTGGTGGTTGCGTTGGTTTGAACTTTCGACGGTCCGAACGTTAGTTTTTTTTTTTTTCACCGCGCAACTGCCGGGATCTAGTTTTAAAAGTAAGATTTTTTTCCCCACGTAGAAAGGAGCAAGTACGTGAGATTTAGGGAAATTTAATGGGATTATGTATAAGATCAATTGATAATAATTATGATATTGTAGAAATTGATCTATTGAAATTTAATGTTATGATTGCGAATAAAAATATTGTTAAGAATTTGTAAATTGAAAAATTAAAATGTTTTATAAATATGATATGTTGAAAATAACTTTTTTTTATTTGGATGTTGAAATGTTTGGTTGGTAAGAATCAAGGGTTGGAATTAACTCTAATTGTTCGTGTAAATTAACAGTGAGCCTAATATGGCCGATGAAATGTACGATTTTTAAATTATTTATTAAAGTTTCTGCGTTGAACGTTGTAGCTACCAGTTTATAAACGTACCACCAAACGACATGATTATTACGTCTTATTCAATTTTTATACGAATCACATTAGACACAAAAAATACCCTAATTTTTTTTTAACTATATGTGATATACACAATTTGCGATAACTCTGGTTGTAATAATAGGTAAGGTGTCGGTAGATTTATAATCTTGGTTTTTATACAATTAAAATTTAGTTTTTTAAACAGTATTTTTTGTATTTGTAACATAAATTTTCATATCAGTTTCCAGTTAGGTTAAGTATATGATTCTATGGAAGTATTTAATTCAAATACCTAAAAATGTATGGTAAAACTTTGAACTCTGTATCACAAGTACTTTCCGAGTTATAACAATTTGAATATTAAAAGAACATGGAAAAGTAACCTCGTTGAATTTGATAAACTATTACGTTAGATAGTAGTTATATAGTAGTTATATAATACGTTTGTTTATTTATAGCTTTGACATATAGCACGTCATAACAGCTTTATGAGTGTTTTATGCACATTTTATAGTTCTTATAAGTTATAAGTAAAGTTCTAAATGGAAAAACCGGAAAATGTTCGCACCTTGGAAAAGTTGTAAAGAAAAAGGAAAATATGACACTTTCAGCCTTCGGGAGCACCTTTTATCACATTTTCCTGCTTCCTTGCATTCCATAGATCACAATAAAACCGTAAAAATTAAATAATAAGTTTGAATTTTTTAGGGATTCTTTATCATTAATTTTTATGAATTCTTTGTCATTTATTTTAAGTGAATTTCAGTTCGATTCAATATAAAATATTTAAATCCTAGCGATACAATCTACGCCACCTAATATCTACAATGTTACATCACGAAGCTACGAAAATAAAACTTTATTTAAAAATTGTCCAAAATTGTCCCATGTATTTATTGCAATAAAAAGAACTTATTCAAGAAACTGTCAATTTTCATATAGAAAAAAATACCGTGAAAATCACAGGCTATCGAAAACTAAAAATCAGTCCATGCGAACGATTCGGATAATAGCTGATAACGAATAATGAAACGCCGCGGTGCTTATGCACTTCTAATTTCACCGAATCCCGTATTTATAGAACCGTATGAGTTTCTACCTGTGCGCCAGTGGAATCCCATTGGGTAGCGGTGTAATGGTATCCCATTAGCAAGTGGAGGTTTTGATACCGTCCTGAATCATTAACCGCTATAATTTCACTGCGATATCAGTCCCCCATGCGCGGGGCACTTATTAATTAAAAAAATCAACCGAATCAAGTGCTGTTAATTGGGTCGCTTAAAATATCGACCTGGAAATATTAATCCGTCTAAATATTTCATGATAATTAATCGATCAACAAAGCACAACATAAAAAAGCTCTTAGGAAATGTTTCATAATATTATTAGGATCGTTGTTAATCTCTATAATGTCACTGTGATATCATTTTCCTATCAAATTAAAAAAATTAAATGAATCAATTGTTATTAATCGGGTCGATTAATATCGACCAGTAAATATTAATACGTCTAAATATTACAGGATAATTAATTCACTAACAAAGCACAGTACAAAAAAGCTCTCAGAAAAGATTGTATAATATTATTAGTATTGTTGTTAATCGCTCAAATTTCACTGCGATGTAATTTCCCCTTCCATAGGGCACTTATTAATTAATCAAATCTGAATATATTAATCCGTCTAAATGTTATACCGTAATTTATTAACACAGAACAGTATAAAAAATCTCTTAGAAAATATATTATAATATTATTAGCACCCTTGTTAATTGCTATAATTTTACTGCGATGTCATATCCCCATCAAATTCAAAAAATCCACCGAATCAAGTGCTATTAATCAGGTCAATTAATATCGATCGGTAAATATTAATCTGTCTAAATATCACACGCTAATTAATCAATCAACAAAACAGAGTATAAAAAAGCTGCCAGAAAAGATTTTATAATATTTTTAGCATCGTTGTTCCTACAATAAAAGGAATGATCGAGAAAGAGCTGCGCGAGCTTGTAAACATTATCTTATCGTAATTAAAAATGTTTGGGGACGTAATCAGCGCGGCTTTACCAATGAAAAAGGACGGGCGAGAGCGAAACAATGCCGCGACTCGATTTCGGAACGACAAACGGGACAACCGAAGAAATTTGATCGTAAACTCACGTACAAAGTGTCGCTCGTAAAAACGCCGAGAGGAGCAATAATGACACAGTGTCGGGCGGCAAACAAACAACGCCAGGAGACGCGGCAAAAGAAAAAAGAAATCTATTGATAATCGATAAATTCATTCATAAATTAAATTCCGCGGCGTTCCATTGCGGGGAAACCGCGCGGCGTGTAATCCGCGAATTCGTTTGCAACTGGAACTTCGTTTACAGGTGTGTTAAGCAAACAGTGAAATAAATCGCTGTTCAAACTGCGGGAAGAAATGTGAAAAATAAATAATGCGGAATTGAATTCTATTAAGAAATCTGCTGGTGTATTTTTTTCGTAGTTTTTTACCGCTGTTTGCGATTATTGATATTGGAGATGTTATAATTTGAATGTTTCCACGAGTTGCAGTAATTTAATTTTGATATTTTTTCAGTGAAATTATTGGGCTTTATTAAGGATCATTTTTAAATAGGGTAATTATTGGGTATCCTATTTTTTGTTTGTTTTTGTATTTCTGTAATGGACAGGGGTCATTGGAATTTTTTTTGATTATTTTTTGGTGGTTTTTATATGTTGTGATTTGCTTTTTGAAAAATTCTGTGTTTATATACTTTGTGTTATCTTTTCTCGCGTACTTGACGGATTTAATTGAAACTATTTACTGTTTGTCCAATCTATTAGGTGCTTTAACTGTGGGAAAGGGCTTTTTTTAAAAATTGGAAATTACTTAAGTTTTATTTATAAATAAATATAAAGTTATAAAAGAACGTTGGGTTGCTGAAAATGAATGGCATTTTTTAAGTCTGTACGGGAAATAGTATTCCTATGGGAAAAACTGTATACAAAAATGTTGCTTCAAAAAAAAACTCAATTGACATTTTGCATTGACTTTTCGGAATACGAAATTTTCAATCAAAGTTCCATTGCGACGGGTTTTTTTTCCATTTTTTTTCCAATTTCACTGAAAAATAATTCAAAGTAAAAATGGTGCAGATTATACCGTTGGGCGTAAAAAGTATAGCATGCGAAAAAAAAAGTCGCGGCTAAATTGGTCAACTCTCGACTGAGTTATGGATTTTGGAAAATTCAACCTGTTTTTGCTAAAATTCCATTTCCCTCGAGTTTTTCACAATTTCCCTGCTTTCATTTCAATTTTCAAAAATCCGTAACTCTGCAGGGGATCGACCGATATCACCGAGTTTTTTTATATGTCCAACTTTTTGAAATCTGCACGAAAAATTTCAGATCGAAATTAATTTTCCACGAAACTGAAAAAAATGTCAGCGCAGCTAAACGTGGATTTAAATTTTCTATTGCAATGTCCGGTTTCCGAAAAATCGATTAAATGACAACTGAGACAATATTTTCGCATATATTTTATTCTACGTAAACATCATAATTCCTTTAGAAATAAAATTTGACACCTTGCTTGCAAGAATTGCATACATTTTCAGCAAAGTGTCAGGGAAAATTGCAAATTCGCGGCAGGGATACAAATTTTTTTGATAATTGGTTTAAAACCGCAAAAATTTGAAAATAAATAATTCCACGACCAATTAAAGATTCTAGCAAATAAACAATTTTCCACCTAGTTTGCAACAATTTGGTACATTTTCAGCAAGGCATCCCGGAAAAGTGTAAAAAATTGGTCTAAAACCGAAAATGATCTAATGAAATATAATTTGAAAAAACATTCCTTGTCCAATTACAGATTCTAACAATCAAAAAATTTGCCACTTCGTTTGTAATATTTTGGTACATTTTCAGCAAGGCATCCCGAAAAAGTGCAAATTCGCGGCAGGAACACGAATTTTTGAAAATTGGTCTAAAACCAAAAAATTATCGAGTAATATAAAATTTGAATAGACGCATTCCTGGTCCAATTAAAGATTCTCACAAACAAAAAAATTGCTACCTGATTTGCAACAATTTGGTACATTTTCAGCAACGTGGCCCTGAAAAGTGCAAATTCGCCCGAATTATCGAAAATTCCTCTAAATTCCCAAATGATCCAATCAATCAAATAAAATCCTTCATTCCTTTATTACGGATTCCTTCATAAAAAAAAGTTCGCAACAATTTCGCACAATTCCAGCAAGGCGTCCCGGAAAACTACGAATCCATCGCGGGCAACCCGTTCGCTTAAGGTGAAACGTGAAGTAATCAATCTAACCGGGCATTTACGTTTCTCGGGTGAACTTTTTCGCCCGGCGAGTCGTGATACAATCACCAAAGATTTCTCTGGATTTCTCTCGCTGCACTGCGGACGCCATATTGTTGCTAGATGCATCCGCCAGAAGACACCCACCGCAGGGCACCGACTCTAGACACTGACTTTATACCTATTAAGGCCTGGGATCGATAGTAGGTATGTACTAGGTATACGTTGCGCATACTAAATGCTGTATTATATTATATACACCGTGTGTAAAGGTTTGCACACACTTACCAGTGTCGCAGTCATTGGGACAGACGCGAATTCGTGACTTTCGAGGGATCAATAACAAGATTGTGCTACCGAATATCGGGAGTCACCCGATTGATTAAGTGATATTGATTTTCAACTCAGCATCGTTCACGCGTGTTGTTGTTATTGTATACAAATATGGATTTTGTATAATTTGGGAATAATTATGGGATTTACCCCGTGTGGTATAAATCATTTTTTTTTTATTAGAATAACATTTATGAGAAAAATAATAAATATCAATGGCCTAAATAGGAGTTAATGATTATTTTATTATTTTCCGAGAGTATTGGGGAAAAATTGTGTTTTTATAGAAAATAAAATAATGTTGCTTAGAGATATAAAAGATTAGTACTGACAAACCTACCATTGACGGTCAAAAGAGAATTTTAAGGAGTTTGTGTTTGTTACTTTCGGTAATCATTTTGAAAAACATACAATTCTTTTGTTAGTATATAAATTTATTTTACTAGTCACGCAAATCTTACGCTTTGGGAATTTCGACACGTTAAAATTACCGACGCTTGGAAATTTCAACGCGCTAAAATTACCGACGTTTGGAAATTTCAACGCGTTAAAATTATCAATGCTTGGAAGTTTCAACGTGTTAAAATGACTGGCATCCAGAAATTTTACGTTTGGAAATTTCAACGCATTCAAATTACTGAGTGCCCCGAAATGTTACGCTTGGAAATTTCAACGTGTTAAAAACTTCAGCCGCTCAGAAATTTTTCTCTTGGAAATTTCAACGCGTTAAAAATTTCTGGCTCGAAAAAAATCTTACGCTTCCAAAATCCTGCATTCAACATTGTTTTCGGCAATGAGAACGAAAAAAGCGCGTATCAAAGCGAAAAAAGCGCGTAAAAAAGCGAATGTATCATTACCTTCATTCAATTGTAAAAATTAGAAGATTTGTAAATTACCGGTAAGTTTATCTCAGAAAATAGAATCCGTAAGGAACCACAAAAACTAAATTTCTTAGTATTAATCAATTACTTTTAATTTATCTAATTCGTGTACTTCATTGCGTACTGAGAATGTCCGAGAATTTAATAACAAAAACGTTCCCAACAACGCATCGTTAATTTTGTATCATCCACAAATTTAGTCCTATCTCCTTTTCGTTCACTCTTTTCGTAAAATTTATATTTGCATTCATATCTCCAGCGATCGAAGTGTATATTCGTCTTTGCTCGATATTAATTCCGCGCTCTGTGGGGGATTTTTCGAACTAAATTCCGCGGTTAACAGGTTAATCAACCAAAGATTCCACCGGAAAGTCTCGAAAGCCAGAAAATAACTCGAAGTTCATATTTTACAACGTGTCTCTCCGCAGTTCCGCCAGGATCGCTGCTAATCGCGATTATTCGCCGCGTTTCTAAGTCGCGCGAGAAATTATCGCACGCACGTGAAGATAAACCGAGAAGCTTTCGTGCACTTACGAGTTTTACGATCGGTCGCACGATGTTTATGGCGAATGCCACCGTAAACACAGCGCAGAGCGCACCGTACGCTGCGAGCCAGCTATTTTCATAATTCCCTAGCTTACCGGTCGATATACGAGCAGCAACATGTTACGTCCCTTGCAAGTTACAGTGGTTAAGGTCAAGACTGTACACAGCGTTACCCGCGATGTCGTGTTCGATAGGCATTGGTTGATCGTTAGTTTCGGTAGCTAGTCTTTTTGTCAGCTACTGTACGTAGAATTTCGCTCGCGGCTATTCGAGAAATTGTGTAACGTTAAAGCGATTGGTATTGTTAAAATTGTAGTTTTAATTGATTAATTTCATTATATTTCGGGAAATTTTAGACGACAAAAGGTTTTGTAAGTTTTAGTGGGAATAAAGTTGTAAATGAAAATTTCCAGGAAAATAGGGGTATGGTTTAGTGGTCACTTATGCGTGGAAATTTTACCACGTTATTTCTGACGCTCAGAAATGTTATGTTTGAAATTTTCTGAAGGTTGGAAAACTTAACGAATTCAAATTTCTGTCTCTCGGAAACCCTGCGATTGGAAATGTCAAGCTTTCATAAATATATGATTTAAAACTCTACGCTTGGTAATTTCAAGCTTTCGAAATTCTACGCTCGGAAATTTCTAACTATTCACAATATTGATATTGTTAAAATCGTAGGTTTAATCGATTAAATTTCTTATTTGTAATTTTATTTATATTTTTTAAAACACGACATTAAAATTAACAGATAAAAAATGGGGGTGATTAAACTGAAATAAATTAATTTAATTATTAATAATGAATTTTTAAATTGTACGAACTTCGTTCGCGGCAATCAGTCAATGGTGAATTTACGATTTTCCGATGTAAATTTGTACCATTTAAAATTTAAACATTTTTTAGTAAAAGTCTGATACCTGGAAATTATTTCGAGCACAGCGATTTGAATTGAATTAGCCTATTTAATTAAATACCTAAATAACTTCTTTTGTATTCATCTCACGTAATATAAATTCCATAATAATTAAAATCAATCTAATTTGCCAAATTTTGCAAAAATCTTCTATTTTTATCAAATTCAATTTTATTATGATATTTGAATTTTTTAATTAATTTCATTTCCGATATTTGTTCTCCATTAGCGATTTTCTTTCGAAGTATTATCGATTTTCATTTAGAAACCTGTTCTACAACTTACACGAATAATTTACAATAATTCAACGATCATATACATTACAAATTGGGTTGCTTCCCCGCATTGTTTCGAATACGTAAACGTTACGACGGAATATGCATGTAAATATCATCCCGCCGACGAGAACATTAGATCGATGCTCATTTCTCAATGACTCATTAGCATATTCGTGCTTGCGAGGCCGCAGTCTTGCCAACATTTGAAAGAAATTACGCCTCCACCAGAATGACAAGGGTTTTAATTAGCTCAATAGAGAGGTTCGGTTTTAATCACTGGGATTAATTCAAGGGTGATATTTTCATGAATCACGTTTATGAAATATTAAATCATCATTCTGGATTAACACACTCACGCAAATCACGGTTATAACCGTCATTTTTTGTTTAAAAAAAGGACACTCAAAGTAGGCGGAATTGTAATAAACTTATGACGATTATAATCATCATTTTTGGTAATATTAAACTTATAAATTTATCGATCGCTAAAAGCTATAATTGTTAAATTTCTTAGTTCGGCCAATAATGCGATCAAAAATTTTAGTAAGAAATTTAAGAAATTTAACAAGTTTTGTTAATTAATAGAAATAGTATTGATGATCCTCATTAATATTCTTTGTCCTCTAATCACTCATAGCAATTCTTTAATTTTCCATTTACATTTTTTGCTCCCAATGATCGTAATCATTTCGTAATTAAAAAATGTAATTCGTAACGCTAAACTAATTAAAAAATCATTCAATTTGTCCAGTCTGTCTAATTTGGTGTATTATTAATTGAGGGTGAAATATTACTAAATTAGATAAATTCTATAAACTCGGGATCACGTTCTATTCGAATGATATTCATTGGACAGCTAACAGGATTACTCACGGGACAACTTATTTAACGTATCAGTAGAAGTTATTAGTTACTCGTTTGTTCGCATTCAGTCCTGCAATATCATTAATCAGTTTCACCGCGATGCGATCTAAAATTGTACGGCACTGGACTTCTCGAGTCGCTTTTAGGAAATCATAATAGATTACTGGGAAACTGGTTTGCTTGTTATCGTTTGTCATCGGACCGACTTCGCGGACGATTTAACATAATGTTAATGATCGTATCATCGCCAACTCGCGATCTTAATTAGGACTGAAGTGTAGTCGATTATTTTTTTTTTGTAATGATTAAACGAGAATTTCAGTTTTTCTTTTTGTAAATTTATGGGGAAGTTTAGGAAATTATGGAGTTTTCTGAATTGGTGAAAGTTTGGTGGGTTTCTATTGGTTTTAACGCGTTGAAATTTCCAGGCGACAGAAATTTCCTACTGGAAGGTTTACGGAAGTCTGAAATTTTAACGTGTGATATTTCCAAACGTAGAATTTTAACGCCTCGGAAATTTCCAAGCGTCTAATTTTAAAGCCTTGAAAATTTCCAAACGGAAAATTGTAATACCTTGGAAATTTCCAGGCGTGGAATTTTAAAGCCTCAGAAATTTCAATGCGTTGAATTTCAAGGCACCAAAAATTTCCGAGCGTAGAATTTTAAAACCTTAGAAATTTACAAGTGTAGAACTGAAGGGCTTCGGAAATATCTAAGCGGAGAATTTCAAAGCGTCGAAAATTTCCAAACGGCTAATTTTAAAGCCTCGGAAATTTCCGAGCGTAGAATTTCAAGGTGTCGGAAATTTCCAATCATAGAATTTCAAAGCATCGGAATTATCCAAGTGTAGAACTTCAAGGCGTCGGAAATTTCCAAACGTAGAACTTCAAGGCTTCGGAAATTTCCAAACGTAGACTTTTAAAGCGCCAGAAATTTCGAAGCGTAAAATTTCCGGTCGCCCAAAATTTTACCACGTTAGAATTTCCAAGCGAAAGTGTCCATTAATTAAAACGCCCAACTTTTTCGAAATTTATCGGGAAATTGAAAAAATTAACACCTCTCCTAAACTTTCTTAAAAATACAATATCTCATTGAAAATTTCATTTTCCGAAAAATCCTAAATCTGTAGACGAATTTTAGTTTCAAATAAAATACTCGCGTTTTTATGCGACTAAAGAAGAATAAAACAATTGTTTTTGCCAGATAAATATTGATTGTTTTATATATTATCACACGATCGTTAAATTATAGAAATTAGTATTAAAGAAGAATCTCACTTTCTAGTAAAAATCGTTATACACAATAAAACCTGTTACACCTTTTGACACGTTCAGTGATAAATTGTACATACATATACATATATCCAAAGAATGCATGATTATTATGGCGAAGGACGATAGAAAATATTTATCACATACGGTGAGCAAAATTAACATAATTTTAATTAATTCATTATCGCTTGATTATTTATTAAATTCATTGCCTATGTTCAATGTCTACGGTATTTAATTACGAATTAAACGTATCGTTAGTAAATAATTATCATACTAAGAGATTGTGAAAATTCATTTCTTCGGATTTAAAAAATTCGTTCCTCTTTCAATTTCATTCGACATATTATTTTCATTTATATTAGTTTCTAAAGATAGTGGCTGCATATCGAGACACAAAGGTATTCGAATATTCATATTGTAAAAAGTAAGTGGTAATTAAGCAAAATATCGCTTTTGTTTGTAAACATTCGCTCGATAAAATGAAGCAAAAAAAAAATTGACATGAAAAGTAATGGAAAATTTTATGTCTTAGTTATTCATCTAAATTATTGCCTGTGTTTATAATTATAAGATTCGCGATCACATTTAAATTGCTTAAATTTTGCTTATGTATCGTATAGATTTATTTGGTAATTTAACTGTCGCATAAATAACGAACTGATAATAGTAATCGAAAGAACAGTAAACATTTCAAAAATGAAATTGTTTACAACTAAAAAATGTATAACAAAGTACATCGCGAGATAAGCGTTAGTATCTTCGTTAAAGTGTATCGACATTTTAATAATTAATGCTTAGTATCGGAATGCTTGAATTTTTACGACTTAAATATAAATCGTTTGTGAGACAATCGGACAATCGGCCAATTGGAGCAATTCTGTCCACCGTAAATAAATTAATTAATTATGTTTTTAAAATATCTATTTTTTAAAATTAATACTCTCAAATTATCTTCTTAAGATCTTTCAATCTGTTTAAATTTATATATAATTAATATACCGGGTGTTCTAGATTACTTTCGCCAAATTTTCACATCTCCAATAGTTATGAATAAAAATCGAATTGCTCTACAAAAGTTGTTGATAAATAAATGCAATTATCAACGAAAAAACTTTTCTTGGTTATAAGAAACTAAATTTAAATTCAAACTAATTAATTATTGCAAGTACATTATTAAACAAACCCATATTTACTGTTTCATCCACAATAAGGGACAAAGAAATGATTAGAAAATTATTTCCAACGTTTCGGTCCCGGTTTGGACCCTCTTCTTCAGCTCGTTATAGCCAAGTAAAGTTTTTTTTTCGTTGATAATTGATACATACGATCGATAAATTAGTTTTTCCAAGTTTTTCTATATCTAAAAGAAATTTCAATCATTTTCTATTTTGCAATGCTTTTCCCACACCGCTGCAAATCTAACATCGATTTAATATAAAAAATTAATCACTCAACGAATTTTTTGTCGATTTCCTTTCGAATTTCGCGGTTCATCTTTTGCTCGCCACTTGTTAATCGTTTATCAAGAACAATTGCGTAATATTTAGTCGAGAAAACAGGGTTCACCCGGTATAGGACGACTTACA
Organism: Mimumesa dahlbomi; assembly: GCA_917499265.3. Lineage (NCBI taxonomy): Eukaryota > Metazoa > Arthropoda > Insecta > Hymenoptera > Crabronidae > Mimumesa > Mimumesa dahlbomi. Next base: position 5,668,388 of record OU824120.1, on the reverse strand, counting down.
ATCGTCGTAGCCGCTCTCTCAAAAACAGCGTCGAAAAAAAACGGCCGTCGCGACGTACGCGTCATTACGAGGAAAGTAGGTAGACATTTCGCGAGAGAATTTATGCAAATGGATCTTCGCCACGCGGCAGATTTAAATGTAAACAGGATAACGGTCCTAATCGTAAACCTCACTTGCTCGCGAATATTTATAATTGCTACGCCATGGAAAGTTTGTAGAATAAATTAGATATTACATTAAAAATGTCTATGATAGAATTAAAAGTATCACTTCTTTATCAATTTTTTAAAAATAGATTTAACAAACTATCGCAATTTTTTATATTTTGATTAATCTGATTTCGATTTTATTTCAACCAAATTTTGATAATAATTAAAAAAAATGATTTTTCATATTCCAAACGAATGAAATTAATCATCAAATATATTAAATTAAAAATACACATTTCGAGTGTGAGTAGAATATTTTTGTAACACAAAAAAAAATATTTTTGGGAATTTGCTGATTTCAGCATACAAAAGTCGTTTGTCCAACGATGAATTACGATGCAAGTGAAAGAATCGGCGGTTTCCAGAATCCCAAGTAATCGACTTCCAACTTTTGAACGTTCGTACCTGAGCGAACAATTAACCCTATCGTCTAATTACCGTCCATTTCATAAACCTGCCAGTTTCGGCTTTCCAGGAGCTCGTAGTCGCCTCGTAAAACACAGAACCTCTCCCCGGATTCGATAATCGCGCTATTAATTTCGAGTGTGCGAAAATTCCCGGCGAATCCGATCGCATTGCCAATTTCCATCTCACGAATACATACATATACACGTACAGGGTTTATCATAATTACGGGAAGCTTTTTCTGGATCGATAGTACGTACCAAAAGGTGAAGAAAAAATGAAAAAGTTTATTTTCGAAAACCATCCCTTATCGAGATAGAGTCTTTTTTGTAAAAAAGTTATAAAAAATTGTATCACCGAAATGGTGAGACGTAGAGGACTAATTTTTATTTTAACATTTTGCACTATAATTGTTTTTCAGGTTTCCTTGAGGATCTGTCATTAGTATATGTAATTTATCGTCTAAGTATTTTTTTAAATAAAACTGCTTCCCACTAATTTGTTTTATATGTATATGAAGTGTCACAGAGGTGACTTTAGTTTTAGGGAAAAATAGTTTCGTCACGCCAGAGGTGACTTCATGTTGCCAATGGCTGATATTATCGGAAAAAATAAAAAATTTGTGGAAAAAAATATTACTAATATTTCAAAAATACCATTAATTTTCCCAAGTTGTTAAATACCTGCTATGATATAGGTAATCGAAATTGTTTGGAGTAAACAAGAATAAATGCTTCTTAACGATAATAATCGCAGCAATTATATATATTTTTTATAATCTCTGATCTTTTCCGGTTATATTGCAATCATCATTCATCCGTTACGACTTACGATTTTGTAGATATGATTTTTTAAAAATTGTTTACTTTTCACTATATTAAGATTATATTTGAAGTATATGTCTGAAGTTTTAAACAAATATGCAGTAGATTCGTCACTAAAGAGGTGTAATTATCGTTAGTCGGGAGTTAAGTCGAAAATTGGCGATAAAAATACAACTGACAAATTACAAATATCATTTTCTTAGTTAAATTATTACTTTAGTAGCAATATGTCCCAAAGATTTTTTTTCCTTACATCAAACTCTATGATCTGCACAAAATTGGGTTTGATTGATTGACATCGGAGTTTCAACTTCAAGTCGATTTTTTCTAAAAATGAATTGGTAGACATTTGTGTTACTTTACAAGATCTTTATCTCCCCTTGTGAACGTAATCATCGAAAACACATAATCCAGTGTTATTTATTTAATAATATACTGCCCTCGGTAAGTCTAAAAAACCGCAAGAAATTTCAAAATAATAAAAATGTCACAAATTCGACATTTAATATAAAAATATATATAAAAATATTTCTAATTAACAATTTATTTTACCTCAACAATAATATCACCTTTATCTTTAATTTTACCAACATTTTCTTTTCATAGATATGATTTTCATTTTTTTTTTACAAAACGTATCTCTATAAGGGTCGCTTTTCCTGTCCAACTTTCCCATTTTTTTCCTCATCATTTCCGAAAAAAAAAACGGTCCCATCAGTCACGTTACACCCCCTATGTAACAATTACAAGTGCACGGGTTGCTTTTCCATTCGCCGCGCTATTATTCGTGCCAAACGGAGTTTCGGTTCGCCGAGGCATCGATCGTATCAGTTTCAGGGAAAATGCCGGATTCGCGATTTCTAGCGGTGTGGTAGTGTCGTAACGCAGAGGAGTTCGGGCGACCTTTTGCCAGACCGTGTTGCCGCATCGCCATACGGTAATAGGCAATATCAGCGATCGCATAATAGCAGCTTAGGTGCGCTCGCATAGCACCCACATTATGCAAGCAACGTTAAAGTACAGGTACGCGAGTATTACGGACCCGCGATTCCGATCGAATGTTTTTTTTATTTATTTTTTTTTATTCTAATCGCCCGCTGATAAACCCCATCGCGGTTAACATGGAAAATTTGTAACAATTAGAATTTTTGCAATTAATTTGTGGGCAACGAAATTCACGTTTTTGTATCGATTTTTAGAAACAGAATTTGTATATTAAACTTATAAATTTATCGATAGCTAAAAGCTATAATTGTTAAATTTAAACTAAAAAAAAAATTGGTTTAGTTTGTCTTG